>CM043318.1:3706178-4931178 GCA_023736055.1 Quercus glauca
AAGCTCAAGCAGGCAGGGGTTATCAAAAAGGTGTTCTACCCTGAATGGTTGGCCAATACGGTCGTGGTAAAGAAGAAGAGTGGGAAATGGCGAGTATGTGTGGACTTCACCGACCTAAACAGGGCTTGCTTACCCTAAGGACCCATTCCCTATGCCTAAGATAGACCAGTTGGAAGACGCGACAATGGGCCATCCTCGGATGAGTTTCCTAGACGCTTTGCAAGGATACCACCAAATATCACTCGCCCTAGAAGACCAAGAAAAAACTGCTTTCATCACTCCCACCAGAAACTACCATTACAAGGTGATGTCGTTTGGTCTAAAAAATGCGAGGGCTACCTATTAGAGGATAATGACCAAAATGTTCGAACCACAGATGGGGAAAAGCATTGAAGTCTATATAGACGATATGGTGGTTAAAAGAAAAATAGTATCCGAACACTTGAAAGACCTCGGAAACATTTTCGAAGTTCTGAAGAAATACAAGTTACGCCTTAATGCTTCCAAGTGTTCCTTTAGGGTGGGGTCAGACAAATTTCTGGCTACATGGTAACTCATAAGGGGATTGAAGTCAACCCCAACCAAATCAAGGAAATCAATAGCTTGCAACCCCCCCCCCCCCCCCGAAACCCCAAAGAAGTCTAGAAGCTAACCGGAATGACTGCAGCCCTAAACCGATTCATCTCTCGGTCAGCAGAAAGATGCCAACCCTTCTTTCGATTGCTGAATAAGTGGAAGGGGTTTGAGTGGACAGAAGAGTGCATCTCGGCCTTCCAGCAGCTTAAAGAATACCTTTCTCGGCCTCCCATAATGTCCAGACATGAGGAGGACGAAGTCCTGTGGCCCCTCATGCTATCAGCCTAGTCCTAATATGAGTCGATGGTGGCATACAGAAGCCAGTGTACTACGTGAGCAGATCGCTACATGAAGCCGAAGTCCGTTACCTACCACTGGAAAAGGCTGTCTGGCAGTGGTACACGCCACACGTAAACTCCCTCGTTACTTTCAGGTGCACACGGTGGTCGTCCTAACTCAGCTTCCGCTCAGAGCCCTACTCCAAAGTGCTAATTATACTGGGAAGATCGCCAAATGGGCCACAATCCTGGGAGCTTTTGATATCAAGTACATGTCCCGCACTTCTACTAAGGGCCAAGTCCTGGCGGATCTAGTGGTCGAGTTCCCCGAATCCCCATCCGAGGAAGAAACAAAGGCACTACACATGGATAGAAAATCAGTTGGTGCGATCATCCAGCAGGGCCCCCTATCTTGGAAAGTTCACGTTGACAGCGTAGTAAACCAAAAGGGGTCCGAAGTGGGGTTAGTGCTAACATCCCCCGAAGGGATCGTTATTGAGAAATCACTTAGACTGGGCTTCTCAGCCACCAACAACGAAGCCGAATATGAGGCTTTGCTAGAGGGAATGACCATGGTTCGGAAGATGGGCAGAAGGGCGATAGAGGTATTCTCTGACTCGGAATTAGTCGTCGAACAAGTGAAAGGAGAGTTTGAGGTGAGGGATGAAAGAATGCAGAAGTACCTGGGCTAGGTTAGGCGCGTACAGGCGGAATTCAAGTCTTTCAGCCTATTACACATCCCCAGAAGCAGAAACACCCATATCGACTCCCTGGCCACACTTGCAATGTCCTCGACACAGAGTTTACCTCGGGTCATCATTGTGGAGGACTTGTGCAAGCCCTCGGGGATGAATGAAGGGACGATTCGTATTCATCAAGTCAAGGTGGGACCTAGCTGGATGGACCCCATATCGCTATTCCTAAAGGAAAACACCCTTCCTGAGGAAAAATCAGAGGCAGAGAAAATACGTAGGAAAGCTCCTCGGTTCTGGCTGTCTGAGGACTAGAAATTGTACAAACGCTCTTATTCTGGGCCATACCTGCTATGCATATACCCCAAGGCAACGAAATTGCTCATTGAGGAGTTACATGAAGGGATCTGTGGGAGCCACATGGGAAGTAGATCATCGGCGCACAGAGCCATCACTCAAGGCTATTGGTGGCCCAATATACAAAGAGAAGCACAAGAATATGTAAAGAAGTACGACCAATGCCAAAGATTCATGCCAAATATACACCAACCAGGGGGAGTAGCCATTCACTCAATGGGGCTTAGACATCGTGGGCCCTTTCCCTAAGGCAACGGGAAACAAGAGGTATCTGCTGGTCAGCACAGAGTACTTTACTAAGTGAGTTGAAGTTGAGCCCCTAGAAAACATCAGGGATGCAGATGCCAAGAAATTTTTATAGAAGAATATCATTATATGCTTTGGAGTCCCTCATACCCTCATCTCGGACAACGACCTTCAATTTGATAGCAAATCTTTTAGGAGGTACTGCTATGACTTGGGAATTACCAATAGGTACTCCACCCCAGCCTACCCCTAAGGAAACGGATAAGCTGAGGCCGTTAACAAAGTCATTGTGAGTGGACTCAAGAAGAGATTGGACGACGCAAAGGGAAAATGGGTGGACAAATTGCCTCATGTCTTGTGGAATTACCGAACCACACCTTGCCGGTCAACCGAGGAGACTCCTTTTTCAACCAGCTCATTCGATCCAACCACTAACAATGAGCTGTGAGAAAAAGGCTTAGACTTGATCGAGGAAAGAATGGAAAATGCAATGGTTTAGTTGGCATACTACCTTAGACTTGATCGAGGAAAGAATGGAAAATGCAATGGTTTAGTTGGCATACTACCAGCACAAGCTCAAGCAAGGTTATGACGCTAACGTGAAGCTGAGACCATTGGCACCTGGTGATCTGGTGTTGAGAAAGGTCCTAGGTACTACAAAGAACCCAGCATAGGGGAAGTTTGGGCCTAACTGGGAGGGACCATACCACATCATCTCGGTGGCTAGTGTAGGCGCGTTTTTTTTGGAGAACTTAGACGAACATGTAATACCACACCCGTGGAATGTAAACAACCTGAAAATGTATTACTACTAGTCAACGAAAGTTTTCCTTTGTCAAAAATGCTCATTTTCCATTTAAGGACATTGCATTTCATGTTTTCCTTCCTTCACAAGTGTTTAAATCGAAACTCAATCAGGCCTGGAGTCCTCGGACCAGCTGATGTGGGAAGGTTAACACTAAATCACAAATTTTTGTAAGTGTTTAAACCGAAACTCTGTCAGGCCTAGAGTCCTCAGACCAGCTGATGTGGGAAAGTTAACACTAAGTTACAAATTTTTATAAGTGTTTAAACTAAAACTCTGTCAGGCCTGAAGTCCTCAGACTAGCTGATGTGGGAAGGTTAACACTAAGTTACAAATTTTTATGAGTGTTTAAACCAAAACTCTATCAGGCCTAGAGTCCTCGGACCAACTGATGTAGGAAGGTTAACACTCTGCTACAGATGTTTATAAAAATGTCTAAATCAAAACTCTATTTGACATCTTTTTTGAGCATTCAGGCAGTTCATGATACTTGTTCGTTTTTCACTAAGATATAGCCAAATCTTCAAATTAGCAGCCCTGTGCAGGCAAGAGTTTTTGAGTTATTTGACCAAGTTAAAACTCTTGAGTTATCTATCCAAGTGTAAATCCTTGTATTACTTGTCCAAGTACAAATTGCTGTTAATATATGCTACAATTAGACTGGTCACAAAATGAAATTGCTCAAGACGTCAATGATCCCAAGAGTATGAAAAATAAAAACACCAGAAATTAAAAGAGAGTTCCATTCAATAATCAAAAAGTAGTGTCAATACATACGGTGAAGGAGACCAAAACAAAATTTGTGATGAAAATACTACCGTAACAAATGCAGAAACACAAAAAAAAAAAAAAAAAAAAAAAAAAAAAAAAAAAAAAAAAAACTACTTCTACTAAGGAAGAGCTCCCTTTTCGGAATCAGTGACCTTGGACTTGTTCGCCTTGGCCTGGGAAACCATGTCCTTGATAGGGATGTTATCTTCAGAAGAAGGATCCCCGACCAAGGGGAGGGGCTCCTTACCCTTCCTAACCTCCGCTAAGGGAACTTCAGTGCCCACAGCAAGGACTGGCGCATCAGAGACCTGCTTAGGAGGCGGAAGGGGAAGATCAGTGGGCAGAGGGAGATTGGCTGGAACTTCTCGAATATGTTCTGGAAAATACAATTTCTCATCCTTTCTCAGGTCCGAGTCAGTAAGGACTCCTGCATTATTGAGTGCCTCCATCCAGGACATAGTGCAGTAATACTTGCACACCACGGCCACCTCCTCGACCAGCCTTCTCTCTATCTCGTCCATCCCACACTCATAGGCCGTGGCCACTATAGCTTCAGTATCTTCCTTAGCCTTTCGAGCTGCCTCATTTGCTGCATCCCTGACCATTTGCAGCTCAGCCCTTAGGTTCAGGACGAACTGCTTCTAGGTGGCCAAGTTAAGCTTCGTTGTGTACAGCTGCTTCCGCTAGTCCTCGGCTTGGGTCTCAGCATTTTTCAACCCCGCTAGAGCGCTGGAACGCTCCTGTTCCATTTTCTTCAACTTCTCGGCCAAGCGTGCCTTTTCCTCCTTTTCTTCCCCAAATGCCCTATCAATTTCGTGCCGAGATTGAAACTCGGCCTCAAGCTTGCGATGGGAATCTCGAACCCATTCCTCAACAACGTAGACCTGCTAAGTGAACTGCACGAAAGTAGCAGAGCAGTTAATGCTTGTAATAGAAAGGAACATACATGCACAAGTTAGAAGTCACTCACCACAGCAAGGTCTTTCTTTAACGACATAAAGAGATCTGGTTGCCTTGTTCGCCGAAGGGCATCCATATCCTTAGTGAGGAGGAAAGGCTGCTCTAGGGCTTGGGCCAAATAAGCAAAATGCCCCCTACTAGATTCCCTTATTGAAGAATCGTAAGCGATAGGAGCGTCGTCCATCTCCGTCACTGGGGCCCACGCGTGCATTTGACGGCGCACCTCTGCGTCGTCCTTGCTGTCGATGGACTTAGACCTTCTATCCTTCGAATCCTTAGTTTTTTGCTGCTTCGTGCCCCTTTGAAGGGGCAACTACCCCTCTTTCAGCTCCTGCATGGGCCTCTTTCTCTTTGGATCAGGGTCAGCACGCAGTCCGAGGTGGTAGGAGGTGGAGGAGGAGGAGGAGGAGGAGAAGAAGGAAGATTGGCAAGGACTGAGGCCTTGGGAGTGTCTGCTGGAGTTACCCCCTTATTTATATTCGCCATCAAACCCCTCAGATCCAATCTTTTCTTTTGTTGCTTCATTACTCCTTCCACGGAGCTTGAATCAACCCGAGTTACGATTTGCGTTGGGAGACGAGCGATGGAAAGTTTGTCAGACTCTGTCTCGGAGTCCGAGAGCACTACTGGTTTTTTCGGCTCCCCCTCCGACCCAAATCGAAACTGGTCTATCTCCTAGTCTAGTGACCAACGCGAGGAGTTAGCTCTTTCTTCCGCTACAGCTGCCTCTTCGAGTGGGACTTGTTGTAACGGTATTACAAACAGAGGAGGAATTTGTTGCCCTGGATGTATAACTGGTGGAAGGTTGTGCTGTGCCAAGAAGCCCGGCTTGGACACGTCGATACGATTTATCTGAGGGTCACCTGCTCGGATGGCATGTCCGACCTCTTGAAAAATCTTGGAGATGGGATCAAAATCTAGGACCAAGTGCACGGCCCTTAGTTGTCGATCTGCACTCACAAAAATCTCCGATCAAAGTAAGTAGTTGAGCGCCGCAACGTTCATGAGACTGAGCCGAGGAATAACCAGCCTCCTATCTACAAAAATTATCAGAAAAACCAAGCACAGTCAGTGTGCCAAACCCCATTATCTAAAGAAAGCAAATTGAAAGACATGGGTAGGGTCAAAAATCTAAGTTTTGTACTGGAAAACCTAACTTTAAGGCACCCCGCCTATCTCTCTCTCTTGGGTCGGGCAATGACGACCATCATGCCACGCCCCCGAAACGATGAGGTAGTCATCTTTCATCCCTTTGTTGGACTAGGGTGGCACGAAATAAGCCTGACAATAGCCAACCTAGACTTGAGGTAAAACCCTCCGTCGGCCTGTGAATGGCATTCATACATGTAGACCACGTCATGCCATGTAAGTCCCAACCTAAGGTGCTTGTTAAGGGCATCGATGCAGCCCAGAATCCTAAACATATTAAGCGCACATTGATGGGGGCACAGCCTATGATTAATAAGGTAATCATGGGTTACCCTACCCATAGGAAGGGTCATCCTTCCTTCCAAGAAGGCTATCATGGGGATGACGACCTCCCTAATCTCCCTATGTGTAGCGATTTGCTTCGGAGAAGAATATCGCAGACCAACCTCCTGGAGTATATGGTATTTTTGTTTAAAGGCTTCTATTTTGGTAGGGGAGTCGACTAAACTCTCGAATCTACCCATTTGGACAACTCTAGGGATGATGACTGGAAAGCACAAGTAAAGAAAATGAGAATCAAAATGGCCGAGAAGGAAAAGGAAGTTCAAAAAGGCAGAGACTTACAAGAACAAGAAAGCCAACACTGATCCTGTAAAAAGGACCCCTTGAAACTTTCTCAGAGGAGGAGTTGTGAAGGCTTAGGAATCTAGGATATGTTGTAGGTTGAAGCGCTGAGTTCTCTGGAGTGTCTGAAATTTCACGAAGTAAAGAGAGAAATGAGCCCCCTCAAGGCTTTATATAGAGGGAGAAAAAGGGCGGGAATAACCCCGCTCAGAATTCTAGGAGAAAATATCCACCGTAGGATGTGCGCCTTACCGTTGGATAGGGGGAACAAGGCGCCGCCTGGAGCAATAAATGACAATTCGCGGACCCTAAAGCGCCAGAAGCAGTTATGAAGCAGGGAAAGTGGCACTCTGACACATGTAAACTAGAGAAATAAGTGGTCTTGTCTCTTACAAATCAAAACCCCACTTTTTCTTCTTGGATGAGAGGGAAAAACCGAGATTTTGAAGGGTTATTTAAGGACGAGGCCCAAAGATAGTACACTGGGCCTTGGGCCTCACCGAAGATCTTTGGAAAGACCGAAGAGAGGCAAAATGGTAGAAAGGTACTCCAGCCCAGCGCCCCATAAATATGAAAGGAAAAATGAATGGTCCGAGGAGAAAGACCTCCTCGGACAAGACTAGCACCGTTCCATTGCACGTTCCAACAACAAGAATGGGCTCAATGGGGGCATTGGCGTCAGGAGCATGCCACATGAACTCACGAGATGGAAGGCAACGCAAAAATATCTAAAGGAAAGGCTGTTACCTCTGCATTAAATGCATTGCAACTGCTTTTCTAGCCACAGTTATGTGGAGAAGACCTCTAGACAGTATTTTCTTGGCCACCGCAACTCACAAAAGGCCAGAAGGGGTGTCTGATAGGACAGGCACTCAAGTGGAGGTCCAGATGATTAATAGGTGTAAGGCCAGGATTACCTAAAGGGACCTATAAAATAAGAAAGACCCTCCATAAGTTAGAGGGGGAAACAACTAGAAGAAATAGCCATATTAGGGGGAATAACTCTTGTAATCCGGTCTCTCAGTCTATAAAGAACATTGGTCTCCTCGGACGATACGTAAATTGAACTTTATACGCACCCCTCTTGCATGATTGCCAGGAAAACCCATTTTAGCCGTTGTCATACTGACTAAGGTCCAACTCTTCATCCCACTCTCTACAAATTTATTGTATTGGATTCACTGGGCCATCATCCCATTCACTCTTGGGCTTGGGTTCTCAAACTGTGTCCCTACAGTAATATATATAAAGAAAGAATTACTCCAAGTATTATTTATTTATTTTTAAGTATTTCTACAAGTATATATATATTTTTTTTTTATCTTTTTATCTCTACAAAGTACAAATATATATACTATCATATTTTGTCTATTTGATTAATATTTTTTTAAGGTGAACCATATTTTTCTAAATTCTGTTGTAGTATATTTTATTTGATATACAACTAAACTTTATAAGTTTCAAATTTATTATTCAAATTTCTCATCTCCTAAAGAATAAGGAGATTATTATAATGATAAGAATTCATCACAAAATTACAAAGTTGTCTTAACCAAAATTACAATGAAACAAAAGGAATAAAAGATAGACTTTATAATAATTTATTACTCAAAAAATTGGTAGGCATATTCAAATTTATAGCGATATAGATTGCATTTTGACATAAACTCAAATTCCTATTTCTAAAAAAAAAATAAAAAAAGTATTAACCCAAATCAAAATTTAACCAAAGGTATAGAAGGAAGAGAGAAAACTTTGTAATATGAATTTAAAAAAAACCATCAACCTTAATCTAAATTGTAAGAAAAAACAAAAATCCAAGAGAGAGAGAGAGAGAGAGAGAGAGAGAGAATACTCAGTTTTTTTTTTTTTGTGTGGAGGAAAACATGGATTAATTGGAAGAGATGACATCGAATTTATACAAAATAAAAGAGAGGGAAGAAGAGTCAAAATATAAGAAAGAGAAAATGATGAAGGAATTGTAATAGTCAAGTAAAGAGTAGTGGAGAGGTAAAGATGGAGGATAAAAGTTCAATGAAGTGTAATATTAAATGTGGACTAATAGGGAGAAGAATGGTTTTTTTTTTTTTTTTTTTTTAAAGAATATGGAGAATAAAAGTTTAGAAAGGAACAATAAGAGGTAGAAAATAAGTAGATGATGTGGCGCTGATATAGCTCAATAGGAGTATAGTAACAATAATTACTAAGTTTCAGATTTATAAGTGTGTGCATTGCAAATTCTTATTTGGCTGCTCTTCAAGGGCCCTCCGGACCTCAGGTTTGTGCAAAATAAGATAATGTTGGAAAGCTTATAAGATTATATTTACAACCGTACCAAATTTGCATCAAATCACACATCCAGATCAAACTTATTGATGATATAGAAAGAACTATGCATATACCGTATGATTAGATGCACTAGTCTTTAATGGGAAATACAAATAAAAGGTTTAAATTTTGACAAAATTAAAGTGCAAGTGGATATTGTTCAAATCGAAAATGCAAGGATCAAATTCACACTCACATTAAAATCACAAGGGTAACAATTGTATGAACCCCCTTATTTTAATAGGGGTAAACCTCACAAATTGGCTACAGGAATGCTAAAGACTTAAAAGGAGACTATATAACATATGTTCTAGCCTGTGAAAAGTATACAACAAAGCTAGTCTATTGGTCTCTAATATCTAATTCCAAAGTTAGTCTATTGAGCATATGATATCCACCTTATTGCTGTATAATTTTTGTATTTTAATTATAAAATTTAAAAAAAAAATAATAAAAATAAAATTTAAAAAAAAAAAAAAAAAGCATCAAACCAAGGTAACAGTTCCCTTAACGTCAGACAAGATATGCGAACAATTTGGTTAGTGTCCTAGAGCAATCTGGTCTTGAATTTCCTTCATGACTAATATGCCAAGCAAATAATTAAAAGTTTAAAACTTTCCTAGAGTAATGAATAACATGATCAACCGACAAATACCAACAAGCAAACAACAGTGAATTGGCTTGACTAATAAACCTGATATGTAAAATTTGAATAGCAACAACAGAGAGATTTATTTATAAAAAATAAAAATAAATATAAAAAACACACAATAAATAGATTTAGCTATTACAATTACTCCTAACAATTTTCCTATATCCCTCAGCGGGGAGCCCTCTTTGCGCTGCAGCTCTCTTAAGATATTCTGCCAGTCTATCTCGGTTCAATTTCCGAATCAGTAATTGATTCACAATATTCCGCATCACTAATTGATTCACAATTGCTTGCAATTGAATTGTAAGCAATTACCTGCCCTTCCAAAATCCCTTCCAAGGTCCTTTGTATGGTGTTTGCAACCTTAGTCAGTGAGGGGCGAAGTTCATGTTCTTTAAGTACACAATCCAATGCTAGGGATGCAACATTTGTCAGTGCCAAAATTTCCAATGGGGTAGGTGGTGGTACTTTTGGGTCCAAAAACTAACCAATTTCCCTTTGGGCAATGTATGGCGCTAAAAATCTAGTTATACTGATTCGCTCACCATTTTCATTTGTATGAATTGCCTTGAGCCCGGACAACATTTCTAGCAATACTACTCCAAAGCTGTACACGTCAACTTTGGTTGTCACCCCGCTATTAAATAAACTAGTCGCAGACCCGCACGTTGCGCGTGATAATTTTTTAGGTAAAATACTATTTTAGTTCCTAGACTTTATAAAGAATTTTTTTTTAAAAATATATAGTTTTATCATATTTTTCATAATCTTGTCTATAACGTTTTTTTTACCATTATCACATATTTATTGGTTGATGATTTGCATAACATAGAAATTAAATAAGAGGAAGAAATATTCATTAGATCTTTTTAAGTCATGGTGTATGAAGATTATGATTATATATATATATATATATATATAAGGTTAAATGAAATGTCAAAAAATAAGATTATAAAATTTTCCAACTTTATTTCTAATATAATTTCTAAATTACTGAAGAACATCTTATTTTTAGTTATGATAGGAATTATAATTTCTCTAGTTAGAGTTTGATTAGTTTAAGTTTAAATTTTTTATTATATTATTTTTTATTGTTGATTACTGATTTAATTAAGTGAATGTAATGGTTGATTTTATTGCACTACAAAGTTTTCAATGTCTATTGTATAGCCATCTCTATTTTATTTCTCACTCCTCTTGACAACCTTTTTATAATTGTGACTGCAAAAACTATAAAGATGTTCACCTACAAATATCATAATGATCAAAATAAATAAAACCCATTATACAAAATTTAACATCTAAATAAATAAAAAATAAATAAAAAAGCAGCACCTAGTGTTGCATTCAATTCTTAAAAGTGTAATTTTTGATGTGGATACCTAAAGTGAATTATCGAATATTCAATTTTTTGATTCTTTGAAACCGTAAAAGACGGGAAGAACAAAAGGAGGAGACAGGAAATTAACTTTGGGGGGGGGGGGGGTGTTGGAACATAAAATTAGTCGACTAACTTTTCACTATAAAATCTAAAATAGTAATTGACATACAATTTAATAATTCAATATATGATCCAATAAATGCTAATAAAATTATTGAATCAAAATTGACAAAAAGATTTAATATCTTTAATCAACTATGAAATGGGCAAAGTATAATGACTAAGATTAAAAAAAAAGTGCTAATAATTTAAAAACAATCATCCAAACTTCAATGAATAAAAAACATCTAATAAAATACAAGTACAACCAAATACATGTTATATTATTTTTATCTATAAATTAATTAAATGATAAATAGAAGTAAATTTTAATCAGGTACATTTATAAATTATAATGTTATATGATATGTTGATTAATTTAAAAGCAAATAAATATATGATAATAAAAGAATGAAAAAAAAAAAAAAAAAAAGAAGAAGAAGAAGAAGAAGAAGAAGAAGAAGAATACCTCTGTACCTAGGAAAGTGGGAATGCCTGAATATGCTTCACAATCAAAGGGCCTACACGGCTACAGCAAACACAATTGCTTTTGTAGAAAAAATTTTAACCATACACGTTGGTAGTTGTCTCTAGTTTGGTGCAATATTTATTTACTGTTCACACAGAACAAAAGCTATGTAAATGACGAAACATAAAGGAAACTCAGGAAAGTAAAACAGGAAAAGAAAGAAAAAGACGGAGGCAGAGTTGAGCTGTTGAGAGAATGAGAGCTGAGGCGCCATGCCAGAGATAGAAGCAGTCAGACAAGAAAGAGAGAGAGAGAGAGAGAGAGAGGGAGAGAAGGCAAATCACTTACAGACCTCAGAGTCGTTGAGGGAGCGGCCATTCAGCTGAGCCACAAACCAGAGTATTTTCCCTTCTTTTAATTTTTTTTATTGAAAGTAGAAAACACTAATTTTTTAAAATAGTGCCTTTTGCACTGACTTGCATAATAACATTAATAATGGTATATACCATATGGTAAAGGGCATTGCAATTATACAGCAATATAACCTTAGAATAGTATTTGTCAATGACGTGTTTGGATATCCCAGGAAGACAAAATCCTTACATTTTTTTTTTCTTCGGATCATCTTCAAGGCAATAATTTAATTCCCTACAAGACAAGTCTAGAATAATGCTATTTCAAGCAATTATGAGGATAGAACCTACACATGCAGCCATATAGTCTCAAAGTTCAAAGTGGTGTGAAAAGGAGAGAGAGTTACTTGTGTAGAAAAATGTCTGCAACTGTGTGGTGATG
Organism: Quercus glauca; assembly: GCA_023736055.1. NCBI lineage: Eukaryota > Viridiplantae > Streptophyta > Magnoliopsida > Fagales > Fagaceae > Quercus > Quercus glauca. The sequence goes on from CM043318.1 coordinate 3,718,361, forward strand.
CAGTGCCTCCAACCTTCAATCTTACTACTGCTATGGGGCAAGTAAGCCTTAAAAGTGTTAAAATAACCGTGCATCTCAAAATTCTGAATGTCTAATTATTTATTTATCATTAATTAGATTAGAAAGCCAAAGGTTTGAAGTTTTGAAACTGTCTTTGAAAGAAAGCCAAAGGTCTGAAGTTTTAATTGGCGTTAGCAAGCTGAAGGGCTAAAGTTTTGAAACCATGAAACACAGGGAGAGGAAAAGGAGGGGAGATAGAAAGGATTGCCGTTAAAGAGTAAAGACTATTTGGATTGGGTTTTGGCTTATGGATTGGTGGACGCATAGCATTAACGTGAGAAATTTCTTTTTAGCAATATTTTAAAATTTAAGAAAAGTATTTTAAAATTATAGGAAAAATAATGGTAATGACATGACTGCTGATGTGGCTCAATGTGAGTGTAGCAACATTAAATGCTACGCTTCAGCTTTTAGTAATATATAGATACTCAGGCGCTATGTACCCATAAGCGTCCACCTCCACCACCGTTTCACTTTCATAACCAGACCAACCGTCCACAGGGGCTTCCACAGGTAAGTGGAAATTAGACAGCTTAGCAGTCAACGTGGCATCTAGGAATATGTTAAGCGGTTTGATATTGCAATGTATGATTGGTGGTACTGCATGCACGTGTAGGTATTCAATTCCTCTGGCTATGTCAAGTGCCACTTTAATCCGGGCAGCCCATGACATTAGAGAAGTACTTTCAGGATTGTGAAGATGCCAATGAAGGGTACCATATCCCAAGTACCCGTAGACCAATAAGCCATCCTTACCATTTTCACAAAATCTTTCACAAAATCCCAATAAGCGAACAACATTCTTGTGATCGAGTCGGGACCAAGCTTCCACTCCACGTAGGAAGACATTTACAGATTGATCAAACATTGAAATTTCAACACGATGAATAGTCACTTCTCGGCCATCATCTAAAATGGCACGGTACAGTGAGCCAAAGTCTATTTTTTCAATCTCGCAATCTTTTGAAAAGTTGTTAGTGGCTTCAAGTAGCATTATCAAAGGAAATTTTTCCCTATCTATAATTTTCACGCCTTTGAATCTTGTTGTTAGGATTGTGTGTCTAGGTCTTTTGGTACTGTTTGTTAGTGACATGGCTGTGAAAAATAATGATAAAATGGAATTTTTTTTGGAATGAGAGAATTTCGAAGGTGTTCGGTTAGGTTTTGAATTATTACTGCTCTTCAGCTTAAGAATCTCTTTGAAGGTTGCTGTACGTCCAGGGCTTGCTGTGCTGGAAGGATCAGTAGGAATTATTTCATAAATTTCAGAACTACTGTCTGTTTCAGACCTACCTGGTGGGAAGCATGACGATATAGAATAAGAGAATTGCGCTGCTGTCATCTGTTTCAATTTCAGACTTGGCAGGTGGGAAGAGTAATGAAATGGAAAGAGTTCTTGCTCCATTAGCATCAGTGTAAGAGTTGTTGGCTGGAATTGGATTTGTTCCATTCAATACAGAACTAACAGACTCCAACTTGGCTGACGGGGAAAATGAAGACTCTACTAGTGATGGAATTCTTTCTTCACTAATTGTTGGACTACCAAGTTCTGAGTTGTTCGCTACAAATTCTGCAACCAAAAATATTGAAATCTGATGAGAAAATATCTAATTCTCATTAATAATCAAAAGAAGTTATAACTCTGTTATTATACTCAAAAGAGTACAAATCCTATTTGCTAATTACAATATGATAGTTGTACATGGACAGCACACGATAAGCACAGTAACTACTTAAAAAAAAAATTGTAGCATAGGAAACTGCTGTTGTTTATGCAGACTATACAAGAAACAAAATGCTTATTCCATTGTTTCATTTCTTTGACACTCCCCCTCAAAATGGACAATGGGAGCATGGATACTGATCACAAACACTTATCAAAAAATATTGATCACAACCATGTTGGAGATAAGTGTTGAAAATTGATAATGCTCAAAGCCTTAGTCAGCAAGTCTACTTGTTGGGAAATGGGAATGTGTACCAACATGAAGTAACTTTATAGTCCTAGCTTGTACCTTATCCCTCACAATATTGAAATCTATTTCAATTTGTAAAGTTTGTTCATGAAAAACCAGATTGGCCACCATATGAAGGGCTGACTGACTGTCACTGAATAACAAAGTGAGTTGAGAATGTGAGAACATTGACCAGAATATTGCATTTATTGTGATTTTATTTTGATTTTAGTATTTATTTCTGATTTCAGCATTTTTAGTTATTTTCTTTTTATTTCAAAGAATTAAGAAATTAATAAGTCCTTGGCAAAACATATATACTATAATCCCTAGAGATAAAGCAAGTATTAGTGGAGAGATCAAGTAACTTGTAACCCTTAACAGCAAAAGGGTACCCTAAAAATACACATTGCTTAGCTTTTGGATCAGATTTGGACCTATTATGGGCTATAGTAGAGGCAAAACAAACACAATTAAAAACTTTAAGGTGTGAATAGGAAGCAATCTGCTTATAGAGTAGTTTATAGGGAGACATTATTTAAAATTAGGGTGTGAAGTTTGTTAATAATGTGCACCACAGCGAATATACAATCACCCCAATACATCAAAGGAACATTAGAGTGTAACCTCAAGGCCCTTTCTATACATAGAATGTGTTCATGTTTCCTATCTACAAATGAATTCTATTGTGGAGTAGCAACACAACTATGCTGGTGTATGACTCCATGAGTTTAAAACAATTCAATCATGAAAAACTCAAAGGGCATTGTCTGGACAATAGTAAAGGTCTGGTGTTTGACTTGGATTTCATAAGATAAATCCAAATTGATATAGTGTGATCATCAACTATGGTACAAAAAACATTTGTAACCTGCCACACATCACAATGAATCAAAACAAACCCTTCAACGCAAAAATGATAATGAAAAGGAAATGGAAGCCTCTTTTGTTTTGTATGAGGAAAAAAGGTCACAAGTCCTATTTGAAGTAGCATTTACATCTGGTAGTACATCCCTTAAACACAAAACCTGAGAATTTGAGGGATGCCCCTGTCTAAGGCGCCACAGCTTACTAATGTCACTAGAGTTTAAAGTAAAATTCACAAAGAATTTGTGTACAGGAAGGTTAAAGGAAGGAAGAATAGAATTACAAGTGTTTGAGAAATTGAATTTTGCAGCAAGTTAAGTCCATTATGAACCTCACCCACATCGATTGGCCTCCAGCATATAAGGTCCTATATGAAGCAGAAATTTGATAGTTTGACAAGACAACATAGGAGTTTTTTGAGTAGGCAGACTAAGATATAATAAATTGAAGGAAAATGTAGGCACACGTAGGACATTTTCAAGGAAAAGGTGGACTGAAATTCTAACAGATCCTATGAGAGTTAACATAGCTATTTCACCATTTGGAAGTTTCACAACACACTGCTTAACAAATGTTATAGTGGTATGTAGAGCTACAAAATGCACAATGTTATTTGTAGCCTCGGTATCCACAACCGATGTATCTCCCTCATATGCATGTCTACTAACCACTTCCTTTTTTTCTTTTTCTTTTTCAGAAAATATCGAATGCCTCAAATCATAACTGAAATCAGGACCATGAAAGTTCTGCAAAGAAGGAAAATTACCTGCCATAGAAGTGGAGTTAGTTCCCAACATAGCCAAGAACAGTTGACATTGCTCCTGAGTGAATGTAAATGAAGTAGATGCAGAACTAGAATTCTTTTCAACAGTGTGACCATTGATTCCACAGTGATTGCAAGTGAGCTTTTCTTTCCCCTTAGAGTTCTTGTTATTTTTGTTTCCTGAAGAAGAAGATACCTTAGTAAATGGGGTTGATGATTCCACATGAAGACTTGAATTGTTTCCCACACTACAACGCCTTTCTTCTTGAATTAGCAAAGAGTACACTTTGTTGATGGGTGGGAGAGGATCCATCAACAAAATTTGTGCCCTAACTTGAGCATAGGAGTCATTAAGACCCATTAAGAATTGCATCACTAAATCTTGATGCTGAAGATCATTGAGTTTCTGGCCTAAGTTGCAAGAGCAAAATCCACAAGAACACATTGGAAAAGGTCTAAATTTTTGCAGTTGGTCCCAGAGCACATTCAATTGAGTGAAATATGATGTAATTGATGATTGACCTTGAGTAATTCTAGTAATATCCTTCCGTAATTGAAAAACTCGTGCTCCGTTTGCTTGTGAAAATCTTTCCCTAAGGTCGTTCCAGATTTCAAGGGCAGTGTCCTTATAGACTATACTTATAGCAATTTCTTGAGAAACGGAATTGAGGATCCATGAAGCAACCATTTTGTCGCAATGAATCCAAGCTTGAATTGCCAATGATGTTTTGACCATTGGAGATGAGAGAGTCAATGTGCCATCAATAAACTCTAACTTGTTCTTGGCAATCAGTTCCATTCGCATTGATCTTTCCCAAATTGCGTAATTCTCTCCTACGAGAGTTTGATACACAAGCATAGCACCAGGGCTTTCTTCATGGTGCAGGTACAGAGGATTTGATGGTTCATCCAAGACGGATGAGCTTCGTGAAGAGGATGAAGAAGTTGAAGCTGAAGTCGAAGCCATTGAAATGGAAGTGTTTTCGACTTGCTACTCTGTCAGTATTCAATACATCGAAATCGGATAAGAAAATATCTAATTCTCATTAATTAGCAAAAGTAGTTACAACTCTTGTTGTTTCTATGTTCCTTTCAGTACAGAATAATAAAATTGGTTACACACAGATTCTAAAAAAAATAATTGGCTATACAGTAAAAGTGAAGGGCTGTAAACGAACCAAGCCGATCATGAACAACTCGAGCTCGGCTCGATAAAAAACTCGTTCATGTTTGTTTGTTTATAAATAAGCCAAGCTTGAGCCTTAGTTTTTGGCTTGTTTGATAAACAAGCCGAGCCTGAGCAAAAAAATTTGTTCGTGAACAAGCTCGTGAACAATCGGGCTCGATACAACACAAGCCAAGCTTAAACTCATGTATAGCTTGATAAAAGGCTTGATATATATTTGCTAAATAAACTAAATATTTTTACATTACACATATTTTAATAATAAAATTTCCCACATGAGACCATTTTTCAATACCAATTACTTTATGTTTTTTTCCTTCCTTAAAAAAAAAAAAAAAAAAACATTTTTAGCAAAAAAAAAAAAAAAGAAAAGAAAAGACTGGAGACTTCTTTTAGTAATTCACGCTTTTTCTAGAGTTTTCAATTCCACTTCTAGTGGGTGTGCAAAGAGCTCCGACAACAACTCTAGATCCAGTGTAGTATTTGGCATCACTACAATCTTCGCTCTCTACCTCCATCCTCCAAGACGTTCATAGCCTTCTCTCACCATAGGTAAATTTTCATGTTTAAAAATTTTCTATATACTTTTATAGTTGTTTGCATTGTAGTTTGTTTGACATTGCAAAATCGTTTTGATTTCCAAGTTATGGTTGTTTATGAAATTTCTATATAACTTAGAAAAATCTTGTTGGTTGAATTCGTTTAATAATAACTTAACTTTGTAATTAGTGGATTGTGGTTGTAGAGTCTAGTATGTAGTTTGGAATGGGTTAGTGCTTTTCTTTTCCCAAGGTGCAGAGTCCTCTGTGGTTAGCTAATCACAGGTGGAATTAGAAGTATGAATAAATGAGTATATTATTTTCTTATTTTTGTTTACTTGATTGTTGAAGATTTGAGCATTTGATAATGCAATTTTGTTAGATCCCAAGCAAAAAAGCTTGACTTGAGCTTGAGTTTGAGCTTGATGTTAAGCTCGAGCTTGGCTTGATTAATTTATCAAGCCAAGCCAAGCCGAGCTCAAGCCTTTGGGTTTTCCCACGAGCTCGAGTTCAAACATCATATTTAGGCTTGTCTCGAGCTCGAGCCAAGCTTGAGCATTTGATTTTTACTGACGAGCCAAGCTCAAACAGGCACTACTCACTTGAGCTTGGCTCGTTTACAGCCCTAAGTAAAACGTAACTAACTTAACCTATTGGTTAATTACACTGACTGCTGTAAATGGACAAGCAAATGACAAGCACTATAACTGCAGAGGGTCTTGTAGCTTAATTAACACCTCTCCCTGTATAAAGTATTTGGGATCTACGGGGAAAAAGATTAGAGATGCCGTGTAACGACCCCGCCCCAACTGTGTAGATATTGTCCGCTTTGGGACCCATACCCCTCACGGTTTTGTTCTTCCCCAGGTTGGGCTGGGGAAAAGGCCTCTACACATTGAAGGGAGATCATTCTTTATAAACACATTCCCATATGCTTCCCTAGGTGATGTGGGATTCCATGGAATGCAAGACCCCGCTTTTTGGGTCACTACAATCCACCCCCCTTACAAGCACACGCATCCTCGCGTGTGGGACCCACACTTCCGGCTAGAACCTGGCTCTGATACCATTTGTAACGACCCCGCCCCAACTGTGTAGATATTGTCCGCTTTGGGACCCATACCCCTCACGGTTTTGTTCTTCCCCAGGTTGCGCTGGGGAAAAGGCCTCTACACATTGAAGGGAGATCATTCTTTATAAACACATTCCCATATGCTTCCCTAGGCGATGTGGGATTCCATGGAATGCTAGGCGATGTGGGATTCCATGGAATGTAAGACCCCTCTTCTTGGGTCACTACATGCCGGGTTAGCACCCGCATATTGTAACTAACTAGAAAAAAACTGTATCGTAGGAAACCATAACAATTGAACTACCGTCGTTCATGCAAAATGTACAAGAAATTCAGGAGAATACTTATTGCTTTGTTTCAATTCTCTGACAAAAAATTATGCAATGCAAAACGATAAGCTGCAATTATATATTCAGATATTAAAATTTTCTTGTCTAATTCGAAATTCTTTGAAACTTACTTCGATCAACTTGGTGCATCCGCTGCTGATCCTGGGCATAAAATTCTGGGAGGTAAATATGACTGAATTGAGAGAGAGAGAGAGAGAGAAAGAGAGAATTGCATATCATAAAGATGTGTTGGTATTCAAAATTTACAAGAATTTGGATGTTTTAGCGAAGATACATTCTCAAGCACTCTCTTGCCGTGTTCTTTCCGCGTGATTGACTAGACCGAGGGCCAAGTTCACTTTCCAGAAGAAATAAAACTAAGAAGAGGAAGTTTCCACTGCGCTCAACAGTTTCCTACTAGCCTCAAGCTCTATTTGTGAGTCAAAATGTGACTTTGCCGAGACCATTCACATCTTGCTACGGCTCAAGTGCTGTTATGACGGGAACGTGTTCTACAATCCCACCACGAGTTCATAGCCACTTGGGACTCTTTTCTCTTTGGAAATTCACATGCTGGTTCGAGGAATCGATTTAGTCAATTTGTATACGTGGTTAATGTAGTCACTCTCTAATATATGGATACAGGAATTACAGAGGTTTTTTCTTAAGCTGCTTTAAGCAAGTTATTGTAGTGGGATGGATATTGGGCCATTTAACATTGGCCCAAACAGTGAAGACAAACCCAACATTCACTAGTCCATTTTGATAATAAACATAGATCCTCGGGCTATAGGTCAGGCTTAATGCACCTCTCCCATGCCCAATACCAAGTTCACATCCGAGGCTTGTCTGAACTACCGAGGTAAAATCCCAAAGAAGGCAAAACTTCTCCAAGGTAGCTTTTTGAAACTTCCTGATGATTCCACCAAGACTAGCTCAACTATTGATGCAATTGCCTAAGATCTCTAAATAAAAGAAGGCCCCCACTTGTAAAAAGAAAATTATATATATATATATATAATATTTATCTATATATTTTAATTACAAAAAAAAATTAAATCCTTTTATTGGTTAATAGAATGCATTAAAAAGGCCCAATTGTATCCTAAAATACAACACTACACAGTCTGCCCATAGTAGTGCACATAGCACTGCACATTCTGATTCTACACAAAGGCCATAGGCCCATAGCTCACAACTCACAGCTGGCCCCCTCACACTAACCCACCCACACTCAATGTATATGCACACGTCACACACCCACTATATCTTCCTCTCTCTCTCTCTTTTATGCAAACTTTTTACTTTATTAAATATTATGAGTTATCACGCCAATTAATAGTTTGATGTATATCATATCAACTCATTTATAAGTTATCACACCGAGGAGGTAAGAACATCAAAAACTTTCTTCAACAACTTACCATTTCTCCTCAAAACCGGTTTTGCTTTCATAGCACAACTTTCAAAAAGCTCAAGTTTCTCTTTTCTTTTGATTCTTTTAAGAGCTTGAAACTTAGAACAGTGAGGTCTATGATGACCAAGGGCACCACAATGGTGACAAACAATGGGTTTAGGTCCACTAGGCCTTTTAGGGAGGGATCTAGCACCATGGTTTTGTTCTCTCTTCAACATGGGGCATTGAGGTCTTATGTGACCGATCACACCACAATGATGGCAATTAGGAACAAACTTAGATCCACTCAATTCCCTAGGATGGGACCTAAACAGAGGCTTAGGCTTAAGAGCCTTTCTCTCCACTTTTTGTTTTCTTTTGTATAGAGGAATGTACACCGATTTGTCCTTTGAGGTAGAAAACACAATAAGCACAAAATCAGATACCACAATATGATTGTAACAAATATTTTCATCATTTTTAACAGTAGGTTCAGCAATCAAACACTTGGCATGCATCTTAAGAGATTCATTTTCACATTTTAGCTCATCAACAAGTTTGTTAGACAAAACAAGTTTAGCATCCAAGTCCATATTCAAACATTCAAACTCTTTCAGCTTTTCAAGAGAATTTTCAGCAAGTTTCTTATATTTTTCAACCAATTTGTTGGATTTATTGAGCTTAGCAATCAAATCATCATTTTCACAAAACAACTTGCTCAAATTCTTATTAAACTTCTTAGCATTTTTCTTCAAGAGTTTGATGTTAAGAATATCAACAACACCCAAAGATTCATGTAACATAGCATCACAATCATGAGGATTATCACTCATAGAGGCATTTTCACAAACACGAGGCATGTTACATTCATCAACATCCAAAACATGCATAAACGCATACAAATCACTATCAATGGGAAAACACACAAGGGGTCAAGGATCACACTTAGGTAATGAAACCAAAACAAATGTATCCGCTCTGATACCAATTGAAAGTTCAAATAGTGTGTAAAACACCTATGAACGTTTAGACCCCCAAATTAAAACTACCAACACAAGCTTATAATCAAACAATATATGTGCGGAAAATAAAATATAAGCAATAACCAAATTGGTAACACACTTTAAACCATAATTAATAACCAACACAGTAGTAATTAAAAGGTAAAGAGAAAGGGAAGAAAGATGCAAACACAAGGATTACACAGCGCTGTGTTATCGAATAGGAACCGAAGTACTCAGTGAAAAACTTCTTCGCCGCCCTCCTAGCGGTCAATAATCCACTAGAGAATATAGTTGGGATGCATGAATAGCAGAAGACCCTCCAAGCCTAATCTACTCAGTACACTTAAGCCCTCCAAGCTTCTTGCTCCAACAGGGTTACGCCTAACCTTGTCTTCTCTAGCTTACCGGATCCCGCAATCACCCATTGCATCAACCAAAATGAATTGGTCCTTTCTGAACTGCTTCCCAAGCACCAAAATACCTCCTCACTGATATAGGTATGGTGAGATAGGGATTTTGCTAAATGCACCTCTCAAAGATAAGTCAATGGAGAGGATAAGAGTAGAGGAATTTGGAGAATCAAATGATGAAAATTGTGGATGAGTCAATCTTATTTTTCTCTAGAGTTTCTCTCTCAAAATTCTTTCTGGAACTCTCTACATTTCGTGGGTATAAGGGTATTTATAGTAGGGTGTATGAGGAATGCGAAAAGTCATGTTTCAACCAAATAGGACATTCTGGCGACTCGACCTCGTGACTAGAACAAATTGTAAGTTTAAGTCACGAGCTAACTGCCTGGCCAGACTGAAAGTTTTGTCTTGTAGTGCTATAGCTAGTATGATTCTTCAACTCCCCTGCATGCTTCACATGTGTGCCATCTTTGGTGCCTCGCCTGTCGCGAGGCCCTTCTTGAGTGCACACATTTGAGTTTTCTTCACACTCTCTCACACACTACCCTTACATAATTTCCACTTAAATACAGGACATCTAATTGTTAAATTACAAGCAAATTTGGCACGGAATAAAGCCAACACATGATTGAATAAATTCAACCTTACAGTTATAGTGTACATTTCCTTTTTATTTTATTTTTGGAGTGATTGTATATCTTCCTGGACCATACATCTCCATTTTTTTACACAGAATGGCTGAATTAAGACTTGAAAAATGAGTAGGAATATTGGTTTGGTCAGATAAGATCAGTGAATTTGAACTACAGACCGTTGCTTGTAAAGAAGTTGAAGAGTGTGTTAAGTTTGAAGGGAAGCTTGTACAGAGGAAGAGAGCTTCTAAGTGAGCCAAGGTCTTGGCTTTCAAGTTTCATCTATGCATTGAGGAGGAGAAAGATAGTTTGTAAGTGGTTAAGGTCTGGGCTTTCATCTACACATGGGAAAGGATCATGCTTAGGTCATAATATGTAAGGAATAAGTGGGCTAAGACTTTTCATAAGGTTTGGTTTAGTTTTCAATAACAACCCATTTTTTAGATAATAGTAAAAAGAAGTTAACATGATTTTTTGAGTAACAGTAAAAAAAACTTAATAAGAAGAGGTTAAAAATGCTAAATGCAATATTAGAGTGCCACATGGCAGGAGCTCATGTGCTCCTACATGAGATCTCTGCTTATCATAAAAAGCAACAATTATAAATTGCACACTTATATCCATTTTAATTATTCAATTGAAAAAAAAAAAACCAAAAAACAAAAAAAAAAAAAACAAAAACAACAACAACAACTTTAGAGGAATATTTTAGAATAAAAGTTGATATAGAATTTCTCTTTCTCTTTCTACTTAATTTCAAAACAAACTACATATCTCAAACACCCACAGTCAATCACATCATTTACAAAACCCACAAATTCACAATGTCTGACCTTAACATCAAAATTGTAATTGTTGTTGTCACTCAATATAAAATGCAAGCTCCTCTTCCTTGATTGTAGCTAGCTCATACGGGTTAGGATTAGATAAAACAACAATGTTAGAGTTAGATAGGTGTTGTAGAAAGATTGAATCTAAATGAAATTGTTTTTGGTATTTGTATTTGACATGTGATGGCATGAAGGGCTATGGGTGGGTATATATAAAGGCGTAAAAGTGCAAGAGGTGAAAATGGTCAATTAAAAGACAAAATGTTTTTTGTGTATATGTGAGAGATGAAAAGTCTTGAAACATTGAAATAAAATACAAAGAATATTAATTTTTTAATTAGAAAAGTCTTGAAACATTGAACCAAATGAAACAAAAAGTCAATATTCAATTTGTTCTTATTTCTGATGTGGCACTTAAGAATATTTCAATTCTCTTTGCATAGAATGAGCCACTTGGCAAAACCTCATACTCTCCCACTTAAGGTCTCTGCTTTTAACCTTGAACCTTGCGCTATACTTTTTGTAGAATTAGTTTCAATTATATTATATTAGTAAAAAGGAGAAAAGAAAAAAGAAACAATCTTTATAGTCCAGCAGGAAGATGAGTCTAGCAGGAAGTTTACCACAACCTTCTTTATAAAGAAAAATGAAAGGGTGAAATTTGACCATTTTGTTCAACTTATTAACAAAACTGTAATGATTCATCTATAATGATTTTGCAGCCTCCTTGAAGCTTCCAAAATACATTAATTATGGCTAAATATAGTAAGAAAAATATCATTTGCCACTAATACCAAGTCTTACATACCAAGAACTAATACCAAAAAAATGTCCAACACTTATTTAATATATATATATATATATATATTTTATGGATTATTCAGAATGAATAGACTTTTATTGCTTATAATTTTGGGGCGTTACACCTGTGGTTATTCTTCAAATCGAAAATGCAAGAATCAAATTCACACTCCCATTAAAATCACAAGGGTGACAATTGTATGAACCCCCTTATTTTAATATGTAGGGTAAACCCCACAAATTGGTTACAGGAATGCCAAAGACTTAAAAAGAGGCTATAACTCGTGTTCTAGCCTATGAAAGGGATATAACAACGATGGTCTACTAGTCTCTAATATCTAATCTATATATTACTAAAAGCTGAAGCGTAGCATTTAATGTTGCTACTCTCACATTGAGCCACATCAGCAGCCATGTCATTTCTATCATCTTTTCTAAATTTGTCCTACAATTTTAAAATAGTTTTTATCAATTTTAAATACAGATAATTATAAAATAATTTTCATCCCTATCTTCACCATAAAGCCCACTTCTTACAAATTTAATATCCCCTAAAGCCCATACCTAAAGCCTTTTCAACTGAAACCCTTTGCTTTCACGGTTTCAACTTTTTGCTTTTCCTTTCCTTTTGTTGCACACGGTTTTAACTTCCTGTCTCCCACGTTTTAGTTCTTTCCCCTTCCCCACCTTCTTTGTTCTACGGTTTCCTACGGTTTCACATTTAATCATCGCCAGCCTCTCTCCCTTTTAACGGCAGCCTCTTTGTTTTCCTTCCTTCCTGTCTTCCTCCCCTTACAATATATAAATACTGACAGCAGCTAGACAATTCAGTTGAGGTATCTCTAAATCCAGGTTTCTTTTGTGCTCTATTCTTTTGCATAATGTTTTTTTTTCCTTTTTACTGCCTCTTTTCATGTTGTGGTGTGGATGATTGTTATGTTGAATTTAATTACTTTATAAATAATTTTTCTTAGTGTGTTGAATTTTTTATTTGTTGGGTCTTATGCTGTGTGATTCCAACAACTTAGTGTGACTCTGATTTATTAGTGTAGTGCTGTGGTGTTTGCTTCCACTGTTTGTTTTGTATGAGATGCAAAACCAACAATTGGTACCAAAGCCTACTTCAATATCATGATTGTAGAACATATTGATTGGGTTTTAGAATCAAAGAAAATTGTTTTCTTGGTGTTTGAATTTTCTGCATAATTGTGTTTGTCATGGTTTTTGGTTTAGACATAATTTGATATTCATGGTTTCAATTTAAAGAATTTGTGAATTTCTTTTATCAATTTCGTGAAACTCAAGTCATTGTGCAAGCGTTTTTAAGTTGTGCTAAGATCGTGTGCATACTTCTATAGTTCTACCTAATAGTTGGTTTTCAGAGTTTTCTAGATAAGCTATACAAACAAGACGTAAGCCTATTCATATTAAGTATTAATCTTTTAAAAATAAAGATAAAGATAAGTAGAATTGAGCATACGACTCTAATACGACCCTAAGAGACTCTATATATATATATATATATATGTAAGTATAAAACTATCTCGAACCCAAATTATTGTTAGTTACAATAACTATTCTTTTCTCATTCAAAACCTCTTGGAAGAAAGAGTTTGGAACACGTATTACTCATCATAATTGTATGCTAGTGTGAGAATGTTCATGCCACAACATTGGTGGGAGGAGATCAAAATATGACTTGGATCCACACAAGATTTAAATGTTAAATAATTCCATTCTTTTAGTTTTTGAGAAGAACCATTCTTTTAGTTAGTGGGGTTTTAAAACGTGAGTGATGATGATTGATAGATTTATTTGAGGGAGTGTCAGTAAATATCTCATACAAGTTCCGCTCCTTAAACAATGAGGGTTTTTAAAAAAATATTTATTTATTTATTTATTTTAATATGGGCTCCAAATTTCCAATAAACTCAACCCGACCTGTCCAATAAAAGACCTAAAATTGAATTCCATTTATAAATATATATATATATATATATATTATTATTATTATACATATAAAAGCTGAAGCGGAGTATTTATTGTTGTTACATTCCGGTTGAGCCACATCAGCGACCCCATCATACTTTTTTTTTTCTTTTTTCTTTTTTCCCTCTTTCTTTACCTCAAATTCAACTTGGACTTTCTATTTTCTCTTCTCTCTATTTAGTATTGATTGTGTCTTTTCAGTGTCCTTCCTTGTCCTAATGTTTGCCCTTAAGTTTCTGTTACTAAATAAATTGGATTGAAAGTGTAGAACCATAGAAAATTCAATGTTATGATAGAGAGTTTCAGATGACAGTTACTTTTGAAGTAATTTAGAGAGTCGGTTTGTGTCCATCTCCCATAATTGCAGCACAAACATGGTATTGTTCCACTTTCAATCAGTATATTATATTTAGAAATCTATTGAACTCGAGTTCACATAGAGAAGTGGGTGGAATTGATCAGGAAGAACAGCACATAATCTAGGACAAGAGAAGCTTAAAGATAGTAGTTGGGATTTTGGAGTGGCATGTCAGAGAAGACTTACAACTTAATGTTCAATTTGCTGTATAAAGCTCCAAACATCTTTTTTTTTTTTTTTTTTAACATTATCGTTTAACCTTTTCAATTTAATTGTTATGCCATAGTTCATGGATTGCAGGTGTTAAAAACTTACCCCCTTTGTGCAAAAAGATTGTGTAGAAAATCAAATGGTTATATCTGTTAGGTCTTTGACCAAAGGCCTCTAAGAGATTTGCATGTTGTGAAAAGCTTACCACCATTTGTGTAGTAAGATTTCCTCTATTTTTTGTTTCCTTCTTTTTTATTTTCCCAAAATACAATGTTCCCATATTGAAATAAATTAACCATGGAAAGTCAAAATTGTTCCAATTGAATCACTAATACACCAAAGAAACAATTATTGTAGGAGTTATGTTTCAAATGATCATTCTTTAATAGTTTTACGAGCATCCTTTCTCATTATATTTTATTAAACTCCAATTCTTTAGCCTTTTATTTTTCCCCCCTTGAAGTCAATTGATAGGTTGACTTGATTCTTTGTTTTTCTATCAACTCATTAATTTCTCTTCCTGAATTGGCATGTAAAATTTGAAGCTAGAGAGCTTTCAGGCGGAACTTAGTCAAGCTTCCTCTTATCCATCTTAATTAAAAATTTTTTATTAATTTTATTATAATATTGACAATGATAAGGTTATGCATTATGCCCATTATTATATGATTTAGCTCATTAGCGTTGTCTAAAACAGTAAAACTACATTCTTGAAAAATATATGTTAAAATTGAAACTCATATTTTTTTCTCAATGTTTGTAGCTATTCTTACTTTATTTATTAAATTTTGCCTTTGTTGTTTTGTGATATAAGGAAATAGGTTATTGACTCAGAGAAAAGCTGAAGTAAAAAATCTTCAAAAAATGTTTCCTTTTTTTTTTTTTTTTTCCTAACTCTCTAAATTTAATTGAAGCAGATGATTAAATGGTTTAAATATTTTCTAGGCAATTTCACACTTCACAAGAGAAAAAAAAAAATCATGTAATGTCTAATTTCTAATATATCAATAGTATCATACATTTAAAAATTGAGTTCAATTTGAGTTGGAAAACTTATAAATTCAATGTTGTAAAAGCAAACTTTAATGTGTAGTGTTCTTTAAGGAAGTCTTGGAGTAATCATCTAAGATGCAAAGGGAGCAACATAATTGAAAATTTTTCTCCAACTCCAACTACCACTGCTGTATTGAACTCTATTTGACATGATTGAAAATTTTTCTCTTCAAAAAAAGAATCAATATTTTTCAAGTTCTTTATTAAATTTGCATTTGCATCACCTTGCTTTTACCAGAAGAGGAAGTGTCATTTGAGCTAAAGCCTAAAGCTCATTGGCTCATTATATGATTTTTTTACCTTTGTAAATATTATATAATCTTTAATTTTTTTCCCATTGTAAATATAATATAATCTTAATTTAAACTATGATAAAAAGGGAAAGAGGTGACTAGGGAAGTAACTCAAATTGTGAGGGTTGGCCAAATGACAGTTGACAAGAGAAAAACAAAAAGACAAGGAAAATGGAAATATGACATTCATCTAAATCATTTGGTCCAACATCTATTTCTTGGAGGCAAGAGTTGTGATTGAACAAGAAAAATGAGTGATTGCATTTTCTTCAACATATAATTGATTATTTCAAGACTTATGCTTTGTGTGGGCAATTTTTTTTTGTCGCTTGTATTCTTGAAGAAAAAGACTTCTCTCATACCAACTAACATTAGATGATGTTGTGTTCAAAGGTTGAAAGTTGTTTGTAATTTATGCCAAGACTACGGACATACATATATTTTGGACGAGAATAGGTGATGTCATGTTCATAGGCTAAAAGTTGTCTATAATTTATGCGTTAAATAAACACATGTCGTGTGGAACTAGAATCTTTACACAAGTTAAATTCAAGGCATATTGTCTAACAATTAAGAGAGCCTAATAGTTCGCATTGTATAAATTGATTAGTTTTTCGCATATTTCAAATTTTTAAAAGGAATAAATATCAAAAGATTTATCAAGAAGAAATATTTTTGTAAAATTTGATTCTCTTGCATTTGTTTAGTAATTATCAAAATACAAATTGTTACACTTGATGGAAGTCAAAAGTAGATAAAACGTTACATGTTGCTTGTAGTATAGAAAATAATACTTGGAAATTCTTTGGAATTAGTGAATTTGAATTGAGTGTGTTTAATGGACTTTGTTTGTAATTTGAGGACATAGAGAGTGGTAGAGTGGCTTAATAAAATATTTAATTGGTCTAGGATCATTACTTTACTCTTAAATTCAACCTCTTTTTAAATCATGTGGTATTCAAATCCTATAAATGTATAATAGCTCATTGTTGTGATTTATATAATTTTGTTAGTATTTATCCACCATTATTTTCAGTCATATCATTTTTTATTGTGATAATTGGTAATAATCTCTAGGTAGTATGGAGTTTGCTTATTTTTATTTTTTTATCTAGATAATTAAAAAAAAAAAGTATTACAATGTTTGATGTGGATAACTCATTATTTCTTAATGACGAGGTTTCATTCCAGAAATTGATATGTTGTAATTATTTGAAATGGTTTTTTATTGGAACATGCTTGAACCATATCATTGTGGCTTTTAGATGAATGTTGTTTATTTGACTAATCTATTTATACATATTTTCAATGATTGTTTTGAATTAGAATTATCAAATTTGATTGGTTTCATCAATAAAAGTGATTGTGTATAACTTTCGTTCAAATATCCCGTGCATCGCACGGGTTAGCGACTAGTTCCATACTAAAAGATGAGGCATTTAATATTACAAATATATTCCCCTCTCTGATCAGAAGAATTGAGCATATGATATCCACCTTATTGCTGCATAATATTAGTATTTTAATTTTTTTTTTTTTTTTTTTTAAAGAGCATCATACCAAGATAACAGTTCCATTAACGTCAGATAAGATATGTGAACAATTTGTTTAGTGTCCTAGAGCAATCTGGTCTTGAATTTCCTTCATGACTAATATCCCAAGCAAATAATTAAAAGTTTAAAACTTTCCTAGAGTAATGAATAACATGATCAACCGACAAATACCAACAAGCAAACAACAGTGAATTGGCTTGACTAATGATATGTAAAATTTGAAAAGCAACAACAGATAGATTTATTTATAAATAATAAAATAATAATAAAAAAACACAATAAATAGATTTAGCTATTACAATTATTCCTAACTTTCCTATATCCCTCAGAAGGGACTCACTCCCTGTCGTTTGTTCCCTCTTTGCGCCGCATGCAATTGAATTGTCAGCAATTACCTTGAACTTCCAAAATCCCTTCCAAGGCACTTTGTAGGCTGTTTGCAACGTTAGTCATTGAGTGGTGAAGTACACATTCTTTACTTACACAATCCAATGCCAGGGACGCAACATATGCCAGTGCCTCCATTTCCAATGGGGTAGGTGGTGGTACTTTTGGGTCCAAAAACCTGTGAATTTCCTTTTGGGCAATGTATGGCACTACAAAATCAACTATAAACCTTTCCTCATTATTTTCATTTGCATGATATGCCTTGCACCCAGACAACATTTCTAGCAATACTACTCCAAAGCTGTACACGTCAAATTTGGTTGTCAAACTGCCATTAATTACATACTCAGGCGTCATGTATCCAGAAGTGCCCACCACACTTTCACATTCATAACCAGACCAATCGTCCACAGGGGCTTCCATAGATAAGTTGAAATTAGACAGCTTAGCAGTCAACGTGGCATCTAGGAATATGTTAAGCGGTTTGATATCGCGATGTATGATTGGTGGTACTGCATACACGTGTAGGTATTCAATGCCTCTGGCTATGTCTAGTGCCACTTTAATCCAGGCAGCCCATGACATTAGAGAAGTACTTTCAGGATTGTGAAGATGGCCACGAAGGGTACCATATTCCACATGCTCATAGACCAATACGCACTCCTTACTATCTTTACAAAATCCCAATAAGCGAGCAACATTCTTGTGATTGAGGCGGGATGAAGCTTGCAATTCACTTAGGAATTCATTGTCATTGTCAGCACGCTTAATAGCCACTTCTCAGCCATCATCTAAAATGGCATGGTACATTGGGGCAAAGTGACCTGTTTCAATCTTGCAATCTTCTGAAAAGTTGTTAGTGGTTTCAAGTAGCATTTTCAAAGGAAAGTTTTCCCTATCTATAATTTCCAAGTCTTTGAATCTTGTTGTTAGGATTGTGTGTCTAGGTCTTTTGGAACTGTTTGTTAGTGACTTGGCTGCGGAAAATAATGACAATATGGAATTTCTTTTGGAATGAGATAATTTTAGAGGTGTTCGGTTAGGTTTTGAACTATTACTGCTCTTCAGCTTAAGAATCTTTTTGAAGTTTGTTATGCGTCTAGGGCTTGCTAATATGGAAGGATAGGTTGGAACTAGTTCATAAATTTCAGAACAACTGTCTGTTTCAGACCTACCTGGTGGGAAGCATGACGATATAGAATAAGAGAATTGTGCTGCTGCACGAGGTGTTTCATTAGATTCTGAACATCTATCATCTGTTTCAATTTCAGACATGGCAGGTGGGAAGAGTAATGAAATGGAAAGACTACTTGCTCCATTAGCATCGGTGTCAGAGTTGTGGGCTGGAATTTGATTTGTTCCATTCAATACAGAATTAACAGACTCCAACTTGGCTGATGGGGAAAATGAATACTTTACTAGTGATAGAATTCTTTCTTCACTAATCGTTGGACTACAAAGTTCTGAGTTGTTGGCTACAAATTCTGCAACCAAAATAATCGAAATCTGATGAGAAAATATCTAATTCTAATTAATAATCAAAAGAAGTTATAACTCTGTTATTATATTCAAAGAGTGCAAATCCTATTAGCTAATTACAATATGATAGTTGAACATGGAAAAGCATGCGACAAGCACAATAACCACTTAAAAAACAAAAACAAAAATAGTACACTACGACTTGTAGCATAGGAAACTACTGTCATTTATGCAGCCTATGCAAGAAATAAAATGCTTATTCCATTGTTTCAATTCTTTGACACTCCCCCTCAAGGTGTATCAAAAAAATATTGATCACAACCATCCTGGAGAGAAGTGTACCAACAGGTTAATTGATAAAGCTCAAAGCCTTTGTCAGCAAGTCTAATTGTTGGGAATGTGTACCAACATGAAGGAACTTTATAGTCCCAGCTTGTACCTTGTCCCTCACAATATGGAAATCGACTTCAATTTGTATAGTTTTTTCATGAAAAACTGGATTGGCCCCCATATGAAGGGCTGACTGACTGTCATTGAATAACAAAGTGAGTTGAGAATAAGAACATTGACCAAAGCATTTCATCTTTTGTGATTTTATTTTGATTTTAGTATTTATTTCTGATTTTAGCATTTTTAGTTATTTTCTTTTTATTTCGTAGAATTAAGAAATGCATAACTCATTCGCAAAACATATATACTATCATCCCTAGAGATAAAGCAAGTATTAGTGGAGAGATCAAGTAACTTGTAACCCTTAACAGAAAAAGGGTACCCTAAAAATACACATTGCTTAGCATTAGGATCGATTTTGGACCTGTTATGGGCTATAGTAGAGGCAAAACAAAGGCAACTAAAAACATTTTTAAGGTGTGAATAGGAAGGAATATGCTTATAGAGTATTTTATACGGATATTTATTATTTAAAATTAGGGTCTGAAGTTTGTTAATAATGTGCACAGCAGTGAGTACACTATCACCCCAATACATCAAAGGAACATTAGAGTGTAACCTCAAGGCCGTTTCTACACATAGAATGTGTTCATGTTTTCTCTCCACAACTGAATTCTATTGTGGAGTCATAACACAACTACATTGGTGTATGATTCCATGAGTTTAAAACAATTCAATCATGAAAAACTCATGGGGCATTGTCTGGCCTATAGTAAAGGTGTGGTGTTTGACTTGGATTTCATAAGATAAATCCAAGTTGATATAGTGTGGTCATCAACTATGGTACAAAAATAATTGTAACCCTCCACACATCACAATGAATTAAATCAAAAGCTTCAATGCAAAAATGATAATGAAAAGGAAATGGAAGACTCTTTTGTTTTGCATGAGGAAAAAATGTCACATGTCTTACTTGAAGCAGCATTCACATCAGGTAATACATACCTTAGACGCAAAACCTTTGAATTTGAGGGATGCCCTTGCCTAAGGTGCCATAGCTTACTCATGTCACTAGTGTTCATAGTAAAATTGACAAAGAATTTATGTACAGTAAGATGAAAGGAAGGAAGAACAGATTCCAAGTGTTTGAGAAGTTGAAATTTTGCAGCAAATGGAGTCCGTTATGAACCTCACCCACACCTATTTTCCTCCAGCATGTAAGGTCCTATATGAAGCAGAAATTTCATAGTTTGACAAGACTACATAGGAGATTTTGAGTAAGCTGACTAACATATAATAAATTGATGGAAATTGTAGGCATACGTAGGACATTTTCAAGAAAAAGGTGGGATGAAATTCCAACAGATCCTATGAGAATTACCATATCTGTTTCACCGTTTGGAAGTTCCACACCACAATGCTTAAAAAATGTGATAGTGGAAAGTATAGTTACAGAATGCACAATGTCTTCTGTAGCCCCAGTATTCCCACCCCAAGTATCTCCCCCATATGCATGTCTACTAACCACTTTTTCAGAAAATATCTAATGCCTAAAATCACAACTGGAATCAGGACTATGAAAGTTCTGCCAAGAAGGAAAATTACCTGCCATTGAAGTAGAGTGAGCGGCTAGCTGAATTACATTGTTGGTCATGTGAGTTTCTTTATTAGTGAAAGCGAAATTGCTTGACTGAATCTGAGTTCCCAGCATAGCCAAGAACAGTTGACATTGCTCCTGAGTGAATGGGAATGAAGTAGAAGCAAAACTAGAATTCTTTTCAACGTGTTCATCTTGAAGATTGACTTGGGTGTACAACTGAGGAATTCTTGCCCTTTGGCTTGAAGCTGGGAGGGTAGCCATGGATCTTGTAACACTTTTCAACAGTGTGACCCATCATTCCACAGTGATTGCAAGTGGGCTTTTCTTTCCCCTAAGAGGTTTTGTTATTTTTATTTCATGAAGAAGAAGATAACTCAGTAACTAGGGTTGATGATTCCACATGAGGACCTGAATTGTTTCCCACAATACAGTGCCTTTCTTCTTGAATTAGCAAGGAGTACACTTTGTTGATGGATGGGAGAGGATCCATCAATAAAATTTGTGCCCTAACTTGAGCATAGGAGTCATTAAGACCCATTAAGAATTGCATCACTAAATCTTGATGCTGAAGACCATTGAGTTTCTGACCTAAGTTGCAAGTGCAAAATCCACAAGAACACATTGGAAAATGTTGAAATTTTTGCAATTGATCCTAGAGCACGTTCAATTGAGTAAAATATGATGTAATTGATGATTGACCTTGAGTAATACCAGCAATATCCTTCTGTAATTGAAAAACTCGTGGTCCCTTTCCTTGTGAAAGTCTTTCCCTAAGGTCGATCCAGATTTCAAGAGCACTGTCCTTATAGACTAGTAGCAATTTCTTGAGAAACGGAATTGAGGATCCATGAAGCAACCATTTTGTCGCAATGAATCCAAGCTTGAATTGCCAATGATGTTTTGACCATTGGAGATGAGAGAGTCAATGTGCCATCAATAAACTCTAACTTGTTCTTGGCAATCAGTGCCATTCGCATTGATCTTTCCCAAGTTGGGTAATTCTCTCTTACGAGAGTTTGATACACAAGCATAGCACTAGGGCTTTCTTCATGGTGCAGGTACAAAGGATTTGATGGATCATCCAAGATGGATGAGCTTCGTGAAGGGGATGAAGAAGTTGAAGTCGAAGCCATTGAAATGTAAGTGTTTTCGACTTACTGCCTTGACAATATATCAAAATCTAATAAGAAAATATCTTATTCTCATTAATAAGCAAAAGAAGTTACAACTCTTCTTGTTTCTGTACTCAAAGAACAGAGTAATCAAATTGGGT
Organism: Quercus glauca; assembly: GCA_023736055.1. Classification (NCBI taxonomy): domain Eukaryota; kingdom Viridiplantae; phylum Streptophyta; class Magnoliopsida; order Fagales; family Fagaceae; genus Quercus; species Quercus glauca. The sequence goes on from CM043318.1 coordinate 3,740,790, forward strand.
ACACACTGATTCTAAAAAAAGAAATGGTTGCACAGTAAAACGTAACTAACTAACTAAGTTAACCTATTGACTAACTACACTATGACAGTTGTACACAAGCACGATAACTACTTGCTAACAAAAACTGTATACTACACGACCAGTAGCATAGGAAACCATAACAATTAAACTACTGTTGTGTATGCAGACTGTACAAGAAATTCAGGAGAGTCCCTATTGCTTTTTTTCAATTCTTTAACATAAAAAATAAGCTGCAATTATATTTTCAGATACTAAAATTAAAATATTCTTGTCTAACTCGAAATTCTTTGAAACTTACTTGGATCAACTTGGTGCTTCCGTGTACTGATCCTGGGCATAAAATTCTGGGAGATAAATATGAGTGAGAGAGAGAGAGAGAGAGAGAGTGAAAAAATTGCATATCATAATGGTGTGTTGGTATTCATAATTTATAAGAATTTGGAAGTTTCAGCAAAAATACATTTCTCATGCACTCTCTTGCCGTGTTCACTTTCCAGAAGAAATAAAAGCACGTTTGGTAGCCCTATTATTTGTGAGTAAAAAATGTGACTTTGGCTAATTTAGTTGCCGAGACCATGTCTCTCAGAGGCCAAGCTTATAAGGCACATGTGGGAAGCGTCTCTCCTCGATGTGGAATTGAGCAAAACCTTGAGGCGCAAAGTCGAAGAGGACAATACCTGCTAATTGGGGGTTGAGACTATGAAACCCTCCCACATTAAAAGGCACTTTTGAGGGCAGTGCCCATCAAAGGTATTGTCTGCTTTGGGGCAGGCTTTGAGCATATTTTTGCAATGTCCAACCCTTTGGAAGGCATGCTTATACAACTTCCCGCCACATATCCCACACGGTTTTGTTACCCTGAAGGGCACACCTCTACCACTACAACACATTGTAGGGACGAGGCCTAAAGATAGTACACTAGGCCTTGGGCCTCGCCCAAGATCGTCGGAAAGACCGAGGAGAGACAAAATGGTAGAAGGGTACTTCAGCCTAGCGCCCCATAAATATGAAAGGAAAAATGAACGGTTCGAGGAGAAAGACCTCTTCAGACAAGACTAGCTCCGTTCCATTGCACGTTCCAGCAACAAGAATGGGCTCAATGGGGGTGTCGGCATCAGGAGCATGCCACATGAACTCACAAGATGGAAGGCAACGCAAAAATATCTAAAGGAAAGGCTATTACCTCCGCATTAAATGCATTGCAACAGCTTTTCTAGCTGCATTTATGTGGAGAAGACCTCTGAACAGTATTTTCTTGGTCACCGCAACTCACAAAAGGCCAGAAAGTCTGTTTGATAGGACAGGCACTCAAGTGGAGGTCCGGATGATCAACAGGTGTAAGGCCAGGATTACCTAAAGGGACCTATAAAATAAGAGAGACCCTCCGTAAGTTAGAGGGGAGAACAACTAGAAGAAAGAGCCATATTAGGGGGAATAACTCTCGTAATCTAGTCTCTCAGTCTATAAAGAACATTGGTCTCCTCGGACAATACGTAAATTGAACTTTATATGCACTCCCCTGGCATGATTGCCAGGAAAACCCATCTTAGCCGTTGTCATACTGACTAGGGCCCAACTCTTCATCCCACTCTCTACAAGTTTATTGTATTTGGCTCAGTGGGCCATCATCCCATTCACTCTTGGGCTTGGGTTCTCAAACGGTGACCCTACAATTGGCGCCGTCTGTGGAAAAAGCTGGTATAATAGTGAGCACAACGGTGAACGATGGTAGGATCAGGCCCACACCAGGCAGAATCCATGCCACCCCAGCGCGAAAACCACATCGTCGACCACGAGCGAAAAGAAGATCGAGAAGGCAGTGTGCATACTACGTATACGAGCAAAAGTCAAGCACGAGTCAGAAGTCACATCTCCCAAGACCGGCCTAACAGAGCCATGCAGTTGGAAATTGACCGGTTAAAGAGGGAACTGCGCCATGCACGACGAAGGCGAACTCCCTTTAACTCCAATGCTTCCTCTAACGATGAAAAGGACGTCAGCTACAGGCTAAGGTCTCAAACCCCGCCCAGCGAGTCTTTCTCTTTCGAAAAGGAACACCGCCGCGAATGGAGGATCGAAAGCCCACCTTACAAAGGCACGGGAAACGACATGGTAAGCAGAGCATTAGACCAGATCTCCAGGTCACCCTTCATGCGCAAGATTGAGGGGGCTAAACTTCCACGATGGTTCACCCAACCAACTTTCACCGAGTACAATGGCAAGATAGACCCCTTGGAGCACGTGAGCTATTTCAATCAAAGAATGGCTATCCATTCCAGGGATGAATCCCTGATATGCAAGGTTTTCCCATCCAACTTGGGGCCCGTCGTAATGAGATGGTTTGACGGCCTGAAAACAAACTCTATAAGCACTTTCCAAGAGCTCGCCCAGGCATTCTGCTCCCGCTTCGTCACCTACAATAGGGTCCCTCGGTCCTTGGCCTCCCTATTATCCCAAAGCATACGAGAGGGAGAAACGTTGAAAGCCTACTTGGATAGATACTGGGAAACGTTCAATGAGATAGATGGTGATTTCAATCATGTGGCCATCAGCACTTTCAAACTCGACCTCCCTACTGATCACGGTCTAAGGAAATCCCTAACTAGAAAACCAGTTACTAGTATACGCCAGCTCATGGATAGAATTGATAAGTATAAAAGGGTCGAGGAGGACCAGCAGCAAGGGAAAAGAAAGGAGAAGGTTATCCCTCAGGTGATGAGGGATTTCAGGTCGGACCGACATAACAATGACCAACCTTGTAGGGAATTCATCGGGTGGTCAGGGTCTGCTCATCCACAGGCAGTTAACGCCGTGTTCCGAGAACCAGTGCATCAAGTTTTAGAAAAAATCAGGAAAGAGCCGTTCTTCGAATGGCCAAATAAAATGGTGGGGAACCCCACAAAGCACAACCACAGCCTCTATTGCCAGTATCACCAAGACCACGGGCATAACACCGAGGATTGTAGAAGCCTGTGGGACCACCTGGATCAGCTCATTTGTGAAGGAAAATTGAAACAACTCTTACACCACTCCAGTGGTCAGGAAGGCCAGACAAACTCAGGATTAAAAGGAAATGAATCCTTGAGACCTCTCCTAGGGACAATCAATGTCATCTTCGCTGCTCTAGGGAGAACTGGATCTTGCCCTTCCAGAATATTGTCCGTGGCTCGGCTACCCATCGAAGAGGCGAAGCAGGAAGCAAAGAGGGCAAAACTGGATGTCCAGCCGGTTTTGGGCTTCTCAGACGAGGATAAGATCGGAACCATCCAACCCCATGGCGACACTTTGGTAGTCACCCTCAGGATTGGGGGATATGACGTTAAGAGGGTGATGGTAGACCAGAGCAGTGGTGCCGAAATAGTGTACCTCGACCTGTACCGGGAGCTGAACTTGAAGACAGAAAACCTGACACCCTATAGCTCGCCCCTAATGAGCTTCGATGGGAAGGTCGTCATTCCAAAGGGACAAATTAGGCTACCCATACAAACTGGATTAGAAGTAGTGGAGGTGGACTTTATTATGGTAGATGCGTACTCCCCATACACAGCTATTGTCGGACGGCCAAGGCTTCACACTCTGGGGGTTGTCTCCTCTACTCTTCACCAGAAAGTGAAGTACCCGTCCGGGGAATGAATTAAAGAGATTATAGGAAACCAGTCCACGGCGAGGCAATGCCTGGCAGCTGCCATCCAGCGTTAGCTTGAAGCTGAATCCTCGGCCCCCACTGATGAGGGTTTATAGCAATTAGCAAGCACGGCATCGTCTGTGGACGGATCGACTGAAGAGGCAAAATGCGAAGATTTGGTAAGAGTTGTTATCAGCAATGACCCAGAAAAGTTTTTCAGATAGGGCCTCAGATGCCCGCACTAGAGAAGGAAGACCTGCTGGGACTTCTAAGAAGAAACGTTGACATGTTTGCCTGGGATGCCTACAAGGCCCCAGGGGTAGACCCAAGCTTTATTCGTCATCATCTAAACGTTGATCCCTCCACCACTTCCAAAAGGGAGCCTCCTCGGTGTTCATCCAGGGACCACTTTGATGCTATCAAGGAAGAGGCGAAAAAGCTCAAGCAGGCAGGGGTTATCAAAAAGGTGTTCTACCCTGAATGGTTGGCCAATACGGTCGTGGTAAAGAAGAAGAGTGGGAAATGGCGAGTATGTGTGGACTTCACCGACCTAAACAGGGCTTGCTTACCCTAAGGACCCATTCCCTATGCCTAAGATAGACCAGTTGGAAGACGCGACAATGGGCCATCCTCGGATGAGTTTCCTAGACGCTTTGCAAGGATACCACCAAATATCACTCGCCCTAGAAGACCAAGAAAAAACTGCTTTCATCACTCCCACCAGAAACTACCATTACAAGGTGATGTCGTTTGGTCTAAAAAATGCGAGGGCTACCTATTAGAGGATAATGACCAAAATGTTCGAACCACAGATGGGGAAAAGCATTGAAGTCTATATAGACGATATGGTGGTTAAAAGAAAAATAGTATCCGAACACTTGAAAGACCTCGGAAACATTTTCGAAGTTCTGAAGAAATACAAGTTACGCCTTAATGCTTCCAAGTGTTCCTTTAGGGTGGGGTCAGACAAATTTCTGGCTACATGGTAACTCATAAGGGGATTGAAGTCAACCCCAACCAAATCAAGGAAATCAATAGCTTGCAACCCCCCCCCCCCCGAAACCCCAAAGAAGTCTAGAAGCTAACCGGAATGACTGCAGCCCTAAACCGATTCATCTCTCGGTCAGCAGAAAGATGCCAACCCTTCTTTCGATTGCTGAATAAGTGGAAGGGGTTTGAGTGGACAGAAGAGTGCATCTCGGCCTTCCAGCAGCTTAAAGAATACCTTTCTCGGCCTCCCATAATGTCCAGACATGAGGAGGACGAAGTCCTGTGGCCCCTCATGCTATCAGCCTAGTCCTAATATGAGTCGATGGTGGCATACAGAAGCCAGTGTACTACGTGAGCAGATCGCTACATGAAGCCGAAGTCCGTTACCTACCACTGGAAAAGGCTGTCTGGCAGTGGTACACGCCACACGTAAACTCCCTCGTTACTTTCAGGTGCACACGGTGGTCGTCCTAACTCAGCTTCCGCTCAGAGCCCTACTCCAAAGTGCTAATTATACTGGGAAGATCGCCAAATGGGCCACAATCCTGGGAGCTTTTGATATCAAGTACATGTCCCGCACTTCTACTAAGGGCCAAGTCCTGGCGGATCTAGTGGTCGAGTTCCCCGAATCCCCATCCGAGGAAGAAACAAAGGCACTACACATGGATAGAAAATCAGTTGGTGCGATCATCCAGCAGGGCCCCCTATCTTGGAAAGTTCACGTTGACAGCGTAGTAAACCAAAAGGGGTCCGAAGTGGGGTTAGTGCTAACATCCCCCGAAGGGATCGTTATTGAGAAATCACTTAGACTGGGCTTCTCAGCCACCAACAACGAAGCCGAATATGAGGCTTTGCTAGAGGGAATGACCATGGTTCGGAAGATGGGCAGAAGGGCGATAGAGGTATTCTCTGACTCGGAATTAGTCGTCGAACAAGTGAAAGGAGAGTTTGAGGTGAGGGATGAAAGAATGCAGAAGTACCTGGGCTAGGTTAGGCGCGTACAGGCGGAATTCAAGTCTTTCAGCCTATTACACATCCCCAGAAGCAGAAACACCCATATCGACTCCCTGGCCACACTTGCAATGTCCTCGACACAGAGTTTACCTCGGGTCATCATTGTGGAGGACTTGTGCAAGCCCTCGGGGATGAATGAAGGGACGATTCGTATTCATCAAGTCAAGGTGGGACCTAGCTGGATGGACCCCATATCGCTATTCCTAAAGGAAAACACCCTTCCTGAGGAAAAATCAGAGGCAGAGAAAATACGTAGGAAAGCTCCTCGGTTCTGGCTGTCTGAGGACTAGAAATTGTACAAACGCTCTTATTCTGGGCCATACCTGCTATGCATATACCCCAAGGCAACGAAATTGCTCATTGAGGAGTTACATGAAGGGATCTGTGGGAGCCACATGGGAAGTAGATCATCGGCGCACAGAGCCATCACTCAAGGCTATTGGTGGCCCAATATACAAAGAGAAGCACAAGAATATGTAAAGAAGTACGACCAATGCCAAAGATTCATGCCAAATATACACCAACCAGGGGGAGTAGCCATTCACTCAATGGGGCTTAGACATCGTGGGCCCTTTCCCTAAGGCAACGGGAAACAAGAGGTATCTGCTGGTCAGCACAGAGTACTTTACTAAGTGAGTTGAAGTTGAGCCCCTAGAAAACATCAGGGATGCAGATGCCAAGAAATTTTTATAGAAGAATATCGTTATATGCTTTGGAGTCCCTCATACCCTCATCTCGGACAACGACCTTCAATTTGATAGCAAATCTTTTAGGAGGTACTGCTATGACTTGGGAATTACCAATAGGTACTCCACCCCAGCCTACCCCTAAGGAAACGGATAAGCTGAGGCCGTTAACAAAGTCATTGTGAGTGGACTCAAGAAGAGATTGGACGACGCAAAGGGAAAATGGGTGGACAAATTGCCTCATGTCCTGTGGAATTACCGAACCACACCTTGCCGGTCAACCGAGGAGACTCCTTTTTCAACCAGCTCATTCGATCCAACCACTAACAATGAGCTGTGAGAAAAAGGCTTAGACTTGATCGAGGAAAGAATGGAAAATGCAATGGTTTAGTTGGCATACTACCTTAGACTTGATCGAGGAAAGAATGGAAAATGCAATGGTTTAGTTGGCATACTACCAGCACAAGCTCAAGCAAGGTTATGACGCTAACGTGAAGCTGAGACCATTGGCACCTGGTGATCTGGTGTTGAGAAAGGTCCTAGGTACTACAAAGAACCCAGCATAGGGGAAGTTTGGGCCTAACTGGGAGGGACCATACCACATCATCTCGGTGGCTAGTGTAGGCGCGTTTTTTTTGGAGAACTTAGACGAACATGTAATACCACACCCGTGGAATGTAAACAACCCGAAAATGTATTACTACTAGTCAACGAAAGTTTTCCTTTGTCAAAAATGCTCATTTTCCATTTAAGGACATTGCATTTCATGTTTTCCTTCCTTCACAAGTGTTTAAATCGAAACTCAATCAGGCCTGGAGTCCTCGGACCAGCTGATGTGGGAAGGTTAACACTAAATCACAAATTTTTGTAAGTGTTTAAACCGAAACTCTGTCAGGCCTAGAGTCCTCAGACCAGCTGATGTGGGAAAGTTAACACTAAGTTACAAATTTTTATAAGTGTTTAAACTAAAACTCTGTCAGGCCTGAAGTCCTCAGACTAGCTGATGTGGGAAGGTTAACACTAAGTTACAAATTTTTATGAGTGTTTAAACCAAAACTCTATCAGGCCTAGAGTCCTCAGACCAACTGATGTAGGAAGGTTAACACTCTGCTACAGATGTTTATAAAAATGTCTAAATCAAAACTCTATTTGACATCTTTTTTGAGCATTCAGGCAGTTCATGATACTTGTTCGTTTTTCACTAAGATATAGCCAAATCTTCAAATTAGCAGCCCTGTGCAGGCAAGAGTTTTTGAGTTATTTGACCAAGTTAAAACTCTTGAGTTATCTATCCAAGTGTAAATCCTTGTATTACTTGTCCAAGTACAAATTGCTGTTAATATATGCTACAATTAGACTGGTCACAAAATGAAATTGCTCAAGACGTCAATGATCCCAAGAGTATGAAAAATAAAAACACCAGAAATTAAAAGAGAGTTCCATTCAATAATCAAAAAGTAGTGTCAATACATACGGTGAAGGAGACCAAAACAAAATTTGTGATGACAATACTACCGTAACAAATGCAGAAACACAACAAAAAAAAAAAAACAAAAAAAAAAAAAAAAAAAAAAAAAACTACTTCTACTAAGGAAGAGCTCCCTTTTCGGAATCAGTGACCTTGGACTTGTTCGCCTTGGCCTGGGAAACCATGTCCTTGATAGGGATGTTATCTTCAGAAGAAGGATCCCCGACCAAGGGGAGGGGCTCCTTACCCTTCCCAACCTCCGCTAAGGGAACTTCAGTGCCCACAGCAAGGACTGGCGCATCAGAGACCTGCTTAGGAGGCGGAAGGGGAAGATCAGTGGGCAGAGGGAGATTGGCTGGAACTTCTCGAATATGTTCTGGAAAATACAATTTCTCATCCTTTCTCAGGTCCGAGTCAGTAAGGACTCCTGCATTATTGAGTGCCTCCATCCAGGACATAGTGCAGTAATACTTGCACACCACGGCCACCTCCTCGACCAGCCTTCTCTCTATCTCGTCCATCCCACACTCATAGGCCGTGGCCACTATAGCTTCAGTATCTTCCTTAGCCTTTCGAGCTGCCTCATTTGCTGCATCCCTGACCATCTGCAGCTCAGCCCTTAGGTTCAAGACGAACTGCTTCTAGGTGGCCAAGTTAAGCTTCGTTGTGTACAGCTGCTTCCGCTAGTCCTCGGCTTGGGTCTCAGCATTTTTCAACCCCGCTAGAGCGCTGGAACGCTCCTGTTCCATTTTCTTCAACTTCTCGGCCAAGCGTGCCTTTTCCTCCTTTTCTTCCCCAAACGCCCTATCAATTTCGTGCCGAGATTGAAACTCGGCCTCAAGCTTGCGATGGGAATCTCGAACCCATTCCTCAACAACGTAGACCTGCTAAGTGAACTGCACGAAAGTAGCAGAGCAGTTAATGCTTGTAATAGAAAGGAACATACATGCACAAGTTAGAAGCTCACTCACCACAGCAAGGTCTTTCTTTAACGACATAAAGAGATCTGGTTGCCTTGTTCGCCGAAGGGCATCCATATCCTTAGTGAGGAGGAAAGGCTGCTCTAGGGCTTGGGCCAAATAAGCAAAATGCCCCCTACTAGATTCCCTTATTGAAGAATCGTAAGCGATAGGAGCGTCGTCCATCTCCATCACTGGGGCCCACACGTGCATTTGACGGCGCACCTCTGCGTCGTCCTTGCTGTCGATGGACTTAGACCTTCTATCCTTCGAATCCTTAGTTTTTTGCTGCTTCGTGCCCCTTTGAAGGGCAACTACCCCTCTTTCAGCTCCTGCATGGGCCTCTTTCTCTTCGGATCAGGGTCAGCACGCAGTCCGAGGTGGTAGGAGGTGGAGGAGGAGGAGGAGGAGGAGAAGAAGGAAGATTGGCAAGGACTGAGGCCTTGGGAGTGTCTGCTGGAGTTACCCCCTTATTTATATTCGCCATCAAACCCCTCAGATCCAATCTTTTCTTTTGTTGCTTCATTACTCCTTCCACGGAGCTTGAATCAACCCGAGTTACGATTTGCGTTGGGAGACGAGCGATGGAAAGTTTGTCAGACTCTGTCTCGGAGTCCGAGAGCACTACTGGTTTTTTCGGCTCCCCCTCCGACCCAAATCGAAACTGGTCTATCTCCTAGTCTAGTGACCAACGCGAGGAGTTAGCTCTTTCTTCCGCTACAGCTGCCTCTTCGAGTGGGACTTGTTGTAACGGTATTACAAACAGAGGAGGAATTTGTTGCCCTGGATGTATAACTGGTGGAAGGTTGTGCTGTGCCAAGAAGCCCGGCTTGGACACGTCGATACGATTTATCTGAGGGTCACCTGCTCGGATGGCATGTCCGACCTCTTGAAAAATCTTGGAGATGGGATCAAAATCTAGGACCAAGTGCACGGCCCTTAGTTGTCGATCTGCACTCACAAAAATCTCCGATCAAAGTAAGTAGTTGAGCGCCGCAACGTTCATGAGACTGAGCCGAGGAATAACCAGCCTCCTATCTACAAAAATTATCAGAAAAACCAAGCACAGTCAGTGTGCCAAACCCCATTATCCAAAGAAAGCAAATTGAAAGACATGGGTAGGGTCAAAAATCTAAGTTTTGTACTGGAAAACCTAACTTTAAGGCACCCCGCCTATCTCTCTCTCTTGGGTCGGGCAATGACGACCATCATGCCACGCCCCCGAAACGATGAGGTAGTCATCTTTCATCCCTTTGTTGGACTAGGGTGGCACGAAATAAGCCTGACAATAGCCAACCTAGACTTGAGGTAAAACCCTCCGTCGGCCTGTGAATGGCATTCATACATGTAGACCACGTCATGCCATGTAAGTCCCAACCTAAGGTGCTTGTTAAGGGCATCGATGCAGCCCAGAATCCTAAACATATTAGGCGCACATTGATGGGGGCACAGCCTATGATTAATAAGGTAATCATGGGTTACCCTACCCATAGGAAGGGTCATCCTTCCTTCCAAGAAGGCTATCATGGGGATGACGACCTCCCTAATCTCCCTATATGTAGCGATTTGCTTCGGAGAAGAATATCGCAGACCAACCTCCTGGAGTATATGGTATTTTTGTTTAAAGGCTTCTATTTTGGTAGGGGAGTCGACTAAACTCTCGAATCTACCCATTTGGACAACTCTAGGGATGATGACTGGAAAGCACAAGTAAAGAAAATGAGAATCAAAATGGCCGAGAAGGAAAAGGAAGTTCAAAAAGGCAGAGACTTACAAGAACAAGAAAGCCAACACTGATCCTGTAAAAAGGACCCCTTGAAACTTTCTCAGAGGAGGAGTTGTGAAGGCTTAGGAATCTAGGATATGTTGTAGGTTGAAGCGCTGAGTTCTCTGGAGTGTCTGAAATTTCACGAAGTAAAGAGAGAAATGAGCCCCCTCAAGGCTTTATATAGAGGGAGAAAAAGGGCAAGAATAACCCCGCTCAGAATTCTAGGAGAAAATATCCACCGTAGGATGTGCGCCTTACCGTTGGATAGGGGGAACAAGGCGCCGCCTGGAGCAATAAATGACAATTCGCGGACCCTAAAGCGCCAGAAGCAGTTATGAAGCAGGGAAAGTGGCACTCTGACACATGTAAACTAGAGAAATAAGTGGTCTTGTCTCTTACAAATCAAAACCCCACTTTTTCTTCTTGGATGAGAGGGAAAAACCGAGATTTTGAAGGGTTATTTAAGGACGAGGCCCAAAGATAGTACACTGGGCCTTGGGCCTCACCGAAGATCTTTGGAAAGACCGAAGAGAGGCAAAATGGTAGAAAGGTACTCCAGCCCAGCGCCCCATAAATATGAAAGGAAAAATGAATGGTCCGAGGAGAAAGACCTCCTCGGACAAGACTAGCACCGTTCCATTGCACGTTCCAACAACAAGAATGGGCTCAATGGGGGCATTGGCGTCAGGAGCATGCCACATGAACTCACGAGATGGAAGGCAACGCAAAAATATCTAAAGGAAAGGCTGTTACCTCTGCATTAAATGCATTGCAACTGCTTTTCTAGCCACATTTATGTGGAGAAGACCTCTAGACAGTATTTTCTTGGCCACCGCAACTCACAAAAGGCCAGAAGGGGTGTCTGATAGGACAGGCACTCAAGTGGAGGTCCAGATGATTAATAAGTGTAAGGCCAGGATTACCTAAAGGGACCTATAAAATAAGAAAGACCCTCCATAAGTTAGAGGGGGAAACAACTAGAAGAAATAGCCATATTAGGGGGAATAACTCTTGTAATCCGGTCTCTCAGTCTATAAAGAACATTGGTCTCCTCGGACGATACGTAAATTGAACTTTATACGCACCCCTCTTGCATGATTGCCAGGAAAACCCATTTTAGCCGTTGTCATACTGACTAAGGTCCAACTCTTCATCCCACTCTCTACAAATTTATTGTATTGGATTCACTGGGCCATCATCCCATTCACTCTTGGGCTTGGGTTCTCAAACTGTGTCCCTACAGTAATATATATAAAGAAAGAATTACTCCAAGTATTATTTATTTATTTTTAAGTATTTCTACAAGTATATATATATTTTTTTTTTATCTTTTTATCTCTACAAAGTACAAATATATATACTATCATATTTTGTCTATTTGATTAATATTTTTTTAAGGTGAACCATATTTTTCTAAATTCTGTTGTAGTATATTTTATTTGATATACAACTAAACTTTATAAGTTTCAAATTTATTATTCAAATTTCTCATCTCCTAAAGAATAAGGAGATTATTATAATGATAAGAATTCATCACAAAATTACAAAGTTGTCTTAACCAAAATTACAATGAAACAAAAGGAATAAAAGATAGACTTTATAATAATTTATTACTCAAAAAATTGGTAGGCATATTCAAATTTATAGCGATATAGATTGCATTTTGACATAAACTCAAATTCCTATTTCTAAAAAAAAAAAAAAAAAAGTATTAACCCAAATCAAAATTTAACCAAAGGTATAGAAGGAAGAGAGAAAACTTTGTAATATGAATTAAAAAAAAAACCATCAACCTTAATCTAAATTGTAAGAAAAAACAAAAATCCAAGAGAGAGAGAGAGAGAGAGAGAGAGAATACTCAGTTTTTTTTTTTTTGTGTGGAGGAAAACATGGATTAATTGGAAGAGATGACATCGAATTTATACAAAATAAAAGAGAGGGAAGAAGAGTCAAAATATAAGAAAGAGAAAATGATGAAGGAATTGTAATAGTCAAGTAAAGAGTAGTGGAGAGGTAAAGATGGAGGATAAAAGTTCAATGAAGTGTAATATTAAATGTGGACTAATAGGGAGAAGAATGGTTTTTTTTTTTTTTTTTTTTTTTTTATAAAGAATATGGAGAATAAAAGTTTAGAAAGGAACAATAAGAGGTAGAAAATAAGTAGATGATGTGGCGCTGATATAGCTCAATAGGAGTATAGTAACAATAATTACTAAGTTTCAGATTTATAAGTGTGTGCATTGCAAATTCTTATTTGGCTGCTCTTCAAGGGCCCTCCGGACCTCAGGTTTGTGCAAAATAAGATAATGTTGGAAAGCTTATAAGATTATATTTACAACCGTACCAAATTTGCATCAAATCACACATCCAGATCAAACTTATTGATGATATAGAAAGAACTATGCATATACCGTATGATTAGATGCACTAGTCTTTAATGGGAAATACAAATAAAAGGTTTAAATTTTGACAAAATTAAAGTGCAAGTGGATATTGTTCAAATCGAAAATGCAAGGATCAAATTCACACTCACATTAAAATCACAAGGGTAACAATTGTATGAACCCCCTTATTTTAATAGGGGTAAACCTCACAAATTGGCTACAGGAATGCTAAAGACTTAAAAGGAGACTATATAACATATGTTCTAGCCTGTGAAAAGTATACAACAAAGCTAGTCTATTGGTCTCTAATATCTAATTCCAAAGTTAGTCTATTGAGCATATGATATCCACCTTATTGCTGTATAATTTTTGTATTTTAATTATAAAATTTAAAAAAATAATAATAAAAATAAAATTTAAAAAAAAAAAAAAAAAAAGCATCAAACCAAGGTAACAGTTCCCTTAACGTCAGACAAGATATGCGAACAATTTGGTTAGTGTCCTAGAGCAATCTGGTCTTGAATTTCCTTCATGACTAATATGCCAAGCAAATAATTAAAAGTTTAAAACTTTCCTAGAGTAATGAATAACATGATCAACCGACAAATACCAACAAGCAAACAACAGTGAATTGGCTTGACTAATAAACCTGATATGTAAAATTTGAATAGCAACAACAGAGAGATTTATTTATAAAAAATAAAAATAAATATAAAAAACACACAATAAATAGATTTAGCTATTACAATTACTCCTAACAATTTTCCTATATCCCTCAGCGGGGAGCCCTCTTTGCGCTGCAGCTCTCTTAAGATATTCTGCCAGTCTATCTCGGTTCAATTTCCGAATCAGTAATTGATTCACAATATTCCGCATCACTAATTGATTCACAATTGCTTGCAATTGAATTGTAAGCAATTACCTGCCCTTCCAAAATCCCTTCCAAGGTCCTTTGTATGGTGTTTGCAACCTTAGTCAGTGAGGGGCGAAGTTCATGTTCTTTAAGTACACAATCCAATGCTAGGGATGCAACATTTGTCAGTGCCAAAATTTCCAATGGGGTAGGTGGTGGTACTTTTGGGTCCAAAAACCAACCAATTTCCCTTTGGGCAATGTATGGCGCTAAAAATCTAGTTATACTGATTCGCTCACCATTTTCATTTGTATGAATTGCCTTGAGCCCGGACAACATTTCTAGCAATACTACTCCAAAGCTGTACACGTCAACTTTGGTTGTCACCCCGCTATTAAATAAATACTCAGGCGCTATGTACCCATAAGCGTCCACCTCCACCACCGTTTCACTTTCATAACCAGACCAACCGTCCACAGGGGCTTCCACAGGTAAGTGGAAATTAGACAGCTTAGCAGTCAACGTGGCATCTAGGAATATGTTAAGCGGTTTGATATTGCAATGTATGATTGGTGGTACTGCATGCACGTGTAGGTATTCAATTCCTCTGGCTATGTCAAGTGCCACTTTAATCCGGGCAGCCCATGACATTAGAGAAGTACTTTCAGGATTGTGAAGATGCCAATGAAGGGTACCATATCCCAAGTACCCGTAGACCAATAAGCCATCCTTACCATTTTCACAAAATCTTTCACAAAATCCCAATAAGCGAACAACATTCTTGTGATCGAGTCGGGACCAAGCTTCCACTCCACGTAGGAAGACATTTACAGATTGATCAAACATTGAAATTTCAACACGATGAATAGTCACTTCTCGGCCATCATCTAAAATGGCACGGTACAGTGAGCCAAAGTCTATTTTTTCAATCTCGCAATCTTTTGAAAAGTTGTTAGTGGCTTCAAGTAGCATTATCAAAGGAAATTTTTCCCTATCTATAATTTTCACGCCTTTGAATCTTGTTGTTAGGATTGTGTGTCTAGGTCTTTTGGTACTGTTTGTTAGTGACATGGCTGTGAAAAATAATGATAAAATGGAATTTTTTTTGGAATGAGAGAATTTCGAAGGTGTTCGGTTAGGTTTTGAATTATTACTGCTCTTCAGCTTAAGAATCTCTTTGAAGGTTGCTGTACGTCCAGGGCTTGCTGTGCTGGAAGGATCAGTAGGAATTATTTCATAAATTTCAGAACTACTGTCTGTTTCAGACCTACCTGGTGGGAAGCATGACGATATAGAATAAGAGAATTGCGCTGCTGTCATCTGTTTCAATTTCAGACTTGGCAGGTGGGAAGAGTAATGAAATGGAAAGAGTTCTTGCTCCATTAGCATCAGTGTAAGAGTTGTTGGCTGGAATTGGATTTGTTCCATTCAATACAGAACTAACAGACTCCAACTTGGCTGACGGGGAAAATGAAGACTCTACTAGTGATGGAATTCTTTCTTCACTAATTGTTGGACTACCAAGTTCTGAGTTGTTCGCTACAAATTCTGCAACCAAAAATATTGAAATCTGATGAGAAAATATCTAATTCTCATTAATAATCAAAAGAAGTTATAACTCTGTTATTATACTCAAAAGAGTACAAATCCTATTTGCTAATTACAATATGATAGTTGTACATGGACAGCACACGATAAGCACAGTAACTACTTAAAAAAAAAATTGTAGCATAGGAAACTGCTGTTGTTTATGCAGACTATACAAGAAACAAAATGCTTATTCCATTGTTTCATTTCTTTGACACTCCCCCTCAAAATGGACAATGGGAGCATGGATACTGATCACAAACACTTATCAAAAAATATTGATCACAACCATGTTGGAGATAAGTGTTGAAAATTGATAATGCTCAAAGCCTTAGTCAGCAAGTCTACTTGTTGGGAAATGGGAATGTGTACCAACATGAAGTAACTTTATAGTCCTAGCTTGTACCTTATCCCTCACAATATTGAAATCTATTTCAATTTGTAAAGTTTGTTCATGAAAAACCAGATTGGCCACCATATGAAGGGCTGACTGACTGTCACTGAATAACAAAGTGAGTTGAGAATGTGAGAACATTGACCAGAATATTGCATTTATTGTGATTTTATTTTGATTTTAGTATTTATTTCTGATTTCAGCATTTTTAGTTATTTTCTTTTTATTTCAAAGAATTAAGAAATTAATAAGTCCTTGGCAAAACATATATACTATAATCCCTAGAGATAAAGCAAGTATTAGTGGAGAGATCAAGTAACTTGTAACCCTTAACAGCAAAAGGGTACCCTAAAAATACACATTGCTTAGCTTTTGGATCAGATTTGGACCTATTATGGGCTATAGTAGAGGCAAAACAAACACAATTAAAAACTTTAAGGTGTGAATAGGAAGCAATCTGCTTATAGAGTAGTTTATAGGGAGACATTATTTAAAATTAGGGTGTGAAGTTTGTTAATAATGTGCACCACAGCGAATATACAATCACCCCAATACATCAAAGGAACATTAGAGTGTAACCTCAAGGCCCTTTCTATACATAGAATGTGTTCATGTTTCCTATCTACAAATGAATTCTATTGTGGAGTAGCAACACAACTATGCTGGTGTATGACTCCATGAGTTTAAAACAATTCAATCATGAAAAACTCAAAGGGCATTGTCTGGACAATAGTAAAGGTCTGGTGTTTGACTTGGATTTCATAAGGTAAATCCAAATTGATATAGTGTGATCATCAACTATGGTACAAAAAACATTTGTAACCTGCCACACATCACAATGAATCAAAACAAACCCTTCAACGCAAAAATGATAATGAAAAGGAAATGGAAGCCTCTTTTGTTTTGTATGAGGAAAAAAGGTCACAAGTCCTATTTGAAGTAGCATTTACATCTGGTAGTACATCCCTTAAACACAAAACCTGAGAATTTGAGGGATGCCCCTGTCTAAGGCGCCACAGCTTACTAATGTCACTAGAGTTTAAAGTAAAATTCACAAAGAATTTGTGTACAGGAAGGTTAAAGGAAGGAAGAATAGAATTACAAGTGTTTGAGAAATTGAATTTTGCAGCAAGTTAAGTCCATTATGAACCTCACCCACATCGATTGGCCTCCAGCATATAAGGTCCTATATGAAGCAGAAATTTGATAGTTTGACAAGACAACATAGGAGTTTTTTGAGTAGGCAGACTAAGATATAATAAATTGAAGGAAAATGTAGGCACACGTAGGACATTTTCAAGGAAAAGGTGGACTGAAATTCTAACAGATCCTATGAGAGTTAACATAGCTATTTCACCATTTGGAAGTTTCACAACACACTGCTTAACAAATGTTATAGTGGTATGTAGAGCTACAAAATGCACAATGTTATTTGTAGCCTCGGTATCCACAACCGATGTATCTCCCTCATATGCATGTCTACTAACCACTTCCTTTTTTTCTTTTTCTTTTTCAGAAAATATCGAATGCCTCAAATCATAACTGAAATCAGGACCATGAAAGTTCTGCAAAGAAGGAAAATTACCTGCCATAGAAGTGGAGTTAGTTCCCAACATAGCCAAGAACAGTTGACATTGCTCCTGAGTGAATGTAAATGAAGTAGATGCAGAACTAGAATTCTTTTCAACAGTGTGACCATTGATTCCACAGTGATTGCAAGTGAGCTTTTCTTTCCCCTTAGAGTTCTTGTTATTTTTGTTTCCTGAAGAAGAAGATACCTTAGTAAATGGGGTTGATGATTCCACATGAAGACTTGAATTGTTTCCCACACTACAACGCCTTTCTTCTTGAATTAGCAAAGAGTACACTTTGTTGATGGGTGGGAGAGGATCCATCAACAAAATTTGTGCCCTAACTTGAGCATAGGAGTCATTAAGACCCATTAAGAATTGCATCACTAAATCTTGATGCTGAAGATCATTGAGTTTCTGGCCTATGTTGCAAGAGCAAAATCCACAAGAACACATTGGAAAAGGTCTAAATTTTTGCAGTTGGTCCCAGAGCACATTCAATTGAGTGAAATATGATGTAATTGATGATTGACCTTGAGTAATTCTAGTAATATCCTTCCGTAATTGAAAAACTCGTGCTCCGTTTGCTTGTGAAAATCTTTCCCTAAGGTCGTTCCAGATTTCAAGGGCAGTGTCCTTATAGACTATACTTATAGCAATTTCTTGAGAAACGGAATTGAGGATCCATGAAGCAACCATTTTGTCGCAATGAATCCAAGCTTGAATTGCCAATGATGTTTTGACCATTGGAGATGAGAGAGTCAATGTGCCATCAATAAACTCTAACTTGTTCTTGGCAATCAGTTCCATTCGCATTGATCTTTCCCAAATTACGTAATTCTCTCCTACGAGAGTTTGATACACAAGCATAGCACCAGGGCTTTCTTCATGGT
This sequence comes from Quercus glauca, assembly GCA_023736055.1. NCBI lineage: Eukaryota > Viridiplantae > Streptophyta > Magnoliopsida > Fagales > Fagaceae > Quercus > Quercus glauca. Next base: position 3,759,003 of record CM043318.1, read on the forward strand.
GCAGGTACAGAGGATTTGATGGTTCATCCAAGACGGATGAGCTTCGTGAAGAGGATGAAGAAGTTGAAGCTGAAGTCGAAGCCATTGAAATGGAAGTGTTTTCGACTTGCTACTCTGTCAGTATTCAATACATCGAAATCGGATAAGAAAATATCTAATTCTCATTAATTAGCAAAAGTAGTTACAACTCTTGTTGTTTCTATGTTCCTTTCAGTACAGAATAATAAAATTGGTTACACACAGATTCTAAAAAAAATAATTGGCTATACAGTAAAAGTGAAGGGCTGTAAACGAACCAAGCCGATCATGAACAACTCGAGCTCGGCTCGATAAAAAACTCGTTCATGTTTGTTTGTTTATAAATAAGCCAAGCTTGAGCCTTAGTTTTTGGCTTGTTTGATAAACAAGCCGAGCCTGAGCAAAAAAATTTGTTCGTGAACAAGCTCGTGAACAATCGGGCTCGATACAACACAAGCCAAGCTTAAACTCATGTATAGCTTGATAAAAGGCTTGATATATATTTGCTAAATAAACTAAATATTTTTACATTACACATATTTTAATAATAAAATTTCCCACATGAGACCATTTTTCAATACCAATTACTTTATGTTTTTTTCCTTCCTTAAAAAAAAAAAAAAAAAAAACATTTTTAGCAAAAAAAATAAAAAAGAAAAGAAAAGACTGGAGACTTCTTTTAGTAATTCACGCTTTTTCTAGAGTTTTCAATTCCACTTCTAGTGGGTGTGCAAAGAGCTCCGACAACAACTCTAGATCCAGTGTAGTATTTGGCATCACTACAATCTTCGCTCTCTACCTCCATCCTCCAAGACGTTCATAGCCTTCTCTCACCATAGGTAAATTTTCATGTTTAAAAATTTTCTATATACTTTTATAGTTGTTTGCATTGTAGTTTGTTTGATATTGCAAAATCGTTTTGATTTCCAAGTTATGGTTGTTTATGAAATTTCTATATAACTTAGAAAAATCTTGTTGGTTGAATTCGTTTAATAATAACTTAACTTTGTAATTAGTGGATTGTGGTTGTAGAGTCTAGTATGTAGTTTGGAATGGGTTAGTGCTTTTCTTTTCCCAAGGTGCAGAGTCCTCTGTGGTTAGCTAATCACAGGTGGAATTAGAAGTATGAATAAATGAGTATATTATTTTCTTATTTTTGTTTACTTGATTGTTGAAGATTTGAGCATTTGATAATGCAATTTTGTTAGATCCCAAGCAAAAAAGCTTGACTTGAGCTTGAGTTTGAGCTTGATGTTAAGCTCGAGCTTGGCTTGATTAATTTATCAAGCCAAGCCAAGCCGAGCTCAAGCCTTTGGGTTTTCCCACGAGCTCGAGTTCAAACATCATATTTAGGCTTGTCTCGAGCTCGAGCCAAGCTTGAGCATTTGATTTTTACTGACGAGCCAAGCTCAAACAGGCACTACTCACTTGAGCTTGGCTCGTTTACAGCCCTAAGTAAAACGTAACTAACTTAACCTATTGGTTAATTACACTGACTGCTGTAAATGGACAAGCAAATGACAAGCACTATAACTGCAGAGGGTCTTGTAGCTTAATTAACACCTCTCCCTGTATAAAGTATTTGGGATCTACGGGGAAAAAGATTTGAGATGCCGTGTAACGACCCCGCCCCAACTGTGTAGATATTGTCCGCTTTGGGACCCATACCCCTCACGGTTTTGTTCTTCCCCAGGTTGGGCTGGGGAAAAGGCCTCTACACATTGAAGGGAGATCATTCTTTATAAACACATTCCCATATGCTTCCCTAGGTGATGTGGGATTCCATGGAATGCAAGACCCCGCTTTTTGGGTCACTACAATCCACCCCCCTTACAAGCACACGCATCCTCGCGTGTGGCACCCACACTTCCGGCTAGAACCTGGCTCTGATACCATTTGTAACAACCCCGCCCCAACTGTGTAGATATTGTCCGCTTTGGGACCCATACCCCTCACGGTTTTGTTCTTCCCCAGGTTGCGCTGGGGAAAAGGCCTCTACACATTGAAGGGAGATCATTCTTTATAAACACATTCCTATATGCTTCCCTAGGCGATGTGGGATTCCATGGAATGCTAGGCGATGTGGGATTCCATGGAATGTAAGACCCCTCTTCTTGGGTCACTACATGCCGGGTTAGCACCCGCATATTGTAACTAACTAGAAAAAAACTGTATCGTAGGAAACCATAACAATTGAACTACCGTCGTTCATGCAAAATGTACAAGAAATTCAGGAGAATACTTATTGCTTTGTTTCAATTCTCTGACAAAAAATTATGCAATGCAAAACGATAAGCTGCAATTATATATTCAGATATTAAAATTTTCTTGTCTAATTCGAAATTCTTTGAAACTTACTTCGATCAACTTGGTGCATCCGCTGCTGATCCTGGGCATAAAATTCTGGGAGGTAAATATGACTGAATTGAGAGAGAGAGAGAGAGAGAGAAAGAGAGAATTGCATATCATAAAGATGTGTTGGTATTCAAAATTTACAAGAATTTGGATGTTTTAGCGAAGATACATTCTCAAGCACTCTCTTGCCGTGTTCTTTCCGCGTGATTGACTAGACCGAGGGCCAAGTTCACTTTCCAGAAGAAATAAAACTAAGAAGAGGAAGTTTCCACTGCGCTCAACAGTTTCCTACTAGCCTCAAGCTCTATTTGTGAGTCAAAATGTGACTTTGCCGAGACCATTCACATCTTGCTACGGCTCAAGTGCTGTTATGACGGGAACGTGTTCTACAATCCCACCACGAGTTCATAGCCACTTGGGACTCTTTTCTCTTTGGAAATTCACATGCTGGTTCGAGGAATCGATTTAGTCAATTTGTATACGTGGTTAATGTAGTCACTCTCTAATATATGGATACAGGAATTACAGAGGTTTTTTCTTAAGCTGCTTTAAGCAAGTTATTGTAGTGGGATGGATATTGGGCCATTTAACATTGGCCCAAACAGTGAAGACAAACCCAACATTCACTAGTCCATTTTGATAATAAACATAGATCCTCGGGCTATAGGTCAGGCTTAATGCACCTCTCCCATGCCCAATACCAAGTTCACATCCGAGGCTTGTCTGAACTACCGAGGTAAAATCCCAAAGAAGGCAAAACTTCTCCAAGGTAGCTTTTTGAAACTTCCTGATGATTCCACCAAGACTAGCTCAACTATTGATGCAATTGCCTAAGATCTCTAAATAAAAGAAGGCCCCCACTTGTAAAAAGAAAATTATATATATATATAATATTTATCTATATATTTTAATTACAAAAAAAAATTAAATCCTTTTATTGGTTAATAGAATGCATTAAAAAGGCCCAATTGTATCCTAAAATACAACACTACACAGTCTGCCCATAGTAGTGCACATAGCACTGCACATTCTGATTCTACACAAAGGCCATAGGCCCATAGCTCACAACTCACAGCTGGCCCCCTCACACTAACCCACCCACACTCAATGTATATGCACACGTCACACACCCACTATATCTTCCTCTCTCTCTCTCTTTTATGCAAACTTTTTACTTTATTAAATATTATGAGTTATCACGCCAATTAATAGTTTGATGTATATCATATCAACTCATTTATAAGTTATCACACCGAGGAGGTAAGAACATCAAAAACTTTCTTCAACAACTTACCATTTCTCCTCAAAACCGGTTTTGCTTTCATAGCACAACTTTCAAAAAGCTCAAGTTTCTCTTTTCTTTTGATTCTTTTAAGAGCTTGAAACTTAGAACAGTGAGGTCTATGATGACCAAGGGCACCACAATGGTGACAAACAATGGGTTTAGGTCCACTAGGCCTTTTAGGGAGGGATCTAGCACCATGGTTTTGTTCTCTCTTCAACATGGGGCATTGAGGTCTTATGTGACCGATCACACCACAATGATGGCAATTAGGAACAAACTTAGATCCACTCAATTCCCTAGGATGGGACCTAAACAGAGGCTTAGGCTTAAGAGCCTTTCTCTCCACTTTTTGTTTTCTTTTGTATAGAGGAATGTACACCGATTTGTCCTTTGAGGTAGAAAACACAATAAGCACAAAATCAGATACCACAATATGATTGTAACAAATATTTTCATCATTTTTAACAGTAGGTTCAGCAATCAAACACTTGGCATGCATCTTAAGAGATTCATTTTCACATTTTAGCTCATCAACAAGTTTGTTAGACAAAACAAGTTTAGCATCCAAGTCCATATTCAAACATTCAAACTCTTTCAGCTTTTCAAGAGAATTTTCAGCAAGTTTCTTATATTTTTCAACCAATTTGTTGGATTTATTGAGCTTAGCAATCAAATCATCATTTTCACAAAACAACTTGCTCAAATTCTTATTAAACTTCTTAGCATTTTTCTTCAAGAGTTTGATGTTAAGAATATCAACAACACCCAAAGATTCATGTAACATAGCATCACAATCATGAGGATTATCACTCATAGAGGCATTTTCACAAACACGAGGCATGTTACATTCATCAACATCCAAAACATGCATAAACGCATACAAATCACTATCAATGGGAAAACACACAAGGGGTCAAGGATCACACTTAGGTAATGAAACCAAAACAAATGTATCCGCTCTGATACCAATTGAAAGTTCAAATAGTGTGTAAAACACCTATGAACGTTTAGACCCCCAAATTAAAACTACCAACACAAGCTTATAATCAAACAATATATGTGCGGAAAATAAAATATAAGCAATAACCAAATTGGTAACACACTTTAAACCATAATTAATAACCAACACAGTAGTAATTAAAAGGTAAAGAGAAAGGGAAGAAAGATGCAAACACAAGGATTACACAGCGCTGTGTTATCGAAGAGGAACCGAAGTACTCAGTGAAAAACTTCTTCGCCGCCCTCCTAGCGGTCAATAATCCACTAGAGAATATAGTTGGGATGCATGAATAGCAGAAGACCCTCCAAGCCTAATCTACTCAGTACACTTAAGCCCTCCAAGCTTCTTGCTCCAACAGGGTTACGCCTAACCTTGTCTTCTCTAGCTTACCGGATCCCGCAATCACCCATTGCATCAACCAAAATGAATTGGTCCTTTCTGAACTGCTTCCCAAGCACCAAAATACCTCCTCACTGATATAGGTATGGTGAGATAGGGATTTTGCTAAATGCACCTCTCAAAGATAAGTCAATGGAGAGGATAAGAGTAGAGGAATTTGGAGAATCAAATGATGAAAATTGTGAATGAGTCAATCTTATTTTTCTCTAGAGTTTCTCTCTCAAAATTCTTTCTGGAACTCTCTACATTTCGTGGGTATAAGGGTATTTATAGTAGGGTGTATGAGGAATGCGAAAAGTCATGTTTCAACCAAATAGGACATTCTGGCGACTCGACCTCGTGACTAGAACAAATCGTAAGTTTAAGTCACGAGCTAACTGCCTGGCCAGACTGAAAGTTTTGTCTTGTAGTGCTATAGCTAGTATGATTCTTCAACTCCCCTGCATGCTTCACATGTGTGCCATCTTTGGTGCCTCGCCTGTCGCGAGGCCCTTCTTGAGTGCACACATTTGAGTTTTCTTCACACTCTCTCACACACTACCCTTACATAATTTCCACTTAAATACAGGACATCTAATTGTTAAATTACAAGCAAATTTGGCACGGAATAAAGCCAACACATGATTGAATAAATTCAACCTTACAGTTATAGTGTACATTTCCTTTTTATTTTATTTTTGGAGTGATTGTATATCTTCCTGGACCATACATCTCCATTTGTTTACACAGAATGGCTGAATTAAGACTTGAAAAATGAGTAGGAATATTGGTTTGGTCAGATAAGATCAGTGAATTTGAACTACAGACCGTTGCTTGTAAAGAAGTTGAAGAGTGTGTTAAGTTTGAAGGGAAGCTTGTACAGAGGAAGAGAGCTTCTAAGTGAGCCAAGGTCTTGGCTTTCAAGTTTCATCTATGCATTGAGGAGGAGAAAGATAGTTTGTAAGTGGTTAAGGTCTGGGCTTTCATCTACACATGGGAAAGGATCATGCTTAGGTCATAATATGTAAGGAATAAGTGGGCTAAGACTTTTCATAAGGTTTGGTTTAGTTTTCAATAACAACCCATTTTTTAGATAATAGTAAAAAGAAGTTAACATGATTTTTTGAGTAACAGTAAAAAAAACTTAATAAGAAGAGGTTAAAAATGCTAAATGCAATATTAGAGTGCCACATGGCAGGAGCTCATGTGCTCCTACATGAGATCTCTGCTTATCATAAAAAGCAACAATTATAAATTGCACACTTATATCCATTTTAATTATTCAATTGAAAAAAAAAACCAAAAAACAAAAAAAAAAAAAACAAAAACAACAACAACAACTTTAGAGGAATATTTTAGAATAAAAGTTGATATAGAATTTCTCTTTCTCTTTCTACTTAATTTCAAAACAAACTACATATCTCAAACACCCACAGTCAATCACATCATTTACAAAACCCACAAATTCACAATGTCCGACCTTAACATCAAAATTGTAATTGTTGTTGTCACTCAATATAAAATGCAAGCTCCTCTTCCTTGATTGTAGCTAGCTCATACGGGTTAGGATTAGATAAAACAACAATGTTAGAGTTAGATAGGTGTTGTAGAAAGATTGAATCTAAATGAAATTGTTTTTGGTATTTGTATTTGACATGTGATGGCATGAAGGGCTATGGGTGGGTATATATAAAGGCGTAAAAGTGCAAGAGGTGAAAATGGTGAATTAAAAGACAAAATGTTTTTTGTGTATATGTGAGAGATGAAAAGTCTTGAAACATTGAAATAAAATACAAAGAATATTAATTTTTTAATTAGAAAAGTCTTGAAACATTGAACCAAATGAAACAAAAAGTCAATATTCAATTTGTTCTTATTTCTGATGTGGCACTTAAGAATATTTCAATTCTCTTTGCATAGAATGAGCCACTTGGCAAAACCTCATACTCTCCCACTTAAGGTCTCTGCTTTTAACCTTGAACCTTGCGCTATACTTTTTGTAGAATTAGTTTCAATTATATTATATTAGTAAAAAGGAGAAAAGAAAAAAGAAACAATCTTTATAGTCCAGCAGGAAGATGAGTCTAGCAGGAAGTTTACCACAACCTTCTTTATAAAGAAAAATGAAAGGGTGAAATTTGACCATTTTGTTCAACTTATTAACAAAACTGTAATGATTCATCTATAATGATTTTGCAGCCTCCTTGAAGCTTCCAAAATACATTAATTATGGCTAAATATAGTAAGAAAAATATCATTTGCCACTAATACCAAGTCTTACATACCAAGAACTAATACCAAAAAAATGTCCAACACTTATTTAATATATATATATATATATATATATATTTTATGGATTATTCAGAATGAATAGACTTTTATTGCTTATAATTTTGGGGCGTTACACCTGTGGTTATTCTTCAAATCGAAAATGCAAGAATCAAATTCACACTCCCATTAAAATCACAAGGGTGACAATTGTATGAACCCCCTTATTTTAATATGTAGGGTAAACCCCACAAATTGGTTACAGGAATGCCAAAGACTTAAAAAGAGGCTATAACTCGTGTTCTAGCCTATGAAAGGGATATAACAACGATGGTCTACTAGTCTCTAATATCTAATCTATATATTACTAAAAGCTAAAGCGTAGCATTTAATGTTGCTACTCTCACATTGAGCCACATCAGCAGCCATGTCATTTCTATCATCTTTTCTAAATTTGTCCTACAATTTTAAAATAGTTTTTATCAATTTTAAATACAGATAATTATAAAATAATTTTCATCCCTATCTTCACCATAAAGCCCACTTCTTACAAATTTAATATCCCCTAAAGCCCATACCTAAAGCCTTTTCAACTGAAACCCTTTGCTTTCACGGTTTCAACTTTTTGCTTTTCCTTTCCTTTTGTTGCACACGGTTTTAACTTCCTGTCTCCCACGTTTTAGTTCTTTCCCCTTCCCCACCTTCTTTGTTCTACGGTTTCCTACGGTTTCACATTTAATCATCGCCAGCCTCTCTCCCTTTTAACGGCAGCCTCTTTGTTTTCCTTCCTTCCTGTCTTCCTCCCCTTACAATATATAAATACTGACAGCAGCTAGACAATTCAGTTGAGGTATCTCTAAATCCAGGTTTCTTTTGTGCTCTATTCTTTTGCATAATGTTTTTTTTTCCTTTTTACTGCCTCTTTTCATGTTGTGGTGTGGATGATTGTTATGTTGAATTTAATTACTTTATAAATAATTTTTCTTAGTGTGTTGAATTTTTGATTTGTTGGGTCTTATGCTGTGTGATTCCAACAACTTAGTGTGACTCTGATTTATTAGTGTAGTGCTGTGGTGTTTGCTTCCACTGTTTGTTTTGTATGAGACGCAAAACCAACAATTGGTACCAAAGCCTACTTCAATATCATGATTGTAGAACATATTGATTGGGTTTTAGAATCAAAGAAAATTGTTTTCTTGGTGTTTGAATTTTCTGCATAATTGTGTTTGTCATGGTTTTTGGTTTAGACATAATTTGATATTCATGGTTTCAATTTAAAGAATTTGTGAATTTCTTTTATCAATTTCGTGAAACTCAAGTCATTGTGCAAGCGTTTTTAAGTTGTGCTAAGATCGTGTGCATACTTCTATAGTTCTACCTAATAGTTGGTTTTCAGAGTTTTCTAGATAAGCTATACAAACAAGACGTAAGCCTATTCATATTAAGTATTAATCTTTTAAAAATAAAGATAAAGATAAGTAGAATTGAGCATACGACTCTAATACGACCCTAAGAGACTCTATATATATATATATATATATATATGTAAGTATAAAACTATCTCGAACCCAAATTATTGTTAGTTACAATAACTATTCTTTTCTCATTCAAAACCTCTTGGAAGAAAGAGTTTGGAACACGTATTACTCATCATAATTGTATGCTAGTGTGAGAATGTTCATGCCACAACATTGGTGGGAGGAGATCAAAATATGACTTGGATCCACACAAGATTTAAATGTTAAATAATTCCATTCTTTTAGTTTTTGAGAAGAACCATTCTTTTAGTTAGTGGGGTTTTAAAACGTGAGTGATGATGATTGATAGATTTATTTGAGGGAGTGTCAGTAAATATCTCATACAAGTTCCGCTCCTTAAACAATGAGGGTTTTTAAAAAAATATTTATTTATTTATTTATTTTAATATGGGCTCCAAATTTCCAATAAACTCAACCCGACCTGTCCAATAAAAGACCTAAAATTGAATTCCATTTATAAATATATATATATATATTATTATTATTATTATACATATAAAAGCTGAAGCGGAGTATTTATTGTTGTTACATTCCGGTTGAGCCACATCAGCGACCCCATCATACTTTTTTTTTTCTTTTTTCTTTTTTCCCTCTTTCTTTACCTCAAATTCAACTTGGACTTTCTGTTTTCTCTTCTCTCTATTTAGTATTGATTGTGTCTTTTCAGTGTCCTTCCTTGTCCTAATGTTTGCCCTTAAGTTTCTGTTACTAAATAAATTGGATTGAAAGTGTAGAACCATAGAAAATTCAATGTTATGATAGAGAGTTTCAGATGACAGTTACTTTTGAAGTAATTTAGAGAGTCGGTTTGTGTCCATCTCCCATAATTGCAGCACAAACATGGTATTGTTCCACTTTCAATCAGTATATTATATTTAGAAATCTATTGAACTCGAGTTCACATAGAGAAGTGGGTGGAATTGATCAGGAAGAACAGCACATAATCTAGGACAAGAGAAGCTTAAAGATAGTAGTTGGGATTTTGGAGTGGCATGTCAGAGAAGACTTACAACTTAATGTTCAATTTGCTGTATAAAGCTCCAAACATCTTTTTTTTTTTTTTTTTTTAACATTATCGTTTAACCTTTTCAATTTAATTGTTATGCCATAGTTCATGGATTGCAGGTGTTAAAAACTTACCCCCTTTGTGCAAAAAGATTGTGTAGAAAATCAAATGGTTATATCTGTTAGGTCTTTGACCAAAGGCCTCTAAGAGATTTGCATGTTGTGAAAAGCTTACCACCATTTGTGTAGTAAGATTTCCTCTATTTTTTGTTTCCTTCTTTTTCATTTTCCCAAAATACAATGTTCCCATATTGAAATAAATTAACCATGGAAAGTCAAAATTGTTCCAATTGAATCACTAATACACCAAAGAAACAATTATTGTAGGAGTTATGTTTCAAATGATCATTCTTTAATAGTTTTACGAGCATCCTTTCTCATTATATTTTATTAAACTCCAATTCTTTAGCCTTTTATTTTTCCCCCCTTGAAGTCAATTGATAGGTTGACTTGATTCTTTGTTTTTCTATCAACTCATTAATTTCTCTTCCTGAATTGGCATGTAAAATTTGAAGCTAGAGAGCTTTCAGGCGGAACTTAGTCAAGCTTCCTCTTATCCATCTTAATTAAAAATTTTTTATTAATTTTATTATAATATTGACAATGATAAGGTTATGCATTATGCCCATTATTATATGATTTAGCTCATTAGCGTTGTCTAAAACAGTAAAACTACATTCTTGAAAAATATATGTTAAAATTGAAACTCATATTTTTTTCTCAATGTTTGTAGCTATTCTTACTTTATTTATTAAATTTTGCCTTTGTTGTTTTGTGATATAAGGAAATAGGTTATTGACTCAGAGAAAAGCTGAAGTAAAAAATGTTTCCTTTTTTTTTTTTTTTTTCCTAACTCTCTAAATTTAATTGAAGCAGATGATTAAATGGTTTAAATATTTTCTAGGCAATTTCACACTTCACAAGAGAAAAAAAAAAAAATCATGTAATGTCTAATTTCTAATATATCAATAGTATCATACATTTAAAAATTGAGTTCAATTTGAGTTGGAAAACTTATAAATTCAATGTTGTAAAAGCAAACTTTAATGTGTAGTGTTCTTTAAGGAAGTCTTGGAGTAATCATCTAAGATGCAAAGGGAGCAACATAATTGAAAATTTTTCTCCAACTCCAACTACCACTGCTGTATTGAACTCTATTTGACATGATTGAAAATTTTTCTCTTCAAAAAAAGAATCAATATTTTTCAAGTTCTTTATTAAATTTGCATTTGCATCACCTTGCTTTTACCAGAAGAGGAAGTGTCATTTGAGCTAAAGCCTAAAGCTCATTGGCTCATTATATGATTTTTTTACCTTTGTAAATATTATATAATCTTTAATTTTTTTCCCATTGTAAATATAATATAATCTTAATTTAAACTATGATAAAAAGGGAAAGAGGTGACTAGGGAAGTAACTCAAATTGTGAGGGTTGGCCAAATGACAGTTGACAAGAGAAAAACAAAAAGACAAGGAAAATGGAAATATGACATTCATCTAAATCATTTGGTCCAACATCTATTTCTTGGAGGCAAGAGTTGTGATTGAACAAGAAAAATGAGTGATTGCATTTTCTTCAACATATAATTGATTATTTCAAGACTTATGCTTTGTGTGGGCAATTTTTTTTTGTCGCTTGTATTCTTGAAGAAAAAGACTTCTCTCATACCAACTAACATTAGATGATGTTGTGTTCAAAGGTTGAAAGTTGTTTGTAATTTATGCCAAGACTACGGACATACATATATTTTGGACGAGAATAGGTGATGTCATGTTCATAGGCTAAAAGTTGTCTATAATTTATGCGTTAAATAAACACATGTCGTGTGGAACTAGAATCTTTACACAAGTTAAATTCAAGGCATATTGTCTAACAATTAAGAGAGCCTAATAGTTCGCATTGTATAAATTGATTAGTTTTTCGCATATTTCAAATTTTTAAAAGGAATAAATATCAAAAGATTTATCAAGAAGAAATATTTTTGTAAAATTTGATTCTCTTGCATTTGTTTAGTAATTATCAAAATACAAATTGTTACACTTGATGGAAGTCAAAAGTAGATAAAACGTTACATGTTGCTTGTAGTATAGAAAATAATACTTGGAAATTCTTTGGAATTAGTGAATTTGAATTGAGTGTGTTTAATGGACTTTGTTTGTAATTTGAGGACATAGAGAGTGGTAGAGTGGCTTAATAAAATATTTAATTGGTCTAGGATCATTACTTTACTCTTAAATTCAACCTCTTTTTAAATCATGTGGTATTCAAATCCTATAAATGTATAATAGCTCATTGTTGTGATTTATATAATTTTGTTAGTATTTATCCACCATTATTTTCAGTCATATCATTTTTTATTGTGATAATTGGTAATAATCTCTAGGTAGTATGGAGTTTGCTTATTTTTATTTTTTTATCTAGATAATTAAAAAAAAAAAAAGTATTACAATGTTTGATGTGGATAACTCATTATTTCTTAATGACGAGGTTTCATTCCAGAAATTGATATGTTGTAATTATTTGAAATGGTTTTTTATTGGAACATGCTTGAACCATATCATTGTGGCTTTTAGATGAATGTTGTTTATTTGACTAATCTATTTATACATATTTTCAATGATTGTTTTGAATTAGAATTATCAAATTTGATTGGTTTCATCAATAAAAGTGATTGTGTATAACTTTCGTTCAAATATCCCGTGCATCGCACGGGTTAGCGACTAGTTCCAAACTAAAAGATGAGGCATTTAATATTACAAATATATTCCCCTCTCTGATCAGAAGAATTGAGCATATGATATCCACCTTATTGCTGCATAATATTAGTATTTTAATTTTTTTTTTTTTTTTTTTAAAGAGCATCATACCAAGATAACAGTTCCATTAACGTCAGATAAGATATGTGAACAATTTGTTTAGTGTCCTAGAGCAATCTGGTCTTGAATTTCCTTCATGACTAATATCCCAAGCAAATAATTAAAAGTTTAAAACTTTCCTAGAGTAATGAATAACATGATCAACCGACAAATACCAACAAGCAAACAACAGTGAATTGGCTTGACTAATGATATGTAAAATTTGAAAAGCAACAACAGATAGATTTATTTATAAATAAAAAAATAAAAAAATAAAAAAACACAATAAATAGATTTAGCTATTACAATTATTCCTAACTTTCCTATATCCCTCAGAAGGGACTCACTCCCTGTCGTTTGTTCCCTCTTTGCGCCGCATGCAATTGAATTGTCAGCAATTACCTTGAACTTCCAAAATCCCTTCCAAGGCACTTTGTAGGCTGTTTGCAACGTTAGTCATTGAGTGGTGAAGTACACATTCTTTACTTACACAATCCAATGCCAGGGACGCAACATATGCCAGTGCCTCCATTTCCAATGGGGTAGGTGGTGGTACTTTTGGGTCCAAAAACCTGTGAATTTCCTTTTGGGCAATGTATGGCACTACAAAATCAACTATAAACCTTTCCTCATTATTTTCATTTGCATGATATGCCTTGCACCCAGACAACATTTCTAGCAATACTACTCCAAAGCTGTACACGTCAAATTTGGTTGTCAAACTGCCATTAATTACATACTCAGGCGTCATGTATCCAGAAGTGCCCACCACACTTTCACATTCATAACCAGACCAATCGTCCACAGGGGCTTCCATAGATAAGTTGAAATTAGACAGCTTAGCAGTCAACGTGGCATCTAGGAATATGTTAAGCGGTTTGATATCGCGATGTATGATTGGTGGTACTGCATACACGTGTAGGTATTCAATGCCTCTGGCTATGTCTAGTGCCACTTTAATCCAGGCAGCCCATGACATTAGAGAAGTACTTTCAGGATTGTGAAGATGGCCACGAAGGGTACCATATTCCACATGCTCATAGACCAATACGCACTCCTTACTATCTTTACAAAATCCCAATAAGCGAGCAACATTCTTGTGATTGAGGCGGGATGAAGCTTGCAATTCACTTAGGAATTCATTGTCATTGTCAGCACGCTTAATAGCCACTTCTCAGCCATCATCTAAAATGGCATGGTACATTGGGGCAAAGTGACCTGTTTCAATCTTGCAATCTTCTGAAAAGTTGTTAGTGGTTTCAAGTAGCATTTTCAAAGGAAAGTTTTCCCTATCTATAATTTCCAAGTCTTTGAATCTTGTTGTTAGGATTGTGTGTCTAGGTCTTTTGGAACTGTTTGTTAGTGACTTGGCTGCGGAAAATAATGACAATATGGAATTTCTTTTGGAATGAGATAATTTTAGAGGTGTTCGGTTAGGTTTTGAACTATTACTGCTCTTCAGCTTAAGAATCTTTTTGAAGTTTGTTATGCGTCTAGGGCTTGCTAATATGGAAGGATAGGTTGGAACTAGTTCATAAATTTCAGAACAACTGTCTGTTTCAGACCTACCTGGTGGGAAGCATGACGATATAGAATAAGAGAATTGTGCTGCTGCACGAGGTGTTTCATTAGATTCTGAACATCTATCATCTGTTTCAATTTCAGACATGGCAGGTGGGAAGAGTAATGAAATGGAAAGACTACTTGCTCCATTAGCATCGGTGTCAGAGTTGTGGGCTGGAATTTGATTTGTTCCATTCAATACAGAACTAACAGACTCCAACTTGGCTGATGGGGAAAATGAATACTTTACTAGTGATAGAATTCTTTCTTCACTAATCGTTGGACTACAAAGTTCTGAGTTGTTGGCTACAAATTCTGCAACCAAAATAATCGAAATCTGATGAGAAAATATCTAATTCTAATTAATAATCAAAAGAAGTTATAACTCTGTTATTATATTCAAAGAGTGCAAATCCTATTAGCTAATTACAATATGATAGTTGAACATGGAAAAGCATGCGACAAGCACAATAACCACTTAAAAAACAAAAACAAAAATAGTACACTACGACTTGTAGCATAGGAAACTACTGTCATTTATGCAGCCTATGCAAGAAATAAAATGCTTATTCCATTGTTTCAATTCTTTGACACTCCCCCTCAAGGTGTATCAAAAAAATATTGATCACAACCATCCTGGAGAGAAGTGTACCAACAGGTTAATTGATAAAGCTCAAAGCCTTTGTCAGCAAGTCTAATTGTTGGGAATGTGTACCAACATGAAGGAACTTTATAGTCCCAGCTTGTACCTTGTCCCTCACAATATGGAAATCGACTTCAATTTGTATAGTTTTTTCATGAAAAACTGGATTGGCCCCCATATGAAGGGCTGACTGACTGTCATTGAATAACAAAGTGAGTTGAGAATAAGAACATTGACCAAAGCATTTCATCTTTTGTGATTTTATTTTGATTTTAGTATTTATTTCTGATTTTAGCATTTTTAGTTATTTTCTTTTTATTTCGTAGAATTAAGAAATGCATAACTCATTCGCAAAACATATATACTATCATCCCTAGAGATAAAGCAAGTATTAGTGGAGAGATCAAGTAACTTGTAACCCTTAACAGAAAAAGGGTACCCTAAAAATACACATTGCTTAGCATTAGGATCGATTTTGGACCTGTTATGGGCTATAGTAGAGGCAAAACAAAGGCAACTAAAAACATTTTTAAGGTGTGAATAGGAAGGAATATGCTTATAGAGTATTTTATACGGATATTTATTATTTAAAATTAGGGTCTGAAGTTTGTTAATAATGTGCACAGCAGTGAGTACACTATCACCCCAATACATCAAAGGAACATTAGAGTGTAACCTCAAGGCCGTTTCTACACATAGAATGTGTTCATGTTTTCTCTCCACAACTGAATTCTATTGTGGAGTCGTAACACAACTACATTGGTGTATGATTCCATGAGTTTAAAACAATTCAATCATGAAAAACTCAAGGGGCATTGTCTGGCCTATAGTAAAGGTGTGGTGTTTGACTTGGATTTCATAAGATAAATCCAAGTTGATATAGTGTGGTCATCAACTATGGTACAAAAATAATTGTAACCCTCCACACATCACAATGAATTAAATCAAAAGCTTCAATGCAAAAATGATAATGAAAAGGAAATGGAAGACTCTTTTGTTTTGCATGAGGAAAAAATGTCACATGTCTTACTAGAAGCAGCATTCACATCAGGTAATACATACCTTAGACGCAAAACCTTTGAATTTGAGGGATGCCCTTGCCTAAGGTGCCATAGCTTACTCATGTCACTAGTGTTCATAGTAAAATTGACAAAGAATTTATGTACAGTAAGATGAAAGGAAGGAAGAACAGATTCCAAGTGTTTGAGAAGTTGAAATTTTGCAGCAAATGGAGTCCGTTATGAACCTCACCCACACCTATTTTCCTCCAGCATGTAAGGTCCTATATGAAGCAGAAATTTCATAGTTTGACAAGACTACATAGGAGATTTTGAGTAAGCTGACTAACATATAATAAATTGATGGAAATTGTAGGCATACGTAGGACATTTTCAAGAAAAAGGTGGGATGAAATTCCAACAGATCCTATGAGAATTACCATATCTGTTTCACCGTTTGGAAGTTCCACACCACAATGCTTAAAAAATGTGATAGTGGAAAGTATAGTTACAGAATGCACAATGTCTTCTGTAGCCCCAGTATTCCCACCCCAAGTATCTCCCCCATATGCATGTCTACTAACCACTTTTTCAGAAAATATCTAATGCCTAAAATCACAACTGGAATCAGGACTATGAAAGTTCTGCCAAGAAGGAAAATTACCTGCCATTGAAGTAGAGTGAGCGGCTAGCTGAATTACATTGTTGGTCATGTGAGTTTCTTTATTAGTGAAAGCGAAATTGCTTGACTGAATCTGAGTTCCCAGCATAGCCAAGAACAGTTGACATTGCTCCTGAGTGAATGGGAATGAAGTAGAAGCAAAACTAGAATTCTTTTCAACGTGTTCATCTTGAAGATTGACTTGGGTGTACAACTGAGGAATTCTTGCCCTTTGGCTTGAAGCTGGGAGGGTAGCCATGGATCTTGTAACACTTTTCAACAGTGTGACCCATCATTCCACAGTGATTGCAAGTGGGCTTTTCTTTCCCCTAAGAGGTTTTGTTATTTTTATTTCATGAAGAAGAAGATAACTCAGTAACTAGGGTTGATGATTCCACATGAGGACCTGAATTGTTTCCCACAATACAGTGCCTTTCTTCTTGAATTAGCAAGGAGTACACTTTGTTGATGGATGGGAGAGGATCCATCAATAAAATTTGTGCCCTAACTTGAGCATAGGAGTCATTAAGACCCATTAAGAATTGCATCACTAAATCTTGATGCTGAAGACCATTGAGTTTCTGACCTAAGTTGCAAGTGCAAAATCCACAAGAACACATTGGAAAATGTTGAAATTTTTGCAATTGATCCTAGAGCACGTTCAATTGAGTAAAATATGATGTAATTGATGATTGACCTTGAGTAATACCAGCAATATCCTTCTGTAATTGAAAAACTCGTGGTCCCTTTCCTTGTGAAAGTCTTTCCCTAAGGTCGATCCAGATTTCAAGAGCACTGTCCTTATAGACTAGTAGCAATTTCTTGAGAAACGGAATTGAGGATCCATGAAGCAACCATTTTGTCGCAATGAATCCAAGCTTGAATTGCCAATGATGTTTTGACCATTGGAGATGAGAGAGTCAATGTGCCATCAATAAACTCTAACTTGTTCTTGGCAATCAGTGCCATTCGCATTGATCTTTCCCAAGTTGGGTAATTCTCTCTTACGAGAGTTTGATACACAAGCATAGCACTAGGGCTTTCTTCATGGTGCAGGTACAAAGGATTTGATGGATCATCCAAGATGGATGAGCTTCGTGAAGGGGATGAAGAAGTTGAAGTCGAAGCCATTGAAATGTAAGTGTTTTCGACTTACTGCCTTGACAATATATCAAAATCTAATAAGAAAATATCTTATTCTCATTAATAAGCAAAAGAAGTTACAACTCTTCTTGTTTCTGTACTCAAAGAACAGAGTAATCAAATTGGGTACACACTGATTCTAAAAAAAGAAATGGTTGCACAGTAAAACGTAACTAACTAACTAAGTTAACCTATTGACTAACTACACTATGACAGTTGTACACAAGCACGATAACTACTTGCTAACAAAAACTGTATACTACACGACCAGTAGCATAGGAAACCATAACAATTAAACTACTGTTGTGTATGCAGACTGTACAAGAAATTCAGGAGAATCCCTATTGCTTTTTTTCAATTCTTTAACATAAAAAATAAGCTGCAATTATATATTCAGATACTAAAATTAAAATATTCTTGTCTAACTCGAAATTCTTTGAAACTTACTTGGATCAACTTGGTGCTTCCGTGTACTGATCCTGGACATAAAATTCTGGGAGATAAATATGAGTGAGAGAGAGAGAGAGAGAGAGTGAAAAAATTGCATATCATAATGGTGTGTTGGTATTCATAATTTATAAGAACTAGCCGCGGACCCGCGCGTTGCGCGTGATAATTATTTTTATGGTGGTCTTATTAAAATTTTTTTTACAATTTAAACTAATCTAATAATGAGTAATGTATTTCATAATTATATTTTTATAGGAACAATCATAAATGGAATATAAGAACAATTCAAAACACCAAAAAAACATAAACTAAAAAAAAATTAATAAAACTTAACAATGATTAATTGAACCAATATTAGGATAAAATTTTGTTTTTGATAATCTATTAAGGTTATTTTTCTTGTAGAAATTATAATTTCGGCCGCCCAAAACATATTATCAAATAAACAATTATTGGCAAAATCTAAGAATTAAATTTCTATACATGCATTGTTATAAAATAATAATAATTAAAATAAAATTGCAAAAGTTAAAATTTGTCACCTATTCGATTATTTTCGTTTGGCTAACCTTTGCTTTTCTTTAAATAAATGGCATTATAGAGTACTTCTAATACAACTATTAAGAGTACTTTGTCCACCACAAAGGATTAGAAAATAAACAAAAATTTGTAAAGTCTCATAGTTTAACAAATAAATTGAACACTATAAAAAATCATGCTATGTAACAGAATAAATACCAAATTATCCAAACCATGCTATGTAATAGAATAATATTATATTTTTATATGTTATATTTAATTCTTTAGAACGCAACAGGATAACATTTAATAATAAAAGAGAAAAAAAAAATTTAAAAACAAAACTAAATCACAATTTAAAAAACAAAACTAAATCACATTAACCCAAAATAGAGTTTTAAAGAAAATAAAATATTATCAACCTAAAGTAGAAATGCAAGAAAAAAAAATCCACCAAAAAATTTAGAGAGAGAGAGAGAGAGAGGGGGAGAGAGAGGGAACCTTTTTTTTTTTTGGTGAGGGAAAACTATGCATAGAATAGAAGAGATGATGACAAATTTATAGTAAGAGGGTGTGAATAAGAAGAGACAAAAATAAAGGAAGATGAAGAGAAAGGGGAAGAATGATATTAATGTAGAGGGTAGTGGGGAGATGAAAAGGTAAGGGAAGGAGAAAGATTGAAGAATTAGTAGGGATATGAAATGGTAAGGGAGAGAGAAAGGTTGGAGAAGTGTAAATATTAAAAAAATAAATGTTAAAAACAATTATAGGAAAATTGGAAAGAAAAAAAAAAAAAAAAAAAAAAACCTTAAAGCTTAAAAGGCTTCAACTTTGTTGTTGCTGTTGTTGTTGTTGTTGGTTTTTTTTTTTTTTTTTTTTTTTTTTTTTTTTTTTTTTTTTTTTTTTTTAAGCTGAAAAGGCTCACACAAAATTCTAAAACTGAACTGAAAAGGCTTTGGATTGGGTTTGATAGTGGAACTAAATAAATAAGAAGTGGGCTAGATTAATTATACAAATTTATTATAGGGTGATAGTAGAAATAAATAAATAAGTAGTGGGATGAATTTATTATAAGGTGATGGTGGAAGTAAATAAATAAGTAGTGGGCTACATTTATAGAGCTGAAAATTGTAAAAACCATTTTAAAATTGTAGGAAAATTATATTTTAAAAAAGAAAAGAAAAAAAAAAGAAAAAAGAATGACATGGCAGCTGATGTGGCGTAACGTGAGAGCAGCAGCATTAAACGCTACGCTTCAGCTTTTAGTAATATATAGATTTGGAAGTTTCAGCAAAAATACATTTCTCATGCACTCTCTTGCCGTGTTCACTTTCCAGAAGAAATAAAAGCACGTTTGGTAGCTCTATTATTTGTGAGTAAAAAATGTGACTTTGGCTAATTTAGTTGCTGAGACCATATGTCTCAGAGGCCAAGCTTATAAGGCACATGTGGGAAGCGTCTCTCCCCGATGTGGAATTGAGCAAAACCGTGAGGCGCAAAGTCGAAGAGGACAATACCTGCTAATTGGGGGCTGAGACTATGAAACCCTCCTACATTAAAAGGCGCTTTTGAGGGCAGTGCCCATCAAAGGTATTGTCTGCTTTGGGGCAGGCTTTGAGCATGTTTTTGCAATGTCCAACCCTTTGGGTGGCATGCTTATACAACTTCCCGCCACATATCCCACATGGTTTTGTTATCTCGAAGGGCACGCCTCTACCACTACAACACATTGTAGGGACGAGGCCTAAAGATAGTACACTGGGCCTTGGGCCTCGCCCAAGATCGTTGGAAAGACCGAGGAGAGACAAAATGGTAGAAGGGTACTTCAGCCTAGCGCCCCATAAATATGAAAGGAAAAATGAACGGTTCGAGGAGAAAGACCTCCTCGGACAAGACTAGCACCGTTCCATTGCACGTTCCAGCAATAAGAATGGGCTCAATGGGGGTGTCAGCGTCAGGAGCATGCCACATGAACTCACGAGATGGAAGGCAACGCAAAAATATCTAAAGGAAAGGCTATTACCTCCACATTAAATGCATTGCAACAGCTTTTCTAGCTGCATTTATGTGGAGAAGACCTCTGAACAGTATTTTCTTGGTCACCGCAACTCACAAAAGGCCAGAAAGGGTGTTTGATAGGACAGGCACTCAAGTGGAGGTCCGGATGATCAACAGGTGTAAGGCCAAGATTACCTAAAGGGACCTATAAAATAATAGAGACCCTCCATAAGTTAGAGGGGAGAACAACTAGAAGAAAGAGCCATATTAGGGGGAATAACTCTCGTAATCTAGTCTCTCAGTCTATAAAGAACATTGGTCTCCTCAGACAATACATAAATTGAACTTTATATGCACTCCTCTTGCATGATTGCCAGGAAAACCCATCTTAGCCGTTGTCATACTGACTAGGGCCCAACTCTTCATCCCACTCTCTACAAATTTATTGTATTTGGCTCACTGGGCCATCATCCCATTCACTCTTGGGCTTGGGTTCTCAAACGGTGACCCTACAATTAGCGCCGTCTGTGAAAAAAGCTGGTGTAATAGTGAGCACAACGGTGAATGATGGTAGGATCAGGCCCACACTAGGCAGAATCCATGCCACCCCAGCGCGAAAACCACATCGTCGACCCCGAGCGAAAAGAAGATCGAGAAGACAGTGTGCATACTACGTATACGAGCAAAAGTCAAGCACGAGTCAGAAGTCACGTCTCCCAAGACCGGCCTAACAGAGCCATGCAGTTGGAAATTGACCGGTTAAAGAGGGAACTGCGCCATGCACGACGAAGGCGAACTCCCTCTAACTCCGATGCTTCCTTTAACGATGAAAAGGACGTCAGCTACAGGCTAAGGTCTCGAACCCCGCTCAGCGAGTCTTTCTCTTTCGAAAAGGAACACCGCCGCGAATGGAGGATCGAAAGCCCGCCTCACAAAGGCACGGGAAACGACACGGTAAGCAGAGCATTGGACCAGATCTCCAGGTCACCCTTCACGCGCAAGATTGAGGGGGCTAAACTTCTACGACGGTTCACCCAACCAACTTTCACCGAGTACAATGGCAAGACAGACCCCTTGGAGCACGTAAGCCATTTCAATCAAAGAATGGCTATCCATTCCATGGACGAATCCCTGATGTGCAAGGTTTTCCCATCCAGCTTGGGGCCCGTCGCAATGAGATGGTTTGACGGCCTGAAAACAAACTCTATAAACTCTTTCCAAAAGCTCGCCCAGGCATTCTGCTCCCGCTTCGTCACCTATAATAGGGTCCCTCGGTCCTTAGTTTCCCTATTATCCCAAAGCATACGAGAGGGAGAGACGCTGAAAGCCTACTTGGATAGATACTGGGAAACGTTCAATGAGATAGATGGTGATTTCGATGATGTGGCCATCAGCACTTTCAAGCTCGACCTCCCTACTGATCACGGTCTAAGGAAATCCCTAACTAGAAAACCAGTTACTAGTGTACGCCAGCTCATGGACAGAATTGATAAGTATGAAAGGGTCGAGGAGGACCAGAAGCAAGGGAAAAGAAGAAGAAGGTTATCCCTCAGGAGATGAGGGATTTCAGGTCGGACCGACATAACAATGACCGACCTTGTAGGGAATTCATCAGGTGGTCAGGCTCTACTCATTCGCAGGCAGTTAACGCCGTGTTCCGAGAACCAGTGCATCAAGTTCTGGAAAAAATCAGGAAAGAGCCGTTCTTCGAATGGCTAAATAAAATGGTGGGGAACCCTGCAAAGCACAACCACAGCCTCTATTGCCAGTATCACCAAGACCACGGACATAACACTGAGGATTGTAAAAGCCTGTGGGACCACCTGGATCAGCTCATTTGTGAAGGAAAATTGAAACAACTCTTACACCACTCCAGTGGTCAGGAAGGTCAGACAAACTCAGGATTTCGAGGAAATGAATCCTTGAGACCTTTCCTAGGGACGATCAATGTCATCTTCGCTGCTCTAGGGAGAACTGGATCTTGCCCTTCCAGGATATTGTCCGTGGCTCGGCTACCCACCGAGGAGGCGAAGCAGGAAGCAAAGAGGGCAAAACTGGATGTCCAGCCGGTTTTGGGCTTCTTAGATGAAGATAAGATCGGAACCATCCAACCCCATGGCGACACTTTGGTAGTCACCATCAGGATTAGGGGATATGACGTTAAGAGGGTGATGGTAGACCAGGACAGTGGTGCCGAAATAATGTACCTCGACCTATACCGGGAGCTGAACTTGAAGACAGAAGACTTGACACCCTATAGCTCGCCCCTAATGAGCTTCGATGGGAAGGTCGCCATTCCAAAGGGACAAATCAAGCTACCCATACAAACTGGATTAAAAGTAGTGGAGGTGGACTTCATTGTGGTAGATGCGTACTCCCCATACACAGTTATTGTCGGACGGCCAGGGCTTCACAATCTGAGGGTTGTCTCCTCTACTCTCCACCGGAAAGTGAAGTACCCGTCCGGGGAATGAATTGAAGAGATTATAGGAAACCAATCCACGGCGAGGCAATGCCTGGTAGCTGCCATCCGGCGTCAGCTTGAAGCTGAATCCTCGGCCCCCACTAATGAGGGTTTATAGCAATTAGCGAGCACGGCATCGTCCGTGGACGGATCAACTGAAGAGGCAAAATGCAAAGATTTGGTAAGAGTTGTTATCAGTAATGACCCAGAAAAGTTTTTCAAATAGGGCCTCAGAGGCCCGCACCAGAGAAGGAAGACCTGCTGGGACTTCTAAGAAGAAACGTCGACGTGTTTGCCTGAGATGCCTACGAGGCCCCAGGGGTAGACCCAAGCTTTATTCGTCATCATCCAAACGTTAATCCCTCCGCCACTTCCAAAAGGGAGCCTCCTCGGCGTTCATCCAGGGACCACTTTGATGTTGTCAAGGAAGAGGCGAAAAAGCTCAAGCAGGCAGGGGTTATCAAAGAGGTGTTCTACCCTGAATGGTTGGCCAATACGGTCGTGGTAAAGAAGAAGAGTGGGAAATGGCGAGTATGTGTGGACTTCACTGACCTAAACAGGGCTTGCCCCAAGAACCCATTCCCTATGCCCAAGATAGACCAGTTGGAAGATGCGACAATGGGCCATCCTCGGATGAGTTTCCTAGACGCTTTTCAGGGATACCACCAAATATCACTCGCCCTGGAAGACCAAGAAAAAACTGCTTTCATCACTCCCACCAAAAACTACCATTACAAGGTGATGTCGTTTGGTCTAAAAAATGCGAGGGCTACCTATTAGAGGATAATGACCAAAATGTTTGAACCACAGATGGGGAAAAGCATTGAAGTCTATATAGACGATATGGTGGTTAAAAAAAAAATAGTATCCGAACACTTGAAAGACCTTGGAAACATTTTCGAAGTTTTGAGGAAATACAAGTTACGCCTTAATGCTTCCAAGTGTTCCTTTGGGGTGGGGTCAGACAAATTTCTGGCTACATGGTAACTCATAGGGGGATTGAAGTCAACTCCAACCAAATCAAGGAAATCAATAGCTTGCAACCCCCCCCCCCCCGAAACCCCAAAGAAGTCTAGAAGCTAACTGGAATGACTGCAGCCCTAAACCGATTCATCTCTCGGTCAGCAGAAAGATGCCAACCCTTCTTCTGATTGCTGAATAAGTGGAAGGGGTTTGAGTGGATAGAAGAGTTCATCTCGTCCTTCCAGCAACTTAAAGATTACCTTTCTCGGCCTCCCATAATGTCCAGACCTAAGGAGGACGAAGTCCTGTGGCCCCTCATGCTATCAGCCTGGTCCTAATATGAGTCGATGGTGGCATACAGAAGCTAGTGTACTACGTGAGCAGATCGCTACATGAAGCCAAGGTCCGTTACCTACCACTGGAAAAGGCTGTCTGGCAGTGGTACACGCCACGCGTAAACTCCCTCGTTACTTTCAGGTGCACACGGTCGTCCTAACTTAGCTTCCGCTCAGAGCCCTACTCCGAAGTGCTAATTATACTGGGAAGATCGCCAAATGGGCCACAATCCTAGGAGTTTTTGATATCAAGTACATGTCCTGCACTTCCATTAAGGGCCAAGTCCTGGCGGATCTAGTGGTCGAGTTCGTCGAATCCCCATCAGAGGAAGAAACAAAGGCACAGCACATGGATGGAAAATCAGTTGGCGCGATCATCCAGCAGGGCCCCCTATCTTGGAAAGTTCACGTTGACAATGCAGTAAACCAAAAAGGGTCTGGAGTGGGGTTAGTGCTAACATCCCCCGAAGGGATCGTTATTGAGAAATCACTTAGACTGGGCTTCTTGGCCACCAACAACGAAGCTGAATATGAGGCTTTGCTAGAGGGAATGACCATGGTTCGGAAGATGGGCGGAAAGGCGATAGAGATATTCTCTGACTCGGAATTAGTCGTCGGACAAGTGAAAGGAGAGTTTGAGGTGAGGGATAAAAAAATGCAGAAGTACCTGGGCTAGGTTAGGTGCGTACAGGCAGAATTCGAGTCTTTCAGCCTGTTACACATCCCCAGAAGCGGAAACACCCATGCTGACTCCTTGGCCACACTTGTAATGTCCTCGGCACAGAGTTTACCTAGGGCCATCATTGTGGAGGACTTGTGCAAGCCCTCGGGGATGAATGAAGGGACGATTCGTATTCATCAAGTCAAGGTGGGACCTAGCTGGATGGACCCCATATCGCTATTCCTAAAGGAAGACACCCTTCCTGAGGAAAAATCAGAGGCAGAGAAAATACGTAGGAAAGCTCCTCGGTTCTGGCTGTCTGAGGACTAGAAATTGTACAAACGCTCTTATTCTGGGCCATACCTGCTATGCATACACCCCAAGGCAACGAAATTGCTCCTTGAGGAGTTACATGAGGGGATCTGTGGGAGCCATACGGGAAGTAGATCATCGGCGCACAGAGCCATCACTCAAGGCTATTGGTGGCCCAATATACAAAGAGAAACATAAGAATATGTAAAGAAGTATGACCAATGCCAAAGATTCATGCCAAATATACACTAACCAGGGGGAGTAGCCATTCACTCAATGGGGCTTAGACATCGTGGGCCCTTTCCCTAAGGCAACGGGGAACAAGAGGTATCTGCTGGTCGGCACAAAGTACTTTGCTAAGTAGGTTGAAGTCGAGCCCCTAGCAAACATCAGGGATGCAGATGCCAAGAAATTTTTATAGAAGAATATCGTTATATGCTTTGGAGTCCCTCGTACCCTCATCTCGGACAACGGCCTTCAATTTGATAGCAAATCTTTTAGGAGGTACTGTTGTGACTTGAGAATTACCAATAGGTACTCCACCCCAGCCTACCCCTAAGGAAACGGATAAGCTGAGGCCGTTAACAAAGTCATTGTGAGTGGACTCAAGAAGAGATTGGACGACGCAAAGGGAAAATGGGTGGACAAATTGCCTCATGTCCTGTGGACTTACCGAACCACACCTCGCCGGTTAACCGAGGAGACCCCTTTTTCAACCAGCTCATTCGATCCAACCACTAACAATGAGCTGTTAGAAAAAGGCTTAGACTTGATCGAGGAAAGAATGGAAAATGCAATGGTTTAGTTGGCATACTACCAGCATAAGCTCAAGCAAGATTATGACGCTAACGTGAAGCTGTGACCATTGGCACCTGGTGATCTGGTGTTGAGAAAGGTCCTAGGTACTATAAAGAACCCAGCATAGGGGAAGTTTGGGCCTAATTGGGAAGGACCATACCACATCATCTCGGTGGCTAGTGTAGGCGCGTTTTTTTTGGAGAACTTAGACGAACATGTAATACCACACCCGTGGAATGTAAACAACCTGAAAATGTATTACTACTAGTCAATGAAAGTTTTCCTTTGTCAAAAATGCTCATTTGCCATTTAAGGACATTGCATTTCATGTTTTCCTTCCTTCACAAGTTTTTAAATCGAAACTCAATCAGGCCTAGAGTCCTCGGACCAGCTGATGTGGGAAGGTTAACACTAAATCACAAATTTTTGTAAGTGTTTAAACCAAAACTCTGTCAGGCCTAGAGTCCTCAGACCAGCTGATGTGGGAAAGTTAGCACTAAGTTACAAATTTTTATAAGTGTTTAAACTGAAACTCTGTCAGGCCTGGAGTCCTCAGACTAGTTGATGTGGGAAGGTTAACACTAAGTTACAAATTTTTATAAGTGTTTAAACCAAAACTCTATCAAGCCTAGAGTCCTCGGACCAACTGATGTAGGAAGATTAACACTCTGCTACAGATTTTTATAAAAATGTCTAAATCGAAACTCTATTTGACATCTTTTTTTAGCATTTAGGCAGTTCATGATACTTGTTCGTTTTTCACTAAGATATAGCCAAATCTTCAAATTAGCAGCCCTGTGCAAGCAAGAGTTTTTGAGTTATTTGACCAAGTTAAAACTCTTGAGTTATCTATCCAAGTGTAAATCCTTGTATTACTTGTCCAAGTACAAATTGCTGTTAATATTTGCTACAATTAGATTGGTCACAAAATGAAATTGCTCAAGACGTCAATGATCCCAAGAGTATGAAAAATAAAAACACCAGAAATTGAAAGAGAGTTCCATTCAATAATCAAAAAGTAATGTCAATACATACGGTGGAGGAGACCAAAAAAAAATTTGTGATGACAATACTACCATAACAAATGCAGAAACACAACAAAAGGAAACCAAAAAAAAAAAAAAACTACTTCTATTAAGGAAGAGCTCCCTTTTTGGAATCAATGACCTTGGACTTGTTTGCCTTGGCTTGGGAAACCATGTCCTTGATAGGGATGTTATCTTCAGAAGAAGGATCCCCGACCAAGAGGAGGGGCTCCTTACCCTTCCCAACCTCCGTTAAGGGAACTTCAGTGCCCACAGCAAGGGCTGGCGCATCAGAGACCTACTCAAGAGGCAGAAGGGGAAGATCAATGGGCAAAGGGAGATTGGCTGGAACTTCTCGAATATGTTCTGGAAAATACAAGTTCTCATCCTTTCTCAAGTCCGAGTCAGTAAGGACTCCTGCATTATTGAGTGCCTGCATCCAGGACATAGTGCAATAATACTTGCACACCACGGCCACCTCCTCGGCCAGCCTTCTCTCTATCTCGTCCATCTCACGCTCATAGGCCACGGCCACTATAGCTTCAGTATCTTCCTTAGCCTTCCAGGCTGCCTTATTTGCTGCATCCCTGACCATCTGCAGCTCGGCCCTTAGGTTCAGGACGAACTGCTTCTAGGTGGCCAAGTTAAGCTTCGTTGTGTACAGCTGCTTCCGCTGGTCCTCGGCTTAGGTTTCAGCGTTTTTCAGCCCCGCTAGAGCACTGGAACGCTCCTTTTCCATTTTCTTCAACTTCTCTGCCAAGCGTGCCTTTTCCTCCTTTTCTTCCCCAAGCGCCCTATCAATTTTGCGCCGAGATTGAAACTTGGCCTCAAGCTTGCGATGGGCATCTCGAACCCATTCCTCAGTAACGTAGACCTGCTGAGTGAACTGCACGAAAGTAGCAGAGCAGTTAATGCTTGTAATAGAAAGGAACATACATGCACAAGTTAGAAGCTCACTCACCACAGCAAGGTCTTTCTTTAACGACATAAAGAGATCCGGTTGCCTTGTTTGCCGGAGGGCATCCATATCCTTAGGGAGGAGGAAAGGCTGCTCCAGGGCTTGGGCCAAACAAGCAAAATGCCCCCTACTAGATTCCCTTATTGAAGAATTGTAAGGGATAGGAGCGCCGTCCATCTCCATCACTGAGGCCCACGCGTGCGTTTGATGGCACACCTTTGCGTCGTCCCTGCTGTCGATGGACTTAGACCTTCTATCCTTCGAATCCTTAGTTTTTTGCTGCTTCGTGCCTCTTTAAAGGGGCAACTGCCCTTCTTCTAGCTCCTGCACGGGCCTCTTTCTCTTCGGATCAGGGTTAGCACGCAGTCCGAGGTTGGTAGGAGGTGGAGGAGGAGGAGGAGGAGGAGAAGGAGAAAGATTGGCGAGGACTGAGGCCTTGGGAGTGTCCGCCGGAGTTACCCCCTTATTTCTATTTGCCATCAAACCCCTCGATCCGATCTCTTCTTTTGTTGCCCCATTACTCCTTCCACGGAGCTTAAATCAACCCGAGTTACGATTTGCGTTGGGAGACGAGCGATGGAAAGTTTGTCAGACTCTATCTTAGAGTCCGAGAGCACTACTGGTTTTTTCGGCTCCCCCTCCGACCCAAATTGAAACTGGTCTATCTCCTAGTCTAGTGACCAACGTGAGGAGGTAGCTCTTTCTTCCGCTACAGCTGCCTCTTCGAATGGGACTTGTTGTAACGGTATTACAAACAGAGGAGGAATTTGTTGCCCTGGATGTATAACTAGTGGAAGGTTGTGCTGTGCCAAGAAGTCCGGCTTGGACACGTCGATACGATTTATCTGAGGGTCACCTGCTCGGATGGCATGTCCGACCTCTTGAAAAATCTTGGAGATGGGATCAAAATCTAGTACCAAGTGCACGGCCCTTAGTTGTCGATCTGCACTCACAAAAATCTCTGATCGGAGTAAGTAGTTGAGCGCCGTGACGTTCGTGAGACTGAGCCGAGGAACAACCAGCCTCCTATCTGCAAAAATTATCAGAAAAACCAAACACAGTCAGTGTGCCAAACTCCACTATCCAAAGAAAGCAAATTGAAAGACATGGGTAGGGTCAAAAATCTAAGTTTTGTACTGGAAAACCTAACTTTAAGGCACCCCACCTATCTCTCTCTCTTGGGTCGGGCAATGACGACCATCATGCCACGCCCCCGAAGCGATGAGGTAGTCATCTTTCATCCCTTTGTTGGACTAGGGAGGCATGAAATAAGCCTGACAATAGCCAACCTAGACTTGAGGTAAAACCCTCTGTCGGCCTGTGAATGGCATTCGTACATGTAGACCACGTCATGCCATGTAAGTCCTAACCTAAGGTGCTCGTTAAGGGCATTGATGCAGCCCAGAATCCTAAACATATTAGGCACATATTGATGGGGGCACAGCCTATGATTAATAAGGTAATCATGGGTTACCCTACCCATAAGAAAGGTCATCCCTCCTTCCAAGAAGGCTATCATGGGGATGACGACCTCCCTAGTCTCCCTATGTGTAGCGATTTGCTCCGGAGAAGAATATCGCAGACCAACCTCCTGGAGTATATGGTATTTCTGTTTAAAGGCTTCTATTTTGGTAGGGGAGTCGACTAAACTCTCGAATCTACCCATTTGGACAACTCTAGGGATGATGACTGGAAAGCACAAGTAAAGAAAATGAGAATCAGAATGGTCGAGAAGGAAAAGGAAGTTCAAAAAGGCAGAGACTTATAAGAACAAGAAAGCCAACACTGATCCTGTAAAAAGGACCCCTTGAAACTTTCTCAGAGGAGGAGTTGTGAAGGCTTAGGCATCTAGGATATGTTGTAGGTTGGAGCGCTGAGTTCTCTGGAGTGTCTGAAATTTCACGAAGTAAAGAGAGAAATGAGCCCCCTCAAGGCTTTATATAGAGGGAGAAAAGGGGCGGGAATAACCCCGCTCAGAATTCTAGGAGAAAATATCCACCATAGTGATGTCGCGGAAGCCTGAAGAAAAGCACACACGATGCTCTCTTGATGGAACAGAAACTAAACTGTTAGTTTTTGGTAGTAAACCTTGAATCCACAAGGGGTTTCCCTGAATCCACAAGGAGAATAAAACTGGAATCCACCAGAAGAAAATTTGACAAAATGTCTGTGTTTATTGATAATAGTCTATGAAAAACGTTTACAGACTTAAGGGCCTATTTAAGGGCTCCTTAAAACTTGACTGACAAGAAAATATAATCTAAAATAACTCCTAATTGATACCTAACCATAACAGGAACCAAATTTGACCTAAAAAGCATTAAATGCACCTAAAAACAAGGAAATAAATCACCAAAACCTAAAATAACGTTTTTTACATAAAAATACCAAAAATAATAAATTACAATAATTAAATAGTAAATTGTGTCCTACATCAGACCCCTCCACTTGAAACAAACTCGTCCTCGAGTTCATCTTTGAAATCTGGAATCTCCCATGCCAAAAGAACAAATACTTTGAATACTTCATCTTCTTTGTCTTCTTACCAAACTTGAAAGTCATTAATTGGGCAACTTGAACTTCTTCTCCATTGATCTTCATGTAATTGACAATATTCACCAAATAAGAGTCAATGATCAAATCAAATCTTTCCATCCCAATAAAATCAACAAACTCTGTTTTAGTGTCTCCCAATAAAATAATAGGAGTTTGAATGTTGCAATCATCTAACTTGATTTCATCGAGATCGTTGACAACTTCTTTTATAATTTCTTCTTTAATGGTCTCTACTATCTCAACCTCAAGATCTTTCTCTATAATGGGGTCTTCATTAATCTCTTCTACAATCTTGATTTCAGGTTCTTCTTCTATAACAAGGCCTTCATTAATTTCCTCAGAAATCTCTATATTTTCTTTAACATGTAATTTTTCCTTTAACGGTGGAATATTTGGCTCTTCAAAATAACTCAAGTATGAACTTCTTGGCCAATAATAATCTTGTATTGTATACGACAAGATTTCTTCACAATCCAAAGGATAAAATTTGATAGCAAGCATCTTTTTCATCCTTGGCCATGATCGAATTTTGTCTTTACCCTGTCGGATTCTATCAGATTGTACTCGTTCCCACCAACATAAGGCATACTTACTAAGTTTATACAAAGCAAGTCCAACTCTTCTCTCATAACAAATACTCTCATAGTCAAATAAATCCTCTAGATCAAGTAACCAATCAAGAAAATCTTCTTTTAAAAAATATCCATTAAAACTTGCAATTCTCCTATAAGGTCTATATGAAATTTGCTTACCAATAGGTTGCCCGTGAGTTATGTCTCCGCTGCAGTTATCCCTATTGTTTCCATTCTTCAACGGCGCCATCCTAGCATAGATATTTGTGAGTGCTTGTTGTACGTCACGTAATACTTGCTAAGTTATTCGTCGTTGTTGTGGTGGTGGTTACCGTCTCGCCGGTTAGCAATCAGACCAAGGTAAGCCAAGGCTCTGATACCAACTGATGTTGCGGAAGCCTGAAGAAAAGCACACACGATGCTCTCTTGATGGAATAGAAACTAAACTGTTAGTTTCTGGTAGTAAACCTCGAATCCACGAGGGGTTTCCCTGAATCCACAAGGAGAATAAAACTGGAATCCACCAGAAGAAAATTTGACAAAATGTCTGTTTTTATTGATAATAGTCTATGAAAAACGTTTACAGACTTAAGGGCCTATTTAAGGGCTCCTTAAAACTTGACTAACAAGAAAATATAATCTAAAATAACTCCTAATTGATACCTAACCATAACAGGAACCAAATTTGACCTAAAAAGCATTAAATGCACCTAAAAACAAGAAAATAAATCACCAAAACCTAAAATAACGTTTTTTACATAAAAATACTAAAAATAATAAATTACAATAATTAAATAGTAAATTGTGTCCTACGTGATAAAATAACGTTTTTTACATAAAAATACTAAAAATAATAAATTACAATAATTAAATAGTAAATTGTGTCCTACATCACGTAGGATGTGCGCCTCACTGTTGGATAGGGGGAACAAGGCACCGCCTGGAGCAATAAATGACAATTCGCAGACCCCGAAGCGCCAGAAGCAATTATGAAGCAGGGAAAGTGGCACTCTAACACATGTAAACCAGAGAAATAAGTGGTCTTGTCTCTTACAAATCAAAACCCCACTTTTTCTCCTCGGATGAGAGGGAAAAGCCGAGATTTTGAAGGGCTATTTAAGGACGAGGCCCAAAGATAGTACACTGGGCCTTGGGTCTCACCCAAGATCGTTGGAAAGACCGAAGAGAGGCAAAATGGTAGAAGGGTACTCCAGCCTAGCGCCCCATAAATATGAAAGGAAAAATGAACGGTCCGAGGAGAAAGACCTCCTCGGACAAGACTAGCACCGTTCCATTGCACGTTCCAACAACAAGAATGGGCTCAATGGGGGCATTGGCGTCAGGAGCATGCCACATGAACTCACGAGATGGAAGGCAACGCAAAAATATCTAAAGGAAATGCTATTACCTCTGCATTAAATGCATTGCAACTGCTTTTCTGG
This sequence comes from Quercus glauca, assembly GCA_023736055.1. NCBI lineage: Eukaryota > Viridiplantae > Streptophyta > Magnoliopsida > Fagales > Fagaceae > Quercus > Quercus glauca. The sequence goes on from CM043318.1 coordinate 3,791,827, forward strand.
CCACATTTATGTGGAGAAGACCTCTGGACAGTATTTTCTTGGCCACCACAACTCACAAAAGGCCAGAAGGGGTGTCTGATAGGACATACACTCAAGTGGAGGTCCGGATGATTAACAGATGTAAGGCCAGGATTACCTAAAGGGACCTATAAAATAAGAAAGACCCTCCATAAGTTAGAGGGGGAAACAACTAGAAGAAAGAGCCATATTAGGGGGAATAACTCTTGTAATCCGGTCTCTCAGTCTATAAAGAACATTGGTCTCCTCGGATGATACGTAAATTGAACTTTATACGCACCCCTCTTGCATGATTGCCAGGAAAACCCATCTTAGCCGTTGTCATACTAACTAAGGTCCAACTCTTCATCCCACTCTCTACAAATTTATTGTATTGGATTCACTGGGCCATCATCCCATTCACTCTTGGGCTTGGGTTCTCAAACTGTGTCCCTACAGTAATATATATAAAGAAAGAATTACTCCAAGTATTATTTATTTATTTTTAAGTATTTCTACAAGTATTTTTTTTTTTTTAATCTTTTTATCTCTACAAAGTACAAATATATATACTATCATATTTTGTCTATTTGATTAATATTTTTTTTAAGGTGAACCATATTTTTCTAAATTTTGTTGTAGTATATTTTATTTGATATACAACTAAACTTTATAAGTTTCAAATTTATTATTCAAATTTCTCATCTCCTAAAGAATAAGGAGATTATTATAATTATAAGAATTCATCACAAAATTACAAAGTTGTCTTAACCAAAATTACAATGAAACAAAAGGAATAAAAGATAGACTTTATAATAATTTATTACTCAAAAAATTGGTAGGCATATTCAAATTTATAGCGATATAGATTGCATTTTGACATAAACTCAAATTCCTATTTCTAAAAAAAAAAAAAAAAGTATTAACCCAAATCAAAATTTAACCAAAGGTATAGAAGGAAGAGAGAAAACTTTGTAATATGAATTAAAAAAAAAAAAAAACCATCAACCTTAATCTAAATTATAAGAAAAAACAAAAATCCAAGAGAGAGAGAGAGAGAGAGAGAATACTCAGTTTTTTTGTGTGGAGGAAAACATGGATTAATTGGAAGAGATGACATCGAATTTATACAAAATAAAAGAGAGGGAAGAAGAGTCAAAATATAAGAAAGAGAAAATGATGAAGGAATTGTAATAGTCAAGTAAAGAGTAGTGGAGAAGTAAAGATGGAGGATAAAAGTTCAATGAAGTGTAATATTAAATGTGGACTAATAGGGAGAAGAATGGTTTTTTTTTTTTTTTTTTTTAAAGAATATGGAGAATAAAAGTTTAGAAAGGAACAATAAGAGGTAGAAAATAAGTAGATGATGTGGCGCTGATATAGCTCGATAGGAGTATAGTAACAATAAATACTAAGTTTCAGATTTATGTGTGCGTGTATTGCAAATTCTTATTTGGCTGCTCTTCAAGGGCCCTCCGGACCTCAGGTTTGTGCAAAATAAGATAATGTTGGAAAGCTTATAAGATTATATTTACAACCGTACCAAATTTGCATCAAATCACACATCCAGATCAAACTTATTGATGATATAGAAAGAACTATGCATATACCGTATGATTAGATGCACTAGTCTTTAATGGGAAATACAAATAAAAGGTTTAAATTTTGAAAAATTTAAAGTGCAAGTGGATATTGTTCAAATCGAAAATGCAAGGATCAACTTCACACTCACATTAAAATCACAAGGGTAACAATTGTATGAACCCCCTTATTTTAATAGGGGTAAACCTCACAAATTGGCTACAGGAATGCTAAAGACTTAAAAAGAGACTATATAACATATGTTCTAGCCTGTGAAAAGTATACAACAAAGCTAGTCTATTGGTCTCTAATATCTAATTCCAAAGCTAGTCTATTGAGCATATGATATCCACCTTATTGCTGTATAATTTTTGTATTTTAATTATAAAATAAAAATAATAATAAAAAATAATAATAATAAAAGCATCAAACCAAGGTAACAGTTCCCTTAACGTCAGACAAGATATGCGAACAATTTGGTTAGTGTCCTAGAGCAATCTGGTCTTGAATTTCCTTCATGACTAATATGCCAAGCAAATAATTAAAAGTTTAAAACTTTCCTAGAGTAATGAATAACATGATCAACCGACAAATACCAACAAGCAAACAACAGTGAATTGGCTTGACTAATAAACCTGATATGTAAAATTTGAATAGCAACAACAGAGAGATTTATTTATAAAAAATAAATATAAATATAAAAAACACACAATAAATAGATTTAGCTATTAAAATTATTCCTAACAATTTTCCTATATCCCTCAGCGGGGAGCCCTCTTTGCGCTGCAGCTCTCTTAAGATATTCTGCCAGTCTATCTCGGTTCAATTTCCAAATCAGTAATTGATTCACAATATTCCGCATCACTAATTGATTCACAATTGCTTGCAATTGAATTGTAAGCAATTACCTGCCCTTCCAAAATCCCTTCCAAGGTTCTTTGTATGGTGTTTGCAACCTTAGTCATTGAGGGGCGAAGTACATGTTCTTTACGTACACAATCCAATGCTAGGGATGCAACATTTGTCAGTGCCAAAATTTCCAATGGGGTAGGTGGTGGTACATTTGGGTCCAAAAACCTATAAATTTCCTTTTGGGCAAGGTATGGCGCTAAAAATCTAGTTATACTGATTTGCTCACCATTTTCATTTGTATGAATTGCCCTGAGCCCGGACAACATTTCTAGCAATACTACTCCAAAGCTGAACACGTCAACTTTGGTTGTCAAACTTCCATTAATTGCATACTCAGGTGCTACGTACCCACGAGTGCCCACCACACCAACTATTCCATAACCAGGCCAATCGTTGACAGGGGCTTCCACAGATAAGTAGAAATTAGACAGCTTAGCAGTCAACGTGGGATCTAGGAATATGTTAAGCGATTTGATATTGCGGTGTATGATTGGTGGTACTGCATACACGTGTAGGTATTCAATGCCTCTGGCTATGTCTAGTGCCACTTTAATCCGGGCAGCCCATGACAGTGGAGAAGTACTTTCAGGATTGTGAAGATGCCAATGAAGGGTACCATATCCCAAGTACTCGTAGACCAATAAGCAATCCTTACCATTTTTACAAAATCCCAATAAGCGAACAACATTCTTGTGATCGAGTCGGGACCAAGCTTCCACTCCACGTGGGAATTCAGACGTTGAAATTTCACCACGATGAATAGTCACTTCTCGGCCATCATCTAAAATGGCACGGTACAGTGAGCCAAAGCTATTTTTTCCAATCTTGCAATGTTTTGAAAAGTTGTTAGTGGCTTCACGTAGCATTTTCAAAGGAAAATTTTCCCTGACTATAATTTCCACGCCTTCGAATCTTGTTGTTAGGATTGTGTGTCTAGGTCTTTTGGAACTGTTTGTTAGTGACATGGCTGCGAAAAATAATGATAATATGGAGTTTTTTTTGGAATGAGAGAATTTCGGAGGTGTTCGGTTAGATTTTGAATTATTACTGCTCTTCGGCTTAAGAATCTCTCTGTCGGTTGCTGTGCTGGAAGGATCAGTAGGAATTATCTCATAAATTTCAGAACTACTGTCTGTTTCAGACCTACCTGGTGGGAAGCATGACGATATAGAATAAGAGAATTGTGCTGCTGCACGAGGTGTTTCATTAGATTCTGAACAACTATCATCTGTTTCAATTTCAGACTTGGCAGGTGGGAAGAGTAATGAAATGGAAAGGCTTCTTGCTCCATTAGCATCAGTGTCAGAGTTGTTGGCTGAAATTGGATTTGTTCCATTCAATACAGAACTAACAGACTCCAACTTGGCTGATGGGGTAAATGAGTACTCTACCAGTGATGGAATTCTTTCTTCACTAATTGTTGGACTACCAACTTCTGAGTTGTTGGCTGCAAATTCTGCACCCAAAAATATCGAAATCTGATGAGAAAATATCTAATTCTCATTAATAATCAAAAGAAGTTATAACTCTGTTATTATACTCAAAGAGTACAAATCCTATTCGCTAATTACAATATGATAGTTGTACATGGACAAGCACAATAGCTACTTAAAAAAATTAAAAAATAAAATAAAATTGTAGCATAAAAAAATAATAAAAAATAACAAAATGCTTATTCCATTGTTTCAATTTTTTGACACTCCCTCTCAAGATGGACTATGGGAGCATGGATACTGATCACAACCACTTATCAAAAAAAGTGATCACAACCACTTATCAAAAAAAGTACTGATCACAACCATCTTGGAAAGAAGTGTTGAAAATTAATAAAGCTCAAAGCCTTTGTTAGCAAGTCTACTTGTTGGGAATGTGTAACAACATGATGTAACTTTATAGTCTCAGCTTGTACCTTGTCCCTCACAATATGTAAATCTATTTCAATTTGTATAGTTTGCCCATGAAAAACCAGATTGGCCCCCATATGAAAGGCTGACTGACTGTCACTGAATAAAAAAGAGAGTTGAGAATGAGAACATTGACCAGAGCATTGCATTTATTGTGATTTTATTTTGATTTTAGTATTTATTTCTGATTTCAGCATTTTTAGTTTTTTATTTTTATTTTCATAGAATTAAGAAATTCATAACTCATTGGCAAAACATATAACTATCATCCCTAGAGATGAAGCAAGCATTAGTGGAGATCAAGTAACTTGTAACCCTTAACAGCAAATGAGTACCCTTAAAATACACATTGCTTAGCTTTAGGATCGAAGTTGGACCTATTATGGGCTATAGTAGAGGCAAAACAAAGGCAATTAAAAATTTTAAGCTGTGAATAGGAAGGAATCTGCTTATAGAGTAGTTTATAGGGAGACTAATTATTTAAAATTAGGGTGTGAAGTTTGTTAATAATGTGCACTATAGTGAGTATACAATCACCCCAATACATCAATGGAACATTAGAGTGTAACTTCAAGGCCCTTTCTACACAGAATGTGTTGATGTTTCCTATCTACAAATGAATTCTATTGTGGAGTAGCAACACAACTATGTTGGTGTATGACTCCATGAGTTTAAAACAATTCAATCATGAAAAACTCAAAGGGCATTGTCTGGATAATAGTAAAGATCCGGTGTTTGACTTGGATTTCATAAGATAAATCCAAGTTGATATAGTGTGGTCATCAACTATGGTACAAAAAATATTTGTAACCTGCCACACATTGCAACGAATCAAATCAAAAGCTTCAACGCAAAAATGATAACAAAAAGGAAATGGAAGCCTCTTTTTTTTTTGTATGAGGAAAAAATGTCACAAGTCCTATTTGAAGCAGCATTTACATCTGGTAGTACATCCCTTAAACACAAACCCTTAGAATTTGAGGGATGCCCCTGTCTAAGGTGCTACGGCTTACTCATGTCACTAGAGTTCAAAGTAAAATTGACAAAGAATTTGTGTACTGGAAGATGAAAGGAAGGAAGAATAGAATTACAAGTGTTTAAGAAGTTGAATTTTGCAGCAAGTGGAGTCCACTATGAACCTCACCCACAATGGTCGGCCTCCAGCATATAAGGTCCTATATGAAGCAGAAATTTGATAGTTTGACAAGACAACATAGGAGTTTTTGAGTAAGCTGACTAACATATAATATATTGAATAATTGAAGGAAAATGTAGGCACACGTAGGACATTTTCAAGGAAAAGTTGGACTGAAATTCTAAAAGATCCTATGAGAGTTAACGTAGCTATTTCACCCACCATTTGGAAGTTCCACAACACACTGCTTAACAAATATGATAGTGGTAAGTAGAGCTACAGAATGCACAATGTTATCTGTAGCTCCGGTATCCACAACCGATGTATCTCCCTCATATGCATGTCTACTAACCACTTCCTTTTCTTTTCTTTTTTTATTTTCAGAAAATATCGAATGCCTCAAATCACAACTGAAATCAGGACTATGAAAGTTCTGCAAAGAAGGAAAATTACCTGCCATAGAAGTGGAGTTAGTTCCCAACATAGCCAAGAACAGTTGACATTGCTCCTGAGTGAATGTAAATGAAGTTGATGCAGAACTAGAATTCTTTTCAACAGTGTGACTATTCATTCCACAGTGATTGCAAGTGAGCTTTTCTTTCCCCTTAGAGTTCTTGTTATTTTTGTTTCCTGAAGAAGAAGATACCTTAGTAACTGGGGTTGATGTAATTGATGATTGTCCTTGAGTAATACCAGCAATATCCTTCTGTAATTGAAAAACCCGTGGTTCATTTCCTTGTGACAATCTTTCCCTAAGGTCGTTCCAGATTTCAAGAGCACTGCCCTTACAGGCTATACTTGTAGCAATTTCTTGAGAAACGGAATTGAGGATCCACGAAGCAACCATTTTGTCACAGTGAACCCAGGCTTGAATTGCCGATGATGTTTTGACCATTGGAGATGAGAGAGTCAATGTGCCATCAATAAACCCCAACTTGTTCTTGGCAATCAATGCCATTTGCATTAATCTTGCCCAAGTTGGGTAATTCTCTTCCATGAGAGGTTGATACACAAGCATAGCAACAGGGCTTTCTTCATGGTGCAGGTATAGAGGATTTGATGGATCATCCAAGACCGATGAGCTTCGTGAAGAGGATGAAGAAGTTGACGTCGAAGCCATGGAAATGGAAGTGTTTTCGACTTACTGCTCTATCTATATTCAATACATCGAAATCTGATAAGAAAATATGACTGAATTGAGAGAGAGAGAGAGAGAGAATTGCATATCATAAAGGTGTGTTGGTATTCAAAATTTGTAAGAATTAGGAAGTTTAAGCGAAGATACTTTCCCATGAACTCTCTTGCCGTGTTCCTTAAATCTTTCAGCGTGACTGACCAGACCAAGGGCCAAGTTCAGTTTCCTCTCCCCTGCGCTCAACAGTTTTCTAATAGCGACAAGTTCTACTTGTGCTTGCGAGTCAAAAAATGTGACTTTGCCGAGCCCATTCACATCTTGCTATGGCTCAAGTGCTGTTATGAGGGGAACGTGTTCAATAATCCCACCACGAGTTCATAGCCTTTTGGACTCTTTTTCTCTTTGGATTTAATTCTGAGCAATGCTAGGACCACATAACTCTAGCCCCAACTTCCCACGTGATAAGTTGTGAGTGGTAGAGGCGTGAATCTGCATAAACCCACAAGCACACCTCTCCCACAATGTGGCGAGTTGTGGCCAAAATAATGTAAAATTATGTGGTCTGAACATTTTCCTTTAATTCTGGCAATAAACTTCTCATAAAAGATTAAGATTTTCGATTGCTTTAATTTTTTAGAGTGTGATGATGCTGCAGCTGTTACTGTTAGAGCCTTACAACAAGGATGATGCACAAATGCTCCGTTTGACAATGTCATAGAGGAAATTCACATGCTGGTTCAAGGAATCCGATTTAGTCAATTTGTATATGTGGGTAATGTAGTCACTCTCTAATATATGGATACAGGAATTACGGTGTTGTTTCTCAAGCTGCTTTGGCGCTGGTGTAACTGTTTGTTATCCAAGTTATAAATTTATAACTTTTTATCCATAGATAAAATTCTTACATTTTTGTTCCCCATTTTCTAATGATTTTCTGCAATTTCTTATTTACCACCAACTTTGGGCAGTTCTTTGAGGGCCCTCTAGACCTCGGATTTGTGCAAATAAGGTATTGTTGGAAAGCTTGTAAGATTAACTATACAATGGTACCATATTGGCATCAATCAGACTTCTAAATCAAAATTATTAATGATGCAGAAAGAACTATGTATATATCATGTTAAATGTGCTAGTCTTTAATGGGAAATGCTTGTAAAGAGGCTTAATTTGTTACAAATCTAAAGTGCAGGTGTTAAATTGTTCAAATAAAAAATACAAGGATAAAATTGACACTCAGTTTTAAATCCAGGTTGACATTTGTATAAACCTCCTTATTTTAATAGGAGCAAAACTCACAAATTGGCTACATGAATTCTAAGGAGGCTATAGCTTATGTTCTAGAGATGGTCTGTTGATCTCTAATATCTGATTCCAAATTAACAGTGGGCCATTCAATACTACAAATATGTTCCCTTCCTGACCCGAAGGATTGCGCAAATAAAATCTATCTTCTTATCTCAGCATAATTATAAATAACTTTTTTTAAGATTCAAACCAAGATAACAGTTCCGTTTAAGATTTAACAAATGTAAACAGATGCAATCTGGCATTGAATTTTCTTCATGACTAACAATAACATCCTGAGACCTAGAATTAAAGCTTTACTAGTGTGATGAATAAAAATGATCATCCTACAAAAACCAGCAAGCAACAGCAGAGAATCAGCTTGACTAATAACCTGATATGCAAATTTGAATAGCAATAATAAATAGATTTATTTATATAAAGAAACAGCAGCCAATCACAGCCCAGAAAACGCCGCATAACATCCAAAAACTGTGAAACTTTCCATTATCCCTAAACAGCAAATCACTCCCCATCTACTTTACTTCTTTGTCGGCCTTCTGTTCCAGGGTAGCCTTGGTGTCGCTTTGTTTTGGGATTTCCTGTATTCTCACATATGGTTTCCTGGTCAATGTTTCTCCTCTCAGAGCAGCAACATAACGGTCGTTTGTGTCCTATTTGCGCTGCAGCTCTCCAAGGTATTCTGCCAGTCTCTCTTGATTCACTTTCCCCATCATCTGATTGATTTTCAATTTCAAACAATTGAATTGTCATGATGTTCTTCCACTTTGGAAAGAAAATGCTTCAATGAAACAACCCCAAAATCGAGAACCAAGTTGACTAAACAGTTGCAGTGAGAACTTAAAGAATGCACAATCCTTTTAAGTATATTGAATAAGAAATGAATTGGGAGAATATCACCCACATACACATACACTTAAAGCAAAAGACAATTAAGGCGAAATAAAGCATCAAATGCTGATAAAGGTACTATTACTGCTATTCAGCTTAAGAATCTTTTTGAAGTTTGTGGTGCGTCTAGGGCTTGCTGATATGGAAGGATAAGTTGGAATTAGTTCATAAATTTCAGAACTACTGTCTGTTTCAGACTTACCTGGTGGGAAGCATGACAATATAGAATAAGAGAATTGTGCTGCTGCACGAGGTGTTTCATTAGATTCTGAACAACTATCATCTGTTTCAATTTCAGACATGGCAGGTGGGAAGAGTAATGAAATGGAAAGACCTCTTGCTCCAATAGCATCAGTGTCAGAGTTGTTGGCTGGAATTGGATTTGTTCCATTCAATACAGAACTAACAGACTCCAACTTGGCTGATGGGGAAAATGAATACTCTACCAGTGATAGAATTCTTTCTTCACTAATCGTTGGACTACCAAGTTTTGAGTTGTTGGCTACAAATTCTGCAACCAAAATAATCGAAATCTGATGAGAAAATATCTAATTCTAATTAATAATCAAAAGAAGTTATAACTCTATTATTATATTCAAAGAGTACAAATCCTATTCGCTAATTACAATATGATCGTTGTACATATAAAAGCATGTGACAAGCACAATAACCACTTAAAAAACAAAAAAAAAAGTACACTACGACTTGTAGGGATTTTTTTTTCTAAATAACCAAATCCCTCAAACAATTTCGTTAATTAGTAAGGTTTCGAAACTATTTAGCAATCTAACAAATCGAATCTAAGAGACTCGATTTTGCTCATTGAAATCGAGCCGTAAGCATTGAGTTTCAGGAAGAACTCGAGTATGAAACTATTGTGTCCCAAGGCCAAATGGCAAATAATTCTGAAGCAGTTGAAGAAGTTTGAATTTGAATAGAATTCTAATAAAATTATGCAATAGATTAGGATGAGGATTAGGATTTAATTTCAATTTGTATTACATTTAAGTAGGAGTTGGATCCTATGTTTTAGGACTTGGTTGTGATGAAGCTTATCTCCTTACTAGTATTTATTAACATAGGAATTATAAATAAAGCAAGCAGAAAATTAATCAAAAAATGTCTATTTCCTCTCTCAAGTTTAGGAGATTAGTCATCTCGAATTGACTACACTATCTTTTATTTCTCAATTCACAACAGAAACACTCAATTTGCTCTGCACGTTAAAATAGATAGAGATAGAGGAAACCAAACGCGAAAACCAGGAAGAAAGAGCCCTTGCCGCCGCTTCTTGGAGTGTCCCTTTGGATTCGCCTGGGTTTGTGTTTGTTGTTTTTCCTGAAGATCAAAGGGCGTGGGTTTCAAAGGGCATGAGTTTGCTCTGGGTTTATGGGATCTTTGTGCTGAAGATTAAAGGGCATGGGTTTCAGACGGTGTGGACAAGGTGTGAAACTCAAGTGTTTCACTCTCAAGTATGAAACTCAAGTGTGAAACACTCGATTTCCATCTGAAATCGAAAGCTCCTGGCTCGATTTCAAAGAGCAAAATCGAGTCTAATGGACTCCTCTGGGTTCGTGTGGGATCTGGGTTTGTGGGATCTTTGTGCTGAAGATCAGAGGGAATGGGTTTTAGACGGTGTGGATAGGGCGTGGAACTCGAGTGTTTCACTCTCAAATATGAAACTCAAGTGTGTAACACTCAATTTCCATCTGAAATCGAAAGCTCTTGGCTCGATTTCAAAGAGCAAAATCGAGTCTAATGGACTTGATTTGTTAGATTGCTAAATAGTTTCAAAACCTTGCTATCTAATGAAATTGTTTGAGGGATTTGGTTATTTAGAAAAAAAATCCTGACTTGTAGCACAGGAAACTACTATCATTTATACAGCCTATACAAGAAACAAAAGGCTTATTCCATTGTTTCAATTCTTTGACACTCCCCCTCAAGATGTATCAAAAAAATATTGATCACAACCATCTTGGAGAGAAGTGTACCAACATGTCAATTGATAAAGCTCAAAGCCTTTGTGAGCAAGTCTACTTGTTGGGAATGTGCACCAACATGAAGGAACTTTATAGTCCCAGCTTGTACCTTGTCCCTCACAATATGGAAATCTACTTCAATTTGTATAGTTTTTTCATGAAAAACCGGATTGTCCTCCATATGAAGGGCTGACTGACTGTCACTGAATAACAAAGTGAGTTGAGAATAAGAACATTGACCAGAGCATTTCATTTATTTTGGTTTTATTTTGATTTTAGTATTTATTTCTGATTTCAGCATTTTTTGTTATTTTCTTTTTATTTCGTTGAATTAAGAAACTCATAACTCATTGGCAAAACATATATACTATCATCCCTAGAGATAAAGCAAGTATTAGTGGAGAGATCAAATAACTTGTAACCCTTAACAGAAAAAGGGTACCCTAAAAATGCACATTGCTTAGCATTAGGATCGATTTTGGACCTGTTATGGGCTATCGTAGAGGCAAAACAAAGGCAACTAAAAAAATTATTAAGGTGTGAATAGGAAGGAATCTACTTATAGAGTAGTTTATAAGGAGATTTATTATTTAAAATTAGGGTCTGAAGTTTGTTAATAATGTGCACAATAGTGAGTACACTATCACCTCAATGCATCAAAGGAACATTAGAGTGTAAGCTCAAGGCCCTTTCTACACATAGAATGTGTTTATGTTTTCTCTCCACAACTGATATCTATTGTGGAGTTGTAACACAACTATGTTGGTGTATGATTCCATGAATTTAAAACAATTCAATCATGAAAAACTCAAAGGGCATTGTCTGGACTATAGTAAAGGTGCGGTGTTTGACTTGGATTTCATAAGATAAATCCAAGTTGATATAGTGTGGTCATAAACTATGGTACAAAAAATAATTGTAACCCTCCACACATCACAATGAATCAAATCAAAAGCTTCAATGCAAAAATGATAATGAAAAGGAAATGGAAGACTCTTTTGTTTTGCATGAGGAAAAAATGTCACAGGTCTTACTAGAAGCAGCATTCACATCAGGTAATACATCCCTTAGACGCAAAACCTTTGAATTTGAGGGATGCCCTCGTCTAAGGTGCCATAGCTTACTCATGTCACTAGAGTTCATAGTAAAATTGACAAAGAATTTATGTACAGGAAGATGAAAAGAAATTTTGCAGCAAATGGAGTCCGTTATGAACCTCACCCACACCTATTTTCCTCCAGCATGTAAGGTCCTATATGAAGCAGAAATTTCATAGTTTGACAAGACAACATAGGAGATTTTGAGTAAGCTGACTAACATATAATAAATTGGCTGAAATTGTAGGCATACGTGGGACATTTTCAAGAAAAAGGTGGGATGAAATTCCAACAGATCCTATGAGAATTACCATAGCTGTTTCACCATTTGGAAGTTCCACACCACAATGCTTAAAAAATGTGATAGTGGTAAGTATAGTTACAGAATGCACAATGTCTTTTGCAGCCCCAGTATTCACAACCCAAGTATCTCCCCCATATGCATGTCTACTAATCACTTTTTTCAGAAAATATCTAATGCCTAAAATCACAACTGAAATCAAGACTATGAAAGTTCTGCCAAGAAGGAAAATTACCTGCCATAGAAGTGGAGTGAGCAGCTAGCTGAATTACATTGTTGGTCATGTTATTTTCTTTATTAGTGAAAGCAAAATTGCTTGACTGAATCTGAGTTCCCAGCATAGCCAAGAACAGTTGACATTGCTCCTGAGTGAATGGGAATGAAGTAGAAGCAGAACTAGAATTCTTTTCAATGTGTTCATCTTGAAGATTGACTTGGTGTACAACTGAGGAATTCTTGCCCTTTGGCTTGAAGCCGGGAGGGTAGCCATGGATCTTGTAACACTTTTCAACAGTGTGACCCATCATTCCACAGTGATTGCAAGTGGGTTTTTCTTTACCCTTAGAGTTCTTGTTATTTTTATTTCATGAAGAAGAAGATAACTCAGTAACTAGGGTTGATGATTCCACATGAGGACCTGAATTGTTTCCCACAATACAGTGCCTGTCTTCTTGAATTAGCAAGGAGTACACTTTGTTGATGGATGGGAGAGGATCCATCAATAAAATTTGTGCCCTAACTTGAGCATAGGAGTCATTAAGACCCATTAAGAATTGCATCACTAAATCTTGATGCTGAAGATCATTGAGTTTCTGACCTAAGTTGCAAGTGCAAAATCCACAAGAACACATTGGAAAAGGCAGAAATTTTTGCAATTGATCCAGAGCACGTTCAATTGAGTGAAATATGATGTAATTGATGATTGACCTTGAGTAATAACAGCAATATCCTTCAGTAATTGAAAAACTCGTGGTCCATTTCCTTGTGAAAGTCTTTCCCTAAGGTCGTTCCAGATTTCGAGAGCAGTGTCCTTATAGACTATACTTGTAGCAATTTCTTGAGAAACGGAATTGAGGATCCATGAAGCAACCATTTTGTCGCAATGAATCCAAGCTTGAATTGCCAATGATGTTTTGGCCATTGGAGATGAGAGAGTCAATATGATTTCCTAGTCAATGTTTCTCCTCTCAGAGCAGAAACATAATGGTCATTTGTGTCCTCCTTGCGCTGCAGCTCTCCAAGGTATTCTGCCAGTTTCTCTTGATTCACTTTCTCCATCATCTAATTGATTTGCAATTTCAAACAATTGAATTGTCATGATTTTCTTCCACTTTGGAAAGAAAATGCTTCAGAAAAACAACCTCAAAATCGAGAACCTCTTTGACTAAACAGTTGCAGTGAGAACTTTAAAAAAAAAAAAAAAAAAAATACAAGATCCTTTATGTATATCAAATAAGATATGAATTGGAAGAAAATCACCCACGTACACATACACATACACTTAAAGCAAAAGACACAAATCAACTCCCAGCTATATTATTAAAAACTACTTACGTAAATCATAGTGGATTATAATACTTGTGTTCCTATTCTGTAAGTTAAAAAAAAAAAAAGATGAATTAATTGACACAAAACAAAACTTAGGTACGATTCCTTAAATACTATACCTTAGTTCATCAATCTTGCACTGACCAATCAATACAAAAAATGTTATCATTTTCCAAGGACAATTAAATTCAATGATATGAATTATTGGCGAATGCAACCGCATGGGTTGAATTTAATTGGGTACTACATCTAAGTTTACTTCAGACATTAAAACCCATGTTACAGAATCTTATGTTATAGACTTATTTTGCAAGCTGTAACCAATAGTATCCAATCCAATAAGTATTGAAATGTTGTAACACAAAATTTAAGAAGGAAATAAAGTTAACATTTGGGATATGTTTGACAAGTAATGCATTGGGTAGGTAACAGAGATTACTGGACAAACGTACATGTATGAAACATTTAAGTGTTGGTTTTAGATGTAACAAATGTTACATTGAATCTCAACCTCCACACAAAGTCAGAATCCAGCTCAATTAAGCCCCATAATATTTTTTTTTTTCCTTAAAGATTTCAAAAATGCTAACGAATGCCTTTAGGATATTAGTTAAGAATCCTGATAAAGAAAGTTTTTTATAGGAAAAGAAAAGAAAACAATTAATGTTTTGACAGTTTTTTTTTTATTTTCCATAAAAGTGATGTTAAAATTTTTCTAAAATGAATTCTTAACTAATGCCTTAAGGGCACTTGTTAGCATGACCCTTTTAAAATATAAGTTTATAACAAACAATAAAAGTCACAGCCCAACAAAAACATAAATCTAAGAATTTTTCATACCAAATGATAAAAAGCCCAATAACCCAACAAGCGAAATGATGAATGAATTTATATGCATGGAAAGATTAAAAGAGAAAGAGACAACATTCCAACCCATTACTACATGGGCTTTCCCTTGTTTTATAAGCCTTTGTTTCGGGCCACAATATATATATATATATATATATATAACCTCAAATTAAATGCCCATGTCTGTTCACTAACTGCTTCCACGAGCTTCTCAGGGCAGAGCTTGAAGAGGAGGAGAGGGTGGTCGTATTTGGTGGTGGAATGGCGGAGACGGTCGGAAATGAATGAAGGGTTTTGGATTAAAGATTTCCATTGTTTTGCAGACGGAGGTGAACTTTATGATGGATTTTATAGAGAGTCCCACATCGCTTCTTCTTTTCCTTGTTGAGTGAATAATGAGAATGTAGGTGAAATTGTCTGACACGATTGGCTGTTTCTTTCAACCTTCAAAGACAGAGATAAAAGGGTTAAATTCAGAATCAACTAGCGAATGCGAATGTAAAGTAGCGGGTGGGCCCAAGCCCTTTCCTAGCCCAACCCTGCATTATCCAATATGGTATCTCACCAAATCTTGGTTCACAAACCCCACCAATACCATCCTTAATGGCCCATTTCACACCCAATGTTTCAGAACTTCACAATTTTATTTTTACCTTCATTTATAACCTATATTTTTATCTGAGGGGGCTTCACCTGATTAAACTACCAGACAAAAATGTTGCCAGCCCCCTTGTCAAAAACGTATCACACCTTCAATAAGTTAAGGCCCGTTTGATAAGAGATTTCTAGTAACGTTGTAATTTTGTAGAAATACGTATAAGTAAAAAAATATGTAAAAATATGTGTAATATTGTTTAAATATTGAAAATTGTTATGTAAACAACAATAACAAACACCCCCTTACTCTCCTCCATATTTCTTTCTCAAATTCAATTTTAAAAAAATAAAAAGAAAAAGAATTGTCCTGGAAATTCTCATACACAACTTCAAACTTCCACTCAACAATTTAAAATTCCACATTATCATCAACCAATTATAAGTTTGAGAATAAATGGTATAATGGATGGTCAGGTATAGTTTTCAATTAATTAAATTTATTTGAAATTTTTTTTTCAAAGTTTGTAACTATAATGGATTGGTAATTTGATTATCTATTAATGGTTAAAAAGGTTAAAATTTGTTGACTTTTTTTGTGGGTAAAATATCTTTTTCTTCCCTAAACTTTCACAAAAGTTTGTTTTTGGTCCTTAAACTTATAAAAGTTCATTTTTTATCCCTAAACTTTGCAAAATGTTCTACTTTTCATCCTTTCATATATGTATGTTAGTTTAGGTCTTACATGGCTTAACGGAATGCTGATGTGATATTTGACATTGACCAAAGTAATTTATTTTTAATCTTATAAACACTTGGCGCACAATGATTGGCTCACATAGATTAAACAGTTATATTGGTGAGACAAATTACACTTACACCCACACAACCCAATCCAAACCTCAACTGTCTTGAAAATCCATAAATCTGAAACGCTTAAATCTCCAACGCCACAATCTCACAGGCCACGGCCTCAATCAACGACCCTAACTGGCGACCCCAAACTGGGAACGAAGTATCGGCGACAGAGTCTTCAAAGGCAACTCCTGCTGCCGATTAAGAGAAATCCACATGAAAGTTTCGACCAAAACACAGCTCATTAAACTCAAATCCACCTGTTGGGAAATTTAGACTCTAGTTGATAGAATTAACAAGTTTTAAGCACAAGTTGAAGTTGTTAATTAGATTTATTATGAATAAAACTTGTTAAAACAAACAAACATCAATATCATGTGAAAATCATGCAGCGGAAAAATAAATAAGACAAGATATGATAACCTAGGAAAACCAATTAAACAAACTAGTTTCACAGTAAAAAACCTAGGGGGAAACCTTCCCGAAAAGCAATCCACTATAGTAAAGAGAAGTTTCAGATCTAGTACAAAACATTTGTCCCTAGACTCTACAATCCCTATAGATGAACTCACAGCAGAAATCTTTTACCACTTCAAAACCTCTGAACTCTTCAATATATGAACGCCACCCTTTTTTATGCACGAATCCCAATACATGACTAACCAATTACGCAGATCCCAGTACGCGACTTAATCACCAACTAGAAGAAGAATGTTGGCTGCAAAATCCTTCACTTCATCAACAATGAAGATCAAGAAACACCTGGTTACAAAAACCTAAGGCGTAAAGACGCAGTAGCTTCTTTCAGAGAGAATAAGGCATCAGTTACCTTTTGCATATGTTCTCCTTGTATTCTCTTGAGTGATGGCCTCTAAAATAAACTTTATATAGGTCTAGGGTTGTGAGAAAAGAAACCCTACACATATATGTCATCATGGGTCGAAAATCAAATCTGAAAATCTGAATTCCCGTAACCTCGATCAATCGGGAGGTGTCGAGCTTTAAACTTAGACAGATACAACTATCGAGAAGCTGTCAAGGAGCTATCGAGGAGACAGGAGCTTTCTCGATCAATCCACCAGCTGTCGAGAAACTATCAAGATTGCGATAAGAAGAAGTTGAAAATCTCAATAGATAGCCTAGCTGTCGAGAGGTGTCGAGAAGCTATCGAGCTATTTGTCCACAAGTGTCAAGTTATCTGTCCAGCTTTAAAGAATAGTCCTTCTTCACTTGTTTCTTTGTCCAATCTTCAGGGTTTTAATACTAGACTTAAACAACATGTTTCTTGAAGTATTAAACACATCCTAGATCTACCCAATTACAAGTAAAGTGCATTTTGTCAAAGTATTGGCCAACTACATAAAATATTGACATATGTTCCTAACATGATCCACATATGCCCTAACACCACCAACAAATTTCAAATAATACCAGAAGAAATGTGACAAAATCAAATATTGATTCAGTATGAACTATGAACTTCACTAAACTTGAAAAAAGAAAAATAATAAACCCATGCACCCATATCAAATTTTTGGCATATCATGGGCTCATCTTTAGTGTGAAGCTCTATTATGGAGACTTAAATCTCGGTCTTTAGCTCTCACACCTCACAAACACTTATACTTGTGGAGTGATCACTGTGTAGAGTGGTCAAATTTGTTGACTTGAAGTGTATAGTTATTAACTCGCATTTCTAATTGGACCAGTAGGTTTTATTAACTCAATAAAAGTGACTTAAATCAAATTAATAAAAGTGACATGTTAATCTATTAACTGACTTAATAAATTGAAGGAATGACTTAACTCAATAAAAGTCATGACTTGAAGGTTCAAATGACAGTTAATTTACCTCAATCTATTAACTCAATCGTTTTTTTTTTTTTTTAATTATTATTATTATTTAAACTCAGGTACCTTCAAGTTGCAGGATAGCCCCACCGGGAGCAATGAAAATCCTCAGTTGGAATTGCCAGGAGCTTGAGAACCAACGTGTAGTAGATGTGCTATCTCACCTTGTGAGCAAGAAAGCTCCCAAGATTTTGTTTCTCATGGAAACAAAGCAGTCAGTAGCAGAGATGAGGCGAATTCAAGCTAAACTACCTTATAGTTGTATGGATTTTACACTATGGATTGGTGAATTTAGGCTTTAAAGGTAAGTTATTTACATGGACTAATGGTCGTACTGAAGATGATTTTGTGCAGGAAATGTTGGACAGGGCATGTGCCACAATTGACTGGAGAGACAGGTTCCCTCAAACCCAAGTCACTCACCTACAAGTACCCTATTCAAACCACATTCCAATACTTATCACTACACAAGACCAGAGGCAGGTGGCAATACCGAAAAAATACCACAAAGATTTTAGGAGCGATGGGCCACCCACCCTGATTGTGGTAATGTGATCCAAATGGCATAGAAGGCCGAAGTGCTCCCTGGAAACCCAATGTCAAGACTTTTTGAAAAAATAAAGAGATGTAGGTTTGCACTTCCAGATTGGAACCGTAACACTTTTGGGTCCACAAAGATTCAATTGCAAGAAAAACAAAAATTGTTGGAGCAATTATGCTTGCTAAACAGTGCCGCATGTGTAGGCTCCATCAAAGATCTCAAAGCAGACATTAGCAATCTTATTCATCAAGAAGAGCTATTCTGGCAACGAAGATCTCGCTCTATTTGGTTACCAACTGGGGACAAAAATACCAAGTACTTCCATAATTTTGCCAGCCAATGCCGACGCAAAACCCATCTTTTGTTTGGAGAAGTCTCTTCGCAGCAAGGGACATTATCTATACAGGATCTCAATAGCGTGTGGGAGATGGCAGAGATACAGGGGTCTTCACTCATAAATGGCTACCCCACACTCCAACACCACTGCATGAGGGTGCATTAGACATACGGGTAAGGGAGCTCATTGATGAAGACTCCAGGCAATGGGACCGAGGGAAGCTTCAAGCCATGTTTACTCAGGACACAGTGCAAGAAATCATGACAGTACCACTCACCAATCTACATTTCTAGGCTCAACAAGAGCGTAATAACAATAAATGCTACGCTTCTGCTTTTCAATATAGATATAGACTAGCCACAAACTCATGCAATGCGTGGGAATATATAAATATTATGTAATGAGATGTAAATATGTAATATATAAAAAGTAAGAATTACCCCAAGTATTATTTATTTATTTATTTTTAAGTATTTCTACAAGTATTTTTTTTAATCTTTTTATCTCTACAAAGTACAAATATATATACTATTATATTTTGTCTATTTGATTAATATTTTTTTAAAGGTGAACTATATTTTTCTAACTTCTGTTGTAGTATATTTTATTTGATATACAACTAAACTTTATAAGTTTCAAATTTATTATTCAAATTTCTCATCCCCTAAGGAATAATGAGATTATTATAATAATAAAAATTCATCACAAAATTACAAATTTATCTTAACCAAAATTATAATGAAATAAAAGGAATAAAAGATAGACTTTATAATAATTTATTACTCAAAAAATTGGTAGGCATATTCAAATTCATAGCGATGTAGATTGCGTTTTGACAAAAACTCAAATTCCTATTTCTAAAAAAAAAATAAGTATTAACCCAAATCAAAATTTAACCAAAGGTATAGAAGGGAGAGAGAAAACTTTGTAATATGAATTAAAAAAAAAACACATTAAAAAAAAAAACCATCAACCTTAATCTAAATTATAAGAAAAAACAAAAATCTGAGAGAGAGAGAGAGAGAGAGAGAGAATACTCAGATTTTTCTGGAGGAATACATGGATTGATTGGAAGAGATGACATCGAATTTATACAAAATAAAAGAGAGAGAAGATGAGTCAAAATATAAGAAAGAGAAAATGATGAAGGAATCAAGTAAAGAGTAGTGGAGAGGTAAAGAGGGAGAAGAAGAGTTCAACAAAGTGTAATATTAAATGTGGACTACGAGGGATAAGAAGAGTTTTTTTTTTTTTAAAGAATATGGAGAATAAAAGTTTAAAAAGGGACAATAAGAGGTAGAAAATAAGTAGATTATGTGGCACTAATGTAGCTTGACAGGAGCATAGTAACAATAAATTCTAAGTTTTATCATTATATATATATATATAGCAAATTCTTATTTGGCTGCTCTTCAAGGGCCCTCCGGACCTCAGGTTTGTGCAAAATAAGATAATGTTGGAAAGCTTATAAGATTATATTTACCACCATACCAAATTTGCATCAAATAACACATCCAAATCAAACTTATTGATGATATAGAAAGAACTATGCATATACCTAGGCGTGGCAAATGGGCAGGTTTGGGGTGGGCATAATTAGGTTGGGTATATAAAACCCATTTACCCATTTAAAATCCATTTAACTAATTGTTTCTAACCCAAATCCAACCCAACCCAATTATTATGGGTAAACCCCAACCCACCCAATTACCCAATTATCAAAATTACCAAAATGCCACTAAAGTGAAAACCCCAATTACCCATTTATCAAAATTACCAAAATGCCATTAAAGTAAAATCTCCAAATAGGATTCATTGGTTTGTCCCTAACGAATAAAAACTGTGATTTTCCTTCGCTTTCTCAGCAACCAAACACAGCCCAACCTCTAATTATTAACCCAAAAAAAAAAAAAAAAAAAAAAAACTAATCAAAGCCAGAAATTCTGATCTCAAAGCCAACCCACAACCACAAAAATAAAACTCACAACAACCCAAGCCAAGAAAATCAACAAACAGCCACAAAAGAAAAACTCAGGCGAGATCGGTGAGGAGTGGAGGAAGAAAGAAAAAAAATGAAAGGCAGAAGAGAGATCGGCGCTGGGTAGGCGAGATCGACACTAGGCAGGCGAGATCAGCGCTGCAAAGGCAAGATTAGCGAGGTGGGCACTCGACTCCATAGCCTCCGACCCCATTCTCTCCGCCTTCCTCTCCCCATCCTTCTCCACCACTTCGTGCTCCTCCGCCGCCCTCTCCTTCGGAGGTGGATTTGGAGTGTTTGGACAGAGATTTGGGAATGAGGTTTCGAATGGAGGAGGCGGATATGGATCCTAAGAAGCGAGACTCGGTGGTCTCTGTGCTATATTTGTTGTGGCTCATTGTTCTCTGTGAGAGATAGAGAGAGAGAGAGCAAGGGAGAGAAGTGTTTGGAGGCCGAGAAACTGAAAGAAAATAAAACGTCTGAGTTTTTTATTTTTTATTTTTTTTTAATGTTATGAGAATGGTTAGGTTGAATTTGGGTATTTTATGGGTTAAATGGGGTTCAATAGGTTTTTAGTTAAAACCCAATAATTATTGGGTTTAATTGGGTTGATGCCCATTTAACCCAACTAATAATTGGGTGGGTTTGGGTTCAATTAGAGTGGGTGGGTTTGGGTGTGCAAATGGGTCTGGGCTTATTTTGCCACCCCTACATATACCGTTCGATTAGATGCACTAGTCTTTATTGGGAAATACAAATAAAAGGTTTAAATTTTGACAAAACTAAAGTGCAAGTGATTATTGTTCAAATCGAAAATGCAAGGATCAAATTCACACTCACAGTAATATCACAAGGGTGACAATTGTATGAACCCCCTTATTTTAATAGGAGTAAACCTCACAAATTGGCTACAGGAATGCTAAAGACTTAAAAAGAGGCTATATAACATATATTCTAGCCTGTGAAAAGGATACAACAAAGCTAGTCTATTGGTCTCTAATATCTAATTCCAAGCTAGTCTATTGAGCATATGATATCCACCTTATTGCTGCATAATTTTTGTATTTTAATTATAAAATTTATAATTTAAAAAAAAAAAAAAAGCATCAAACCAAGATAACAGTTCCTTTAACGTCAGACAAGATATGTAAACAATTTGGTTAGTGTCCTAGAGCAATTTGGTCTTGAATTTCCTTCATGACTAATATGCCAAGCAAATAATTAAAAGTTTAAAACTTTCCTAGAGTAACGAATAACATGATCAACCAACAAATACCAACAAGCAAACAACAGTGAATTGGCTTGACTAATAAACCTGATATGTAAAATTTGAATAGCAACAACAGATAGATTTATTTATAAAAAATAAGAATAAAAAACACACAATAAATAGATTTAGCTATTACAATTATTCCTAACAACTTTCCTATATCCCTCAGCAGGGAGTCTCTCCCTATTGTTTGTGCCCTCTTTGCGCTGCAGCTCTCTTAAGATATTCTGCCAGTCTCTCTCGATATCATTAATTGATTCACTTTCCGCATCACTAATTGATTCACAATTGCTTGCAATTGAATTGTAAGCAATTACTTGCCCTTCCAAAATCCCTTCCAAGGTACTTTGTATGGTGTTTGCAACCTTAGTCATTGAGGGGCGAAGTACATGTTTTTTACTTACACAATCCAATGCTAGTGATGCAACATTTGCCAGTGCCTCCATTTCCAATGGGGTAGGTGGTGGTACTTTTGGGTCCAAAATCTTGTGAATTTCCTTTTGGGCAATGTATGGCGCTACAAAATCAACTATAAGCATTTTCTCATCATTTTCATTTGCATGATATGCCTTGCACCCGGACAACATTTCTAGCAATACTACTCCAAAACTGTACACGTCAACTTTGTTTGTCAAACTCCAATTAAGTAAATACTCAGGCGCCTTGTACCCAAAAGTGCCCACCACCATTTCACATTCATAACCAGACCAATTGTCCACAGATATGTTGAAGAAAGACAGCTTAGCAGTCAACGTGGCATCTAGGAATATGTTAAGAGGTTTGATATCGAGGTGTATGATTGGTGGTACTGCATACACGTGTAGGTATTCAATGCCTCTGGCTATGTCTAGTGCCACTTTAATCCGGGCAGCCCATGACATTAGAGAAGTACTTTCAGGATTGTGAAGATGCCAATGAAGGGTACCATATCCCAAGTACTCGTAGACCAATAAGCCATCCTTACCATTTTCACAAAATCCCAATAAGCGAACAACATTCTTGTGATCGAGTCGGGACCAAGCTTCCACTCCACGTAGGAATTCATTTACAAATTGCTCAGACACTGAAATTTCAGCACGATGAATAGTCACTTCTCGGCCATCATCTAAAATGGCACGGTACAGTGAGCCAAAGTCTTTTTTTTCAATCTCGCAATCTTTTGAAAAGTTGTTAGTGGCTTCAAGTAGCATTTTCAAACGAAATTTTTCCCTAACTATAATTTCCACGCCTTTGAATCTTGCTGTTAGGATTGTGTGTCTAGGTCTTTTGGAACTATTTGTTAGTGACATGGCTGCGAAAAATAATGATAAAATGGAATTTTTTTTGGAATAAGAGAATTTCAGAGGTGTTCGGTTAGATTTTGAAATATTACTGCTCTTCAGCTTAAGAATCTCTTTGGAGATTGCTGTACGTCCAGGGCTTGCTGTGCTGGAAGGATCAGTAGGAATTATTTCATAAATTTCAGAACTACTGTCTGTTTCAGACCTACCTGGTGGGAAGCATGATGATATAAAATAAGAGAATTGTGCTGCACGAGGTGCTTCGTTAGATTCTGAACAGCTGTCATCTGTTTCAGTTTCAGACTTGGCAGGTGGGAAGAGTAATGAAATGGAAAGACTTCTTGCTCCATTAGCATCAGTGTCAGAGTTGTTGGTTGGAATTGGATTTGTTCCATTCAATACAGAACTAACAGACTCCAAATTGGCTGATGGAATTCTTTCTTCACTAATTGTTGGACTACCAAGTTCTGAGTTGTTGGCTACAAATTCTGCAACCAAAAATTTCGAACTCTGATGAGAAAATATCTAATTCTCATTAATAATCAAAAGAAGTTATAACTTTGTTATTATACTCAAAAGAGTACAAATCCTATTCGCTAATTACAATATGATAGTTGTACATGGACAAGGACGCGACAAGCACAATAACTACTTAAAAAAATAAAATAAAAATAATAAAAATAAAAAATTTGTAGCATAGGAAACTACTGTCGTTTATGCAGACTATACAAGAAACAAAATGCTTATTCCATTGTTTCAATTTTTTGACACTCCCCCTCAAGATGGAGTATGTGAGCATGGATACTGATCACAACCACTTTTCAAAAAAAGTATTGATCACAACCATCTTTGAGAGAAGTGTTGAAAATTAATAAAGCTCAAAGCCTTTGTCAGCAAGTCTACTTGTTGGGAATGTGTACCACCATGAAGTAACTTTATAGTCCTAGCTTGTACCTTGTCCCTCACAATATGTAAATCTATTTCAATTTGTATAGTTTGTTCGTGAAAAACCAGATTGGCCACCATATGAAGGGCTGACTAACTGTCACTGAATAACAAAGTGAGTTAAGAATGAGAACATCGACCAGAGTATTGCATTTATTGTGATTTTAGTATTTATTTCTGATTTCAGCATTTTTAGTTATTTTCTTTTTATTTCAAAGAATTAAGAAATTAATAACTCCTTGACAAAACATATATACTATAATCCCTAGAGATAAAGCAAGTATTAGTGGAGAGATCAAGTAACTTGTAACCCTTAACAGCAAAAGGGTACCCTAAAAATACACATTGCTTAGCTTTTGGATCAGATTTGGACCTATTATGGGCTATAGTAGAGCCAAAACAAACGCAATTAAAAACTTTAAGGTGTGAATAGGAAGGGATCTGCTTATAGAGTAGTTTATAGGGAGACATTATGTAAAATTAGGGTGTGAAGTTTGTTAATAATGTGCACTACAGTGAGTATACAATCACCCCAATACATCAGGAACATTAGAGTGTAACCTCAAGGCCCTTTCTATACATAGAATGTGTTCATGTTTCCTATTTACAAATGAATTCTATTGTAGAGTAGCAACACAACTATGTTGGTGTATGACTCCATGAGTTTAAAACAATTCAATCATGAAAAACTCAAAGGGCATTGTCTGGACAATAGTAAAGGTCTGATGTTTGACTTGGATTTCATAAGATAAATCCAAATTGATATAGTGTGATCATCAACTATGGTACAAAAAATATTTGTAACCTGCCACACACCACAATGAATCAAATCAAAAGCCTCAACGCAAAAATGATAATGAAAAGGAAATGGAAGCATCTTTTGTTTTGTATGAGGAAAAAATGTCACAAGTCCTATTTGAAGCGGCATTTACATCTGGTAGTACATCCCTTAAACACAAAACCTGAGAATTTGAGGGATGCCCCTGTCTAAGGTGCCACAGCTTACTCATGTCACCAGAGTTCAAAGTAAAATTCACAAAGAATTTGTGTACAGGAAGATGAAAGGAAGGAAGAATAGAATTACAAGTGTTTGAGAAGTTGTATTTTGCAACAAGTCCATTATGAACCTCACCCACATCGATTGGCCTCCAGCATATAAGGTCCTATATGAAGCAGGAATTTGATAGTTTGACAAGACAACATAGGAGTTTTTGAGTAAGCTGACTAAGATATAATAAATTGAAGGAAAATGTAGGCACACGTAGGACATTTTCAAGGAAAAGGTGGGCTGAAATTCTAACAGATCCTATGAGAGTTACCATAGCTATTTCACCATTTGGAAGTCCCACAACACAATGCTTAACAAATGTGATAGTGGTAAGTAGAGTTACAGAATGCACAATGTTATTTGTAGCCCCGGTATCCACAACCCATGTATCTCCCCCATATGCATGTCTACTAACCACTTAACTTTTTTTTTTTTTCAGAAAACATCGAATACCTCAAATCACAACTGAAATCAGGACTATGAAAGTTCGGCAAAGAAGGAAAATTACCTGCCATAGAAGTGGAGTGAACTGCTAGCTGAATTACATTGTTGGTCATGTGAGTTTCATTGTTAGTGAAAGCAATATCCTTCTGTAATTGAAAAACTCGTGGTCCATTTGCTTGTGAAAGTCTTTCCCTAAGGTCGTTCCAGATTTCAAGAGCAGTGTCCTTATAGACTATACTTGTAGCAATTTCTTGAGAAACGGAATTGAGGATCCATGAAGCAATCATTTTGTTGCAGCGAATCCAAGCTTGAATTGCGGATGATGTTTTGACCATTGGAGATGAGAGAGTCAATGTGCCATCAATAAACCCCAACTTGTTCTTGGCAATCAATGCCATTCGCATTGATCTTTCCCAAGTTGGGTAATTCTCTCCCACAAGAGGTTGATACACAAGCATAGCACCAGGGCTTTCTTCATGGTGCAGGTACAGAGGATTTGATGGATCATCCAAGACGGATGAGCTTTGTGTAGAGGATGAAGAAGTTGACGTCGAAGCCATTGGAATGGAAGTGTTTTCCACTTACTGCTTTGACAATATATCGAAATCTGATAAGAAAATAACTAATTCTCATTAACTAGCACATGAAGTTACAACTCTTGTTGTTTCTGTACTCTGTTTAAGAACAGAATAATCAAATTGGTTACGCAGTGATTATGATGAGAAACTTACTGGGATCAACTTGGTGCTTCCCCCTACTAATCCTGGACATAAATATAACTGAATTGAGAGAGAGTGTGTGTGAAAGAATTGCATATCATAATTGGAAGAAACATTCTCATGCTGTCATGCACTCTCTTGCCGTGTTCCTTGACCGAGGAGGGCCCAAGTTCACTTTCCACTCCACAAGAAATAAATGTATGTCTCCCCTGCGCTCAACAGTTTTCTACTAGCGTCAAAGCGCGTTTGGTAGCTCTATTTTTGAGTCAAAAAATGTGACTCTGGCTAATTTACTTTGCCGAGACCATTCACGTTTTGCTACGCCTCAAATTCTAGAATCCCACGAGTTCATAGCCACTAGGACTCTTTTCTCTTTTGGATTTAATCCTGGCTATTAACTTCTCAGGAAAAAAATAGAATTGGGATTTTCGATTTTGTTTCAATTTCAATTTATTTTTTACAACAAGAATGTTGTACAAATGCTCCGTTAGACCAACAAGGAAATTCACATGCAGGTTCAAGGAATCCGACTTTAGTCAGTTGTATACGTGGGTATATGGATATAGGAAGTACACTGTTGTTTTGTAATCTGCTTTGGGGGCTGATGTAACTGTTTGTTAAGCAAGTTATAAATTTATAACCTTTTATCCATAAATAAATAAAATTCTTAAATTTTTTTTTTCCTGCAATTTCTTATATGCCACCAAATTTGGGCAGCTCTGTGAGGGCCCTCCAGACCTTGGATTTGAGCAAATAAGGTATCGTTGGAAAGCTTATAAGATTAACTTCACAATGGTACCAAATCCGCATCAATCAGACTTCTGAATCAAAATTATTGATGATGTAGAAAGAACTATGTATATATTATGATTAAATGTGCTAGTCTTTAATGGGAAATACTAGTAAATAGGCCTAATCTGTTACAAATCTAAAGTGCAGGTGTTAAATTGTTCAAATAAAAAATACAAGGATCAAATTGACACTCAGTTTTAAATCCAGGTTGACATTTGTATAAACCTACTTATTTAAATAGGAGTAAACCTCATGAATTATAAGGAGGCTATAGCTTATGTTCTAGAGATGGTCTATTGATCTCTAATATCTGATTCCAAATTAACAGCGGGCCATTCAATACTACATATATGTTCCCCTCCTGACTAGAAGGATTGAGCAGATGACATCTATCTTCTTATAAATAACTTTGTTTTTTTAAAGTATTAAACCAAGATAACAGTTCCATTAAGGTCTAACAAATGTAAACAAATGCAATCTGGCATTGAATTTCCTTCATGACTAATATCCTAAGCCCTAGAATTAAAGCTTTACTAGTATGATGAATAAACATGATCATTCTACAAAAACCAGCAAGCAACAGCAGAGAATTGGCTTGACTAATAACCTAATATGCAAATTTGAATAGCAATAATAAATAGGTTTATTTATATAAGGAACAGCAGCCAATTACTACCTTATACAGAAATATTCCCAAACAAACACAGCCCAGAAAACGCTGCATAACATCCAAAAACTGTGACTTTCCATTATCCCTAAACAGCAAATCACTCCCCATCTACTTTACTTCTTTGTCGGCCTTCTGTTCCAGGGTAGACTTAGTGTCATTTTGTTTTGGGATTTCCTGTATTCTCACATATGGTTTCCTGGTCAATGTTTCTCC
Source organism: Quercus glauca (assembly GCA_023736055.1). Classification (NCBI taxonomy): domain Eukaryota; kingdom Viridiplantae; phylum Streptophyta; class Magnoliopsida; order Fagales; family Fagaceae; genus Quercus; species Quercus glauca. The sequence continues at coordinate 3,820,001 of CM043318.1, forward strand.
TTTCAGAGCAGCAACATAACGGTCGTTTGTGTCCTCTTTGCGCTGCAGCTCTCCAAGGTATTCTGCCAGTCTCTCTTGATTCACTTTCCCCATCATCTGATTGATTTGCAATTTCAAACAATTGAATTGTCATGATGTTCTTCCACTTTGGAAAGAAAATGCTTCAATGAAACAAACTCAAAATCAAGAACCTCGTTGACTAAACAGTTGCAGTGAGAACTTAAAGAATGCACAATCCAGTATATTGAATTAGAAATGAATTGGGAGAATATCACCTACATACACATACACTTAAAGCAAAAGACACAAATCAACTCCCAGCTATATTCTTAAAAACTACTTATATAAATCATAGCCAATTATAATACTTGTGTTCCTAATCTATAAGTCAAGAGAAGATGAATTAATTGACACAAAACAAAACAAAACTTAGGTAGAATTTCTTAGATTCTATACCAAAGGTTCCTCAACATTGCATTGACCAACCAATACAAATAATGTTATCGTTTCCCAAGGAAAATTAAATTCAATGATATAACTTATTGGCCAATGCAACCACATGGGTTGAATTTAGTTAGGTACTACAACTAAGTTTTACCTCAGACATGAAAACCCATGGAATGAATCTTACATTATAGATCCATGTAAGTTTTTTATTATCCCAATCCCTAAACTCAAATAAATCTTATTTTGCAAGGTGTGTCCAATAGTATCCAATCCAAGATGTATTATAATGTTGTGATACAAAATTTAAAAAGGAAATAAAGTTAACATTTGGCATATGTTTGACAATTATTGCATTTGGTAGGAAACAGAGATTACTGGACAAATATACATGCATGAAACATATAAGGGTTGGTTTATAAGTATCAAATGCTCCATTGAATCTCAGCCTCCACAAAAAATAAGGATGGAGCTCAAGGGCAATTAACCCCCCTAAGATTTTTTTTTTTTTTTTTTTCTTAATGATTTCAATTTTGAAACTTTTTTTTTTTTAAATTTTAATTTTTGATAGTTAAGGAAAATATTTTATCAAGAAAAAACTAGCCATCTCAAGTACATTGTGATGTACTGTGGGGGCAAAAATCAAGAACCAAAATTACAATGATCAAGTAAAGCCAAAAGGGAAAAACAAGAAAAATGCGACAAAGCCACACTCCAAACAAGGAGAGTATGCAAGAAAAAAGACTTAATCTCTAGCAAGTACCGTTCACATCTCTCAAAGCATCTGACATTCCTTTCTCTCCAAATACACCACATCAAGCAATGCAGCCCAAGTCTCCAAAAAACTAATTGCGATGTCGCCCGAATTTACCTTGCCAAGACTCAAACAACTCAAATACCGTAAGAGGCATAACCCAATGGAGTCCAAACAAACAAAACACCAAAGACCATAGCTTAGAAGCTATGGGGCAATGAAGCAGAAGATGATCCACCAACTCCCTATATCTCTTACACATATAGCACCAATCGAGAACAATAATACCTCTTATCAGATGTAAGAATCTTACCTAAAGAGGCTAACCATGAAAAGAAAGTCATCCTTGGAGGGACCTTTGATTGCCACACCAAACTCCAAGGGAAGAAGAGAGTAGGAGGGTAGAAAGAAAGAAAGAAAAATTTATTCATAGCCAATAATTAATGTGACATTCACAATCCCTCTCATTCTCAGACACAGCAAAAACATAAATCTAAGAATTTTGATATCAAATGATAAAAAGCCCAACAACCCAACAAGCAAAACGATTAATGAAATGATGGGCATAGAAAGATTTCAGAGAGAACAGAAAGCGTATTATGCTCCTAAACTTAGGTATAGTTCAATAGATGTTCTACCTTAGGTTCCCCAATATTGCAATAATCAATGCAATACAAATAAAGTTTTCTTTCTCTTTTTCCAAGAACAATTAAATTCAATGATATAACTTATTAGCCAATGCAACATCTTAGGTTCCCCAATATTGCAATAATCAATGCAATACAAATAAAGTTTTCTTTCTTTTTTTCCAAGAACAATGAAATTCAATGATATAACTTATTAGCCAATGCAACATCGTAACCACATGGTTGAATTTAATCGAAGAACCTAAGGTTGCTTAACCCCACGTAAAGAACCTTTTGTTTATAGACCCATGTAAGTTCTTCATCCCAATTCCTAAAACTTAAAACAAGTCCTATTTTGCAAGAAATAAAGTTCACGTTTGGGATATGTTTGACAAGTATTGTATTGGGTTGGTTTTAGAAGTACCAAAATGTTACATTGAATCTCAGCCTCCAAACAAAATCAGAATCCAGCTCAATCAAGCCCCATTAATAATCAATGTCACAACCCAACAAAAACATAAAATCTAAGAATTTCCCATATCAAATGATAAAAAAGCACAACAACCCAACAAGCAAAACGACGAATTGAAATGATTCAAAGAGAAGAGGAAGCGTGCGTACGAGAGATTCGGGGCGAGCGGTCTGGCGAAGACGAGCTTCGAGCTCAGGGTTCTGTTTGTTGGTGAACTGCATGACGCCGTAGCCGATGACTCCAGGAACGACGCCGCATATGGTAGCGAAGGCTATGAAGAATGGCTTCGACTCCCTCGTCCTCCTCACCAGCCACCTCCACGACGTGCTCTTCTCCCACAGTAGCGACATTTCTTCCAAATTTCTCTGTCTCTGTCTCTCTCTCAATTTCCTTTCAACCAATTACAACACGGGGCTTTCTAGGGTTGATGATTCCACATGAGGACCTGAATTGTTTCCCACAATACAGTTCCTTTCTTCTTGAATTAGCTAGGAGTACACTTTGTTGATGGATGGGAGAGGATCCGTCAATAAAATTTGTGCCCTAACTTGAGCATAGGAGTCATTAACACCCATCAAGAATTGCATCACTAAATCTTGATGCTGAAGATCATTGAGTTTCTGACCTAAGTTGCAAGTGCAAAATCCACAAGAACACATTGGAAAAGGTCGAAAGTTTTGCAATTGATCCCAGACCACGTTCAATTGAGTGAAATATGATGTAATTGATGATTGCCCTTGAGTAATTCCGGCAATATCCTTCTGTAATTGAAAAACTCGTGGTCCATTTTCTTGTGAAAGTCTTCCCCTAAGGTCGTTCCAGATTTCAAGAGCAGTGTCCTTATAGACTATACTTGTAGCAATTTCTTGAGAAACGGAATTGAGGATCCATGAAGCAACCATTTTGTCGCAGTGAACCCAAGCTTGAATTGCCGATGATGTTTTGACCATTGGAGATGAGAGAGTCAATGTGCCATCAATAAACCCCAACTTGTTCTTGGCAATCAATGCCATTCGCATTGATCTTGCCCAAGTTGGGTAATTCTCTCCCACAAGAGGTTGATACACAAGCAGAGCACCAGGGCTTTCTTCATGGTGCAGGTACAGAGGATTTGATGGATCATCCAAGATGGATGAGCTTCGTGTAAAGGATGAAGAAGTTGACATCGAAGCCATTGGAATGGAAGTGTTTTCGACTTACTGCTTTGACAATATATCAAAATTTGATAAGAAAATAACTAATTCTCATTAACTAGCAAAACAAGTTACAACTCTTGTTGTTTCTGTACTCTGTTTAAGAACAGAATAATCAAATTGGTTTCGCAGTGATGATGAGAAACTTACTTGGATCAACTTGGTGCTTCCGCCTACTGATCCTGGACATAAATATAACTGAATTGAGAGAGAGAGTGTGTGTGAAAGAATTGCATATCATAATTGGAAAGTACATTCTCATGCTGTCATGCACTCTCTTGCCGTGTTCCTTGACCGAGGAGGGCCCAAGTTCACTTTCCACTCCACAAGAAATAAATGTATGTCTGCGCTGCACTCAACAGTTTCTACTAGCGTCAAAGCGCGTTTGGTAGCTCTATTTATTTGAGTCAAAAAATGAGACTTTGGCTAATTTACTTTGCCGCTATCATTCACATTTTGCTACGTCTCAAATTCTAGAATCCCGCGAGTTCATAGCCACTAAGACTCTTTTCTCTTTTGGATTTAATCCTGGCTATTAACATCTCAGAAAAAAAAAATAGAATTGGGATTTTCGATTTCTTTAATTTTCAATTTATTTTTTACAACAAGAATGTTGTACAAATGCCCAGGAAACAGTGCCGAGGATGATAACGTCCTCGGACCTCCGAGATTTGAATGTGGACAAGCAGCACACCATCGAGGGGAGTCTCCCCAAGCATCCAAGGAGTAAAAAGCAAGTACCAAGCACCAGCGAAGGAAGCATGGTGGAGGAGCAAGTCCCAGATGAACTGTCACCTCCACATTTAATGCCCTTAACTAACGCCCTGGCCGCATTAATGAGGATAGGACCCCTGAACAGTGCCGCCTTGGGCGCTGCAACCCACAAGAGGGATGGGAATGCGGTTGATGGGACAGGCTCTCAAGTGGTGGCCTGACTGATCAATAAATGTAGGGCTAGGATCAACTGAGAGAGATGTATATAATGTAAGAAGTCCCTCTTGAAGGGGGACGGACGGAAAAACCAGAATTAGGAAGTACTATAGCAACTTGCATTCTCTCAAACCTTGTAACCATTCTTCAAAGAAATAATAAGAGCTCCAAGCCTTGAAGGGCCAGTCCGAGGAGCGTTATTATGCATCCCAGTTAACGTTTAAGTTATTAAGCACTCACGTACGACCATGCATGACCGCTGCATTCCTCACTAGGGCCTAGTTCTTGAACCCATCCTCTATAAATTCATTGTAGGGTTAGCTGGGCTTGGGTCCACTCTCTCAACCCGTAGAAGTGCCCAAAATCGGTCCCTACATTTGGCGCCGTCTGTGGGGAGAACTTGTGCGTTAGTAAGGACAACAGCCAAGCATGGCAGGATCAGGTTCTCACCAAGGAAATCTCCATCGACCTGAACCGGCTAAATCCCGGCACCAGGGCAACTATGGCGACCCTGGGGGCGGTCAGAACGAGAACGGAAGATTTCGAGAAGGAAGCATGCATACCTCAACAGCGAGCGGAAGCCAAACCCGCTGGGACGGGCACGTCCCCTAGAAGCGTGACAATGGCCACGCCACGCGATTGGAAGAGGCCCATAGCCACGCTTCCCAGAGAAAGAAAGGATGATAAGGTGGCCATGCAGTGTGAGATAGATGATCTGAAGAGGAAGCTGCGCCGTGCGCAGCGAAGACGGTCCGAACCCAGCCCTGACCTGCCCTCTGACGACGAAAGTGATGACGAATACAAGCAAAGGTCAAGAACACCCCCCAGTGAGACTTTCTCTCATGAGGAGGAGTGCTACCAGAGGCGTAGGCGTGGCAACCCAACCCCCAGGGGCTTAGGGGGTGACGCCATAAGCAAGGCGCTGGATCAGCTCTCCAAGTCGCCCTTCACGCGTCGTATAGAGGAGGCAGTGCTTCCTCGGCGGTTCCAGCAGCCAACCTTCACTGCTTACAATGGCAAAACGGATCCCGTGGAGCATGTGAGCCAGTTTAACCAAAGGATGGCTGTCCACTCCAAGAACGAGACACTGATGTGCAAAGTCTTCCCATCCAGCTTGGGACCTATGGCAATGAGGTGGTTCAACGGTCTAAGGACGAATTCCATAGACTCGTATAGGTAGCTGACCCAGGCTTTTGGTTCTAGCTTTGTTACAAACAGCAGGCCTCCTCGGCCCATGAGCGTGTTATTGTCCCTATCCATGCGTGACAAGGAGACCCTCAAGGCTTACTCAGACAAGTACTGGGAGATTTACAACGAGCTGGACGGCAAGTACGACGCTGTCGCCATCAATACATTCCAGAATGGACTACCAATGGGGCATGGCCTGAGGAAGTCCTTAATCGGAAAGCCCGCCACCAGCGTGCGGCAATTGATGGATCGGATCGATAAATACAAGCGGGTAGAGGAAGACATGCTACAAGGCAAGGGGAAGGAGAAGGTTATCCCTCAGGAGAGGAGGGATTTCAGGTCGGACCGGAATAGCAACGCCTGCCCGAGGAGGGATTTCGGTGGGCAATCCGGGGCGACCCATTCCCAGACTGTCGGCGCCGTATTCCGAGAACCCGTACACAGGGTGCTGGAAAAGATAAAGAACAAACCATACTTCAGGTGGCCGAATAAGATGTCTGGGGAACCAGATAAGCGCAACCAGAACCGTTACTGCCAATACAACCAGGACCACGGACATGCCACGGAGGACTGCAAGAACCTCTAAAACCACCAGGACCAGCTAGTCCGGGAGGGAAAGCTGAAGCACCTTCTGCACCATTCCAGCGGCCAGCAAGGCCAGACCTACCAACAGCCTCAGAGGGATGCCGCTATGAGGCAGCCCGCTAAGACGATCAATGTAATCTTGGCGGCACCAGGAAGAACAGGCACATGCCCTTCGCGAGTGTTGTCTGCGGCCCAACTGCCTGCCGAGGGCTCCCAAACAGGGCCGAAGAGGGCCAGGAGGAGTTTTCCCCCAGCCTTGAGTTTCTCGGAGGAGGACAAGATTGGGACAACCCAGCCCCACGATGACGCTCTAATCGTTACCCTCAGAATCGGGGGCTACGATGTGAAAAGAGTGATGGTGGATGGTGGCAGCGTAGCCGAGGTCATGTATCCAGACCTCTACAAGGGGCTGGGGCTAAAATCGGAAGACCTGACACCTTATAGCTCCCCCCTAATGAGCTTCGACGGAAAGCTCGTCATCCCAAAGGGCATGATCAGGCTGCCCATACAGACAGGCCTAGAGGTGGTGGAGGTGAACTTTGTAGTGGTGGACACATACTCCCCCTACACGGCCATCGTAGGAAGACCCTGGCTACACGCCTTGGGGGGCGTTGCCTCCTCCTTGCACCAGAAGGTGAAATTCCCATCAGGGGATCAGGTTCTAGAGATCCGAGGTTGCCAGCCCACAGCGAGGCAGTGCACGGTGGCCGCCATATCCTATCGGCTTGATGCACAGCCCTCGGCCCCCGCCGAGGAAGGTTTATAGCAATCAAAGACCCTGATGGCACCTCCTAATACAGCTGCCGAGGATACTAAATGTAAGGACCTGGAGAAAGTGGTAATTAACGATGACCCGGAGAAGTTCTTCCAAGTCGGGATACAGCTGCCTCCCCGGGAGAAGGAGGAGTTACTTGCATTCCTCAAAAGGAACCTTGACGTGTTCGCATAGGACCCTTGCGACGCCCCTGGGATTGATCCATCCTTCATCTGTCACCACCTTAACGTCAACCCATCCGTGATCCCCGAGAAGCAGCCACCCCGGCGCCCGTCAAAGGAGCATGCTGATGCAATCAGGGAAGAGGTCAATAAGCTTAAGCGCGCGGGGGCCATCAAAGAAGTCTCTTTTGATTCAGATTTTTAGCCTATCATGATTATGTGTCTCGTGTCCTGGCAGCCAGACTAAGTACTAGACAGAACCAAGGTCTTGCATGGTCCACGGACTCAAACCTATGGGAAAACTAGTTACTTACAGAAGAACAGAAGCGTTAGGCAGAACCAAGGTCTTGCATGGTCCTCGGACTCAAACTTATGGGGAAACTAACCACTCAAATATCCCTGGGTACTAGACAGAACCAAGGTCTTACATAGTCCTCGGACTCAAACCTATGGGGAAACTAACCACTCAAATATCCCTGGGTACTAGACAGAACCAAGGTCTTGCATGGTCCACGGACTCAAACCTATGGGGAAACTAGTTACTTACAGAAGAACAGAAGCGTTAGACAGAACCAAGGTCTTGCATGGTCCTCGAACTCAATCATATGGGAAAACTAACCACTCAAATATCCCTGGGTACTAAACAGAACCAAGGTCTTGCATGGTCCACGGACTCAAACCTATGGGGAAACTAGTTACTTACAGAAGAACAGAATCGTTAGACAGAACCAAGGTCTTGCATTGTCCTCGGACTTAAACCTATGGGGAAACTAACCACTCAAATATCCCTGGGTACTAGACAGAACCAAGGCCTTACATGGTCCACGGACTCAAACCTATGGGGAAACTAGTTACTTACAGAAGAACAGAAGCGTTAGACAGAACGAAGGTCTTGCATGGTCCTCGGACTCAAACCTATGGGGAAACTAACCACTCAAATATCCCTGGGTACTAGACAGAACCAAGGTCTTGCATGGTCCACAAACTCAAACCTATGGGGAAACTAACCACTTAACTATACCTGGGTACTAGACAGAACCAAGGTCTTGCATGGTCCTCGGACTCAAACCTATGGGGAAACTAGCTACTTACAGAAGAACAGAAGCGTTAGACAGAACCAAGGTCTTGCATGGTCCACAGACTTAAACCTATGGGGAAACTAACCACTCAACTATACCTGAGTACTAGACAGAACCAAGATCTTGCATGGTCCTTGGACTCAAACCTATGGGGAAACTAGCTACTTACAGAAGAACAGAAGCGTTAGACAGAACCAAGGTCTTGCATGGTCCTTGGACTTAAACCTATAGGGAAACTAGCTACTTACAAAAGAACAGAAGCGTTAGACAGAACCAAGGTCTTGCATAGTCCACGGACTCAAACCTATGGGGAAACTAACCACTTAACTATACCTGGGTACTAGACAGAACCAAGGTCTTGCATGGTCCTCGTACTCAAACCTATGGGGAAACTAGCTACTTACAGAAGAACAGAAGCGTTAGACAGAACCAAGGCACTGCATGGTCCTCGGACTCAGGCCTATGGGGAAGCTAACTACTTCAAGACTAAGTGTTAGACAGAACCAAGGCACTGCATGGTCCTCGGACTCAGGCCTATAGGGAAACTAACTACTTCAAGACTAAGTGTTAGACAGAACCAAGGCACTGCATGGTCCTCGGACTCAGGCCTATGGGAAAACTAACTACTTCGAAAGGATCCTAAGTGTCTACTCGAAGAAATTCTACCTGGTCCTCAGGACACGAAAGGTCCGCCCGAGCATACATGCCCTCTCGTTATAATAATTGATGCCGCGATTGGCCGAGATACGATTGAAGTTAAAATTATACAAGTATAAAAAAAATTAAAAAATAAAAAATAAAAAAAAGTGGATAACGCGCAAATGAACAAACAGCCAGCATAGCTCAGAAAAGAAAGTAAGGCTCGCATTACATTAAGTCCAAAAATTACACGATATGAGTCACATTACAAATAAATAAAAAAGGGGAAGAAAAAAGATGCGAAAAATAAAGTAAAGCAGGCAGAGGCGCCAAGGAGCCTACTCCTTCTATTTAATTGCCCGCCCCAGTGGGATGGCTTGCAGAGGCACGGCAGGAATGGCAATTTCCCCGGAGGAAAAAACTTGGGCATTAGAGGAGGGCTTTGCAACCTGCTGGAACGCTTCCTCATTAGGGCCTTCACTCAGTTCAACCACCCTGAGAGGATCACTCCCTTGAACTGGCCTATCAGTAGGTCCAGCGACCAAGGCTCCCTCACCTGGAGTAGCAGCAATTTCCTTAACAGCCTCCTCCAACCTATAGGTGGCTTGGACAGCCTGCCAAACAAAACGGATACATAACAAGCCGAGCTCGAAAAAGAAAGGAAGGCAGAAAAAACTGAAGCCAGAAAAATCACAAGTGTTGCGGGTCTTACCATTCCCAGATATCGCTTGAGACTGAGGAAGACCTCCCTACTCCTCATAGTCCCCAACTGCGCCATGTCCGTAGGAAGTAACAGGCATCTCTCCACCGCGTCGGCCACGTATGCACCTTCGCCCTCTCTAAAATCCCTGAGGGAGGAGGCATCCCTCAAGGGACCCCCATGGAGCGTTAGGGCGGGGAGCCAGGCCAGAACCTCAAGCTGGGCATCGACCTGTTTGTCCTGGGCTTTGGAGCCTATCTTTAGCTGCTTTGAGGGCCGCCGAGTGTCATCCCCCTCCCGCGTGGGCCCAGATTTGTCTTCGATAGGCCTCTTGCCCTTATCCTTTTTCTGCTTAGGATCAACAAGCTCGTGCATGGACGGCAGGTTCGTCTGAGGCGGAGGAGGAGGAGGCCTAGATTGAGTAGAGGCCGACCTGATCTGGGCAGGACGAGTTTTTGGAGAAGGAGGAGGAAGCTTTGGCTTGGACTTCCCCGGTTGCCCTTCTATTAGGTCGAGCAGACTGGCTTGGGGCTTCTTCTCGTAACCCATCTCAAGCCGAGAAAATGTCTCTGACGCTAGGAGGTCTGCTTCGGTCAGACGAGGATCACCCAAGTCTCCAAAAGGGTCCTCGGATTGGTGGACTTGTTCAAACATGTCAAAATCATCCTCGGCAGGGCCAAAATCTGCAACTTCCTCTTCCCTCTCTAAGTTCTCTTCCGCGGCCTCTAAGAATGTGTGGGAGGAAGAGGGGCCTGCTAATGTGACGCCTTCTGAAGTGGAGGGATCCTCGGGAAATTCGAACCCGTCCTCGGTCACAGTTATTTTCTGCAGCCAAGGATCCTTTACTCTAATCACGTGCTTTGGGGCTGCGAATGATTTTTGGAGCGGGGTGTACCCCAAGATTTTGTGAGCGGCTCTAACTTGATGGTCAGCTTCGTTCTCGAAAACCGCCGCCCTGAGCACCTTCTGCAAATCCTCCCTGTTGATCAGGCTGAAGTGGCACGTGAAGGCATGCGGATCTGCAGAAAGAAGACACATTCACGTTAGTAACCAAACAGTGCAAAAAAGAAATGACGCATGAAACAAATTAAAATCTTTGAACCCCTTCCTACTCCCACTGCCCCACCTGGTGTCCCCTCTGTCGTCGGGCAGTGAAGGCCATCGTGCCACCCTCCGGACACGAAGAGAAAATCCTCGTTCAGCCCCTTGTTGGACTCAGGGAGGCATTGGATAATCTGGACCCTATCGTCCCTCGTCCTCATGTAGTACGACTTGTTCTTCAAGTGTTGAAGGTTGTAACAGTAGTTCACGTCGTGATGGGTCAACCTTAGCCCCATCTTCTCGTTCAGAGCGTCCACACAACCCAGAATTCTGAAGATGTTGGAGGCGCACTGGGTGGGGGTTAACCGGAAGTATGTAAGGTAGCCTCTCATCACCGGCCCCATGGGGATTCTCATGCCACCTTCGAGAAAGGCGATGATGGGTATCACCACCTCGCCCTCCTACCTCCGGAGGAGCCACTCCCCTTCCTCACAATACCTCAAGCCCACGTTGGCAGGTATCTTATTGTCGGCGATGAATTTCTCCATTTCCTCCTATGTATAAACATACTTCTTAAGTCTACCCATCCCAAACGACGCCTAAGAGAGCTAAAGAAAGAGCAAATAAAAGAGAAGGAGGAGTATAGAGGAAGAGAGAGCTCAGAGAGGGATAGAGCGACTTATAGAAATGAGGAGGAGCTTCTCGGACAGGCTTTTTATGCTGGGGATGTAGGTGGAAACTTTGCTGGACTCAGGATATGTATGCGCAAGAGCTCTGGATTGCGAGTAAAGAAGGGGAAAAGCAGTTCGAGAGGGTATTTATACCCCAAATCGAGGAACCGTGCGGGTTTTCCCGCCCATAAATGCTAGGCGAATCCCCACCGTTCGATTGTCATCTGCCCGTTGAACGTGGGGAGCACAGAGCCACCCGAATTTAATGAAGGACACGTTACGCGCACCGAAGCGTCAGTAATGCGCCTGGGGCAGATGAAAAGGCTCCAACACTGATGAGGGACAAGACTCGATTGGACACGGAGCAGGTCCGAGGATGTCAAAATCCTCCTTTCCGCCCGACGATGCGGACAGCAAGATTTTGAGGGGCTATTGTAGGGCCAGAAAGAGTTAGGCAACCCCGGCCCAAGCCCACGCCGAGGACGCGTCCAAGGTCCGAGGATGAAAGTGTAAAGTCCAGTTGCCCAGGAAATAGTGCCGAGGATGATAACGTCCTCGAACCTCTGAGATCTGAAAGTGGACAAGCAGCACACCATCGAGGGGAGTCTCCCCGAGCATCCAAGGAGCAAAAAACAATTACCAAGCACCAACGAAGGAAGCATGGTGGAGGAGTAAGTCCCAGATGAACTGTCACATCCACATTTAATGCCTTAAACTAACGCCCTGGCCGCGTTAATGAGGATAGGGCCCTTGAACAGTGCCGCCTTGGGCGCTGCAACCAACAGAAGGGATGGGAATGCGGCTGATGGGACAGGCTCTCAAGTGGTGGCCTGGCTGATCAACAAATGTAGGGCTAGGATCAACTGAGAGAGATATATATAATGTAAGAAGTCCCTCTTGAAGGGGGACGGATGGAAACTAGAATTAGGAAGTACTGTAGCGACCTGCATTCTCTCAAACCTTGTAACCATTCTTCAAAGAAATAATAAGAGCTCCAAGCCCTGAAGGGCCAGTCCAAGGAGCGTTATTGTGCATCCCAGTTAACGTTTAAGTTATTAAGCACTCACGTACGACCATGCATGGCCGCTGCATTCCTCACTAGGGCCTAGTTCTTGAACCCATCCTCTATAAATTCATTGCAGGGTTAGCTGGGCTTGGGTCCACTCTCTCAACCCGTAGAAGTGCCCAAAACCGGTCCCTACAACATCTATCTTCTTATTTCTGCATAATTATAAATAACTTTGTTTTTTTAAAGTATCAAACCAAGATAACAATTCCATTAAGGTCTAACAAATGTAAACAAATGCAATCTGACATTGAATTTCCTTCATGACTAATATCCTGAGCCCGAGAATTAAAGCTTTACTAGCGTGATGAATAAACATGATCATCCCACAGAAACCAGCAAGCAACAGCAGAGAATTGGCTTGACTAATAACCTGATATGCAAATTTGAATAGCAATAATAAATATATTTATTTATATAAAGAAACAACAGCCAATCACTATGTTATACTGAAATATTCCCAAACAAACACAGCCCAGAAAAAGCTGCATAACGTCCAAAAACTGTGGACTTTCCATTTTCCCTAAACAGCAAATCACTCCCCATCTACTTTACTTCTTTGTCAACCTTCTGTTCCAGGGTAGCCTTAGTGTCACTTTGTTTTGGGATTTCCTGTATTCTCACATATGGTTTCCTGGTCAATGTTTCTCCTCTCAGAGCAGCAACATAACGGTCGTTTGTGTCCTCTTTGCCCTGCAGCTCTCCAAGGTATTCTGCCAGTCTCTCTTGCTTCACTTTCCCCATCATCTGGTTGATTTGCAATTTCAAACAATTGAATTGTCATGATGTTCTTCCACTTTGGAAAGAAAATGCTTCAATGAAACAACCTCAAAATCGAGAACCTCGTTGACTAAACAGTTGCAGTGAGAACTTAAAGAATGCACAATCTTTTAAGCATATCAAATTAGAAATGAATTGGGCGAATATCACCCACAAACACATACACTTAAACCAAAAGACACAAATCAACTCCTAGCTATATTATTAAAAACTACTTATATAAATCATAGTTGATTATAATACTTGTGTTCCTAATCTATAAGTCAAGATAATATGAATTAATTGATACAAAACAAAACAAAACTTAGGTACAATTCCTTAGATTCTATACCTAAGGTTCCTCAACGTTGCATTGACCAACCAATACAAATAATGTTATTATTTCCCAAGGAAAATTAAATTCAATGATATAACTTGTGGGGCCAGAAAGAGTCAGGCAACCCCGGCCCACTTTGAGCCAGGCCCAAAGGCCCACGCCGAGGACGCGTCCAAGGTCCGAGGACGAAAGTGTAAAGCCCAGTTGCCCAAGAAACAGTGCCGAGGATGATAATGTCCTCGGACCTTCGAGATCTGAAAGTGGACAAGCAGCACACCATCAAGGGGAGTCTCCCCGAGCATCCAAGGAGCAAAAAGCAAGTACTAAGCACCAGCGAAGGAAGCATGGTGGAGGAGCAAGTCCTAGATGAACTGTCATCTCCACATTTAATGCCCTCAACTAACGCCCTGGCTGCATTAATGAGGATAGGACCCCTGAACAGTGCCACCATGGGCGCTGCAACCCACAGGAGGGATGGGAATGCGGCTGATGGGACAAGCTCTCAAGTGGTGGCTTGGCTGATCAACAAATGTAGGGCTAGGATCAACAGAGAGAGATGTATATAATGTAAGAAGTCCCTCTTGAAGGGAAGCGGACGGAAAAACTAGAATTAGGAAGTACTGTAGCGACCTGCATTCTCTCAAACCTTGTAACCATTCTTCAAAGAAATAATAAGAGCTCCAAGCCCTGAAGGGCCAGTCCGAGAAGCGTTATTGTGCATCCCAGTTAACATTTAAGTTATTAAGCACTCACGTATAACCATGCATGGCCGCTGCATTCCTCACTAGGGCCTAGTTCTTGAACCCATTCTCTATAAATTCATTGCAGGGTTAGCTGGGCTTGGGTCCACTCTCTCAACCCGTAGAAGTGCCCAAAACCAGTCCCTACAATTGGCGCCGTCGGTGGGAAGAACTTGTGCGTTAGTAAGGACAACAGCCAAGCATGGCAGGATCAGGCCTTCACCAAGGAAATCCCTATCGACCTGAACCGGCTAAATCCCGGCCCTCACTAAGCACGAGCCTGCTGATCCTAAGCAGAAAAAGGATAAGGGCAGCCCGCTGGGACAATCAATGTAATCTTGGCGGCACCAGGAAGAATAGGCACACACCTTTCGCGAGTGTTGTCTGTGGCCCAACTGCCTGCCGAGGGCTCCCGGACAGGGCCGAAGAGGGCTAGGAGGAGTTTTCCCCTAACCTTGAGTTTCTCGGAGGAGGACAAGATTGGGACAACCCAGCCCCATGATGACGCTCTAATCGTTACCCTCAGAATCGGGGGCTACAACGTGAAAAGAGTGATGGTGGATGGTGGCAGTGCAACCGAGGTCATGTATCTAGACCTCTACAAGGGGCTAGGGCTAAAACCGGAAGACTTGACACCTTATAGCTCCCCCCTAATGAGCTTCAACTGAAAGCTCGTCATCCCAAAGGGCATGATCAGGCTGCCCATACAGACAGGCCCAGAGGTGGTGGAGGTGAACTTTGTAGTGGTGGACACATACTCCCCCTACACGGCCATCATAGGGAGACCCTGGCTACACACCTTGGGAGGCGTTGCCTCCTCCTTGCACCAGAAGGTGAAATTCCCATCAGGGGATCAGGTTCTAGAGATTCGAGGTTGCCAGCCCACAGCGAGGCAGTGCACGGTGGCTGCCATATCCTATCGGCTTGATGCACAGCCCTCGGCCCTCACCAAAGAAGGTTTATAGCAACCAAAGACCCTAGTGGCGCCTCCTGATACAGCTGCCGAGGATGCTAAATGTGAGGACCTGGAGAAGGTGGTAATTGACGATGACCCGGAGAAGTTCTTCCAGGTCGGGGCCCAACTGCCTCCCGGGAGAAGGAGGAGTTACTTGAGTTCCTCAAAAGGAACCATGACGTGTTTGCATGGGACCCCTGTGATGCCCCGAGGATTGATCCATCCTTCATCTGTCACCACCTTAACGTCAACCCATCCGTGATCCCCAAGAAGCAACCACCCCGGCGCCCGTCAAAGGAGCATGCTAATGCAATCAAGGAAGAGGTCAATAAGCTTAAGTGCGCGAGGGCTATCAAAGAAGCCTTTTACCCCGAATGGTTGGCCAACATTGTGGTGGTCAAGAAGAAAAGTGGGAAGTGGAGGGTTTATGTAGACTTCACAAACCTGAACAAAGCATGCCCAAAGGACCCCTTCCCAATGCCACGAATAGACCAGCTAGTAGATGCGACGGCAGGCCATCCTCGGATGAGCTTCCTAGATGCCTTTCAGGGCTATCATCAGATCCCATTAGCTTTGGAGGACCAAGAAAAGACAGCCTTTGTGACACCCATTGGGAACTACCACTACAAGGTTATGCCATTTGGCCTGAAGAACGCCGGATCCACCTACCAGAGGATGATGATGAGAATGTTTGAACCGATGTTCGGCAAGAGCATCGAGGTCTATGTTGATGATATGGTGGTGTAGAGCAAACTGGTGTCCGAACACTTAGAGGACCTCGGCCGCACATTTGACATCCTGAGAAAGCACAAGCTCCGCCTTAATGCCTCAAAATGCTCGTTTGGCGTAGGCTCTGGCAAGTTTTTGGGATACATGATCACCCACCGCGGGATCGAAGTCGACCCTGACCAAATCAAGGCCATTCATAATTTGAAGCCTCCGCAGAACCCCAAAAAGGTCCAAAAGCTTACTGGGATGATTGCGACGCTGAACCGATTCATTTCCAGGTCGGCTGACAGGTGCAGGCCCTTCTACCTCCTGATCAACAAGTGGAAAGGATTTGAGTGGTCCGAGGATTGTGTCGTAGCTTTCCAGTAACTCAAGGAGTATCTATCCCGACCCCCTATCATGTCCAACCCCGAGGCCGACGAGGTCCTATTCGCATACCTTGCTGTGGCGCCCCATATAGTGAGCCTAGTACTAGTACAGGAAGACAATAGCGTTCAAAAGCCAGTTTACTACGTCAGCAAGTCGCTGCACGAAGCGGAGGTCAAATACCTACCCTTAGAGAAAGCCATACTGGCTGTGGTCCACGCCACGAGAAAGCTCCCCCATTACTTCCAAGCTCACACGGTGGTTGTCCTAACCCGATTGCCCTTGAAGTCTGTACTCCGGGCCGCTGACTACACAGGAAGAATCGCGAAGTGGAACACAATTCTGGGGGCTTTCAACGTCAAGTACATGCCTCGGACCTCCATAAAAGGCTAAGTTCTGGCAGATTTGACGGCCGAGTTTGCTGAACTAGTCGTAGAAGTGACAGCTGAGGAGAAGAGCTGTGATGAGAAATCAGTTGGGGCAATCTCCATCCCGGAGTCACCATGTTGGAAGGTATATGTTGATGGCGCGGCAAACCAAAGGGGGTCCGATGTGGGGCTGGTCCTAGTATCCCCTGAAGATCATGTCATAAAGAAGTCCCTGAGGCTCAGATTCACGGGCCGAATATGAGGCATTACTGCAAGGGATGGTCATGGTGCAAAAGATGGGAGGAAAGTCGATAGAGATGTTCTCAGACTCGAGATTGGTAGTAGGACAGGTAAAGGGGGAGATGGAGGCCAGAGATTCGAGAATGCAAGAATACCTGAGCCAAGTCAAGCGCTTACAGTTGGAGTTTGGCCACTTCAGCTTGTCCCATATTCCTAGGAGTGGGAACAGCCATGCCAATTCATTAGCCACACTCGCAACCTCCTCGGCAGAGGCTCTACCTCGGATCATACTTGTGGAGCATTTGGAAAGGGCGAGTGAAGTGCCAAAGGGAGCGATCCCCATCCATCAGGTTGAGATGGGTCCCAGCTAGATGGACCCCATAGTGAGATTCCTTAAAGATGATGTCCTGCCTGAGGAAAGGTCAGAGGCAGAAAAGATACGAAGGAAAGCTCATCGGTTTTGGTTGTCCGAGGATCACAAACTATACAAGCGCTCCTACTCTGGGCCATATCTGCTGTGCGTCCACCCCGAAGCGACAGAATTCTTGCTCGAAGAGCTGCACGAAGGAATCTGTGGGAGCCACACAGGGGGGAGGTCCTTGGCTTACCGAGCCATCACACAAGGATACTGGTGGCCGAGGATGCAGCAAGAAGCCCAGGAGTATGTCAAAAAGTGTGACCAGTGCCAAAAGTTCGCCCCAAATATCCATCAGCCAGGAGAGGTCCTCAATCCTTTGTCCAGTCTATGGCCATTCGCCCAATGGGGCTTGGACATTGTAGGACCTTTCCCCAGAGCACCAGGGAATAAGAAGCATCTGTTGATGGCCACGGACTACTTCAGCAAGTGGGTCGAGGCCGAGCCACTGGCCAACATCAAGGACGTAGACGTAAAGAAATTCCTTTGGAGGAACATTGTTACACGATTCGGGGTCCCTTATACGCTCATCTCGGATAATGGGCTCCAATTCGATAGCAAGGCCTTTAGGAGGTACTGTTGCGAACTTTGGATCACAAACAGGTACTTGACGCCAGCCTACCCTCAGGGAAACAGACAGGCCGAGGCCGTCAACAAGGTCATCGTCAACGGGCTTAAGAAGAGACTGGATGATGCCAAGGGGAGATGGGTAGAGGAGATGCCCCACGTTATCTGGACGTACCGGACTACGCCCCGGCGATCAACGGGGGAAACACCTTTTGCCATGACTTATGGTGCCTAGGCAGTGATCCCCCTGGAAACAAACTTCCCGACACTAAGGACGAGCTCCTTCACCCTAGGCAACAATGATGAACTGCTGAGGCGGAGCCTGGACCTGGTGGACTAACGAAGAGAGCGAGCAACGATCCAGCTAGCCTATTACCAGCAGAAGCTCAAACAAGGATACGATGCCAATGTAAAGCTCAGACCACTAGCACCGGGGGACTTGGTGCTGAGAAAAGTCGTAGGAGCTGCTAAGAACCCTTCTTGGGGAAAGCTGGGACCCAACTGGGAAGGGCCCTACCGAATTACCTCAGTAGCAGGGATAGGAGCATACTATTTAGAAGATTTAGATGACAAACCTGTACCTCGTCCATGGAATGTAAATAACCTGAAAAGGTATTACTATTAATGAAGGAGTCTCTTTTGATTCAGATGTTCTGCCTATCATGATTATTTGTCTTGTGTCCTAACGGCAAATATACCTGGGTACTAGATAGAACCAAGGTCTTGCATGGTCCTCGAACTCAAACCTATGGGGAAACTAGCTACTTACAGAAGAACAGAAGCGTTAGACAGAACCAAGGTCTTGCATGGTCCACGGACTCAAACCTATGGGGAAACTAACCACTCAACTATACCTAGGTACTAGACAGAACCAAGGTCTTGCATGGTCCTCAGACTCAAACCTATGGGGAAACTAGCTACTTACAGAAGAACAGAAGCGTTAGACAGAACCAAGGTCTTGCATGGTCCACGGACTCAAACCTATGGGGAAACTAACCACTCAACTATACCTGGGCACTAGACAGAACCAAGGTCTTGCATGGTCCTCGGACTTAAACCTATGGGGAAACTAGCTACTTACAGAAGAACAGAAGCGTTAGACAGAACCAAGGTCTTGCATGGTCCACGGACTCAAACCTATGGGGAAACTAAACACTCAACTATACGTGGGTACTAGATAGAACCAAGGTCTTGCATGGTCCTCGAACTCAAACCTATGGGGAAACTAGCTACTTACAAAAGAACAGAAGCGTTAGATAGAACCAAGGTCTTGCATGGTCCACGGACTCAAACCTATGGGGAAACTAACCACTCAACTATACTTGGGTACTAGACAGAACCAAGGTCTTGCATGGTCCTCGGACTCAAACCTATGGGGAAACTAACTACTTACAGAAGAACAAAAGCGTTAGACAGAACCAAGGTCTTGCATGGTCCACGGACTCAAACCTATGGGGAAACTAACCACTCAACTATACTTGGGTACTAGACAGAACCAAGGTCTTGCATGGTCCTCGTACTCAAACCTATGAGGAAACTAGCTACTTACAGAAGAACAGAAACGTTAGACAGAACCAAGGCACTACATGGTCCTCGGACTCAGGCCTATGGGGAAACTAACTACTTCAAGACTAAGTGTTAGATAGAACCAAGGCACTGCATGGTCCTCGAACTCAAGCCTATGGGGAAACCAACTACTTCAAGACTAAGTGTTAGACAGAACCAAGGCACTACATGGTCCTCGAACTCAGGCTTATGAGGAAACTAACTACTTCAAGACTAAGTGTTAGACAGAACCAAGGCACTGCATAGTCCTCGGACTCAGGCCTATGGAAAAACTAACTACTTCGAAAGGATCCTAAGTGTCTACTCGAAGAAATTCTACCTGGTCCTCAGGACACGAAAGGTCCGCCCGAGCATACATGCCCTCTCGTTATAATAATTGATGCCGCGATTGGCCAAGATACGATTGAAGTTAAAATTATACAAGTATAAAAAATAAAAAAAAAATAAAAAAAAATAAAAAAAAGAGTGGATAACGCGCAAATGAACAAACAGCCAGCATAGGTCAGAAAAGAAAGTAAGGCTCGCATTACATTAAGTCCAAAAATTACACGATAGGAGTCACATTACAAATAAAAAAAAAACGGGGGAAGAAAAAAGATGCGAAAAATAAAGTAAAGCACGCAGAGGCGCCAAGGAGCCTACTCCTTCTATTTAGTTGCCCGCCCCAGTGGATGGCTGGACCAGGACAGCCTCAGGATCTTCTGATCTCTGACTAATTGGGATGGCTTGCAGAGGCACAGCAGGAATGGCAACTTCCTCGGAGGAAGAAACCTGGGCATTAGAGGAGGGCTTTGCAACCTCTTGGGGCCCTTCCTCATGGGGGCCTTCACTCGATTCAACCAGCCCAGCCGCTGAGGCCCCCTCACCCAGAGTGGCACCACCTCTCTCGGCAGCCACCTCCGCCTCAGAGCTATCTAGAGCAGCCTCGCGAATGGCAGGGGGGTAGTACACACTCTCCGCCTTCCACAAGTCGAACGAGGCCTCCACCCCAGCTTGTTTGAGGGCTTCACCCCAAGTCTGGGAGCAATAGCGCCTACATACCTCAGGGATTTGGGATTTGTAGGCAGCTGCTGTCTCGGTTGCCCCGGCAGCATAAGCTGCCTCCTCAGCTTCCTCCTTAAAGGCCCAAGCCTCTTCCTTACCTTAGTCTGCCTCGAACTTGGCCCTCACAGCTTCCTCTTTGGCCCATTCAGCCACCTTCTTGGCCTCCTCAGCATCAGCCATCTTCTTCATCAGGTCAGCTATCAGCTCCTTGGCGATCTTCAGCTGCTCCTCTACCTCACCCAGACGCTTCGTCTGAGCTTCGGCCTGCTTCTGGGCGCCCTCAAGGCCTGACATTGCGCTGTCCCTAGCCCTGGTCATTGCCTTCAGCTCCTCCCTGGCCGCGGCAAGGTCGTCCTCGGAGGTCTTGAGGGTCTGAGTGGCCTCCAAGCGCTTTTCACGCTCTGCATCCATGGCCTTTCCATGGTCATGGGCCATCTCCTTCAGCCTATAGATGGCCTGGACAGCCTGCCAAACAAAACGAGAACATAATAAGCCAGGCACAAAAAAAAAGAAGAAGAAAGACTGAAGCTAGAAAAATCACAAAGTGTTGGGGGTCTTACCATTCCCAGGTATCGCTTGAGGCTAAGGAAGACCTCCCTACTCCTCATGGTCCCCAGCTGCGCCATGTCCACGGGAAGTAACAAACATCTCTCCACCGCGTTAGCCACGTATGCACCTTCGCCCTCTCTAAAATCCCTGAGGGAGGAGTCATCCCTCAAAGGACCCCCATGGAGCCTTAGGGCGGGGAGCCAGGCCTGAACCTCGGGCGAGGCATCGACCTGTTTGTCTTGGCCTCGGGAGCCTATTTTCAGCTGCTTCGAGGGCCGTCGAGTGTCGTCCCCCTCCTGCGTGGGCCCAGACTTGTCCTCGATAGGCCTCTTGCCCTTATCCTTTTTCTGCTTAGGATCAGTGGGCTCGTGCCTAGACGACGGGTTCGTCTGAGGCAGAGGAGGAGGAGGCCTAGATTGAGTGGAGGCCGACCTAGTCTGGGCAGGACGAGTCTTAGGAGAAAGGGGAGGAAGCTTCGGCTTGGACTTCCTCGGTTGTCCTTCTATCAAGTCGAGCAGACTGGCTTGGGATTTCTTCTTGTAACCCATCTCAAGCCGAGAAGATGTCTCTGACGCTAGGAGGTCTGCTTCGGTTAGACGAGGATCACCCAAGTCTCCAGAAGGGTCCTCGGACTGGTGGACTTGTTCAAACACGTCAAAGTCGTCCTCGACAGGACCAAAATTTGCAACTTCCTCTTCCCTCTCTAAATTCTCTTCTGAGGGCTCTGCGAATCTGGGGGAGGAAGAGGGGCCTGCTAGTGTGACGCCTTCTAAAGTGGAGGGATCCTCGGGAAACTGGAACCCGTCCTCAGTCACGGTTATTTTCTGCAGCCGAGGATCCTTTGCTTTGATCACGTGCTTTGGAGCCGCGAACGATTTTCGGATCGAGGTGTACCCCAAGATTTTGTGGGCGGTTCTAACTTGGTGGTCAGCTTTGTTCTCGAAAACCGCCGCCCTGAGCACTTTCTGCAAATCCTCCCTGTTGATCAGGCTGAAGTGGCGCGTGTAGGCGTGCGGATCTGTAAAAAGAAAACACATTCGCGTTAGTAAACCAAACAGTGCAAAAAAGAAATAACGCATGAAACAAATTAAAATCTTTGAACCCCCTCCTACTCCCACTGTCCCACCTGGTGTCCCCTCTGTCGTCGGGCAGTGAAGGCCATCGTGCCACCCTCCGAACACGATGAGAAAATCCTCGTACAGCCCCTTGTTGAACTCAGGAAGGCACTGGATAAGCCGGACCCTATCGTCCCTCGTCCTCATGTAGTACGACTTGTTCTTCAGGTGTTGAAGGTTGTAACAGTAGTTCACGTCGTGATGGGTCAACCTTAGCCCCATCTTCTCGTTCAGAGCGTCCACACAACCCAGAATTCTGAAGATGTTGGAGGCGCACTGGGTGGGGGTTAACCGGAAGTATGTAAGGTAGCCCCTCGTCACCGGCCCCATGGGGATTCTCATGCCACCTTCGAGGAAGGCGATGATGGGTATCACCACCTCGCCCTCCTGCCTCCGGAGGAGCCACTCCACTTCCTTACAATACCTCAAGCCCACGTTGGCAGGTATCTTATAGTCGGCAATGAATTTCTCCATCGCCTCCTCAGTATAAACATACTTCTTAAGTCTACCCATCCCAAACGATGCCTAAGAGAGCTAAAGAAAGAGCAAATAAAAGAGAAGGAGGACTAGAGAGGAAGAGAGAGCTCAGAGAGGGATAGAGCGACTTACAAAAATGAGGAGGAGCTCCTCGAACAGGCTTTTTATGCTGGAGATGTAGGTGGAAACTTTGCTGGACTCAGGATATGTATGCGCAGAGCTCTGGATTGCGAGTAAAGAAGGGGAAAAGCAGTTCGAGAGGGTATTTATACCCCAAATCGAGGAACCGTGCGGGTTTTCCCGCCCATAAATGCTAGGCGAATCCCCACCGTTTGATTGTCATCTGCCCGTTGAACGTGGGGAGCACAGAGCCGCCCGAATTTAATGAAGGACACGTTACGCGCACCGAAGCATCAGTAACGCGCCTGGGGCAGATGAAAAGGCTTCAACACTAACGAGGGACAAGACTCGATTAGACACGGAGCAGGTCCGAGGATGTCAAAATCCTCATTTCCGCCTGAGGATGCGGACAGCAAGATTTTGAGGGGCTATTGTGGGGCCAGAAAGAGTCAAGCAACCCCGACCCACTTCGAGCCAAGCCCAAAGGCCCACACCGAGGACGCGTCCAAGGTCGGAGGACAAAAGTGTAAAGTCCAGTTGCCTAGGAAACAGTGCCGAGGATGATAACGTCCTCGGACCTCCGAGATTTGAAAGTGGACAAGCAGCACACCATCGAGGGGAGTTTCCCCGAGCATCCAAGGAGCAAAAAGCAAGTACCAAGCACCAGCGAAGGAAGCATGGTGGAAGAGTAAGTCCCAGATGAACTGTCACCTCCACATTTAATGCCCTCAACTAACGCCTTGGCCGCATTAATGAGGATAGGACCCCTGAACAGTGCCGCCTTAGGCGCTGCAACCCACAAGAGGGATGGGAATGCGGCCGATGGGACAGGCTCTCAAGTGGTGGCCTGGCTGATCTACAAATGTAGGGCTAGAATCAACTAAGAGAGATGTATATAATGTAAGAAGTCCCCCTTGAAGGGGGACGGACAGAAAAACCAAAATTAGGAAGTACTGTAGCGAGCTGCATTCTCTCAAACCTTGTAACCATTCTTCAAAGAAATAATAAGAGCTCCAAGCCCTGAAGGGCCAGTCCGAGGAGCATTATTGTGCATCCCAGTTAACGTTTAAGTTATTAAGCACTCACGTATAACCATGCATGGCCGCTGCATTCCTCACTAGGACCTAGTTCTTGAACCCATTCTCTATAAATTCATTGCAGGGTGAGCTGGGCTTGGGTCCACTCTCTCAACCCGTAGAAGTGCCCAAAACCGGTCCCTACATAACTTATTGGCCAATGCAACCACATGGGTTGAATTTAGTTGGGTACTACAACTAAGTTTTACCTCAGACATGAAAGTCCATGTAATGAATCTTACATTATAGATCCATGTAAGTTTTTATTATCCCAATCCCTAAACTCAAATAAATCTTATTTTGCAAGAATTAACATGACCTTAAAATTAAAAGGCCACAAAACATAAATTTTCTTGCAACTTTTTTCGTCAATCATTTTCTTTCTCACCCCAAAAATAATTAACATGGCCTTAAAATTAAAAGACCATAAAACATGCATTTTCTTGCTCCTTTTTTCTTCAATCATTTTCTTTCTCACCCTAGAAAAAAGAGGGGGCTCTGGGACAGATCCAACCTGCCTTCCCCTCAACATCCCCTCCTCCTCCAAGCCTTTTTCTATATTCCCTTCCCCTCCATCTCATCACTTGAAGATTGAAGACAGAATTCAAGGTAATTGGGTCGGTACAAGGAAAAACTAAAACTAAGTATTTTCTGAAGGCAATGTTCCAAAGCAACAAGAGCTACCACAGTAATGGCTTTCTGCCACATTACAAAGCTCACTTGGCAATTATAACAGCAATACAGTTAGGATAGTTCTCATGAGAATCAAAACTAATGTAATTACAATGTTATCTTAACTAAAATTAAAAAAATGAAACCAAAAGACAAAAATGTTTGCCGAGTCACTTCAAAACTTCTCACATCAAACAAGTCAGAAACTCCACCCTCACTTTGATGTGAGAAAAATGCTCCAGGATATGTTCATAATTGTGGTCCTTGAGACTTGTACAGTTATCTGCAACCTGCACCAACTGCTTCAATGACAGACTTAAAACCATCCCTTTCTAAGCATGAGGCCAGTTCAGCCTAAGAAACAAAATTCACAACATTAGACAACAAGAAGAAGGGAAAAAAAGATTCCAGAATATCAACATTAAAATATGCAAACACAGGCAAACAAAGTGGGTTTTTTCGAAACTTAAGTATAAAACCAACAATTACGTGCATTTTTGGGTTAAGCAACTACAAGTTTGAGTAATTCTAAATAGTTGATCAACTAAATTTAGTAGTCTAAAACAAAAGAACTTCTTCTTTTTTGGGGGGGTTGAGAATCCTAGACCCAAAGGATTGATATGTCTATCCAAGTATAAAGGGTGTGAGGAATTGAGGAGTTAAACCAAAAGAGTATGGCCAAAGCTAATTAGCCAACTTCTGGTGTAGGTTTCTAAGCAATGACATAAAGGTACAAATAGTGTATGGAATACATATAGAAATCAAAGGAGGGATCGTATATCCCATTTAAAAAAAAAAAAAAAAAAAAAAAATGAAAGAAAGAAAAAGAAATATGGTTTAAGAAAATGTCATTGACAAATGACAACGAACCATGCATTAATCTAAAATCAAAATCTTTTGGTATGTGGAGGACAGTTGGGACCAAAGTCAAAAACCTTTATAGTGTTTTCTATGTATTAGACTAGTCTTATTTCTTGATAGATAAGATATACGCACTTTTCGTAGTGGTCAGGAAATACAAATCTAAACTAAGTCAAATTAAGAATGTAAAACTATTTCTAGAATATGCAAACTAACCTCGTCCTAAACAATGTTAAGCACTTTAATAATTTAGAGATTAGCTCTACTAAGAAGGAAAACAAATCAATAAAAGAAAAAGGACACGGGAATAGGTCATGTGAAACTCTTAAGTACTGCAGATAAACATT
The DNA here is from genome assembly GCA_023736055.1 of Quercus glauca. Taxonomy (NCBI): domain Eukaryota; kingdom Viridiplantae; phylum Streptophyta; class Magnoliopsida; order Fagales; family Fagaceae; genus Quercus; species Quercus glauca. The sequence continues at coordinate 3,845,628 of CM043318.1, forward strand.
TCAAGGTTAGGAAGAGTAAGGCCAATATATAGTGGGTTTTTTTTTAATCATTTTAATTATTTCCAGGTAACAGAAGGGACCAAAACACAGCCAACACAGCTAATATAGCCAACACAGACAATTTTACAAGTAGCATGACAATTTCAATTTCATACTAATACAGCCAACACATCTATTGCTATTTTCCCACCAACACAGCCAATCCATATGTAATTTGACTAATTATTTATCTTAAAGTTTGAACAATTAGTAAATGTTCACAATCTTGCATCCTAAGAAGCAAAAATACCCAACAGATCACAACTGTCTTATGTTGTCGCCTACTTGGTTCTGCTGAACATAGATATTCTAATGTGGAATCCAGAATGTTCAAACCCAAAAAATATAAATTTTCATTAAAGAAAAAGGAAATTAGTTTGTACTTACAATAAGAATCTCAAGACTGCAGCAGCCCTTATAGGATTTCAACATATTAGGCTGCACCCTCCCTGCGTTTACTTCTTTTTTGGTTGCGTCTAGTGTACTGTTTGGTTGTAGGGTGAGCATTTCCATCACATGGAGCTGTAACAAGCTCTGTTACCTGCTCATAATGTTATATTTTTAAGCTTTTACAAACAAACAAATTCATGCACAAAGAAACCCGAAAAATATATGAAATTACAATCAAAGTAAAGCACTTGAAATACCAGGTGGGAACCTGTGCCGCATCTCCTTGGTTTGATGGCGCGAGTCGATTTCCGTTTGGGTGAAGCATGAGCGTTTGCATACTATGGCTGCTCAGCTTGGTCGCATTGCTCCTACTCAACGTCACTGTCATGTGGATGCATGGCTTGTGTAACATGTATCAAGGTAGAGGAGGTAGGAGGTGATTGTGTATGACTTGGGCTGGTAGACATGAGCTCAACGTGGGGTGTTTGAAGGCTAAGGGTGGGTATAACTGTCTGGGGGGAGCTATAGGACGGGACCATGGGTGAGTTGTGGTCAACGGTGGTGGTGTGTGGGGAGGACTCAAATTCAACATGGGTAAACCGCGAGGGAGATACAGTGTCAATGGGAGGGATGGGTGGCATGGGAGACTAGGTTGTGTCCTGAAGGGTGGACACGAGTAGAACAGGGGTCCCAGTGGCCGAAGGAGGGGTGGGGGCAGGTCGACGACGTGTCACTAGAGCAACTAAGCTCGTACTGGGCCCTACATCTAGTTTTTCAGTCTGGTTTGCTACTTCGTCATTGATTGGCACATCGATACAATCAACCTCATCCACATCCTCAAGGGCCTTCTTAATGAACTTGTATTCATAAGATTCTTCACTGAACCAATTGAAGACAGCCAGTTGGGTTACAAGCTGTCATTAAATCACTGGCATTATTAAGTACAACACATACATAATGTCAAACACAACATGCAAAACAAAATAAATTTATGCACATTACCAAAATTTCCATCTTAGCGCTAGCACGGTCCATATACAGTCGAGTGATCCTACAATACCACACCATATATGGATGATGACGTGATATCACCTCCTCCATCCTGAGTGCATTACAAACATACTCGTCACGATCATTCCACTCCTGAATATGGACTGCATGTTCTACCGACCAATTTTCTCTACCTTGCCCCTCGCATCTATTTTGTGCAAATCATGATTGGTATTAGCATCTCTGGGTTGTTCCTACTTTAGCCCAAACTGTCGTAGGACACGATCGGGTAGGTGGAACTCTACAAGCCAAAAACATATAAGTGGAACGGTCGACCTCCACACGTTACTTCCCTCGATACGAAAACTAGGAGGAAGGTGGCTCAAGTCATTTTCATATGGCTCCCACTTAACCTACAAAAGCCACCAAGTAAAGCAACCACATTCAAAAATTTTCCCATAATTTGCATAACAAATAGCACAATAGTGAGCAATGAAAAAAAATTTGAAAGACATAAGATGTTATGGACATATAATTACAAGTATTATACCTAGTCGAGCCGTGTCGTGGCAATTTGATTGCGATATGCAGAAAGCACGTGCGTGGGAGCATTCTTTGTACACATCGCCCCTACCCACCTACAAGCAAGTAACATCACATGGTCATTAGTTGTTTACGTATAAAAATGTGGCATAATACATGATAGCACATTAATTATGCAATATATACTTACTTCATAGCAAGAGGAATTGGTGGTAGTGGTGGACCATTAACACCCTCAAGTTGGGTCACCATCTGTGGGGACATATGTGGGAACCTGACATATATCCACAATTGGACCAAAATCAATGGTCCGCCAATCTGCTTTGCCTTCTTGTCGGTTGCATTGCATAGTTGTCTATACAACCATGATAAGACTGCACTACCCTAACTATACTTGCGTGGATTACGAAGGTTCTGCATGAACTCTAACCACATGAAATGGACTCTATCTCTGGACTTGTCAAGATATACCATATCCCCTAGTAGGGCTAGTATATAGCAGTGAGCATACTGATGAACTTGAATCTCATTAGCATCCGAAGGCAGTGGTTGTCTAATTCGGTCGACAAGTGCAGGTTTTAGAATCCTTTGACCTTTTAGCACAGTTTGACGGCCATTTGGAATTTGAATTCCAAGCATTTTACACTTCTGTCCAAGTTCTTTTAGTGGGCCCAACCATTGCCTCACCCTCGATGGGCAACCCCATGATAACTTCCACATCTTGCAATGTGATCGTCATCTCACCATATGGTAGGTGGAATGTATGGGTCTCTGGGCGCCATCGCTCTACAAATGCAGTGATCAATGCATGGTCAAGCTGTATGGATGGGACTAAGTGCAGACCCTCTAGACCAAGCAACCTCACAATGGCAAGGACACGATCATCTACAATAGGACCTCGAAGTGTCAACTCTTCATGGCGACTTCGACAATCCAGTGTGCCAGGAGGATCCTATAAATCAATCAATCTATATATATCTAAAAGCTGAAGCGTAGCAATTATTGTTGCTACGCTCCAGTTAAGCCACGTCAGCGCCATGTCATCATTTATTTTCTTTCTTTCTTTTTTATTTTTTGATTTACCTATTGTCATTTATTGAATCTCTCCTTAAATTCAGGTATTACTCTATCTCCAATTCTACTGTGTGTCTCTCTATTAACCTAGACTCTTCACATGCCGCTATTATATGGAATTTAGATAGTCACCAATAGATTACAACCTCCTCACCTCCTCACATGTCATGGTTTTTCTTTATAAATTTTCAATTGTTCTCTCCACAAATTGTAGACGAAAATGAAGCACATGATTTTGTTATTTGTATTATTCTTATTTATTTATTTCCATCTCATTACTAGAAAATAAAATGTACTTCAATTTTAGGATTTCATGATGAATGAGTTTGAGTTTTCATGGTCTCAAAGTGTATGAACTCAAAATGAGTTTGATTTTTCATGGTCAATGGTGGTACCAAATAGGTCGACTTTCATGTGGAGAGAACGTCAAGGTATTCTCCCTACAAATACTCCTTTATTTACAATGAAAATTGGATCACGCACTGAATGTAATGTTTATTTCAATGATACAGAGTCTATTGTCCATTTGCAATTCAGGCGTGGAGCGCTACTTCTATCTATGTGCATAAGGATTTTGATAATATAAATCACTTTGAGGTACTAATGGATTTTATGCTTTGATAGAAGGGATTCGTTAGTGAAATGGGAGTGATCCAAGATGTAGAGATAACCAACGTGAAGCTTCTAAGATGGCTCGATAGCGGCAAAGGGGAGGCTTCCCCTGCATAATGTTACCAAGGTAAACTTTGATGGTTGCCATAATCCAATGACCAGATTAGTGGGAATTAAGTTGTTGATCAGTTATTCTCAACTTTGGCAGTTCAATCTCACAGGGGACGCAATCATGATGAATTGAAGGCTGTTTTGGTGATCTAGGCAGTTCATTTTACAGGCGAGTTGGGGTTCCGTCAGGTGGTTTTGAAGGAGATAGCAAACTTCAAATAACAGCTCTTAACTCCGCTGATGTGTCTTGGACTCTTTGGAGTGCTGGGCATCTGCTGGATGAAGCCAAAATGATGGCACTACAGTTTCTTTCTGCAGAATTTCATTAGTCACATGTATATTGTATTGGGCTGCCCATGAGTTAGCTTTGTACGCTCAAAACAGTTCATTTGAATGGAAGACATTCCTTTGCCATGGCCATTCTTATAATTGAGAATTTTTCCAATGTATCGCTTCTGATATATTATTCAAACTCTTCTTTTCTTTTCTTTTTTTTGAGAAAGAAAACTCTTCTTTTCTATCAAAACATAAATAAAAATTTTGTCAGTTTGGTCCATGTTAGAGTCTTGCCTTAAAGTTTATAACCTAGAGTCCTAGCATAGCCTAACCTGTCCCTCTAACTCATACACTTTACTACGGATCAAATTGCTTTTAAGTTTTTAGACTTGAGTTGAGCTCAAACTAACTTACAATCCCAAATTTCAGAACTAGAACCAATCAATCAATCAATCAATCTATATATATCTAAAATAATTTGAAGTGTAACGTTTATTATTGTTACGCTTCAGTTAAGCCAAATCAGTGTCATGTCATCATTTATTTTCTTTTTTCTTTTTTATTTTTTGATTTACCTATTGACATTTATTGATCCTTTATTTAAATTCAGGTGTTACCCAAGTGTTACTATCTTCACATGCCACTATTATATGGAATTCTGATAGTCACCAATAGATTACAACCTCCTCACCTCTCATATTTTTTTTTTCTTTATAAATTTTCAATTGTTCTCTCTCCACAAATTGATTGGTATAGTCTTCAATGGGATAATTTATTGAGTGTTTTTCCCATTCTTTCAATCATGACTCAAGTTTGTCTGCCAAAACCCAATCAAATTAATACAAGAGATAGAGAGTGGCTCTAGAGCTTGCAAACGAAGCTAAAGCACATGAGAGACAAACATTAGTAGCCCAGGTCCAAATTGTATGAACTCAAAATTAGTTTTATTATTTGTATTATTCTTATTATTTATTTCCATCTCATTACTAGAAAAAAAATGTAATTCAATTTTGGGATTTCATAATAAATGAGTTTGAGTTTTCATAGTCTCAAAACTATTCAAATATGTTTTGCATTTTCAAAATTGATTCGATTTGAGCATTTGATCATGTTCGTTATAAATTGCTTTATGATTGCCCTTCTCTAGATTGTAGGAATATGACTCTCAATATGTTTGCCATAATGTTTTCTGTCTAATCAATTAACTTCAATGTGATGTTTTGATTTTGGTCATTGTTTTATAGTAAGAGTGTTATTCATTTTCATCAAAGATAAATCATTATTGTTCTCCTTTTTCTATTGTTTTATATGTTGAACTAAAATTCATTTTTATCTCTGTTCTGTTTGCCAATTCCTCAACAAATGTCAACGATCAAGCCTCGCAATCACAGGAAGCTTTTTATTATATTGAAGATTATATCAATCAATTGGTAACTATTTTTTTCTTAGAACCTTTTGAAGGAAAGGGGAATAAATTTGTTGCGGGTGGGGCTTGATAATTTGCTTTTTTTTATGGTTCAATACACATCAGCTATAGTAGATTTCTCTTTCCTTATATTAATAATTTTTTGTTTATTATTTAATTGGATTGTTTGGTGTCCAAAAATTGTGGGACAATGGAAGAGAAAACAAAGTAAAGTTTGAAGCTTAATTTTTTTTTGTATGGAACTTGGGGTGTAACAATTTAAATCTTTTTATCTTAACTTTTTTTTAAATGAAACTCTAATTCTTCAAAGTACACCAGCTTAAGTAGATTGTTATGCTGTGGCTGGAATATTTTTGTTTTGGACCTTAGTTGGCCTATTTGGTTGACAAACAACTTTGGGCATTGTTTAGATTTTGAAAAATTGCTTGGGATTTCAGGAGTGAGGAAATTCAAAAGACTGAATTCTTTTTAAATTCCATTTGTATCTAGCTTTAAGCTAATTGTTGTGCAAACAGAAAAACTAATTGGTTCTTGATTCTTGAATATCTATCTATAATATTGTCTACATGAATAACAGTTGGGTTTTTAGTTTTAGATTTTGGATTATGCTACATTTTTTCAACAACTTGATTTTCTTTTTAAAATTTTCTCCTATTGAATACCTAGAATATTGTGTACATGAGTTTTAGACAAAACATAACAGTACTTCTATGATTGAGTTTTAAATTTTAAATTTTGCTATTTCTTTCCTTATTAAAAATAGTATGATATAGCTAATGTGATGCAATGAAAGTAGGAGCAATTGCTATTTTTAGGGCATAGCAGCTAATACATTATGATAATTTCCCATGGTCATTTAAACTTCTTGACCTAGAGTGCTAATAGCCATCTTCTCCGAGGCAAAACAGTTGGTCAAGTTTAGCAAGTTTCCACTAACTTTGACCACTACATCATGGCAATATAGGTAACTCACTTACTTAAAATTTGTATATGCACTATTTTGATTCTTTATGGAAATTTAGAACATTGATAAAATGAATATAATGGCAAGTGAGTGATTTGTATATAGACACATTGATAAATGTGTGTAGTGGACATGAGTAGAATCAATGGCATGTGTTTGACAATTTGGTCTTTGATGGAAATTAGTATAAGTGAGGGTCTATTAAATTTTACCTCTTTACCTCCCCACTACTCTCTACTTGATTGTTTTTATCTCCCCACTACTCTCTACTTTACTGTCATACTTCTTTCATCATTTCTCTTTCTTATATTTTGACTCTTCTTCTCTCAATTTTATTTGGTATAAATTTGATATCATTTATTCCATTCAATCCATATTTTCCCCTCAAAAACTATAAGCCCTCTCTCTCCCTCTCCTTCTCTTATGGATTTTTTTTTTCTTTCTTATAGTTCTGATTAAGGTTGATGGTTTTTTTTTTTTTAATATGTGTTTTGGTTTTTTTTTTTTTTAATTTCCCATTACAATGTCTTCTTTCTCCCTTTTATAGCTTTGGTTGAATTTTGATTTGGCCTAATACTTAGTTTTTTTGGAAATAGGGGTTTTAGTTTATTTCTAAACACATTTTACATGGCTATGAATTTGAATATGCCTAGCAATTTTGAGTAATAAATTACTATAAAGTCTATCTTTTATTCCTTTTGTTTCATTTCAATTCTGGTTAAGATAACATTGTAATTTTGTGATAAATTTTTATTATTATGATAATCTCATTACTATGATAAATTTGAAACTTATAAATTTTTGTTGTATATCAAATATGACACACTATAACAGAAGTTAGACAAATATGGTTCGCCTTAAAAAAATATTAATCAAACATATAAAATATAATAGTATGATATATTTATACTTTGTAGATATAAAAAGATAAAAAAAAAAAAAAAAAAAAAAAAAAAAAAAACTTGTAGAAATCTTTTTAAAAAATAAATAATATTTGAAGTAATCGTTACTTTTTATATATTACACTCCATTACAAAATATTTATATCTACCCACGCATCGCGTGGGTCTGCGACTAGTATATATATAAAAGCAGAGACCTCATGCGGAAATGCATGAGGCCCTGCCATGTGGCACTCTAAACTTCCATTTAGTCTTTTTAACCTTTTTTACATTAAAATTTTAAATTGTAACCCAGAAATTTATAGTAACTTATTTTTACTATTACATATATGACCTAAGGTTGACAATGACTAAGCAATTGTAATCTTCTAAAAAAAATAACTACGTTGTCAAAGTAGATGAAAAGCCCAAGCCCATAAATATTGACCACTGTTACCCAAAAATTTGTGTTAACCTTTTTTTTTTTTTTTTTAACACTGTTAGCATTTACGTTGTGTAGTGCTACATAGGACTCCATTCTCTGTCATCCCTTCAAAAGCTTAGATGTTGTTTCCTCTTCTTCTACAAGATTTAGTCGTTTCAAATTGCCAATCTCTCTATCTTCGTCATAAGTAACATGGTTGTTCTTACATTCCTGTTTTCATCTATTATAAGTGAAATGAACCTAAGGGTCATTGCCATAATTTATTTAAATTCAATTACTATCTCTCTCTCATGTCTTCCCTCATAATTAACATGGTTGTTCTTATGTTCCTGTTTTCATCTATTATAAGTGAAATGAACCAAAGGGTCATTGCTATAATTTATTTAAATTCAATTACTATCTCTCTCTCTGTCTCTCACGTCTTCCCTCATAATTAACATGATTGTTCTTACGTTCCTGTTTTCATCTATTATAAGTGAAATGAACCTAAGGGTCGTTGCCATAATATATTTAAATTCAATTACTATCTCTCTCTTACATCTTCTCTTCATCGACGTTAAACCCGTCAATGACACTGTGCCCAAAAAAAGGAGAAAGAAAGATGATTTCTACTCAAGGCTAAATAAGACATTCATAGATACAAAAGGAGCAAACTTCAAAGGCCAGACCTAACTTGCTTTTAATTGAAGGTTAATCATTCTTCTTCTTTTTAATACGAATATAGTGTCTCTATATTTATGCGAATTTTTTTAATCCCTTTGTTTGTTTATTTTATTTGAAAGATCAACTTTATGAATAAAAAAGTTGTTGCATGTAATGTGTTTAATTAAATTTCTCTAAGAAAGGTGATTTGTAATCCTTTGATTCAACTTCTTAGAGTGCTACAGTCCTCTATATATGTGGTAATTTGAAAAAAAAATTTATTTAACCAAAATTGTAGTAAGTTTCGTGTATAGGTTTTTAGATTTGCTATAACACTTACTTTATTCTAGACTGAGTAGTGATGACCCTTTCCGCATTTGATGTTACAAAAGAAAAGACGGCGTCTTAATTTGTTGAGAGCCAGGATGTTTGTTTTTATGTTTGCAAGCTCTAAAAGTATCTTCTCAAATCAATCTCATAGGGTCAGCTTTTTGGGGTTATGCCACTATAATCTTACATCTCATTTCACATTCGTTGTTAATTTCATGTTTCTCTTCAATAGTTTGTTTATTGATTTGTTGTTACTGTCGGCCTCCAACCACAAGGGAACTTTATTTCTTCTGTTGTTGCACTGCCAAAGCCATTATTGGGTAGGTTCTTTTAACTCTCTATTGATTCGAATTTAATATCATTTATCATTGATTTATTTCAAGTATAGATTCCCTATAAGATCTCGATTGCACTCTTTGTTAATGTTTCTTTATTTATTTCTAGGTTTGTAGGTGGAAAGGTGAAGCCTTTGAGGCAACCCAAAGTCAAAGAAGAATGGGTACGGTTAGGTCTATTTTTCCCTTTATTGAAATCTCTTTCAATTTGTGTTTCAAAGTTTGTAGTTTTAATGGATTGGTACTTTGGGTATCTATCTACTGATTACAATAACTTCATTTCTTTTGCATGTAAACTTTTTGCCTTTATTTAATATTTCAACTCTGTCATGTTATGTATCAATTATTTACACTTTTACAGAATCCTCATACGTACGGTCAATACTTTAAATTTTTTTTTTCATTGTAGTTTTTATTTTTGCATCTATATTCTACCACAATTGGTTCTTTCTTTTATGTAGAAAGATGTGGCGGGTGAAGTTGAGGGCAAAGGCAAAGGAAATGAAGACCTAGACAATTCATTGCAAAATAGGTATGTTCCTAAATTCTTGGTAGTCAATATTTCATATTGTATTATAATGAAACTTGAGTTCTTTTAGCAAAAATAGTATCAACAGTTTGGTAATTGACTTAAAAATTGGCATTCATGATTTATGTTAGAAAAGCATAAGATTTAATAGATGACTTGGTCAATTAGGGATCACACCAAAGCTCTAAGTGTTGCTACTCACACTAGGTGAATATTGAACATTATTCAAATTCTTTATTTATCTTTGTGTGTGTGTGTGTTACATTGGTGTTTCAACATTTGATAGCAGTACTATATGCTTACAACAAAGTTATTTGGTTTTAATTGATGCTAATTTGGTTTTGATCGATGCTAATTTCTATATTCATTAATTAAGCATATTATTTACAACCGAATCTTTGAATGGTGTATCTTGAATACTTGGACTACTATGTTCTAGGTGTTTTGTGATCTTTATATGATTTAAGGTTCTAATGTTGCATATATTTTACTCTTTTTACAATGTCAGCATAACTTTACCATGGTTGCTTTTTCTATTCAAATTACCATCTAACCTTTTTAGTATGTCTATATTTTTTAAAAAAACTGCTGAATCAGCAAGGGTTCTTCTTGGATTATTATTATTAATTGATGGGTCGATTATTCTCTTTCTTGGATGTTTTGTTTTAATTACTATGGCCCTATCCCTTCTCTGCAACAGTGACATCAAAAATAAAACTGAAACGCCACCCCCAAAGAAACAAAACCAATCATTCTGCCATTTTTCCTACCATTTGGAGAGGAATGTAAAAACAAAAACATCTCATGCAGGGGAAGACAAGTGACATCTCAGGCTAGCACCACCAACAAACTAACTTCCATCACCACTGTACTTCTAGAATTGTCACCAGGTGATTTTTTTTTTTTTTTTTAAATTGCTTTCTTTGTATTTTGATTTTTCATAATTAAATAACAAAAACTTGCAATAGCTATTGTTTATGTTTACATATATGTTTAGTTTTGATTGAGGCATTTGGGCTAAATATGGTTTCGATAAAGGTATTTTGTTTATCTTAATTTTTTTTTTTTTTTGGAGAAAGATTATTTATCGTAATTGATTATGCCTTGAATTTTACATATGCTGTGATTATTAGATTACCAAAATCTTCAATTTTTTTCAATTTTTTCTCTGATTTTTAGTCCAGTTACTTCTTTATTGTGCAGCCTTTGAAATGATTTGGTTTTGCTTGGAATATTTTGGATTCATTTTTTTAGGGTACTCCAAACTTATAATTCAAAGGCTATAATATTTACATTGTTTTAATTGTTTTAATATTTACATTGTTTATTGATTTGTTGTTTATTTAGTTTAGCCATCTTTGAAAACTATTTATAATTCAATAGTTGTTAACCCACAGAAACAATATTGATTTGTTTGTTGAACCAAAAAAAAAAAAAAACACAAATAAAATAAAACAAAGGAAGTATTTACAATTAATTTCAAATTCCTTTTCAAAAACCACAAGGTCCCTTAACAGTTTTGAGTAGAGGAATTTATTGGGGGAAATGGAGGTTGCAAGACTTGCACGCCAAAGAAGGCGTATGATCATGTACAAGAAAAGGATGGCCAAGATGCATTCCACAAACATAGTGTCATCAAAGAAATTTGGAGGTGGAAGCCATAGGAGTAAAAAGCATAAAGACATAGCAATGATCCATGATACAGATAGTTGTAAACGAGCAAGACTTAACAGGCAAATGGTACTCAACCTTAACCGTACTCGGGAAAGTAGTTCAAATGCTCAATGTTTGCGGCAATCAACCCCTTCAGTTATAAATGTTTTTTCTCACTCGGTTGTTGGGCTTAATGGTGATGTTGCTACTACAACTACTGTGCAAGAATTTGGGATACATCTGCCTACAAATGCCAGTGCCTTGGATAAGCATCTGCCTACAATTGAGCTTACAGGTACTAATTTCATAATTTGGAATAATTGTACTAATATAGTAATTAGCTTGGTTGGAGTATTTCTTTGGTTGTCACTTTCCTAAAAGTCTATTGTATCTTCGCTTAGGCTTTTTATTGCATGATTAATTGTCTTCTAGGTAGTGTAAACAGCCTAAATTATTTTGTGATTTAGCAGGTATCTATTAAAATGAAAGTTACCATGTTATAGGTTACACCGTAAAGGACTACTGCCTTTTAAATAAAACCAGCTCACGTTGTGATCTATTATTCATGCCATGGATCGATTTCCCTTGATAATGTTCATTGTTATTGCTTGCTATTTTTATTTAAATGATAAAGGACTAAAACACATTTTATATATGAATTTTTTTTTAATTTGAAACACGTTTTAGATTAATTGGTGATGGAGTTATCCCAGCCATAGTAAAATGTAATTTAAACAGCTTTTACAGCCATCAAATATTTTGCTCTATTATTCATGCATTGGATTGTCCGTAATACTGTTAATAGTAAGTGATGGGGAATTTGAAATTTTGGATATTGAGAAAATTCAAAATCAAACTTTGCTTTACTCTGTCTCATCCATATTTTTACTTACTTTGAATAGTTTCATGTCTTAAAATTTAAAATCAATGATAATCAAATAGGAAGATTGATTAATAGTTGTACTATAACTACTGAAATTCGCATTTTAATACACTACTTAACCTCACCTACAGCAACCATACATACTAGGAGCTTCACACTTAACTTGCTTATTTTTTATACTGTCAATCCTCATGTTTTCTTAACTCTCTTTAAGTGTAAGGATTGGTATTGTATATTAGTAAGTTGAATATATCATCTTTTATATTTCATTGTCCGTAATACTTTTAATAGTAAGTGATGGAGAATTTGAAGTTTTGGATATTGAGAAAATTCAAAATCAAACTTTGCTTTACTTTGTCTCATCCATATCTTTACTTACTTTGAATAGTTTCATGTCTTAAAGTTTATATTCTTAATCAATGATAATTAGATAATTAAATAGGAATATTTATTAATAGTCGTGCTATGACTGCTGAAATTCGCATTTGAATACACTACTTAACCTCACCTACAACAGCCATACATAATAGAAGCATCACACTTAACTTGGTTTATTATTATTATTATTATTTGTTTTGGGGCAGTTATGGTGTGTAGTTATATATGACTGTGTAGTATTAACTCTAAGAATTGGTTGTTCTTGCTCTGCATATTACTAACTATGAATATTAGGCCCATAAAGGTTATAGGTTTCACCGCAAAGGCCTACTACCTTTTATAGAACCAGCTCATATTGTGGTCTATTATTCATGCCATGATTTCCCTTGACAATGTTGATTGCTGTTGCTTGCTATTTTTATTTAAATGATAAACAACTGAAACACATTTATATATGTATATTTTTTTTTTAGCCTCAAAACTCATTTTATATTAAATAGTGATGAAGTTATCCCAATCGTAGAAAAGTGAAATTTTTAAACAGCTTCTAAAGTCGGCAATTTTTTTGGTCTATTGTTCATGCCTTGCATTGTCCTTAACACTATTAACTATAAGTGATGAAGAATTTGAAATTTTAGATATTCAGAGAATTCAAAATCAAACCTTGCTTTACTCTATGAATATTAGATCCATAAAGGTATTGTAACATGGAAAACCACCTTTAGAAGCTTTGAAGTATAACCTGTTCATTTGATTTGTGGAATTTGTCTGAGCCACCAATTATAGATTGAGTCTACTTAACTTCCATCTGCAGTTAGACAGAAGTTTTTATAGCTGTCAATCCTCATGTTTCCTTAATTCTCTTGAAGTGTTAGGATTAGTATTGTATATTAATAAGTTGAATATATCATCTTTTATATTTCAGGTTTGGGAATGCAAAATAGAAATCTCATTGACATAGACCTGAGTAAAAGGTCAAATAGCACACAAAGTAAGTGCAAAAACTACTATTTTGGAATTTTATATCCATCGTTATTTTCCATTTTTCTCATTTTCATGCATGCAAAATCACATTAAAGTACTGTTATTTGTAATTTTAAATATTAAAAACAACAATTAAATACTTTTAAATAATTAAAATACTATTTCAAGATAGCATCAATGACAATATACCAACAATAGGTTCAAAATTGTGTCTCCATGTATATTAAATACTTTATTAATTGTGTATACATTTTCTAAAAGTTACTTTGATAAAAGTCCTTCATATATTTTCAACCTACCTTATTTCTATTTCTCTTCAAAATTTGCTTTAAAATCCATTTTATACAACATTACTTGGGACTATTTTTCCCTTTGGTTGGCTTCAGCACCTATGTTTCAAATAAAACTATTGCTAAACTAGGTTGCCAATGAATTGAAAATAATATTAATTTTTTACATATGCTTTTGTATTTTCTATATTTCCATTACATAATTTCATCTAATTATGCTTCATTTTTCCCTATCATCTAGGAAAATTTACAGAGCTATGGAACTTTGGCCCACCAAGCTGTGTGTGTGAATATTGTAATGCAATATTATGGTACGAAGAGAGGAATTGTAAATCCAAAAACACAAAGAATCCTAAATTTTCAATATGTTATCAAGAGGGTAGGGTGAAGCTACCTTCGTTGAAATCACCACCTCCTGAGCTTCAAGAACTCCTACAATATTCAGAACATTACAAGGCTAATATAAGGAGGTTCAACTCCATGTTTGCAATGACTTCTATGGGAGGAAATGTTGATGTCCATGCTAATGAAGGACGAGGCCCTTACATCTTTCGATTGAATGGGCAAAACCACCACAGAATTGGGTCGTTAGTTCCAGTTGTTGGAAAAGACCCATCTTTTGCACAGCTGTATATACACGACACAAAAAAAAAAAAAAAAATTCATTACAGACTAAGTGCTTTGCCTGGACAAGAATCAGAATATGACCTTGACATTGCTATAGTTCAAATATTATTGAAGATGCTTGATGAGAACAACGTCTTGGTTAAGACATTCCGTATGGCAAGGGATAGGTTCAAGGACTCTGATATGCACAATGTACGCTTGCGATTAATTAGATCGCGATCAAGTAATGGTAGGGAACAAAACATGCCTACTTGCTCTGAAGTTGCTGCTATAATTGTAGGTGATTTGAGCGATGAAAATATCCATCGTGATATTATTGTTGAGAAAAGAAGTGGATTGTTACAACGAATAAATGAACTACACCCAAAATTTATGGCCATGCAATATCCATTGTTATTTCCGTATGGTGAGGATGGATTTCGAAATGAAATACTTAAAAAAGGTCTTGGTGGTGGTGCACCTTTGATAGAAGAATATGTCACTATGCAAGAATATTATGCATATCAATTACAACAGCGTGAGAATGAAGGTGAAACATTGATTCTTGGTCGTAGGTTGCGACAACAATTTTTAGTAGATGCTTACACATGTGTTGAGGAGTACCGACTAATTTGGGTCAGGAATCATCAACTTCAACTGAGATTAGAGGTGTACCTTGGAATAAAGGATGCTGTATTTAGAGGAGACACTACTCCTTCATCTATTGGGAAAAGAGTTGTTCTTCCTTCAAGCTTTACTGGAAGCCCTAGATATATGATTCAAAATTACCAAGATGCTATGTCAATTTGCAGATGGGCTGGCTACCCAGATTTGTTTATAACTTTCACATGCAACCCTAAATGGCCAGAAATTGAAAGTTACATTTCCTTAATTCCAGCTCAACGGCCTGAAGATAGACCAGATATCATTGCAAGAGTTTTTAAGATCAAATTGGATCAACTACTACGTGATTTAAAACATGGCAAGCATTTTGGAAAAGTAATTGCAGGTATAAAATACAACCCATTACTATTTGATGTTGTTCTTAATGGTTTAATCTATTTAATTATTGTAACATTTTTTTGTGTGTGAATACAGTTAACTACACAGTTGAATGGCAAAAAAGAGGCCTCCCCCATGCTCACATTCTTTTGTACCTATACCCAAATGACAAACACCCCACACCTGCAGATATAGACAAGATAATTTCTGCTGAAATACCAGATAAGATTACAAATCCAGGGGATTATGAAGTCATTTCACAGTACATGATTCATGGACCTTGTGGTTTTGCCAACCCAAAATCTCCATGCATGGTTGACAATAAATGTAGGAAGCATTTTCCAAAAAAGTTTTATATTGACACTGTGATAGATGAAGATGGTTACGCAATTTATAGGAGAAGAGATAATGGGATGACAGTTGAGAAGAATGGTGTTATGCTTGATAACAGATTTGTGGTGCCATACAACATTGACCTGTTAGTTAAATACCAGGCTCACATTAATGTTGAGTGGTGCAACCGTTCCAAGTCCATCAAATACTTATTCAAGTATGTTAACAAGGGTTCTAATCGAGAAACATTTGTTTTGTATGAAAACTTACACACAGGTGCTACAAGTGAAGCATAACATATAACAAACATTGATGAGATCAAAGCATATCTAGATTGTAGATATATCTCAGTTTCTGAAGCGTGCTGGAGACTTTTTGAGTTTGATATCCAATATAGAGAGCCTGCTGTACAAAGATTAAGCTTCCATATTGAGAATGAGCAGAATGTTACATTCAAAGATTCAGACTACTTGGATAATGTTTTGGAAAGACCAGATATAACAAAAACAATGTTCACTGAATGGATGAAGGCAAACAAAATGTATGATGCAGCAAGAAATTTGACATATTGTGATTTTCCTACGAAATGGGTTTGGCATAGAAAACAAAGAGAATGGCACCCAAGGAAATCTGGCCAATGTATAGGGAGGATATTTCACGCTCATCCTGCAAGTGGTGACCGCTTCTATCTTCGAATGCTCCTTAACGTGGTCAAAGGTGCAAGGTCTTTTGAGGAAATTAGGACTATTGATCATGTTGTGTATCTAACATACAGAGCAGCATGCTATGCTCATGGCCTTTTAGATGATGACAAGGAATGGGATGATGCTATCAAAGAAGCCTCTAATTGGGCTTCAGGAAGGCAGCTACAAGAATTGTTCACAACGCTATTGTTATTTTATGAAGTGACAAACTCACATGCTCTATGGATGGCTAATTGGGAGTTGTTGTCTGATGATATACTATGTGTAATACCCCACATATTTTTATTTGAGGTTATTATTAGGTTTTTCTTTTAAAAATAATTGTTGGGTCATAGGTATTATTTTATTAATAACTGAAGTCCGCTACTCCACTAAGCCCATATCTCTAATACAAACTACAGGGTAGAGGAAGAGATAGTCAAGGTTTTCATAAAAAGGATTTTATCAAAGAGGCTAAGAGGAGTTTAGAGCACAAACAATTGAAGGAGCAATCAGATTGATCAAGGTATGATTTCTCATCGTTAGAAACAAAGAATTAAGGAATTAGAATTTTATCATAGAAAACTTTAGTGATGTGTAGATTGTTGAATTGGTAATTTCTTAGACTACGATTTTATAGTGTTTCAATAATTCTGAAATTTTGGTTGCCACTGTTCGGACCCTAGAGCAAAAACCGAAATTCTCAAATTCATGTATAAGGCTAGCGTCACTTTAGTAGGATAGGAACTTTTGGCTGCTGATTCATATACCGTAGCATTAATTCTAAATTGTTGGACAATTGCAGCCGACCCCACCCATGTGCCACTAGTTCTCTCTTACTTTTTGTCAAAGTCCAGGTTCCCTGATGGTGTATTGATAGCTTCAATAGCTAGGTGTTGACTATCTCCTACACAATGAACCATTTAAGGGTTTCAAGTGACATGGCTACAATTTCTTTAAAAAGGATAAGGACAAATGTGATATTTTCATGCCAAAAATTCTCATATTAAATCTATAGGGCCAATGAATGGAAATCGATGAACAATATCATTATCATATTGGTTTTGGCCACCGTTTGCATTGGGGATTATATATTAAATTCTAAAGTGTTAGCTATTGCATCCCTCTTGGTAAAATAAGTTTCGATTAATGCAAGGATGTATTATTAATTAGAATACCATTGATTAGAAAAACGTTAATTTAGTGCTGAAAGTGTTATTAGTTTGGCAAAGTATAATAGTAGTGAGTCCAATTGTATAGTTCTATAAGCTTTATATTTTGTAGAAGATATTAAGTATATTTTCCATGATTGATTATAGGTCCTATTTAAGAGTATTTTAAGACTATTTGGAGGGTGTTTCAGCTGGACTTTCAGAGGGATTCAAGTGCAGTAAGTAATTATGCATAATATGCACAAATTTTGTCATTTAGGTTCTTAGATGTCAAAGGTTTTCAAAAGTCGTATTTTTTTAAGCTTACGTTTTTTTTTAAAGTTTATTGAAAGCATTTTTACATCATTGGAAGAGAAACTTTGATTTCTTTTTAAATAATGTTTTAAAGAGAAATTTCAAATTTTAAATCACATTTTGAACGTCCGAATCTCATTTAAAAGATAACGTTTAAACTAAACTATTTTCCGAAAATAATTGAGTTTCAAAGTAAGTTTTCTAAAAAGGTTCTTGTTCTTTAAATTTGTTAAAACCAAGTGATTTCAAAGTCATATTCCTATTCTCCAAAGGGTATTTAAAATGTTTCTTTTAGCAAATTTAATTTTCAAATTTACTCAAGAATTGTAAAATAGTTATATAAACTCTTCAGTTCTTATTCATTCCCTAAGAGAGTCAAGCATCCTTTGATTTATATTCTATTGTATATTGTGAACTTCAATATGCCTCTGTATTTGAAAAGAAATTGTTAATACCAAGTAAATTATCATGTTTGTATAAACTTTGCTTTGTGATATGTGACTCAAAATAAGTGTTTTTAGAATTGATCAGATATATCAGATATATGTGTAAATCCGCTTACAGGATTGTATGTGAGAATATGTGTTGATCCCTCACCAGTAGGGGTTAGATGTTGGTATCCGCTCACAGGATTGTATGTGAGAATATGTGATGTGTATATGTGATACTGTGCTCTGATCAATTATATGTATGTGATTCCAAATGATTTTAAGATGTGATTACATATGTATTAAGTATATCATTATATGCTTTGTGGAATAATTATTTTTGATATCATTGAATGAGTTTGTGATAAAATAAAACACTCGTGCTTTGCTTGACTCTATTCCGTTGTGTATTTTGTATAATTACTTACTAGATGTGTGGCTCACCCCATCAATTACATTTTTCAGATTAAAGTTTAGTTGGGGAACAGAACCTTTGGATCGCTTCGTAAGGTGTAGGGTAGAGCGTGAGAGTTTTAGGCGAAGTCAATAATACTTGAAGTCTTAAAGATTAATAGTTATTTTTTTTGTATTCCGCTTTAGATTTCACAGCATTTTTGGAGATTATTCTAAATTTGTGGATTTTAGTTATTGTAAGAGATTTATCAATAGCATTGTTTATTTGGAGTTTTGAATTATTTTTAAATTAATTGTGTTCATTGAGTTATATAAGTTCAGTAGGTTAGTCATGTATCTAAATCCATGTTCCATGGATTTGGGTCGTGACACTATATAGGCAAAAGCGTCTCCTAATGTATGACAACTTACATTTGACAAAAGAACAAATACAGGACCATGCTCTTTTTGAAATTGAACAAATATTAGTAAAAAGTGGAAGATCTCTGAAAGAATTTGATGGCATCAAATATCCAAATGTGTCGACAATTAGAAAAAACAACAACCGATTGTTACAAGAAGAGTTGGATTTTGATAGGCTTGAATTGGTTGCAGAACATAAAAAACTTTTAAATGAATTAAATGTTGAGCAAAGAAAAATATATGATGCTGTAATTCAAGATGTGGCATGCAATAGCGGCGGTTTATACTTTGTTTATAGTCATGGAGGAACTGGTAAAACATATCTTTGGAAAACATTAATTGCTTGCCTCTGTTCACAAGGGAAAATTGTGCTTGCTGTAGCTTCTTCTGGCATAGCAGCTTTGCTACTCCCTGGTGGTAGGACTGCTCACTCCAGATATCAAATCCCTATTATTGTGACAGAGGAATCAACTTGTGGTATAAAACAAGGAACACATGCTGTTGAGTTAATGACAAAGGTGAGTCTTATTATATGGGATGAAGCACCTATGGCACATCGTAATTGTTTTGAGGCTGTAGACCGTTCATTGAGAGATCTACTTCGATTCACCGACATAAACAGTGCCGATAAAACTTTTGGTGGAAAGACAGTTGTATTAGGTGGTGATTTTTGACAAATATTGCCAGTTATTGCTAAAGGCCATAGAGAAGATATTGTTGATGCATCAGTGAATAGATTTTATTTATGGAACTTTTGTAAGGTATTTGTACTAACACAGAATATGCGTCTCCAACAACCTAAAGCTGATTCCGACAACTTTGCAGAATGGATACTCAAATTAGGTAACGGAGAGCTTGGTGAAGTTGATAGCCAATCAAATATAGTCATACCCTCTGACCTATTAATTGATGTTGGAGATGATCCAATACAAAGCATTGTGACTGCAACATATCCAAATCTTCACAGCAATTATGCAGATGGAAAATACTTGGAAGAGCGATCTATTCTAGCTCCAACAAATGATGTAGTCAATGAAATAAATGACTATATCATAGACTTGCTTGCTTCAAATGAGGAGACATATCTCAGTGCAGATTCAATTTGCAAGGCTTCGAGATACATTCAGAATGAAGATGTACTTTACCCAGTTGAGTTCTTAAACTCCTTGAAATTCCCTGGCATACCAAATCACAGACGACGTCTTAAAGTTGGTCTTCCAGTAATGTTGCTCCAAAATATTAATCAATCAACTGGCCTATGCAATGGGACTCGATTAGTAGTTACTCAATTATCCAAATGGGTGATCGAAGCTAAAGTTATAACTGGATCACATGTGGGAAACAAAGTCTTCATCCCAAGAATAGTACTCTCTCCATCAGACACAAAATGGCCGTTTGTTTTAAAGAGAAGACAATTTCCAATTTTTGTTTGCTTTGCCATGACTATAAACAAGAGCCAAGGGCAATCACTAAAACATGTTGGCCTTTTCCTGCCTAAACCAATTTTTAGTCATGGGCAATTATATGTTGCTGTTTCTAGAGTTACTACTAGGAATGGTCTTAAACTCTTAATAATTGGTGACGATGGCAAAACCTTTTCAACGACTAAAAATATAGTCTATAAAGAGGTCTTTAGAAATATACATATAAATATGTGAAACTTCATTGAAGAAATTCATCATTCATTGCTAAGTTTCTAACTGCATTTAATTATTACTTTATAGTTTTTGTTAAAAAAAATATCATTTTCCAAGCTTCTTTAAAAAACAAACATTTAAATTTGATAATGCAAAACGTAGTCAATTCTGCATTTTACCAAAATAAATATTTTCATTGATGATTATTATAATTTTACTTACTTTTATATATATATTTTTTATGACAACTTCTCTATTCAACTGTGGAAATAGCTGCAGAACTACTGATACTAAGTCAAAATGGCAATGTGTTGGACTCCTTTGAGCAATATTTCAACGGATAGAGACAATTGGACAATCAAGGTTAGAGTACTTCGTATGTGGGATGCAATCAACACAAAGAACAATGAGTTCATAAGCCTTGATATGATATTTATTGATGAAGAGGTAAGTATAGAACTCATATTTATATTGTGTTGATTCAATTTATTATGTAGATTCAATTCTTTTAAAAATAATTATTTTACAAACTCATCAATATTTATATTGTGCTGATTCAATTTATTATGCAGATTCAATTCTTTTAAAAATAATTATTTTATCAACTCATCATACAATTCAACATCCATGGCTATTATATATATTCACAAGAAGAATAATGGAAGATACTGATATTTCTCATTATTCTAGG
Organism: Quercus glauca; assembly: GCA_023736055.1. Lineage (NCBI taxonomy): Eukaryota > Viridiplantae > Streptophyta > Magnoliopsida > Fagales > Fagaceae > Quercus > Quercus glauca. The sequence continues at coordinate 3,867,065 of CM043318.1, forward strand.
GCTCAACAATACATGCAATTGTTCGGAAAAATCAAGCACGAACTTTTAGACCACAATTGCTTGAAGGCCGTGTTTATACCATCAAGAATTTTAGGGTGGAGAGTACTAAAGGCGAGTTTCGACCTATGCACAATGATATCAAAATTTGGTTCATGACCATTACTACAATCATGGAGTCCAAAGAAGATATGAACTCAATCCAAAAATACTACTTTGAGTTTGCTGACTATGACCAAATACAGAACCAATGTTACAACTACACATATTTAATAGGTAAATACAAATCTACAACTATTTCACAATTCCTCTAATACAGTTGTATCATAAATTAATGATTCAAAATAACCTAACTAGATAATTGCATATAAATAGATGTTGTTGGAAAGTTGGTAGCAGTTGGAAATGTTGAAGAGCCTCAAGTTAATGGCGCACCAAGAAAATTGCGCAATTTGCAATTGCTTTTGAAAGAGTAAGACAAATTTTTTGATGTGATATTGATGTCATTATATGTTTATATAGAAAAATCAATTATAAATAAATAAAATTACTAATAACAAAAAAATCCTCAATGATTTTAACTATACCAGGGGAAAAGAAATTAGGCTTTCACTATGGGGAACAACTGTCTGACAAATCGATGAAGATGTATATAAGAACAATCCAGGACCTTTTGTCTTAATTGCAACTTCGACTATTGTCAAATCATTTGGAGGTAAGTATAACTAAATAACCTTACAAACTATCAATTTTAATGTACTTAGTACTGCTATCAAGTTAATAAGTATATTGGTTACTAATCTTAGGCCATAAAATTTACAATGAAAAATGTAATCACTAATTATAAATTTTTTATACTCCAACTTATTCATTTTCAAAACAATCTAATGATACTTTTATAGAATTCCATTCTCATTAAAACATGTCTTCATTTTTCTCAATTTCAATTCAATACAATTTTGTTTATTATAATGTATTCTGCAATTTTTGTAGGGAAATTCTCTTTGTCATCAACTAGTGCAACAAAAGCATATCTAAATCTTGAGATTCCCGAGGTTGCTGAAATAATTGACAGGTGCATATTTTTAAAATTATTGATAACAAAAAAAAAAAAAAAAAAGATAAATAGCATTTATTATCTCACAAAATACCATTTACATTCTTTTTTCCTTTTTAAAAATTCAATGATAGGAATGGTAAAAAACATGATCCTATACAAGAAATACCAAAAATACATGCAAAACAGTTTTTAGAGGATTTTTCTTCAAACAATATGAAGACAATACCAGAGCTCAAATGAATTGAATGGGATCCTATGAAACAGGTTTGTTAATCATTTCAAAGTAGATTCATCATTTACACAAAAATATAATAATACATCATTTACTTAAAAAAAAAACATATTAACTTTAAAATTCATTGCAAGATGTTAACTGCTATTGTATTGCAACAATAAGCAACATTGATACAACAATGGGTTGGTATTATATTTCATGCGTGTTATGTGGAAAGAAGGTCAAACCACAATCAGGATCGTTTTGGTGCGCAAAATGTGAAACAAAAACAAATCTGCCCATCCCAAGGTTAAAGGCCCACACATTAACTACAAAGTTTGAAAATTTTCTTTATAAACACATTCATCTTACTATAATTACTATACAATTGCAAAATACTTCAGATACAGGATTCAAATTGAAGTTTTTGATTCAACTGACAAGACAACTTTTGTCATATTTGATCGAGATGCTGAGAAAATCCTAAATAAATCTGCAAAAGATCTTGCTGAAAAACAAACCGAGGTACAACTTATTTAAATTATTAAATTTATTGTAAAACTATAGATTATAATATAAATTAAAATTCCTAATATGCAGATTGATATTAAAGAAAGAATCCCACGTGATCTTAAGAAAATTTTAGGAAGACAATACATTTTTCTACTTCGCTTGAATGAATTCAATCTAAAGGATGGTTTTGAAAATTACATAGTTGCTAAGATTTTTGATGCACCTTCAAATGAGAAAAAGGTATGGAACAAAAACAAACAAAAAAAAAAAAAAAAAAAACCATTATGCTATATTATTTCTTTCTCTACGCTATACTGATGTAAATAATGTGCTTAAATTTAATATGAATGCAGATACCTATGCAAAATCTTAGCGACAACAAACCTGCCAACACAAACTTCATAAGATCCAGCCAGGAATCTTCCAGTGCCATTTCATCAATTATCAACACAAATGATGCAACAAAAGGAACAAATGATGGAACAAAAGGAGAAAATAATAACAGCTCAGAAATTGAACAAATAAGGATTGACCAAACTTCAAACGTTGAAGATGAAGAAACAGATGATAATAACATACCTCTCAACATGCTTTACAAGCGTCGACATAATTCAAAAAACAAAGCATTCAAGAAACAAAAAAACAAAATTTCACAATAAAGCTCTTTATTACATCACAAAATAAATATCAATAATATGGAATGAATTATCATGCTTTTATCAACTTTTATAAAGCTCTTTATTACATCATAAAATAAATATCAATAATATGGAATGTTACCATGCTTTTATCAACTTTTATTATACAATATTACTCTAAAGTTGATTCTTTTTTGCTGATTACTTCAACAAAATAATTATAATGAATATGTGTTTGCAATTTATAATTGTTACTTCTTATGATAAACTCAGTACTAACAAAGTTTTATAACAAATATGTTATAATATATGTACAATATTCTTCATAAAAAATTGCATTAACTATTACAACATTATCCGTGCATCGCACGAGCAACTTACTAGTATTATAACAACAGATAAAAATCTTATGCACATATTTAGTATTTATGACTAATTGGAGTTGTGACATGAATGCATAGTACAAGAAAACTCATGCAATTACCTGTCCCCCAGGATTCCACAATAACTCAGATCGATATTTAACTTGTTCCATCAATACACTGTGATCAATGGGTCCAGGATTTATCATCATGCTGCAAAAAGTTTGTGTGTCATATCAGCTATAAATAATAGGTTTGTGTAATGTGCAATATTGGTTAGTGATATTGAATAGAGAGAGACTTACACCATATATGGTTTAATATTGTGACATTGAATAGAGAGAGACTTACATCATAGATAGAAAGAAACCTCAATCACTCCAACTCAGTATTTCTCAAAGAACTAGAGAATCAAAACTTTTGCAATAATAAAATAAGTACAATTTAGAACTAGAGGCAAAACACAGCTGGGGTCGGGGTTTGGTCTCAACCTAGAACCAACCAAAAATGGGTTAATTCTTAGCCCAAAATCAACTTATTGACCATTAGTTGAAGAACCAAACCAAACCAATTCAAAGCATGCACAGGCCATGTAGACAAAACAATTACAAAGAATACAAAGAGTTATGTATAAAAGGACTGAGACTTAAAAAAAAAACAGAATGGAATCACTATTTGTAAAACCCCATGCACAATACTGATAAAAAATAAATAAAAAGTAGAACTTATCTACTACATTTTACAACTAATCCAATGACTAATTATATTTTATTTCCCAAGGTCTTTGGACCCATTGGCTTCCCCACCTTTATAAACAAGGGGTGGAACACGAGGCCATGGATTCTATCCTATAGGGGTGCCTGAATTGTGTTTGCCCAAGAAAAAATATTTTTTATTACCTCATGGAGATTTTACATATGCTCTTTTTTTCCCTAAGAAATACTTAATGAGGCAATTTATAAGGGTCTAGGGCTGGGTCTTGTAGAGAATGATCCTGCTAAAGTGGTGCACTATAGACCATTAGACCCCCAGAATGCTCCAAATGCTAAGAGAGAATTTCTACATCATTTCACATGGATTAATCATTAATGTGTCCTGGAATTCAGTTCAAAGAGATCTATTTTATAAAAGCACAACAAACTTGAAAGGAAACCTAGCAAAGACACTAGAATAAGATTGGTGACAAGACAGGCACAAGCTGTCTGCATGACAATCTCAGTATAAAACTTAATTCAATATGCAGGGGCGTAGCCAGGAATTTTTACTTGGGGGGGCCGAGTTATAGTATTTATACAATAATCATAATTCATAAATATATTGAATACATAGTTATCAACTCTGATGTATCCATAAATTGTCTAATTCACTATAGACATACATAATATCCAAAAAAAAAATTGCATGACGATAATCTTTCATAGAATAAAATTAAACTATAATCATCAAATTATGAATTCTAAATTTTGCTACAGGCATCTTAAATTTAGCCACCATCATCAAATCATTAAAGAAGAACATTTTGCATTTAAAAAAAAAAAAAACATTTGTTGCTACAAGTGTCCTAAATTTTAAATTACTATTATCTTTAATATGACTCAAGAATTAACCTAAAAAGAACCTTAATTTTTTTTCTCAATTATATAGATGTTACATTAAAGAAACACAAATTCCACTATTATTTTAAGCAACATCCACTTTATCATTCATATTATTTATTTTTAAAATATTTTAATGAATTATCCCCCAACACAAACCCACATCCTCACACACTTCCAAGTTCACTACTCTACTGTAGCAGTAATGAGATGGAAAAAAAAGGGATAGATTTGTTTTTACTAGCTGTGAGGGTTTTCAGTTTTGTGTGACTGTGTTGAGATGAGTTTTGTTTTGTTAATATTAACTAAACAATGAGGCTGGCAGCAATATTGAGGAGAAAAAAGCAAAAGGTACGTAGCTTGAGAATGAGAATGAAGAGGAAAATGTAAAAGAGGTCATTGTAGAGAGTAGGTCATTGTCCACTAGATTATTTACAAGTCTTTGGATAATTAGGGAGCTCAACTATTCTTTTATGTGAGGAGAAGTTTTACCTGTTAGACAAAGTTTAAGTCTTCTAAACAAATGGGGGGGGCCGGTTATAATTTTTTGATGGGGCCTATATCTTTTTGCTATATATGCTGTTGAGAAAATTTAAAATTTTGGGGGGGCCAAGGGGCAATGTGGCTCCGCCCCTGTCAATATGTGAGGTCTTGCCAAACCCAACACAGATACATTTTGAATTAAAAGAGGAGGAGAGAGAGGGGGGGGGGGGGGGGGTGAGGGGGTACTAGAGATGAGTGTCCCAATCACACAAAATAAAAATCAGTAAAAGTCAATCCATACACAGAAGCTTAGTTCGCAGAAAGCAAGAATATATGAATTATGATCACAAGGTAGAATTGAATACCTGTTTGCTTATCAATATTGGTGCCAGTTTTTGAAGGATTTAGCACCCCACAAATATCACAAGCAGACAAACCCTCATCATTATCATAAGTGCATACAGAGCAACGCCAAAGGCCACGCTTGTAAGTTTCTTGCTCTGACTGAGGTGCTTTCCCTTGACAAAATAAACATCAGAGTTTATACAATGAGAATATGTATATCCATGGTGATCAAAACTGCAATCCGGGTCATGAAACATCATATTCCCCAAGTGATCCAACACACTTTAAAAACCACGAATGCAGAATCAGTGCAGGATACAGATCGTATAATCACATAGATTTGAGGTACAGTTCCACATAAAAATCATGAATACAATGAATCCAAAACCAATCCACAATAGTCTCCTTCATTTTATAAGATTATTTACTGTTAGAATTTTCCCCCAAAGACACAGTCCAAACAGAAAAGACTACTTTCATGGCTGCCATCACCCTCGAAATAGCCCTCCAAGGAAAATCTACACTAGAAACCCTTCTCAAAACTTCACAGTACAAACAAACACAAAAAACACCATTTCTGATTCAATTTCTAACACACTTTATCATCCATTTTCAACACATACCTGAGTTAAATACAGAAAATCCAAGAAAAGTAGTAACTGAATCCAACTCCTAATCTTGAACTGGTCTAAGACTAAACATAAGGTTCCAATGCACTACATCACATGATGTTAACCCTAAGTATACCATGCCTTCAGCAAGTTTAAACATTATGCGGATAGCAAAGTGAGGGAAATTTGAAGCTTAATATTATGACTCCAGCTAATATAAATATTTTATTTGGAACAAATATATGTAATAGCACGGTAAAATTGAAATAGCACAATAAACAAAAACATATAAAAACTAAACACAAATCAAATCAAACCCAAATCTCCAAATCACTAAACCTAAAAAGCAAATCAAAACCCATTTCAACCAATAAATAAATAGAAAGAGATCGCATTAAAGAGAGAGAGAACGAACCTGCTAGTTGAGTCAGATTCCTCGCCACAGAGGAAGATGATGGACAGAGGAAACGGCATAGGAATCTCTAAGAGAAGCTGGTTAAGAGGGACTGAGGAGAGGAAACAACGTAGGAAGAGAGAGACACTAGAGAGAGAGAGAGAGAGAGAGAGAGAAGGTTAATCGAAGAGGAAGGCTCCCTTAAAATCGATTTTATTAAACTCAGATTCTCGTTTTTACCCCCATGAAATTTTTTTTAACCTAAGCTTGAAGTCGAGTACACTATACTCGACTTTTAATAGAAGTCAAGTTCAGTAAACTCGATTTCTACATGGCTTTTTTCCTTTTTCTAATCCACGTCAAACTTATTTATTTGCTGGAAGATGAGTTTAGTATAATCGATTTTGGCTAGAAGTCAAGTTTCTTAAAATCAACTTCCAAAAACAGTCCAACAAACTAATAAACTTTGAACGCATGCCATCCGCCAAAAATTTTTCCAAAATTATATTGTTTGGCAAATTTTGCCCCTTTTTGCGGATACCTTTACTCCCAAGCTTCTCGCAAGCTAGTCGCTAAATAGCACTAATCTTCATTGCATGCTTGATTCTTCACCAATCTCTCACACTTATCTTTTACAATTAAACCCACATAAATACAAGGAAATGATTGACTAAATTACAACAAAATTTGGCATGGAATTAAAGCTAATAAAGGCTAGTTGAAAATCACAACTTTACATGGACAATAGTAAAGGTCTGGTGTTTGACTTGGATTTCATAAGATAAATCCAAGTTGATATAGTGTAGTCATCAACTGTGGTACAAAACAATATTTGTAACCCGCCACACATCAAAAGCTTCTATGCAAAAATGATAATGAAAAGGAAATGGAAGCCTCTTTTGTTTTGTACGAGGAAAAAAATGCCACAAATCCTATTTGAAGTGGCATTTACATCTAGTAGTACATCCCTTAAACACAAAACCTTAGAATTTGAGGGATGCCCCTGTCTAAGGTGCCACAGCTTACTCATGTCACTAGAGTTCAAAGTAAAATTGACAAAGAATTTGTGTACATGAAGATGAAAGGAAGGAAGAATAGAATTACAAGTGTTTGAGAAGTTGAATTTTGCAGCAAGTGGAGTCCATTATGAACCTCACCCACATCGATTGGCCTCCAGGATATAAGGTCCCATATGAAGCAGAAATTTGATAGTTTGACAAGACAACATAGGAGTTTTTGAGTAAGCTGACTAACAAATAATATATTGAAGGAAAATGTAGGTACACGTAGGACATTTTCAAGGAAAAGGTGGGCTGAAATTCTAACAGACCATATGTGAGTTACCATAGCTATTTCACCATTTGGAAGTTCCACAACACTATGCTTAACAAATGTGATAGTGGTAAGTAGAGTTACAGAATGCACAATGTTATTTGTAGCCCCGGTATCCACAACCCATGTATCTCCCCCATATGCATGTCTACTAACCACTTCCTTTTTTTTTTTTCAGAAAATATCGAATGCCTCAAATCACAACTGAAATCAAGACTATGAAAGTTCTGCAAAGAAGGAAAATTACCTGCCATAGAAGTGGAGTTAATTCCCAACATAGCCAAGAACAATTGACATTGCTCCTGAGTGAATGTAAATGAAGTAGATGCAGCACTAGAATTCTTTTCAACAGTGTGACCATTCATTCCACAGTGATTGCAAGTGAGCTTTTCTTTCCCCTTAGAGTTCTTGTTATTTTTGTTCCCTGAAGAAGAAGATACCTTAGTAACTGGGGTTGATGATTCCACATAAGGACTTGAATTGTTTCCCACACTACAACGCCTTTCTTCTTGAATTAGCAAAGAGTACACTTTGTTGATGGGTGGGAGAGGATCCATCAACAAAATTTGTGCCCTAACTTGAGCATAGGAGTCATTAAGACCCATTAAGAATTGCATCACAAAATCTTGATGCTGAAGATCATTGAGTTTCTGACCTAAGTTGCAAGTGCAAAATCCACAAGAACACATTGGAAAAGGTCGAAATTTTTGCAATCGATTCCAGAGCACATTCAATTGAGTGAAATATGATGTAATTGATGATTGACCTTGAGTAATTCCAGCAATATCCTTCTGTAATTGAAAAACTCGTGCTCCATTTGCTTGTGAAAGTCTTTCCCTAAGGTCATTCCAGATTTCAAGAGCAGTGTCCTTATCGACTATGCTTGTAGCAATTTCTTGAGAAACAGAATTGAGGATCCAAGAAGTAACCATTTTGTCACAGCGAATCCAGGCTTGAATTGCAGATGATGTTTTGACCATTGGAGATAAGAGAGTCAATGTGCCATCAATAAACCCCAACTTGTTCTTGGCAATCAATGCCATTCGCATTGATCTTGCCCAAGTTGGGTAATTTTCTCCCACAAGAGGTTGATACACAAGCATAGCATCAGGGCTTTCTTCATGATGCAGGTACAGAGGATTTGATGGATCATCCAAGATGGATGAGCTTCGTGTAGAGGATGAAGAAGTTGACGTTGAAGCCATTGGAATGGAAGTGTTTTCGACTTACTGCTTTGACAATATATCGAAATCTGATATGAAAATAACAAGTTACAACTCTTGTTGATTCTATACTCTGTTTAAGAACAGAATAATCAAATTGGTTAGACAGTGATTATGATGAGAAACTTACTTGGATCAACTTGGTGCTTCCGTCTACTGATCCTGGACATAAATATAACTGAATTGAGAGAGAGAGAGTGTGTGAAAGAATTGCATATCATAATTGGAAGGTACATTCTCATGCTGTCATGCACTCTCTTGCCATGTTCCTTAATCCTTTCCGCGTGACCCAGGAGGGCCCAAGTTCACTTTCCACTCCAGAAGAAATAAAAGTATGTTTCCCACTTTCCCCTGCGCTCAACAGTTTTCTACTAGCGTCAAAGCGCGTTTGGTAGCTCTATTATTTGAGAGTAAAAAAAATGGGACTTCGGCTAATTTACTTTGCCGAGACCATTCACATTTTGCTACGTCTCAAATTCTAGAATCCCACGAGTTCATAGCCACTAGGACTCTTTTCTCTTTTGGATTTAATCCTGGCTATTAACTTCTCAGAAAAAAAAATAAATAAATAGAATTGGGATTTTCGGTTTCTTTAATTTTCAATTTATTTCTTACAACAAGAATGTTGTACAAATGCTCCGTTTGACCAACAAGGAAATTCACATGCAGGTTCAAGGAATCCGACTTTAGTCAATTGAATATGCAGTTCATAAATAAATAAAATTCTTACAAATTTTTAGCATTTTGGGGCCAATGCAAGATTCAAAGCATACTAAGTATTTGGGACTTCCATCATTCATTGGGCGATCTAAAACACAGGTCTTCTCCATTTTAAAGGAAAGGATTGGTCAGAAATTAACCGGTTGGAAAGGTAAACTCCTTTCAATGGGAGGGAAAGAAGTTCTCATCAAGGCAGTAGCCCAGGCGATCCCGGCGTACACTATGAGCTGCTTCCAATTACCTCAATGCTTATGTGATGATTTGGAGGGTATGATGAGAAATTTTTGGTGGGGTCAAAAGCAAAACGAAACAAAAATGAGTTGGGTCAACTGGAAAAAAATGTGTGTCTCAAAAGCTGATGGTGGCATGGGGTTTCGGAATTTGAGAGCCTTTAATCAGGCCATGTTAGCAAAGCAGGCGTGGAGAATCCTATCAAACCCATCTTCCCTTGTTGCTCGGGTCCTTAAATCAAAATACTTTCCCACCGGTGATGTACTAAATGCCAAGCTTGGGAATTTGCCTTCATACTCATGGAGAAGTATACACAGCAGCCTTGAAGTCATTAGGAGGGGTTCCAGATGGAGAGTTGGAAATGGGAAGTTGATACACATTTGGGATGACAGGTGGCTGCCAACCCCATCCACTTGCAAAGTCATTTCCCCCCCAAACAACAATCCAGAATTTCCCATGGTTTCTGCTCTCATTGATCCTCTCACAAAATGGTGGAATGTCAACCTGGTCAGAACATCATTTCTCCCTTTTGAGGTAGACACTATTCTAAGAATTCCATTATCCCATTGTTTGCCTGAGGATAAGCTAATCTGGTTGGGTAATAACCGAGGAGAATTTTCGGTGAAAAGTGCATACCACATTGCCTACAACATGATTGAAACAGTGGGGGAAGGGGAATGTTCTTCAGGTGATCCATATAAATCACTGTAGAAGAGACTTTGGCACCTTAATCTTCCTGCCAAGGTCAAGATTTTCGCCTAGAGGGTCTGTGTCAACGGTTTACCCACCATGGAAGCTATTTGTAACAGAGGAATCAGCAACAATAGAAGTTGCCCAATCTGTAGAACAGATACTGAAAGCATTAACCATGCCCTCCTCAGCTGTGACTTCTCCACCCTTGTCTGGAACCAATGGCTGGATAACCCCCTTGGCACACAAGAAGTCAGGTGGTCTTTTCTTGATTCTGCTATGCACATCCTCTCCCACCATTCTCAGCAAGTTCTGGAATACTTCTTTGGAATTGCTTGGGCAATATGGTATAATAGGAATAAGGTGGTCCACGAGGGTAGCTGCCTTTCCCACCAACAAGTTTGGCAATTGGCTAAGAGTTTGGTGGAGGATTTCAACAATGCAACCGATTGGGACTTCTCTCAACCGAGGGCTCTTCCGGTCAAATGGACCCCCCCACCTCCAGGAATCTTCAAAGTAAATGTTGATGGGGCAACCTCCGACCATGGTGGGAACTCAAGCATAGGTGCTGTTGTCAAGGACAGCACAGGTAAATCAGTTGCAGCCTTCTGCAAGCTTTTAAATGCTCGCTATTCTACTGAACTGGTGGAGATTTTGGCCCTGCTGCATGGTATTTTGCTTGCCCAAGACTTACATCTTCCTAGAGTTATAATGGAGTCAGATGCACTGGTAGCAATCCAAGCCATAAATGACAAGATTATTGGTGGCAGCTCGGGTCATCTCATTCAAGAAATACTTCATACGCGAAGCTCCTTTGAGTCCTGCTATTTTCAGCACATTAGTAGAGACTTCAACCAAGTGGCCCATGAGCTGGCCCAACATGCCCGCAGAAATGGAATATCCCAGCTTTGGAAAGATGTTTCTCCCCCTTTTATTTCAATGCTTATTCAATCGGATTCAGTGTAATGTTTTAGCTTTCTGATTCTGCTTCTGCAGATCTTTGTAAGGTTGTATCTCTCTTTCTGGTTTAATGAAATCCAAGTCCACTTTCAAAAAAAAAAAAATTCTTACAAATTTTTTTTTTCTGCAATTTCTTATATGCCACCAAATTGGGGTAGCTCTGTGAAGGCCCTCCAGACCTCGGATTTGTGCAAATAAGGTATTGTTGGAAAGCTTATAGGATTAACTTCACAATGGTACCAAATTGGCATCAATCAGACTTCTGAATCAAAATTATTGATGATGTAGAAAAAACTATGTATATATTAAGATTAAATGTGCTGGTCTTTAATGGGAAATACTAGTAAAAAGGCTTAATTTGTTACAAATCTAAAGTGCAGGTGTTAAATTGTTCAAATAAAAAATGCAAGGATCAAATTGACACTCAGTTTTAAATCCAGGTTGACATTTGTATAAACCTCCTTATTTTAATAGGAGTAAACCTCACAAATTGGCTACATGAATTATAAGGAAGCTATAGCTTATGTTCTAGAGATGGTCTATTGTCTCTAATATCTGATTCCAAATTAACAGTGGGCCATTCAATACTACAAATATGTTCCCCTCCTAACCAGAAGGATTGAGCAAATGACATCTATATTCTTATTTCTGCATAATTATAAATAACTTTTTTTTTTAAAGTATCAAACCAAGATAACAGTTCCATTAAGGTCTAACAAATGTAAACAAATGCAATCTGACATTGAACTTCCTTCATGACTAATATCTTGAGCCCTAGAATTAAAGCTTTACCAGTGTGATGAATAAACATGATCATCCTACAAAAACCAGCACGCAACAGCGGAGAATTGGCTTGACTAATAACCTGATATGCAAATTTGAATAGCAATAATAAATAGATTTATTTATATAAAGAAACAGCAGCCAATCACTATGTTATACTGAAATATTCCCAAACCAACACAGCCCAGAAAATGCTGCATAACATCCAAAAACTGTGACTTTCCATTATCCCTAAACAGCAAATCACTCCCCATCTACTTTACTTCTTTGTCGTCCTTCTGTTCCAGGGTAGCCTTGGTGTCGCTTTGTTTTGGGATTTCCTGTATTCTCACATATGGTTTCCTGGTCAATGTTTCTCCCCTCAGAGCAGCAACATAACGGTCATTTGTGTCCGCTTTGCACTGCAGCTCTCCAAGGTATTCTGCCAGTCTCTCTTGATTCACTTTCCCCAACATCTGATTGATTTGCAATTTCAAAAATTGAATTGTCACGATGTTCTTCCACTTTGGAAAGAAAATGCTTCAATGAAACAACCTCAAAATCGAGAACCTCATTGACTAAACAGTTGCAGTGAGAACATAAAGAATACACAATCCTTTAAGTATATCAAACTAGAAATGAATTGGGAGAATATCACCCACATACCCATGCACTAAAGCAAAAGACACAAATCAACTCCAAGCTATATTATTAAAAACTACGTATGCAAATCATAGTCGATTATAATACTTTTCTTCCTAATCTATAAGTCAAGAGAAGATGAATTAATTGACACAAAACAATACAAAACTTAGATACGATTCCTTAGATTCTATACCTTAGGTTCCTCAACATTGCATTGACCAATCAATACAAATAATGTTATCATTTCCCAAGGACAATTAAATTCAATGATATAACCTTTTTTTTTTTTTTTTTGATAAGTAATAAGTTTATTGATATCAAAAAAGGAACACCCTAGTACACAAGGAGTGTACAATGGGTCAAACAATTCAAACTTATTGGCCAATGCAACCACATGGGTTGAATTTAGTTGGGTACTACAACTAAGTTTTACCTCAGACATGAAATCCCATGTAATGAATCTTATGTTATAGATCCATGTAAGTGTTTTTTTTTTTTTTTCAATCCCTAAACTCAAATAAATCTTATTTTGCAAGGTGTGTACAATAGTATCCAATCCCAGATGTATTGAAATGTTGTAATACAAAATTTAAAAAGGAAATAAAGTTAACATTTGGGATTTGTTTGGCAAGTGTTGCATTTGGTAGGAAACAGATATTACTGGACAAATATACATGCATGAAACATATAAGGGTTGGTTGATATGTATCAAATGCTCCATTGAATCTCAGTCTCCACAAAGAATCAGGATGGAGCTCAAGGGCAATTAACCCCCATAATGATTTCAATTTTTAAACATTTATTCATAACTAAAAATTAAAGTGTAATCCACAATCCCTCTCAATCTCAACACAGCAAAAACATAAATCTAAGAATTTTGATATCAAATGATAAAAATCCAAACAACCCAACAAGCGAAACGATGAATGAAATGATGGGGAATAGAAAGATTTCAAAGAGAAGAGAAAGTGAACTATGTTCCTAAACTTAGGTACAGTTCAATAGGTATTGTACTCTAGGTTTCCCAATATTGCAATAACCAATGCAATACAAATAATTTTTTTTTTTTTTCTTTTGCCAAGAACAATTAAATTCAATGATATAACTTATTAGCCAATGCAACATTGTAACCATATGGTTGAAATTAATCAAAGAACCTAAGGTTGTGCACTTACGAAACTGTACCCAAATTTTACCCAGATCGCTATACCCCACGTAATGAATATTTTGTTTATAGACCCATGTAAATTCTTCATCTCAATTCCTAAACTTAAACAAGTCCTATTTTGCAAGAAATAAAGTTAACATTTGGGATATGTTTGACTAGTATTGTATTGGGCAGGTAACAGAGATTACTGGACAAATATACATGTATGAAACATATAAGGATTGGTTTTATAAGTAACAAATGTTACATTGAATCTCAGCCTCCCCACAAAATCAGAATCCAGCTCAATCTAGCCCCATTAAGAATTAATGTCACAACCCAACAAAAACATATTCATAGCAAATGATAAAAAGCTCAAAAAACCCAACAAGCAAAACGATGAATTGAAATGAGTCAAGGAGAAGAGAAAGCATACGAGAGAGTCGGGTCGAGCAGCCCAGCGAAGACGACGCATATGGTAGCGAAAGCTACGAAGAATGGCTTCGACTCCCTCGTCCTCCTCACCAACCACCTCCAAGTCGTTCTCTTCTCCCACAATAGCAAAATTCCTTCCAAATCTCTCTCTGTCTCTCTCAATATCCTCAACCTATTCTAACCAATTACTACATGGGCTTTCTATTTTTGTTTTGGGTTTATGAGCCTTTCCCAAGTTATATAAGGAACGAAATTGCAAAATAACCATAAAATCTCAACTATATAGTTAGTAGTCAATAGTTTCAAACTATATTTTTTTTTAGCAACTCGAGTCTAAGAGGCTCGATTTAGGGGCTATAAATCGAGTTTTTGAGGGTCGATTTTCATATTTTGATCGGGTCTGAGTTGGCACTTTTTCCACGTGGCATCCACATGTAAATTGAGTCTCTAAGACTCGATTTACACGCTTATATATGCCACAGCACAGCACAACTCAGAAATCAGAAATCAGAAATCAGAGCCCAAAAAAAAAAAAAAAAAAAAAGCGGAAAAAGAAAAGAAAGCCCCAGGCAGCGGCGACCCAGGGCCAAGCAGCGGTGACCCAAGCCGCGCAAGCAGCGGCGTGCGAGCCTGGGTTGCGCGGCCCTGGGCTCGCGCGAGCCTGGGTGCTCGGCCCTGGGCTCGCGTGAGGCCTGGCCGCGCGGCCCAGGCCTCGCGCGAGCCTAGGCCGCGCGGCCTCTTCCTCTCTCTGATCTGATCTTTCTCTTTCTCTCTGATTTGATCTCTCTCTCTGATCTGATCTGAACTGATCTGATCTGATCTAATCTCTCTCTCCGCTGATCTGGTCTTTCTCTCTCTCTCTGATCTGATCCGGTGAGGTGAGGCACGTCTGGGACTTAAAATTTTTTGAAAGTTTTATGGTTTAGAAATCGAGTCTTTGAGACTCGATTTCCACGTGATTGCCACGTGAAAAAAATGTCACATCAACCCACAAAAATCGAGTCCCAAAAACTCGATTTATAGGTCCAAAATCGAGCCTCTTAGGCTCGAGTTGCTACTATGCTATTTACTTTCCAAACCAGGCCAACTAACCATAAAGTTTGATACTTATGGCTAGTTAGCCAGATTCCCCTTATATAAGCCTTTGTTTTGGGCCACAATATATATATAACCTCAAATACAATGCAACGCCTATGTCTGTTCACTAACTGCTTCCACAAGCTTCTCAGAGCAGAGCCTGAAGAGGAGAAGAGGGTGGTTGTATTTGGTGGTGGAATGGCGGAGATGGTCGTAAATGGAGGAAGGGTTTTGGATTAGAGATTTCCATGTTTTGCAGACGGAGGTGAACTTTATGATGAATTTTAGAGGTAGTTGTATGAGAACAAACTCAACAAAGGATATGATTTCAGGAGGTAAAGAGTCCCACATCGCTTCTTCTTCTTGGGTGAATAATGATTTTGAGAATTCAGGTAAATTGTCTCACATTATTGGCTGTTTCCTTCAGCCTTCAATGACACATAAAAAGGACAGAGCTATTAATATTTTCAAATTCACATTATAAGCCCAAGCCCTTTCCTAGCACAGCCCTGCATTATCCAATATGGTATCTCATATAAACTTGGTTGACAAACCCCACCATCCTCAAAGGCCCAGTTCACATCCAATGTTCAAAATTTTCACAGTTTTGCCTCATCTATGCTGTATGCTTCTATTTAAAAGGTTTTTCCTGTTTGGGATATGCAGGGATGTAGCTATTGATTCACAATTTCATGCAATTGAATTGTCATAGTGTTCTTCCACTTCAGAAAGAAAATGCTTCAAAGAAACAAACAACCCGAAGACTGCATTAGGATTATCAAAAACAGTTGAAAACTATTAACATCAAGTTATTATTCTAGCCTGTGAGAAATGCCACAGACATATCCGCCGACCACAGCTCCCCAGTCTTCGTCACCTCCACTGCCTTCAGATGGAAAGAGAGATCCATAGACTCTCTCTCTCTCTCTCTCTCTCTCTTTATTTATTTTTTCCTAACACTAAGGTTCAGTTTGTTTAACCATAGTAACTTAATTAATCTTTAAATGAACACTCTTTATGATCCAGATCCACACACGAATCCAAGGGTTTTTTTTTTTTTTTTAAATGCCAGGCAAGCTTTTTTTTTTTTTTTTTTTTTGGGAAGGGAAATGCCAGGCAAGCTTCAATAGGTAAATACAATTTTACATAATACATTTCAAAGTATGCTTCTTGATCACATTCATAGACTTATCAGGTAAGGACTATGCATTAACAAACCCCTACCACCTATTATTGAGAACCCATTGGGCTAAGTAATGAGCTGCTAGATTAGCTTCATGATTTATCCAAGAAAATGCCATTGGATTCAGTTCTTTAGCCATATCATAAGTGTCTTCTACAATACATATAGCTTCCCAAGGAACAGAAATAGGCCTTTCCCATTGAAAGTTTTGTTAAGAGCATTAATACAATTCTTTCGAGTCTCCTTCAATTACTACTTTCCTCAAATTTAGTTCTTGACTCAATAAAAATACCCATCTAATTCCTTTTGCACCCAGCAATTACCTTGCCCTTCCAAAATCCCTTCCAAGGCACTTTGTAGTCTGTTTACAACCTTAGTCATTGAGGGGCGAAGTACACGTTCTTTACTTACACAATCCAATGCCAAGGACGCAACATATGCCAGTGCTTCCATTTCCAATGGGGTAGGTCGGGGTACTTTTGGGTCCAAAAACTTGTGAATTTCCTTTTTGGCAATGTATGGCACTACAAAATCAACTATAAGCCTCAGCTCACCATTTTCATTTGTATGAATTGCCTTGAGCCCGGACAACATTTCTAGCAATACTACTCCAAAGCTGTACACATCAACTTTGATTGTCAAACCGCCAGAAATTAGGTACTCAGGATCCAGGTAACCAGGGGTGCCTGCTATCGGCTCATAGTGAATATCAGACTTCACAAATATGTTGAAATTAGACAGCTTGGCAGTCAACGTGGCATCTAGTAATATCTTAGATGGTGTGATAATGCGATGTATGATTGGTGGTACTGCATACACATGTAGGTATTCAATGCCTCTGGCTATGTCTAGTGCCACTTTAATCCGAGCAGCCCATGACATTAGAGAAGTACTTTCAGGATTGTGAAGATGGTGATGAAGGGTACCATATCCCATGTACTCGTAGACCAATAAGCCATCCTTACTATCTTCACAAAATCCCAATAAGCGAACAACATTCTTGTGATCAAGTTGGGACAAAGCTTCCAATTCACGTAGAAATTCATTTACAATTTGCTTAGACATTGAAATTTCAACACGATGAATAGCCACTTCTCGGCCATCATCTAAAATGGCATGGTACAGTGAGCCAAAGCCATTTGTTTTAATCTTGCAATCCTTTGAAAAGTTGTTAGTGGCTTCAAGTAGCATTTTCAAAGGAAATTTTTCCCTATCTATAATTTCCAAGCGTTTGAATCTTGTTGTTAGGATTGTGTGTCTAGGTCTTTTGGAACTGTTTGTTAGTGACATGGCTGCGAAAAATAATGATAATATGGAATTTTTTTTGGAATGAGAGAATTTTTGAGGTGTTCGGTTAGATTTTGAATTATTACTGCTCTTTGGCCTCTCTTTGAAGGTTGTTGTACGCCCAGGGCTTGTTGTGCTGGAAGGATCAGTTGGAATTATTTCATAAATTTCAGAACTACTGTCAGTTTCAGACCTACCTGGTGGGAAGTATTTCTCTATGGAATTAGAGAATTGTGCTGCTGCATGAGGTGCTTCATTAGATTCTGAACAACTATCATCTGTTTCAATTTCAGACATGGCAGGTGGGAAGAGTAATGAAATGGAAAAACTTCTTGCTCTATTAGCATCAGTGTCAGAGTTGTTGGTTGGAATTGGATTTGTTCCATTCAATACAGAACTAACAGACTCCAACTTGGCTGATGGGGAAAATGAAAACTCTACTAGTGATGGAATTCTTTCTTCACTAATTGTTGGACTACCAAGTTCTGAGTTGTTGGCTACAAATTCTGCAACCAAAAATATCGAAATCTGATGAGAAAATATCTAATTCTCATTAATAATCAAAAGAAGTTATTACTCTGTTATTATACTCAAAGAGTACAAATCC
Organism: Quercus glauca; assembly: GCA_023736055.1. Taxonomy (NCBI): domain Eukaryota; kingdom Viridiplantae; phylum Streptophyta; class Magnoliopsida; order Fagales; family Fagaceae; genus Quercus; species Quercus glauca. The sequence continues at coordinate 3,885,576 of CM043318.1, forward strand.
TATTCGCTAATTACAATATGATAGTTGTACATGGACAAGCACGCAACAAGCACAATAACTACATAAATAAATAAATAAAAAATAATTGTAGCATAGGAAACTACTGTCGTTTATGCAAACCATACAAGAAACAAAATGCTTATTCCATTGTTTCAATTTTTTGACACTCCCCCTCAAGATGGACTATGCGAGCATGGATACTGATCACAACCACTTATCAAAAAAAGTATTGATCACAGCCATCTTGGAGCGAAGTGTTGAAAATTAATAAAGCTCAAAGCCTTTGTCAGCAAGTCTACTTGTTGGGAATGTGTACCAAGATGAAGTAACTTTATAGTCCCAGCTTGTACCTAGTCCCTCACAATATGGAAATCTATTTCAATTTGTATAGTTTGCTCATGAAAAACCGGATTAGCCCCCATATGAAGGGCTGACTGTCACTGAACAACAAAGTGAGTTGAGAATGAGAACATTGACCAGAGCATCGCATTTATTGTGATTTTATTTTAATTTTAGTATTTATTTCTGATTTCAGCATTTTTAGTTTTTTTATTTTTTTTCATAGAATTAAGAAATTCATAACTCATTGGCAAAACATACATACTATCATCCCTAGAGATAAAGCAAGTATTAGTAGAGAGATCAAGTAACTTGTAACCCTTAACAACAAATGGGTACCCTAAAAATACACATTGCTTAGCTTTAGGATTGAATTTGGACCTATTAGAGCATTAATAATAGTGAAGCTAAATAGCTATATAGCTATTTTAATTTCACCAAAACACAAAAAAAATGCTCTACATCAATGTATGTAAAGCTAAAAACAAGCTTCCGCACGACGGAAGGTGAAACTAAAACTTTAAAATATTTTTTTAAAGATAAATACTATTATTTTATTCCAACGGCTCTTTTTTATTTCTCAATTTCAGATTTCTCTCTCTTCTCTCACACTTCTCTGTTCTCTCTTCTCTCTTTGAGCATTCTCTCTTCTCTCTCTGGGTTGTGGTTGTGCTCCGGCCTCGTTGGTCGAAGTAGCTTTCCGTGGATAGGAGTGCTTGCTGGTGGTTGTGCTTGCTCGTGGATCGGTGACAAAGTGGTGCTAAAAAGCTACTTCGTCGAACTCCCAAGCCCCAAGCCACCGATCCACACCTCAGACCCACGCCTCCGACCCGACTCGCCTTCAGGTGAGTTGTCTCTGTCTTCTTCATCTACATGCTTGGGATTTTTTATTTGGGTTATTGGAATGATAAATTTATAATATTTGTTGAATCTAATGATTAATTGTTGAGGATTGGAATATATTGGGAATTTTCTATTTGTAGGAATTTATGTTTTTGTTTTTAAATGTTAGTTTGGGAATTTTCTGTGTGCAAGGAAGGCTACAATTTTTTTTGTTTCTTTTTTTGCTTCTTGCTGATTTTCTTTTTGTTGATTCTAATTTATTACAACAAATGTCATGTTGGAAATTGTTTGGGGAATTTTCTGGTTGCAAGGAAGTTTATGTTTGTTGTTTCTAATCAAATCCTTCATGACTCATGAGCCTTCTTAATCATTATAAATTCCTTTAAAACTCTTCCTAATCACCTATATATGTTGTCTCTATTTGAAGAACCTGCTAAGCACTTAGAAATTGAAGTGTATGATGCTAATCAATAATGTTGTTATACTAGACGATAATAGGCTATCATGATGATTGAGAAATTTTTTTTAGTCAAAAGATAAATTTGTATATATATAATTTAGGGTTAAAACAAAATATTATTGCTACACTAGATGATTATTTGCTATCATGATGATTGAGAAATTTTTTTAGTAAAAAAAAAAATGTATAAGTATAGTTTAGGTTAAAAAAATCACTTGTTAATACTAGACAATTATTTGCTATCATGTGGCGGGAGCGGTGGCGGTGGCAGCGGTGGCAAAACAAAGGCAATTAAAAACTTTAATGTGTGAATAGGAAGGAATCTGCTTATAGAGTAATTTCTAGGGAGACTTATTATTTAAAGTTAGGGTGTGAAGTCTGTTAATAATGTGCACTACAGTGAGTATACAATCACCCCAATACATCAAAGGAACATTAGAGTGTAACCTCAAGGCCCTTTCTACACATAGAATGTGTCGATGTTTCCTCTCCACTACTGAATTCTATTGTGGAGTAGCAAGACAACTATGTTGGTGTATGATTCCATGAGTTTAAAACAATTCAATCATGAAAAACTCAAAGGGCATTGTCTGGACAATAGTAAAGGTCTGGCGTTTGACTTGGATTTCATAAGATAAATCCAAGGTGATATAGTGTGGTCATCAACTATGGTACGAAAAATATATGTAACCCACCACACATCACATCAAATCAAAAGCTTCAATGCAAAAATGATAATGAAAAGGAAATAGAAGCCTCTTTTGTTTTGCATGAGGAAAAAATGTCACTAGTCCTGTTTTAAGCGGCATTTACATCTGGTAGAACATCCCTTCAACACAAAACCCTAGAATTTGAGGGATGCCCCTGTCTAAGGGGCACAGCTTACTCATGTCACTAGAGTTCAAAGTAAAATTGACAAAGAATTTATGTACAGGAAGATGAAAGGAAGGAAGAATAGAATTACAAGTGTTTGAGAAGTTTAATTTTGCAGCAAGTGGAGGCCATTATGAACCTCACCCACATCAATCGGCCTCCAGCATATTAGGTCCTATATGAGGCAGAAATTTGATAGTTTGACAAGACAATATACGAGTTTTTGAGTAAGCAGACTAAGACATAATAAATTGAAGGAAAATGTAGGCACACGAAGGACATTTTCAAGGAAAAGTTGGACTGAAATTCTAACAGATCCTATGAGAGTTAACATAACTATTTCACCATTTGGAAGTTCCAAAACACACTGCTTAACAAATGTGATAGTGATAAGTAGAGCTACAGAATGCACAATGTTATTTGTAGCTCTGGTATCCACAACCGATGTATCTCCCTCATATGCATGTCTATTAACCACTTCCTTATTTATTATTATTTTTTTTTTTTCAGAAAAAATCGAATGCCTCAAATCACAACTGAAATCAGGACTATGAAAGTTCTGCAAAGAAGAAAAATTACCTACCATAGAAGTGGAGTGAGCGGCTAGCTGAATTACATTGTTGGTCATGTGAGTTTCATTATTAGTGAAAGCAAAATTGCTTGACTGAATCTGAGTTCCCAACATAGCCAAGAACAATTGACATTGCTCCTGAGTGCATGTAAATGAAGTAGAAGCAGAAGTAGAATTATTTTCAACAGTGTGACCCATCATTCCACAGTGATCGCAAGTGGGCTTTTCTTTCCCCTTAGAGTTGTTATTTTTGTTTCCTGAAGAAGAAGATACCTTAGTAACTGGGGTTGATGATTCCACATGAGGACTTGAATTGTTTCCCACACTACAACGCCTTTCTTCTTGAATCAGCAAAGAGTATACTTTGTTGATGGATGGGAGAGGATCCATCAACAAAATTTGTGCCCTAACTTGAGCATAGGAGTCATTAAGACCCATTAAGAATTGCATCACTAAATCTTGATGCTTTAGATCATTGAGTTTCTGACCTAAGTTGCAAGTGCAAAATCCACAAGAACACATTAGAAAAGGTCGAAATTTTTGCAATTGATCCCAGAGCACATTCAATTGAGTGAAATATGATGTAATTGATGATTGACCTTGAGTAATTCCAGCAATATCCTTCTGTAATTGAAAAACTCGTGGTCCATTTGCTTGTGAAAGTCTTTCCCTAAGGTCATTCCAGATTTCAAGAGCAGTGTCCTTATCGACTATACTTGTAGCAATTTCTTGAGAAACGGAATTGAGGATCCATGAAGTAACCATTTTGTTGCAGTGAATCCAAGCTTGAATTGCCGATGATGTTTTGACCAATGGAGATGAGAGAGTCAATGTGCCATCAATAAACCCCAACTTGTTCTTGGCAATCAATGCCATTCGCATTGATCTTTCCCAAGTTGGGTAATTCTCTCCCACAAGAGGTTGATACACAAGCATAGCACCAGGGCTTTCTTCATGGTGCAGGTACAGAGGATTTGATGGATCATCCAAGACGGATGAGCTTTGTGTAGAGGATGAAGAAGTTGATGTCGAAGCCATTGGAATGGAAGTGTTTTCAACTTACTGCTTTGACAATATATCGAAATCTGATAAGAAAATAACTAATTCTCATTAACTAGCAAAACAAGTTACAACTCTTGTTGTTTCTATACTCTGTATAAGAACAGAATAATCAAATTGGTTACGCAGTGATTATGATGAGAAACTTACTTGGGTCAACTTGGTGCTTCAATTAATGATCCAACCATCAAAGTAACAATCAAAATTGAAAAGCAAAAGAATAGAAAGCTACTGATCCTGGACATAAATATAACTGAATCGTGAGAGTGAAAGAATTGCATATCATAATTGGAAGATACATTCTCATGCTGTCATGCACTATCTTGCCGTGTTCCTTAATCCTTTCCTTGTGACCGAGGAGGGCCCAAGTTCACTTTCCACTCCAGAACAAATAAAAGTAAGTTTCCCCTGCGCTCAACAGTTTTCTACTAGCGTCAAAGCGCGTTTGGTAGCTCTATTTTTGTGAGTCAAAAAATGAGACTTTGGCTAATTTACTTTGCCGAGACCATTCAAATTTTGCTACGTCTCAAATTCTAGAATCCCACGAGTCCATATCCACTAGGACTCTTTTCTCTTTGGGATTTAATCCTGGCAATTAACTTCTCAGAAAAAAAAAAAAAGAAATGGGATTTTCAATTTCTTTCATTTTCAATTTATTTTTTACAACAAGAATGTAGTACAAATGCTCCGTTTGACCAAGAGGGAAATTCACATGCAGATTCAAGGAATCCTGCTTTAGTCAGTTGTATACGTGGGTATATGGATATAGGAAGTACACTGTTTTTTTTTTTTCTTTTTTGATAAAATAGGAAGTACACTGTTGTTTTGTAATCTGCTTTGGCGGCTGATGTAACTGTTTGTTAAGCAAGATATAAATTTATAAGCTTTTATCCATAAATAAATAAAATTCTTAATTTTTTTTTTTTCTGCAATTTCTTATATGCCACCAACTTTGGGCAGCTCTGTGGGGGCCCTCCAGACCTCGGATTTGTGCAAATAAGGTATTGTTGGAAAGCTTATAAGATTAACTTCACAATGGTACCAAATCCGCATCAATCAGACTTCTGAATCAAAATTATCGATGATGTAGAAACTATGTATATATTATGATTAAATGTGCTAGTCTTTAATGGGAAATACTAGTAAAAAGGCTTAATTTGTAACAAATCTAAAGTGCAGGTGTTAAATTGTTCAAAAAAAAAAAAAAATACAGGGATCAAATTGACACTCAGTTTTAAATCCAGGTTGACATTTGTATAAACCTCCTTATTTTAATAGGTGTAAACCTCACAAATTGGCTACATGAATTCTAAGGAGGATATAGCTTATGTTCTAGAGATGGTCCATTGATCTCAAATATCTGATTCCAAATTAACAGTGGGCCATTCAATACTACAAATATGTTCCCCTCCTGACCAGAAGGATTGAGCAAATGGCATCTATCTTCTTATTTCCGCATAATTATAAATAACTTTTTTTTTTAAAGTATCAAACCAAGATAACAGTTCCAATAAGGTCTAACAAATGTAAACAAATGCAATCTAACATTGAATTTCCTTCATGACTAATATCCTGAGCCCTAGAATTAAAGCTTTACAAGTGTGATGAATAAACATGATCATCCTACAGAAACCAGCAAGCAACAGCAGAGAATCGGCTTGACTAATAACCTGATATGCAAATTTGAATAGCAATAATAAATAGATTTATTTATATAAAGAAACAGCAGCCAATCACTATGTTATACTGAAATATTCCCAAACAAACACAGCCCAGAAAAAGCTGCATAACGTCCAAAAACTGTGACTTTCCATTATACCTAAACAGCAAATCACTCCCCATCTACTTTACTTCTTTGTCAGCCTTCTGTTCCAGGGTAGCCTTAGTGTCACTTTGTTTTGGGATTTCCTGTATTCTCACATATGGTTTCCTGGTCAATGTTTCTCCTCTTAGAGCAGCAACATAACGGTCATTTGTGTCCTCTTTGCGCTGCAGCTCTCCAAGGTATTCTGCCAGTCTCTCTTGATTCACTTTCCCCATCATCTGATTGATTTGCAATTTCAAACAATTGAATTGTCATGATGTTCTTCCACTTAGGAAAGAAAATGCTTCAATGAAACAACCTCAAAATTGAGAACCTCATTTACTAAACAGTTGCACTGAGAACTTAAAGCATGCACAATCCTTTCAGTATATTGAATTAGAAATGAATTGGGAGAATATCACCCACATACACATACACTTAAAGCAAAAGACACAAATTAACTCCCAGCTATATTATTAAAAACTACTTATATAAATCATAGTCGATTATAATACTTGTGTTCCTAATCTATAAGTCGAGAAGATGAATTAATTGACACAAAACAAAACAAAACTTAGGTACAATTTCTTAGATTCTACATCTAAGGTTCCTCAACGTTGCATTGACCAACCAATACAAATAATGTTATCATTTCCCAAGGAAAATTAAATTCAATGAACTTATTGGCCAATGCAACCATATGGGTTGAATTTACTTGGGAACTACAACTAAGTTTTACCTCAGACATGAAAACCCATGTAATGAATCTTACGTTATAGATCCATGTAAGTTTTTATTATCCCAATCCCTAAACTCAAATAAATCTTATTTTGCAAGGTGCGTCCAATAGTATCCAATCCAAGATGTATTGAAATGTTGTGATACAAAATTTAAAAAGGAAATAAAGTTAACATTTGGGACATGTTTGACAAATATTGCATTTGGTAGGAAACAGAGATTACTGGACAAATATACATGCATGAAACATATAAGGGTTGGTTTATAAGTATCAAATGCTCCATTGAATCTCAGCCTCCACAAGAAATCAGGATGGAGCTCAAGGGCAATTAACCCCCATAATATATATATATATATATATATATATTTTCCTTAATGATTTCAATTATGAAACTTTTTTTTCTTTTAATTTTAATTTTTGATAGGTAAGGAAAATATTTTATTAAGAAAAAACTAGCCAACCCAAGTACATTTGGGATGTACTGTGGTGTGGGGGCAAAAATCAAGAACCAAAATTACAATGATCAAGTAAAGCCAAAAGGGAAAAACAAGAAATATGCGACAAAACCACACTCCAAACAAGGAAAGTATGCAACAAAAAATACTTAATCTCTAGCAAGGACCGTTCACATCCCTCAAAGCATCTAGCATTCCTTTCTCTCCAAATACACCACATCAAGCAATTAGGCACAAGTCTCCAAAAAACTATTTGCAATGTCGTCCGAATTTACCTTGCCAAGACTCAAACAACTCAAATACTATAAGAGGCATAACCCAATGGAGTCCAAACAAACAAAACACCAAAGAGCACAGCTTAGAAGCTATAGGGCAATGAAGCAGAAAATAATCCACCAACTCCCTATATCTCTTACACATATAGCACCAATAGCACCAATCAAGAACAATAATACCTCTTATTAGATGTAAGAATCTTACCTAAAGAGGCTGACCATGAAAAGAAAGTCATCCTTGGAGGGACTTTCGATTGCCACACCAACCTCCAAGGGAAGGAGAGAGTAGGAGGGTAGAAAGAAAGATAGAAACATTTATTCATAACTAACAACTAATGTGACATTCACTATCCCTCTCATTCTCAAACACAGCAAAAACATAAATCTAAGAATTTTGATATCAAATGATAAAAAGCCCAACAACCCAACAAGCAAAACGATTAATGAAATGATGGGCATAGAAAGATTTCAAAGAGAACAGAAAGTGTATTATGCTCCTAAACTTAGGTATAGTTCAATAGATGCTGTACCTTAGATTCCCCAATATTGCAATAATCAATGCAATACAATTTATGTTTTTTTTTTTTTTTTGGTAAAATACTATTTTGGTTCTTAAACTTTACAAAAAGTTTGTTTTTAAACCCTAAACTTTAATAAGTTCTTTTTTCAACCCTAAACTTTGTAAAGAGTTTTTTCAATAGTTTAGAGACAAAAATAGGGATGAAAAAAGAACTTTTTTTATCAATTTAGGGATAAAAAAACAAATTTTTGGTAAAGTTTAAGAACGTGTATAAAACATTTTCAATAGTTTAAGGACGAAAAATGAAATTTTAAATAGTTTAGGGGAAAAAAAAGAATTTCTTAAAGTTTAGGAATGAAAAACAAACTTTTGCCTTTTTTTTTACAAGAACAATTAAATTCAATGATATAACTTATTAGCCAATGCAACATCGTAACCACGTGGTTGAATTCAATCGGAGAACCTAAGGTTGTGCACTTACAAAACGTACCCAAATTTTACCCAGGTCGCTAAATAACATGTAAAGAACCTTTTGTTTATAGACCCATGTAAGTTCTTCATCCCAATTCCTAAACCTTAAAACAAGTCCTATTTTGCAAGAAATAAAGTTCACGTTTGGGATATGTTTGACAAGTATTGTATTGGGTTGGTTTTAGAAGTACCAAAATGTTACATTGAATCTCAGCCTCCACACAGAATCAGAATCCAGCTCAATCAAGCCCCATTAAGAATCAGTGTCACAACCCAACAAAAACATAAAATCTAAGAATTTCCCATATCAAACGATAAAAAAGCACAACAACCCAACAAGCAAAACGACGAATTGAAATGATTCAAAGAGAAGAGAAAGCGTGCGTACGAGAGATTCGGGGCGAGCGGTCTGGCGAAGACGAGCTTCGAGCTCTGGGTTCTGTTTGTTAGTGAACTGCATGACGCCGTAGCCGATAACTCCAGGAACGACGCCGCATATGGTAGCGAAGGCTATGAAGAATGGCTTCGACTCCCTCGTCCTCCTCACCAGCCACCTCCACGACGTGCTCTTCTCCCACAGTAGCGACATTTCTTCCAAATTTCTCTGTCTCTGTCTCTCTCTCAATTTCCTTTCAACCAATTACAACACGGGGCTTTCTATTTTTGTTTTGGGTTTATGAGCCTTTGTTTTGGGCCTGTACAATATATATGGATATCAAATCCAATTCATCGCTAGTGATGTCTTTGGTTTTTTTTTTTTCGTGGTGATAAGGAACTTTCATTAAAACTACAAATATTTCCTTTAAAAAAAGTTAAATTTATCTCTTCTAATCATATGGGATTTAAAATTGAAGACCTATCTAGATTAAATGAAAAAACAAAAAGAAATCATCTATTATACATGTATGAGCTAGAAATTTGAAGACCCATAAGTAATTGGGGCTTGGGTCAAGGTTTACCACAATTAATTTATAAAGATGAGTGTTTAGACCAACAATTGGATTGTTTAACGATAATTCTAATTCAAAGACAATAATCTGGCAAGAAATTAGCACTAGTAATTTTCACAAAGGGGAAAAATTATTATTCTTATCTCCCTAGGAATGGCCGAGGACCCTTTTACACTTAAGGAAAAACAAGTATAATCACTATTTTCTCTTAATTTTACCATTTGATTCTCCCTCAAGATACTTGTCTCATCCTTCCTTTTAGGGCCCTGCTGAGTAAGTAATAGGTTGTGTTTGCACTGTTCAGTATCATTCAATCATTAATGCGGCTAGCATGGTTGGTACAATGCATTCAATGCGGAAATGATAGTAGTTTTTCTAGAAAGTTTTCTCATCTTCTTATCCACATGGGCTAGCATTACCTTCTTTGAACCAAGATCTCCACCCTCATGCAAATTCCTTCTTACTTTTCTCGGGCTAGCTTCATCTAAGCTCCTTTCTCAGGCTAATTGCTTGTTCAATCACATGTATTTTTCGGCCTTCTTGGGCCTCTTTGGATTTGGTGGGCTGATGTTTGGCCCATTAGATTCCTCGGATCAAGCTCAATGGAACTAGTCTTTTTGGTCTCCCACAATACATTACAACTCTGAAGGTTTATTCAATATCTCATCATTTAAATTTTTATATGATGTCATACTTTATACATGATTAGAATATTAAAAAAACCAAAATTCATCAAAAAAAGAATATAAAAAATAAATGGTGAGAATATTTCTAGTGTAATGGATTTTTTTTTTTTTTCTTTCTCTTTTGATAAAACAATGGATAGAATCTTGTGTTCTACTATTAGTTATTTTTTTTAAGGAAAAAAAAAAGTGGGTTATATCCTTGATTATATACACACACATACACATAGAAGTAATTTAAACTTTGAACATTTTTACAAGAAATTATAGGAGGTACATTGAGGTACAAGATTAGTGGCATATATAGGTGTGTTGTTAGGGTTATTTAATATTAAGTTTTTAAAATCACATTTGTATGAGATTTATCAAAGATATTAGGGGGCTGTTTGGTTTTTGGTGTTTCCATCACTCATCACTCAAAAATGGTGGGACCCACAGAGAGAAGTTTGTTTGGATTTGTTTTCAAGTTTTGTTTCCATTACTGAATTCTCTGATTTTTGAGTGACGAGTTATGGAAACTAGAAACACATTTTAGGTGTTTTCAAGTTATGGAAACAGAATTATGATGGCATTTTGGTAACTTCCTGAGGAACACATCCGCCCATGGTAGAGAGTTGTCTAATCCACCTCATAACTTTTGCTCTCTCCAACACTCCACCCAACGGCTACTGCTCACGTGCCTTTCCCCTTCACACGAAAGCCATTGAAGAGCAAATCCTTCAGTACATTTCTTCAGAGCAACATCACCCACACCAAACCCTTCACGGCCTTACTTCTTCTCCAATCTCACACCCCATTCACGGCCTTACTTCTCCGATTCATCCTTCACCCTTCCCACAGCAACCTATTCGACAAAGAAGATCTCAAACGCCGCTCAACCTCAGGCATTGTGAACTCCAGCGACGACGGGATCGACGAGTTTGGGTCTTCACGAAAGTTACAGGTGGGTCGGTTCGGCTTGGAGGACGGAGGAAGCACGGATCAGTCTGTTGTGGGTTGGATTTCAGTGAGGAGGAGGGAGGAAGAAAGCGGTCAAAGTGTGTGGGTCCCCATTTTTTTAGCTTTTTAGGATGAAAACATAACTGGGTTTTGAGTGTCAAACAGGCTGAGTGATATATTTCATCATTATTGAGTGATAGAAAATGAGTTATGGAGTGATAAGTGTGGGTGATGAAAACTGAGTGATTAGTGATGAGTGACCATTTTTTTTTCACCCAAACAGCCCCTAGATATCACATACCTTGGTAGTCCACATGGCATCTAATAATATGTTAGATGACTTGTGGTGTATGATTGGTGGTACTTTATATGCTTGTTATACCAGTATATAAATGGCACTCATGTAATGTTTTTATTAAGGTTCAATTGAATACACTTCCAATAGTTTTTCATTTCATTTTATTATGAGACTCTCTTTTAGGGTCCGTTTGGATTGAGAGAGGAAGGAACGAGAGTAGAGTAAAATTGGCTAAAAATATACTAATTTGGGCCAAATATACTCTATGCCCCTTTCCTCCCCCCTTAATCCAAACGAACCATAAGTTTTCTTTAACGTCTGACAAGATATGATAACAATAGTGTCCTAAAGAAATTTGGCCTTGAATTTCCTCCATGACTGATATCCCAATTCCCAGGCCTAGAATTGAAACTTTACTAGTGTGATGTATAACATGATCATCATACAAATACCAACAAGCAAACAACAGAGAATTGTTTTGATTAATAAAACAGATATGCAAAATTTGAATAGCAACAATAGATAAATTTATTAAAAAAAAAATCAATAAACAAATTTAGCTATAACCATTATTCCTAAGCAGTCAATCACTCTATTACACTGAAATATATTAGCAAACAAACACAGCCCAAAAAATGCTGCATAACATCTAATAACATTGAAACTTTCCAATATTCCTAAGCAGGGAGTTGCTCCAGGTCAGGATGTGGGTTCCTAGTCAATGTTTCTCCTCTCAGAGCAGAAGCATAACGGTCATTTGTGTCCTCTTTGCGCTGCAGCTCTCCAAGGTATTCTGCCAGTCTATGTCGATTCATTTTCGCCATTTTCTGATTCATTCACAAATATCAAGCAATCAAACCATCATGATATATATAAAATAATTGACACTGATAGGTTTTATGGCAAAATTTAAGTATAGTTTCTTATATGCTTTTTTTTTTCTTCAGAAGCAATTCCTTAGCTATTGTACCTTTCTCTTAAGAACAAAGACACATCTTTTTTATTTAATTAATAACCAGAAAATTTGCAACATAACGGTCATGAAGGTCTAGTGGAACAAACTCCATCCAAACAAAAATTAAAAAAGAAATCCTAGCTCTCTTACCTAAGGCACGAGCTAAATCTATTGTACCTTAGGTTCAACGATGTTATATTGACTAATATAATACAAAGAGTGTTAGTTTTTCCAAGGAGAATTAAATTTAATGATATACTTTATTTGTCAATGCAACCACATTATTCAATTTAACTGGGTACCACCAAAGTTTACCCCAGACATTAAAAACCCATGAAACGAACCTTTTGATAAAGATCCAGGTAAGTTTTTATCCCAATCCCTACCTTAAAGAAGTCTTATTTAGCAAGGCGTTTCGAAGAGTATCCAATCCAAGAAGTATTGAAATGTTGTAATACAAAATTTGGAAAAGGAAATAAAATTAGCATTTGGGATTTGTTTGACAAGTATTGTATTGGGTAGGTAACAAAGATTACTGGGCAAATAACATATGGTCAATAGAAGTACCTAATGTTACATTGAATCTCAACCGCTTGGTTAATAACAATGTCACATATTAACAATCAGAAAAAATCCCTCTCAATTTATCTTTTGTTATATATCAATGTTATCTTTTATTATATATCAACTGATTAAAGCCCAAAACCCAACAAGCAAAGAGAAATGTTGAATGAATTGATTTTGGGATAGAAAGAGAAAAGCGTACGATGGAATCGAGGTTTGCATATTCTGGCGGAGATGGGCTTCGAGCTCAAGGTGGCGTGTGTTTGTGAACTGCATGGGCCTCTCTCTCTTTTAGTTGTGGTTTTTCTATTTTGTTTTGGGTTTATGAGCCTTTCACAAGTTTTATAAGTCTTGTTTTGGGCCACAAAATATATAGACTCAAATCCAATTCATCGCAAGTGAATATCTTTGGTTGGTGTCTTTCTTTTTGTTTTTTTTTTCGGTAACAAAGTATTTTCATTAAAAAAAATTTTAAAAAATATTTCTTAAATTATATCTCTTGTAATCATATGGGATTTAAAATTGAAGCCATATCTAGATTAAAAGGGAAAAAGGATAATTTATTTGAAATTGATCCATTTTATAGTTAAAATTATATATTAAAAATCTAAATGTTTATCCAATGTCACGTCATTTAAAATTTTAAATAATGTCAGTTAGAATCAATGAATAAAAACTAAATGGTGGGTATATTTTTAGTCTAATGGAGAAAATCTTGTTATGCCATAAGTGCATTTGAGCGAAGGGAGATAATTACTTACTATTTGCTATGGTGTTTTAAGAGGATTAAAGGGAAAAAAAAAACCAAGTAGGTTATAGTCTTGATTATATATATAATTCAATAGTTGTAGATGATGGATTTAAACTCTAAACATCCACTAAATTGTTGGCTGAGTTTCTCCTATGTCAAGGGATTGATGAAGCCTGCCTAGTCGACCTAGAGAGATGTTTGAACACAATAAGTTTATGGACAATATTTTTTTCTTAGTATTAACATGGTTTATTGTGATTGGTACATAATAAAAATGACAATGATAGCCCAAATGTAGGTGGCGTTACACCAATCACAAAAGGTCATGACAACATTAAAAAAAAAAAAAAAAAATTTGACAATTACAACAATGAGAGGGAATGATTTAAATTTTGAACATTTCTATTGAAAACACTAAGAGGTGTTTGTTAAGCAACTCTTGGGTTCATATGTGTGTGAGAGTATATATATGGGAAAAGATACACCAAACTTCTAGTTGAGTTTCTCATATGTCAAGAGAACACAAAAATTAATAATCTCTATCTAGTTGAATCGAAAAGAGCTTTTTTTTTTTTTGATAAGTTGAAAAGAGCTTTATCCATATATTTGAAATAATAAGTTTAGGCACACAAATTTTTATTTTTATCGTATTTAAAACCTGTTAATATAATCTATCATGATTTGTGCATAATAAAAATAATATTGATGGCGAAACAAAATGAAAATAATGTTTCTCTAGTCACATCAAACCATATCAACAATAGTAAAACAATTGTCCCTAACAATACTCTGATTGAAATGGCTTTGCAGTTTGTACTATTGTATCAAATTGTAGGTGCAATAAAAAGGCACTTGGTTTTCTCTATGGGGGAGATGGATGAGGCAAAGAATCGAAAAAATGGGCCGAGACCTTAGGCCCCATAGCTTTAAGATGGATTCTAGGATCAAACTGATTCAGCCAATGATTAAAAAAAAAAAAAAAAGCATTATTTAGACTTAAAAAAAAAAGTTTGCGTAATAAATATAACGAGCAATGGCCAATGGAGGCCCGTCGCTGGAGCTTGAAAGACTTAAAAGTAAACAGGACAAGCTTTATTTTCAATCTGGTTATTAAAATAACTGCTATAACAAAGATCATTGGGCTTAAAAAAAAAAAAACACAAAAACAAGAATAAAGATCTTAGCATTTTTCTTTTCAATTAAATAGAATATAATATTAAAATATAGTATTCGTTCCATGGTAAACGTTTTTTATCAAGAGATTTTATCAATTAATTTAACGTGAATAACATTTTTCTATGTTAAGTGACTTAATTAGTATTGTGGGGGCATTTTTTGCTTCAAGGCCAAGGATTAGACCAATTGGAACCTAGGCATTTTTTGCCTAACTAAGCTAGTGGTACTCAAACTTCTTTGGTTCATACCTTATAAGGTAGATTAAGGGAGGATTTCTTTCCAATGTGAAGCAAGAGCAAAAATTGCCTAGGCTCCAATGGTCTAGCCCTTGGCCTTGAAGCAAAAAATGCCCTCACAATAAAAGGATCCTTTTATTGTGGGGGTATTTTTTGCTTCAAGGAAACTCATGTACTTCTAAGCAATTTTTGCTTGTCCCACATTGGAAGGAAAGCCTTCCTCTTTGCACCTTATAAGACATGAACCAATTGTTGAAGAGTACCACTAGTTTGGAACCCAAACTAGTGGTACTCTTCAACAATTGGTTCATGAGGTTCCAAACTAGTGGTACTCTTCAACCATTGGTTCATGCCTTATAAGATGCAAAACGCAAAAGTTTACATTTAAATGTGATTTTTTCTTTTTTTATAATCAGACTTGAATGTGATATTCACACAATCCCTCTCAAATTTCAGACACATAGCTAAAACTTCATATAAGAATTTATACATATCAAATGATAAAAAGCCCAACAACCCAACAAGTAGAATGATAAATTGAAATGATGGGCATAGAAAGATTTCAAAGAGAAGAGAGAGCGTACGAGGGAATCATAGCTAGCATTCTGGCGAAGACGAGCTTCAAGCTTAGGGAGGTAGTCGCTATTGATGAACTTCATTGCGGGGTATCCGATCACTCCCGACATGGCGGTTAACGTCAACATCCATCTCTTCTCCCCTAGTAGAGACATTTTCTCAATTGATCTCTCTCTCTCTCTCTCTCTCTCTTTCCCCGGCACTGACTCACTGCATGGGATGGTTTCTAATTTTGTATTAGGTTTTTTGTGAGCCTTTGTTTGACAAGTTCTCTATAGGCCTTGTTTTGGGCCACAAAATATGTAGCTCTATTCCACTGCATCATAGCAAGTGGATTTCTTTGGTTTGTCAACTTTTTTGGTTAGAGCAATAAGCATTTACATCGGGTCAATATAGATTTATTCTAATTTATTTTAAAATTCTATTTTAAAAAAAAAAAATTTACATGGTTGAATGTAATTAGAGAATCTAAGAAATAATACTTTAAAAAAAAAAAAACTACAATTTTGCAAGAGAGAATTACTTTTCTTTTTTGTTTTTTTGTTTTTAATCTATAAACATCCAGCCATAATTCAATATATTGTTTTGGCCACCACCACCAAGAAGTGACCTATTCATCTTGTACCCCACCAAGTTCAAACAAAAAGTACTCTCTCTCTCTCTCTCTCTCTCTCTCTCTCTATATATATATATACACACACACACACACTAATGTATTAACTTTGAAACACGTGGGTTCTGTTAAATTCCCAATCCTGTTGTATCTATTAAATTATCTCTTTAGCACAAAAAAATAATTTAATAAATTTATTTATCAGTCATCTTCATTATCACATTAATATATGATTGGCAGTTTATTGGCAGTTTAAAATATGAAAGATTAATGCAATCATGTGGGAAAGGATACACCACACTGCGGGTTAAGTTTCTCCTATGCCTAGAACATGATGTAGCCCACTAAAACTTTGGTCCCGGCCTAGTAAGTTGAGCCCAATGAGCTTTTAACAATGATATTTTTTTGAACATGGTCTTACAGTCTTACATAGGTACAATAGAAAAAGGCACTTCCTTTCCTCTCTAGGGAAATGGATGAGACAAACAGTTGAAATAATGGTTTATGATGGATTCTAGGAGCAAAATTGTTTCGGCTAATTTTTAGGTTTTGGAGGCCTTCAATAAAAGCTTTGCTTAAACTTAATTTTACTTTCTTTTTTTAAATATATTATTTTTATGGATGTACGACTGTTGCTAGAAGCTTGTAAAGAATGATAGTATACACATGATAAGATTTATTTTCAATCTGGTGATCAAAATGACTGCTATAATAAAAAACTTTGTCAACAATATCCTACAATATGTTGGCCAAAGTTGAAGTTCACTTCGGAGTAAGCTTGGTCTTTAATGTTGTTGAGGATTTTGTGGGATTATGTTTTATGTTTGAATTACTTTCTTTATTGTTGCACTCTCTGGAGGCCTATTTAAAAAAAAGGCTCCAATAATAAACATGTAAAGGAGATTTAATGAATGAAATTTGAAATAGGAAAATTTTCAATTTGCTGGATGATGATTCCTAGCAACTTTGGTGCCGAGTGATGCCTAAGTTTAAAATGCGTATAAGTGCTGATTTTTAGTGTTTATCATTTCTTTTATTGTTCAATTTACCCATCATCTCGTATTTGATATTGTTTGGCATCAAAGCCATGTACTTCTTCATACTTTTTATTAGTGTTCATAGTTGTTTGCAACTAATCTCTCCATCTCAAATTGTTTGGTCTCTATTTCATTTTGAGATGTCTTAAAACAATATCTCACTTCCTATTTGAAATATCATACCAAAATAAATTAATTTTCTAACATACCCTTTACTTTATTTTAAAAAGTCAATACCTTTCTTTTATTAAAGTTTTTTTGTTAAGGAGAGTAATTTTGGAAACTTGTACATTTTTGTCTAAAAGATAATACATTAAAAGATGTTCCCTTAAAAAATAAGATTTTTTTAAATAGAACAAACTAAATGGGATAGAGGAAGTATATTTTAAATTATCAATTGATACATTTCTCACCTTCTATTCATGAATAAGTTCCTTTGATGCATATATTTCATGCCTATGTTTATATGTATATAAAGTCCTCGCATAATGATATACATTTGGTTGAGCCTAAGAAAAAAAAAATCTTGGATTCTTTTATGCAGGTTTTGCTCTAGGGAAAAATGTGAAATCTTTGTATTGGATTTTTCTCTCTTTATGTGACATTCATCATAGCAGTTGGAAAAACTTTCTCTACAAAAATTTGTCTCCATACTCTAGAGCATAGCTTTAATCATTTCTTCATTAATTTTCTTATCTATGCAGTTAGATAAGATGTATGTGACACTTGATTTATTATGTTGTTTATGTCGGGAGCTCGAAGACCGACATACCTTTGAGGGGAACAGAGTTTTTACTTTTTTTTTTTTTTTTTGTCATCCGGATTAAACAAAAATGGTATCGGTACAATTACTGGGGTTATTTACAATATTTTAATATACTTTAGATGCTTAAGACCCTTTATTATAATTTCCGAAATATTCATAGAAATATGATTATATAACACACATTGATGATTCTTGTAATTCTTGTACGTTGTAGATTTCATAATAAAATTACAGCAACCTTGTGAACATACTTCTAATTTTGAGGGAACTATGTTAAATTAAGTGTACGTTTGGTTCGTCGTGATGTTATATTACACCATAATATTACATTATTGTATTCTTACATTAACATAATCTCAATACAAATATACAACATTATATTATTTAAGAATATGATGAAATTAAGGTGATGTGATATAATTTGTAATTTTAGATTATGGTAATATTAAAAAAAATAAAAAATTTTAATGTCACATCATTATAATATAAACTAAACGCACTCGTATTTGTGTGAGTTTAACCTTTTTTTTTTTTTTTTTTTTTTTTTTTCTTTTTTTTTTTTTTTTTTAGCACTCTTTCCTTTAGGTTAAGTTTCTTGTTTTCAAATGCTGTCAAGTCAGGGAGGCCTAGACTAGACCTTGACCGACCTCCAAAACTCAGTTGTGCGCTGGTCCAACTTGCCAAAGTGCCAATAATGGAGCATGAGATAAGGCATCTATTGGGGAAAAAAAATCAAGCTAAAGACCAAGGGCAAATCAGGAATTTAAATATATTTTAAAAAAAAAAAAAAAAAAAAAAAAAAACAAACAAACAAACAAAAACACTAAACTGTTGAAGCCAAATGACAGATGTGACCTCAGAACAGAACCCGGCCACATGAAAGCTACATCTCATAACCTGGAATGAAAGAGGAATCTGAACATTTGTCTTTTGTGCACAAACTAAAATAATAGACAAAGCTGACATTTGGGAATCTAATGCTCTCAATAGCCAACTACCCCTCTACAGTCTTCCCCATCAGCCCCTCCCACTATAACCCTCTTTGCTCTTTTGAACTTTATTTGCTTTATATTTTCCATCCTCTTAAGTTCGTGTGAAAGGTTGCATGGCTTTAGAACCCCATTTAACACACACATCTCTCTCTCTCTCTCTCTCTCTCTCTCTCTCTCTCTCTCTCAAAAATTGAAAATGAATAAACCCCATGTGAGTAATAGAGCTGGAATGGCAAACAAAAGTTAGTCTAGCTCAATGAGGTTCATATAATGTAGGTACTACGTACTACTAATTAGAGCTTAGAATCAAGTTTGCTTTTTTTTAGGAGAACATGTATGTGATTTGTCATTTCATTGGCGAAATGGATGAGTTTGGAATCTCTTTATGCAAATCAAAAGCTCTTGGCTTCAGGTTTTCACATAAGGATGAGAATGTTTTTCTTAGGAAATGAAAATTGTCCAGGACGGTTGGGAAAGATGCATGATAAAAAGGGATAAAAGAGTCTTTCGGTAAAAGATCCTCCGAACAAAACTCTTTGATGATCACTCTCTTTCCATCTCTAAATGTAATTGGTCTTGCAGTACAACTTAACTCCTCTCATGTTTGAGGTGTAAAAAATATAAAGCAAGCCAAAGACACGCAGTAAAGGTCATAGAATATGGCTGAGCTACTGTTGAATATGTTGTTGCCTTTATCTTAAATATATAGATGGAAATGGTAGTTTGTAAATGACTCATTTGATGAGAACAAAATATACATAACGATCTTCTTATAATATATCCTTAAATGGATGAAAAAGGAAGTTCAAATTTTGAGGAAAAAAAATTTGAGAAAATGTTAAAAATACTACCAATTTTATTAAAAATGTTTACAAATTGGCATAAGTAATGTGATTGGTACCACATTATCAACAATAAATAAATTTTTATAATTATTTTTATTTTGTGTTCAAAGTAATAAAGTTGATACAGTAATTTATTTAAAAAATTTAAAGATAGTTATATACAAATTAAAATGGATAAATTCTTTTAATTATTTAAAATTTTCATACATTATTCTGGAATAGTTTAAAAAGAAAAAGCACTCAATCTAATGAATCTATTAGAGGGAAATCATTTATAAAAAGGGATTGCAAGGTCACTTCTTGATAAATGGGGGCTCCCATAACACCTAGCACCAGAAAGTACAGCTATCCAATGAATTTTATATACTACTATTTTGTTAATTTATAGAGAGATTCTAATCTATATAATCCCTAGTTCTAAACACATGTCATAGTTTCATCAGCAAACAGCTGCTAAAGTTATTAATGTAAGACCAATCAATCATTATACATTCCATCAATTAATGTTGTTCTAGAAAACAGTAGCAAATGTTGTACACTACATAGTATAACAAGTCATGAGAGAGAGAGAGAGAGAGAGAGAGAGAGAGAGAGAAAACCAGTCAAAGATTTTGTATAGTAATCATTAAAGGTTAGTATGTCTTTACCCAAATCAAAAAATGATATTTTAAGAAAAGGCAAAGGAAACTAAATAGCAACCAAAACAAAAAAAAGAAAAGAAAAGAAAAGAAACAGTAAAGAAAAAGTAACTGGGGAATTTGGATGGCATGGCAAGGAAAAAAGAAAAAGGAGACTGTGACAGTGAGCCAAGTAGATTGATGGGCCCATCTTCAAGCCATCAACTGTTGAATGATAAAGTGTGCTTTTTTCTTTGGGGACGAAAATATAGAACAGAATAGAATTCTATCATTCTTGGCCCCATTTACTCATTTTTCTGATACGTTATGTCTTTGATTGAATGCCCACGATCCGATTAGAAAGGCAGGGTTATGTAATCTACAACTATATATATCTTTTCTTTTCTTTTCTTTTTTAAGCAAAGCTTTATGTCAAATTTGTCTAAATGAAAATTGAAGGCACTTAATCTACTTTCTTATATAAATGTTAAGATTAGTCTAGTTGAAAAACTTAGGAAGGGTGTTTAAAATAAAGGTCATAATATTAACATGGTCCACTAACATTGGGCTAAAGTTCAATGTGGTCCCTTAATTATCAATTGAGTGAATTTCATCATCTAAATATATAAAAAAATTATGTTAATTTAGGTCATTAACTTTCAAAATCAAGTCAATTAATTTCAATTTTGTTTGAATTTTAACTTAATTAATATTAATTATGGAGAAATAAAGCATATGTTATAAGGTTATCATGGAGAAAATACCTAACGATAACAATAATAATGACATTGATTTTTTATTTATTTATTTTTATATAGTTTAATAGTTACAAGGATATTGACTTGATTTTAAAATTTGAAAAACTAAATTGATACTATTAATAGTTGAGGGACTGAATTAAAATTTCGTCCAATAATTGAAGAACTAAATTGATAATTTAACCCAAAAAAAAAAAAAATTAGTTCCAAATTGTATTGAATTTTTTTAAATTTTATATTGAGCTTGTCTAAAGTCTCTAGGCTCATTTTATCTTAATTACTTTATTCTTTACTGATCAAGTTTTATGATATGTCAAACACCTTGTTAAAGATTTGTACTGTGAGGCTTCTTTTGAATGGTCAAATAAAGATGATGGTTTGGAAATTTGTGAGAGACACAAGTGCTCCTGTGCACAGTAGTGGCAAACAAAGGCTTCATTTAGATTTGATTATTTAAACTAATTTGGATTTGATTGTTTTCTTTTTGGTCTATTCTATACAAGACAGATGTAGTCACAGGAAAATTTATATTTGTTTTATTATTCCTCTTTTTCTTGCCTATGCTGAACGCGTTATTGGATAAAATAATCAAAATTTTATAATCAATTTTGATTGAGTAATCAAAGATCAATCTAATTTAAAATGGATATATTTTGGAACATAGAGAACCATTCACTTTTTGGAAATGATGATTGGTCCCCTGTAGCTAATCGAATCATGTGAACGTAAAATGAATTATTCCAATATTCATGCTTGAAACATTCTACTGCATGTGTCTTCAATACGTATGCCAAGTTGCCAACCGTCACGGAAAAAAGCAAGTTATGAGTAATCGTATATATTACTATAAGTATAACACGTTTTTATATTATTTCGCAAAAATATTATAATAAACCTCTTTTGAAATAAAAAAATGTAATGGATGTTTCCTTTAAATTTTTTTTTTTTGATTGTTAAGATATCATAATTATTTATAATCTTTCCTGCATTTATTTATCTTGTTCCTTCTGATCTGTACGACGATTACCTAAAATACCTTTCAACTTAGGACTAACATTTCTCCTTTTGATATGTGAACTTGTTGATGTATAAACTAAGGTCGGTTATGGATACCTAAAGATCTAATAGGAAATTCAAAGGAACTTGTTGATATGTAAACTTGTTGATGTAATAAGTTAATGCAAATTCAAAGGAACTAGAATGTAATCAAAGAGTAAGAAACTAATAAACTACAAGTATTATACTTGTATGAACACCTTACAAAGATCCTACCAACTAAAAAGGAAATAAAATTACAAGAGATAATTCTCAATACAAGTCCTTTGTGAGTGGAGAGTTGTGCTCTTCTTAAATTGAGTCATCTATTTATATTTGAGGCTTTTGATGGTTATCGATGTTTACTCTTTTTGCATGGCACTCCTTATGCCTCGATACCACTTGTCGTGCTTCCAAGCACTGCTTGAAACCTCTAATAACTACTTTGTTGGCACTTGTCCTTGTTTAAGGCGTTATACCAAATTCTAATAAATTGCTCTCTACGTTTTTCACGTGTCTATTTGTTGGTCCCAATAGCATGAATGGTAATCCTGTTAAGGTGGGAATCACTAACATAAAAATTGAATGAAGAAATCCCAACATTTAAACTCCTTCAATATCCTTTGATAAGAGACACATCTCTATGTTAAAAGATAATAGTTATCCTAAAGACAACTCTTTATTTAATAACTAACCTAATGTTAAATATATATTTCTACTGAAATGTTGATGAAGCAACATTATCCACTAAGTAAGGGTTATTACATAAGTGATGGTTCACAATGATGTGGAGTGATCACCTGTCACTAATAAACTAACACTATCACTATATAAGTGTCATGACCCTACTGCACCACTTGTTGCAATGGTGGTGGGATGAATTTTGAATATTGTAACCAACAATGTGGACTCAACATTCTATTAGTGTAAGGTAGATCGACTTAATATATAGTGTTTTAACTTAAATGAGAGGATAATTACTAAGACAAATTCATATTCAAGATCGCTTGATTTGATATATATTTCATAATAATTTAGTATGTATCAAAAAAAATTTTATACAACAAAATTCCAACCTATGGTATCTACTTATTGAACTTTATTTACGCCAAAAACCAAATAATATTTTGCTCTAATGATAAAGATTAATTATTATAGAGTGGCAAATTGTTTATTTAATAACAAAAAATTTTATCAGTTAAGCTAACTACTATAATCCACCCAAAAAATTTAAATTAAGGGGAATAATAAAATATAATCATTTTATAACTATTATTCTAACACATGAATCAAGCAACTCAGCTGAATTGGAAAAAATTCAGAACCAATATAGTTTATGTTGATGTTTTGTAATTGGACTATGATCACCTTATATAAATGCCCTAATCATACATATTACTAAATTTTTTTTTTGCATTATTTTTTTCTGTGGTAAAGTCATTTCCACTTTATCTAATCTCTATTTATATAACTTTGTTCAAATTTAAAAATGCTTAATGATAATTAGGGCCTACCATATTACCAAACAGTATCTTTGGAGCTCGGACTTGGAACATATATAAGATACTAGGAGAATGAAAATTTGAACTGCAATCCCTAGGCTAGCCACAAGAACATTATCAACAAAATGGACACATGAGATGAACAAGTTTGTAAGGGCATTAATTTTCATGCTTCAACACATCCAAACTTGTCAAGAAATTCGGATCCAACTGGAAGTTTTGTCTATCATATTCTATTGTACTTTATTTTTCCTTTTAACTTAATTTTCTTGTGTTCTCTAAACCTGCATAAGGCAGATAATATTATTGTGTTAAACCAGTTCATAATGGCACATGACATACCAATACAGAGGATTCTATACCATGTTCCTCTGCAAAGAATATAAGTAAGGAATAGCAAAAAAACCATGACGTCATGAATGATATATATGTTATATTTAACTATATAGTAATACATACAATATGATAATAAATATCATATGGTATACTACTACATTATTATTTTGAAAGAGTGATTAAAATAAGTAGGAGGGCCTAGTATTGCGTGTTGTAGGGTATGGAAGGTTTGAGTGTCCTACACAGCCTTTTGAGAGGGCTTGTGTTTTTTTGTTAGTTTATGAGCAGACAAATTAAAGCAGAAGCTTCTCATACTCCCTCTAGGTTTCACACAATACCTTACACATAGAATCTCACCTAAAGCTAGCCAAAGTGGTACTATTATATCTTATATGATATTCCCTATCGATCTCTTTTTTTTTTTTTTTTTTTTAATTTTTTTTTCTCACAATTCTTTTACATAATATTTACTGAATCTACTGCACCTTGTTAATATTATGTGATCACTTAAAGCAAAGTTGTTAAGGACAAAAGAGTGTTAGAAAAGACAAGGATTGGTTTCAGAATCTGACAAGTAACAGTGAATGGCAATGGTGTAATAAATTGCAAAGATCAGGCAATTAATTTCATGGCGTGGATCCTAACTGTGCCTATATAGTTCAATAGTACAAGCCATTTTAGTTCATGTTCTGTGCTCTCTCTTTCCAAATTTGGTCTCTCTCTCTCTCTCTCTCTCTCTCTCTCTCTCTCACACATATCAAACAGTGTGCAATGGCACCCATGAGTCTTCCTCCAGGTTTTAGGTTCCATCCAACAGATGAGGAGCTTGTTGCTTACTATCTACATCGAAAAATTAATGGCGGCACGATTGAGCTTGAAATTATCCCAGAAGTTGATCTCTACAAATGTGAACCATGGGATTTACCAGGTACATATATAATTCCTTTCTATATGAAATCTTTTCTCTTTGTCTACTGTATCAATGTATTCTGGGACAAAGGCTCATTTTTTGTTGTATTAATTAACAGAGAAATCATTTTTACCAAGCAAAGATATGGAGTGGTATTTTTATAGTCCAAGGGATAGAAAGTACCCTAATGGATCAAGAACCAACCGAGCAACACGAGCCGGTTACTGGAAAGCCACTGGTAAAGACAGGCCAGTGCACTCTCATAAGCACCCAGTTGGCATGAAGAAGACTTTGGTGTATTATAGAGGTAGAGCTCCCCATGGCATTAGAACTAACTGGGTGATGCATGAGTATCGCCTTATCGACTCCATGTGTAGCAGTTCTACATCATCAAGTTTGAAGGTATGTAGTGCTTGCATCTTAGTTCACCAAATTTTATATATTTTCAGGCATTGTAAATGAATAATTTTAGAATATTGAATTGAATTTTCAAACAAATAAAAAATAAAATAAAATAAAATGTTCAATTGATATAAACTCAACAATGTCAACATGTAACAATTTGATTATGTGACCTTTATTGGTTAACTGTGCTAAAAGTTTGGGGGGGGGGGGGGGGGGGGGGCTGCTAAATCACTGTGCTAAAGTTGGATCTGCAGTTTTTGATGAAATTCAACTATTCCGTGATATAGATGAGTCATTATTCAAAGTGAAAACATAAACGAAATATATTAACATTAGGGTTTAGAGAGATTTATGTTCTAGGAAAATAATAAAGGGAGCGATAATATGTTTTGTGAATGTCAATTTTGTGTTAGATAAACTAGCACGCTTTTTGATTGATGTAGATAGTCCTTGGTGATAGTAAACAGTGTTAATGAAGAAAACCCTAGAAACCCTAAAATCTACAGCCCCCAGAAAGAAAAAGGTTAAATCATAGATGCATGGAGTTCAGTGAACGAATTCTTTATTACAGTAGCTGGAGTGCAATGAGGACCAGCCTAAGATTGGACTCTTCATGTGAGATTTAGTCAAGTTTATAATAAGAGCTATCATTGGTTATGTGAATATCTTTATGCAATCAGACATAAAATAAAGCAAATCTCATATGTTCTTCTTTTTCTTCCTTGTCAAATTTTCTTTTCCTTTTGAAAGTTATAGCTTATATCAACATCATGATGAAAGAGTCTTTGGTTATATGACTTTAGTTGTACTTACTATTATCTTTCCATCTGTTTCTAGTTCTTTTTTTTTTCCCCTTCTCTTTCCAAACTCACTTTTCTAGATCTTTGTATTATACTCTTTTCTTACTTAGGTATGTGTTTTAATCATGGAAGGTTAAGCAGTGTATGGTAATTTTGCATTTCAGGACTCTTATGCATTATGTCGCATTTTCAAGAAAACAATACAGATTCCCAAAGCCAAAGAAAAAGAACAGACTGAGAATTTAGAGAATGGTAATTCAGTCTCAGCCTTGGATGAACAATTATTGGGGGATGATACAAGTGTACTTGAAACTTTCCAAGGGAGAGAAGCTGAGGATGAGAATTTCATTCAAGACTACTCTAAGTTTCCATCAGACACTTCCTCTTCAGATCTCACTCAAGGCACACTTGCTGAAACTGGCATAGCTGATGATTTACAAGCTCCATTTGCTTCAGATGAAGCAAATAGTGCTGCTAATTTGTATTCTCTTGGTGTGGACTACCCCTCAAATCTAATTCAGGTAAAACAATGAGATATAGGGTCTTAGAATTCGTTTCTAACATGGCATGAGATTAGATATACATACATAGGAGATGTTAATTAGTATGAGGTAAATTCTAATATGTGGTGCATCAAAATGATTATTATAAAAAGGTTGTAGTCAAATACACAAAATTCCAACTTCTATAAGCTTTGGAAGAGGTAATTTTAGGTAGTCTTGCCGTCAAAAAAATTTTAGGACCTGTCTAATTCTCGAAATATATTAATGATTATTATATATAATAAGAATAATCTGCTTTTACCCACTTCCTTTGTTCATGATATGATTATATACTTTGCTAAGACTACATTTCCAGCGGAATTCTGCTTTATTCCTGCTTTGTCACTAGGGCTTCATGTTCACACCACTTTTTGATTTTTAACAACAGTTTTACATTCTTTCATAAATCATCATATGGCAGCATATCCATGCATGCACCAACGATGTTACAAGTTGGAATTGGCCCACAAGACAAGCCCTTTGAGTTTCTCTTTCGATCTTAAAGTAACAAAAGTAGGAAGCAATGAACTCGCTGTCTTTTTCTAAAGCTAGCTTCCTTCCAAAATCATTTAAGACTGACTTAAATGACTTTCTTCACCATCTTCTATAACTTCTTTTGACTGACTCAAACTTCGTTCAAAGTTCAAACATCTTTCTTCCCCGTTTCCCTCATGGTGACCCCAAAACATTTCTAAAACCTATGTCTCCGCCTGACTTTCTTTTCATAGGTCTCAGTAATGATTGACATATTTCCCATTCTCAAAATTTTAGTTTTTCTATTCTATTCATTAAAAAAAGCTTTGGAAAAGAAGCTCCATTCGTCTTTTACTTTTATCATTTAAAATTTTAGTCATATAAGCCAACAAAAAGAAGTTCCAAGTTTTTCAATTTTCCTATTTGATTATGTTTTTGGGAAAAAACTAAAGCAAAAAGAGAAACTGTTCTCTTACCTACTCTATGACTTTGTAAGTTGTAATTATCCGGAAAAACTTCTTAGTTGTCACTAACAAATTGATTAGACACACATGAGTCAAGGCATGATGTGCGCTAATATCATGTAATGTACTGATAATATATTGGAAAGAATAATTACCTTGTATAAAATGAATACTACTCTTCGTTAGGTATATATATACATATACTTTAGGTTCTTGTATGTATATACGAACCTAAAGTGTATGTATTTACTCTCTCTCTCTCTCATATACACACATATATGCAAGCTTTTATACACAGCTGATTGCTTCATAGTATTTATGTTTACTTGTATATTTGTGTAGGTTATAATTCATACTATGTATTTGTTAATACAGGATATGCAGATACAAAGTTACACAAGTTTGGATTATCAACTTCCTTACCCACCTTTAGAACTTGAAGATTTTCCACAGATAAATTTAACAGAGAAGAAGCCTGTGAAGCCTGAAATCATCGACGAATACATGTCATATGACAAGATCCGGGATTGTATGAATGGAACATTAGAAGAAATTTTCTCTTTATGTTCCTCTTTAGACAACCCTGTTGCCCTTTCTTTGCAAGAGTGAGTAAACTAATATGACTTCCGCAAATATTGTATTACTAAAATTCATTGACACAAAGGTAGAATAGTGTTCGGATAAAATAACCAAAAATGGGGGATTATTTTGCCAACCATGAAGATGACATGGATCGATATATCATGTACTACACTACAGAATGATGACTCAAGGCATATATATGAGTATTTTTCTTTTCCCTTTTCTTATTGTTTTCTTCATTTTTCCTTTTTACACATTGGTGTTGGAATATCTTGTGAGTTTTGGAAAAGAAATGAATAGGCTAATTTGTAATGGTGTCGTTTCATCTGAATTAAATACATGTATCCTTTTTGTATGAACATTATTCTCTTTCACACATAATTGAAATTTATTATTAAGGCAAAGTAGAATCGGTGCTAAGGTCACGATCCTCCAAACTTCTTGCAATACTTTAAATTTTTCTGACATTAAGGAACAATTTTTAGTAAATTAAATAAATTTCCCCCAAAAACATTTATCTAGACTCAAGGCATAGGTCACTCTTAGACTTAGGCCTAAGCCCCAATTATAAAAAGGACTTGTAACATTTATAAAAATGCTCTATCCCCATTATAAAATGACCAAAATCAATATATAATAATAGGTGTAGTTGGGAGAAACTCAAATTAGAATTCCAAATTAGAGTTCCAATTTTGCGTTATATATCATAAATTATTTATTCTTAAAGAGTTTTATTCCTTAATTTTAGAATCAAACTAGTCGCTAACCCGTACGATGTACGGGATAGTTAAATAAAAGGACAATTAACCAACATCTCGTTTAAGGTAAAAGAATTAGTGAGAGACTGATTTGCCCACCAAAAATTTAAAAGAAAAAAAGATTGATATAATAAAATCTAAGAAATTTAGAAATAGAAAATTGAGTTAATAATATGCATATTATAGACATTTTGCTAGTTAACGTTTAAAAAAAAATGGATTTGTCATAATTAAATAAAATACAATGTGAATAAATATTTAACTTCTATACTTTTCATTAGTTTAGAAGTGTTGTCTAACGTAGAATGTTATTGGGTTATAAAAAAGATTTTTATAAAATGTTAATACCATATATATGCTTATATTGTCAATGTCTCACTGCAGGTACATAGTTACTGAAATCTACAAAGTAATTTACAATTCTTAAATTAATAAAGCAAAATTCCCAAAAGTTATTTATATACACACACTCAAAACTAATATAAACTACAAAGATAAAAACAAATCTTATTTAGTCGTATTAATAACAATATAAACAATTCAAAACATAGAATATTATCAAATTTATAATACATAATTTCATTATCTTTTACGTTGAATCCAAACAAATAATTAATTGAAATTAATCCAAACAAATAATTAATCAACCAAAAATCAAAGCTTTAATTAAGAAAACAAAAAATCACATGAACCCAAAATAAAAATTCTCAATAAAGAAAAAACATATAAGGTAAAGAATTAAGATCAACCTACTAAGACACAAATACCAAAAACCCCAAAACTTAAACCTTCCAAATTTTATAGAATCCCCAAATTTTACTTCAAAACCAAACAAAATCCTTGAAATTCAAAAAATTCATATATAATATACCAAATAAAAATTTACCACACCTTGGGTTGGAAGATATAGGTTGCAGCTTTGATTTTTCTCCAAAAAATAGAGATGCTTCATCTGCTATACACAATATAAAATAATTATTAGAAATTTCAATCCAAAAACCAAACCCACAAAAACACTATCAAAATATAGAGATTAACCCAAATACTTAGAAGAAAATAAATTCTAAACATAACAAAATAATAAGGTATAATGAAAATTTCAGGCACATATGAAAGCAAATAAAAAAGACAAAACCTACGTTTTTTTTTTTTTTTTAGTTGAGTCTCTCTCCTTCTTATTTTTTTAATTTTAAAGTGAAGTTAAGTTTAGGGTTTTGAGATGGTAATTGCTAGGGTTTTAAGGAGAGAAGAGAGAGTCCTACCAGGAGTCTAAATAATATAAACAATTCAAAATATTGAATATTATCAAATTTATAACACCTAATTCCATTATCTTTTACGTTGAATCCAAACAAATAATTAATTGAAATTAATCTAAACAAATAATTAATCAACCAAAAATCAAAACTTTAATAAAAAAACAAAAAATCACATTAACCCAAATAAAAATTCTCAATAAAGTAAGAACATATAAAAATTTACCACACCTTGGACTGGAAGACATAGGTTGCAGTTTTAATTTTTCTCCAAAAAATAGAGATGCTTCATCTACTATATACAATATAAAATAATTATTAGAATTTCAACCCAAAAACTAAACCCATAAAAACACTATCAAAATATAGAGATTAACCCAAATACTTATAAAAAAATTAATTCTAAACATAATAAAACAATAAGATAGAATGAAAATTTCAGGCATATATGAAAGCAAATAAAAAAAGACAAAACCTACGTTTTTTTTTTTTTTTTTTTTTTTTTTTTTTTTTTTTTTTTTTTTTTTTTTTTTTTACGTGTGTCTCTCTCCTTCTTATTTTTTTAATCTTAAAGTGAAGTTGAGTTTAGGGTTTTGAAATGGTAATTGCTAGGGTTTTAAGGAGAGAAAAGATTTTGATATTTTTATGCAACAAAACGTTATTTTAGGTTTAGGTGATTTATTTCCTTATTTTTAGGCTCTTTTAATGTTTTTTTAGGTCAAATTTGATTCCTATTATGGTTAGGTAATAATTAGGGTTTATTTTAGAATATATTTTCTTGTCCATCAAGTTTTATGGAGCCCTTAAATAGGCCTCCAAGTTTGTATACGTTTTTCAATATTATTGTTATAAGATATAAAACCTAAAATAAAAAGAATCAAAAATAAAAAGAAAAAGAAAATAGTGATGATGTGGAAAATTGTGAGAGTTTCGAAAGTTTCGGTTTTATATATATATATATATATATATATATATAGATGTGAGATCACATCATAAAAATTCATTTAAGTGATTTATTAAGTACAAAAACCAAATAGTCTAGAATAAATGAATTGTAAAAAAAAAAAAAAAGGTGTTTCACAATAATAATAATAAAAACATGGACAATTTACATTTTATACCTAATAATATCCGTACAAAAATTTTTAAAGAGTTATCAAAATATAAAAATGATTATCAATAGTATTTAAATTTTATATATATATATATATATATATATAAATTATATTATACATCTTATTATATATCTTTAAGTATATCTATGCATATGCATGAGGTTACAAGCTAGTTTTATAATAATAAGAGCATTCATATCAATTTGTGCAAAAATTTCTACTTATTTTTGCACAAAAAATATACTTTTTTCTATTTTATATATTCACTTTTCAAAATATTCTATATCAGGTAATCTAATTTACACTAAAAGATCAATTTTAATTTCTTGATTTTTTTTAATTGTTTCTCTTTTTTTATATACAACAACCACCATCTACTTTTTCTTTATTCTCGGGATACATAAAGAAATAATAAAAAATAAATATAAAATGAATAGTATCAATGTAAATTTAGATATATAATTAGTGTAGTAATTATGTATTTTTACACAATTTTGCTTGGCCTAATGTGGATAAATGTTGGGTTTAGTTGGCTAAAATGTGGTCATTTTTATATTATACAAGTAGTGATGCAATAAGTAATTTAAAAAATAAAATAAAATAATGGTTGTTCACAATTTTTACCTCAACCAAAAACGTCTCCAATATTAGATCAATAGAAACTCAACTCAATTGAAATCTTAAAATGTTTCAGGAAAAAAATGTTGTAATTAATGTGTCGAATCATCGATGACAATTAACTTTTCCTCATGATTTGAGGTTATAATATTTTATAATTAATATAATACAAAATTAAAAATTAGATTACAACTTAATCAGTCTTAACCAAGAAAAAGAAAACTTCATTTAAAAAAAATAATCAAATTTCATTTATTTAAGATAAATTTTGTACCCGAGCCATGATATTTGATTCTATATTTGAAGTTAATCTTAATTTGGTTAATATTAATTCATGAAATGAATCCTGATTTGGTTAGTACAATTAAGTTGGGCAATGCATGAATGCCATACATGTAAAGCTCACCACACCGATGCTTAATTATAGTCAGCCTGGATGCCTTGAAACCTAGTCTTCATAGTGAAGATGACACCGGATCCTAGTGCAGCTGCATCAGCAAGGTCTTCAATCCCATTGAATCTGATTCTACAGCTCTTAGCAACACTATCTTCGCCTAGATGGTCTCTCACTAGAATTCCAAGCCCCATGATCAGCTTATCTACTTGATAGGGGCTCTGTTATAGTAATAGTTGAGTACTCATACAGCCAAGAATTAAAATTTGCAATCTAGGATGCGATTAACATGAGCCATGAGGTACATGTGTTTTCAACTAATGTTGTAGATGGAAGACTTGAACAAAATCACAAAATGTGCCAATTGATCAGGTTCTCTTGAATGTTAATGATTTCCCTAATCTTTGAGTGGGAAAGAAACCCTTATTTAAGTCATCTTCGCTAAGAGAATTGCTTTAGGATATCTTGGTAAGCTAAAATATCTCTCTCATTAGTCATAACATCACATGAACGTGGTGTTGATTGATACCTACAGGAGAATGGGTAAAATCTGTAACACACTGTGTGTTTTCATAAACTGAAAACATGTTAAATTACCGACTGTCTTAAAAGTTTAAACTGTTAGGAAATTGTGAATTTAATCACTTAGGGTACGTTTGGTACACTGAATGAGGATTACAACGGGAATTATAATCTTTATTACTATGAATAAAATGTGTTGTAATGTAATAACTAAACATATTCATTAGTTTGGTTGTGAGTTATAACATCAGAATGAAACTTAACATTTATTTTAGGAAATTTCTTACTCATACAATTATATTTCTTTAAAAATTGTTATTTTTAAATTTAAGAGAGATATGTGTTATTTTTTATGATTTTTTATTTTTATAATTGTTTAATGTATATGAAAAGTTTATTTACTTGAAAATATATTAAGTTTTGAAATTATTGCACTTACTAAGGAATAGCTAATACAACCTTTTAAAGAGGAATAGTTATTCCTCATTTTGAAGAATAGCTATTCATAATGAATGATTATTCCTTGTAATAAAAACATAACCAAACTAAAGAATAACTAAATCATAGGAATAACTATTACATTACAGCGTTTATTACAGTCTACCAAACATGCCCTTAATCATAATTTTAACACTCCCTCTCACTTGTGGGCCTAAACTTCTTCTTAGTAAGTGGAGGCCCAACAAGTGAGAATTTAATATTTTAAATGGGAGGTAAAATACCATGTTAAAATACTGATTCTCTCAAAAACTTAAGTTGTTAGGAAATTGAAAGTTTAATTACTTAACCATAATTCTAACAAAACAAGAATTAATAGTGTGGCCTATTTGGATGTCTTTTAGTTGTTTTGGGCTTCTAAAGTTTGTCTCCTATTGGGCTTCTACACTTTGTCTTTCATTGGAGGCTGAATTAAAAGTCTAAAAGGAAAAGAATAGATGACTTGGAGTATGGCTGTGTTTATATTTGAGCTCGAATGTTAATTGGTCATGGTTACCATATGGTAGTTCCATGATTGTGTTTAGCTTAATTCTTTTTGCCAGTGATTTCTATAGGAGTTTGACAAGCTTGTGGCGTCCAATTTGCTAAATGTGTGCGTCACAAAATTATGTAGTAAAAAAAAAAAAAAAAAAAAAAAAAAATACATCCAAGCATGAAGTTATCGAGACTTGACCACTTTCTACGCTAAAAAACATAGAAATGTCCAAGTCAATTGCAAAGTATCATGTCTAATTTTGTGACAAACTCCAAATTTATTTGCCACTAAATTAATTAAATAAAATAAATTAAGTGTTGAATATCCCGTAGGCAAATTAAAATTTGCCACATATCGCTTGGGCCCATAAAATAAATATAAAATTTTAATTAAAATTTTTATAATTATATTTATTAAAATAAATAAAATTAGAGACAATTATTAACAAACAACAAGTCCTAGTGGGACTCTTTAATTTTGGGTCAATTAGAATTCACCATTTATTCTCAAGAAGATCAATTTAAAGTGGAACTCATTCTGAGAAACCACTATAAATATACAATTCCCATAGTTTGTTCTTGACCAATTTTTCTATAGGTCGAAACTCTGAAGAAATTCTCCCTCAACAATAGATGAAGATTATACGAAAAAATTCATTCGAATAATTTTTCCAAACTTTGATTTGAAGTAAACTTAATTGA
Organism: Quercus glauca; assembly: GCA_023736055.1. Lineage (NCBI taxonomy): Eukaryota > Viridiplantae > Streptophyta > Magnoliopsida > Fagales > Fagaceae > Quercus > Quercus glauca. Next base: position 3,920,128 of record CM043318.1, read on the forward strand.
ACTAAACAGGTTCAAATTGCATCATCTAAAAGTAAATTAAATTGCAACGGTCACAATTAAAGCCTAAGTCATCATTCTAAAATAAAATTGATTTCAAGAAAGAAGAAAAAAATTAAATCAAACATTTAAAAAAAAAAAAAAAAAACCTAAATGTTGCATCAATCTTAACAAATACTTGATTAAACAAGCATTACAAACCATATAATAATTGTTGTAATCCATTTAATTAGTTAGTTAGTTGAGATTAAGATGAGTTAGTTAGGATTTGAGCACATTTATAACTCATTTAGTGGGTTAATGAGATTGGAGATAGTCTTCTATAAATGTATAATTGTAATTTAGCATTAGATATTGAAGAATAAATCAATTCATTGCTTAGTGCATTTCAAATTAAGTCAATTTTCATACATTCCCCTACTATTCCCATTAGGAACCACTGGGATCCTAGCAACAATATTCTCAAAAAAAATACATATATATATATATATATATATTCCCAACAATAAGATAGCAAATACAAAGGAAGTAACTTACAAACAAATAGTCATTTACAAAGCATAAGAACTACTAGATCTCCTAAAAAACTAAGCACAAATGGCCTCAAAATTGTTCTCTAGTGTGGTCTCAATGGTAGGCTGTGTCCTCCCTAGTAAAATAACCCTTTATTTATACTTGGAACTTTGGCAATTATGCCTAATTCAACTTTCCACATGTTGCCTTTTAAGGGAGAGAAACACAATTGGAAGACTCCAATTAAGTGGTTAATATAACATATAAAGACACCAATTGACCCAAAAAGCTTAAATGCAATGGGTGAGTTCAATTATGGTTTATTAACCATTCATTATTCTTATTAGTATCCAATGTGAGATTTCACTATTTAACCAACAACACTACTCACATGTAATTATTCCAACAAATCTCTCATTCACATGTGAGCCTTCTACTAAATCACTTGTAACATTTTGGTTTGTCTCTCCCTTGAACATAAGACTTTTTTTGCATGACAATCCAAGTGTCATGTATCACTGTCACCAATAGTGTGCCATTCTCTCCACCATACTTAGGGGCTAATATAGGAGTCTTCCTTGCTCAACTATGGGAGTCACCAGACACCAATACACAATCGCCTTGACTCACCACTTGTAGAACCCTTATTCAACCATGAGAGAAAGCATAAAAGACTTTCTTATTCTTCTTGGTGGGACCCACTAATGAACACTTGCCCCCAAAGTATCAATTTTAATACCGCTTGTTAGGAAGATAACACATTGAAGAGACTTCTTGAGTAATTAATAAAGCACATAGAGACACCACTTTACACAAAAGATTCTAGTTGTGTATGATCGATGCTTTGGTTTATGACTTGACCTGACTTGGAAGCATGGCGATTTTAGATGGAAATTCTCTAAAACTTAGTCCATGGAGAGGATAGTGCTCATGGATATTTTGGCACCATTGTTTTAAGGAATTTATTTGTTCCTACATATTAGAGTTCACTATTGTAACGAAAAATTGTACCACACAAAAACTGCATGTATGTAGGCAAATTGTTGAACCATCTAAATGTTGTGTAATGTGATTGTTTCTCTTTGCGCATATTTTCTATTTTTTTCATGTCTCACAAATTCTAGGAATTAGGTTAAATTCCTGATAGACTCCTGATTAATTTTCTCTACCCAGTGTCTCGCTGTTAATAGAGCCTGGTAACCCTTTATAACTGCTTTAAGGCAATTGTCACCTTTCTGCTTGTAGCTAATTGGCACGTGTCTCTATTTCCGGCTTCTTTTTCTAAATGCTCAGGGTAACTATCAGTAACTCCTTAAGGTAACTGTCCATTAACTCACTAAATACCCTCGTAACCACAACAATAATGTCACTTGTCATCCATTGAGCTTAATCCTTACTATAATTAAATCCAACTGAGAGATTGTTTTATTGCCACTTTTCCAAATGGATGTGTCGCATTTTTGCCATGTGTTTTAGTCATTAAATTAATTTTTTGACCTTTTTTTATAGAAAAATTAATTATTTTGCCTGGTTATACTTCTTGAGGGTGAATGTATTTTTTTTATTTTTTATTTTTTATTTTTTAACAAACAATAAGAAGTGGAATTTATCTCTTTTCTTGTTTCTTTAAAGCATGAAAAATTCTTTAATCTCCCAAAATCAACACCACTACGGATGCTTGAAAAGGAGGAAAAGGTATCATTAGACAACAAAGTCCTTGATAAGGAACTTATTTATTTCCACTCTTTTCTTAGGTGTACGCTTCAGCATGATAATAAAATGATTAAGACTCTTCTAAGAAAAAAAAAATCAAAAAAAAAAAAAAAAAAAAGAAAATGTTGAGTTTTTACATACTTCTTCCCGAGTTAAACCCATGTAAAACATTTTTAACTGTCACCCTGTTGCTTGTAGCTACTTGGCACCTATCTCTATCTCTAGCTTCTTTTTGTAAGTTGTAACTGTGTTGAGATGGTGAAGGCTGTAATCCATTATGTCCAGATTCACCATGCTCTGTAATAGGCCGTGAAACAATCTGCTTGAAGTAAACTTCCTCAAAGGTAAACTATCCATTTTCTCACTAACTATCCTTGAAACCACAAGATTAAAAGCCACTTGTCATCCATTGGGCTTCAATCCTGAGTTTAAATAATTTGCAATTGAGCAATTGTGTCACTATCTTATTCAAAATGGATGCGCCTCATTTTATCACTTGTCTTAGTTAATAAATTAATTGATTGAGCTAGTAATACCTCATGAGTATGAATGTATTTTTTTACCTTTTTTTATAAACAATAGGAAGTGGACTACTTTATCTCCTTATTTTTTGTATCTTTTAAACCATGAAAAATTCTTTAATCTCCCAAAATCAGAACCTACTGCAAATGGTTGAAAAGGAGGAAAAAATACCCTTGGACAACAAAGTCCTTGATAAGGAACTTATTTATTTCAAATTTTTGCTTAGGTATACGCTTCAGCATAATGATTAAGACTCTTATAAGAAAAAAAAAAAAAAAAAATCAAACAAATAAGAAAACGATGAGTATACTTCTTCCACAATTAAACCCATGCAAAGCATCTTCAACTGTCACCTTGCTTCTTGCTACTACATGGCACGTGTCTCTATATCTGGCTTCTTTCTGTAACCGCTCAAGGTAATTGCCTACAATTTTTTCGAGGCATTTACTCACTAACTACCCTTGAAACCACAGGATTAACACCACTTGTTGGGCTTTAATCCTTACTTTAATTTAATCCAACTAAGCACTTGTGTCACTACCACTTTTCCCCATGTATGTTCCCCATTTTGCCACATGTCTTACACTTCGGTTGTTTCACTGTAAAATGTTTTAAGGAAAAAAAATTTCAGCATTTTACAAATTTTTGTTTCATTGTAAAATTTGGTCGAACTTGAAAATATTTTCCATTAACTATAAAATCCTTTGTAAAATGTTGTAAAGCGTTTCATTTTTAAAAACTTAGTAAAACATTTTATAAAAGCACACAGTAGTTCCCCCTGCCCCCCAATTTGGTAGTTGGGTCACTAGTCCAATAGCCACTGCTAGAGACCCGCTCACTAGAGCTTCCGATCTAGTGTCTATTGCTAGAGCCGCAAGTTTAGTGGCTGGACTTCTAGCACCAGTGACTCTAGTGTCTAAGCCACTGGTTTCGGTGGTTTCTGTTTGAAAAGGTTTACATGTCACACCAAAATATTATAAAACATTTTACCTTTTAAAACTTGCTAAAACATTTTAGAAAAACAACAGTGGTTCCCCCCATCCCATTTAGTGGCTGGGTTGCTGGTCCAGTGGCTGGTGTTGGTGGCCTACTCACTGTAGCCTTTGATTTGGTGTCAATTAGGGGTGGCAAATGGGCGGGTTGGGTCATAAACGGGTTGGGTCATAAATGGATTGAGTGTGTAATTACCTGTTTATATATAAATTAATTATCCATTACCCGCCCAACCCATTTAATTAGTAACCCGTCCATTTAACCCAATATGACCCAAATAAACAAATAACTTGTTAAAAACTTTAAAAACAAAAATTAAAAAGTTCAAAAATCACTTTTTCTATTCTTTCCTTTCATTTTCCCTTCACAAAATTTATTTCTCAGCAACCAAACAAAGCCAGAGAAAAAAAAAAGACTTTTTTCTTCTCTATTTTTTTTTTTTTTTTTTTGGGCAACGAAATAGAGTCTCAAGCTCCAAACGAAGTCATAAATTCCTTTCATTTCCTCTTTCCCTTCTATTCCCTCTGTTTTTTTTTTTTTTTTTTTTTTCTCAGCAACCAAATAGACCATCAGAGAAAGAAAGAGAAAAAGTAAATTTCAGACTAGGGTTTCTGATCCTAAATTTAAAAATTCAAAAATAAAAGGCACAAACCCAATAGAAGAAAAAAGAAATTCAAATCCTGGTCAAGTACCTTGAAGATTTCTGGGTTCGATCACGCGCAGATTGTTCTCGTCCGATCTAGCCATTTCTCTATCAAATCCAAAAATATAAAGAATCAAAAAAAAAAAAAAAAAAAAAAAAAAAAAAAAAAAAAGAGCGAAGACGCTAAGAGAAGCATCCAAGGAGCACTGGCGATGAAACCACTAAGCTCCAATGACCGGAAACCCTCGTCTGCGGCGGCTGCAGCCACCCTTCCCACCGGCAAGCGCGTCATCATCAGGAGCGCCGACATGCTCCCCGAAATGCAAAAGGAGGCCATCGACATCGCCATCTCTGTTGGCCTCTCTTTCTCTCCGTTAGTTGGGTTTGTGATTTTTACTTAGTTTTTATATCTGAGTTTGTGTTTTATTTTATTTTATTAGTAAATAAGCTAATACACTACATCTGGTGAGCTCTAATTCCATCCCTGCTCTCTCTCTAGAATTTTTTTTTTTTTTTTTTTTTTGCTACTAAGAAAATCTGTGGGAAAGTGTTTGGGCTTAGAAATCTAGAAGTTAAAGTGTTTGGGAAAATGTTTGGTTGATGAGAAAATTTGAGGGAGAGTGAGACTGAGTTCATACTGTTTATTTAAGTTTTAAATTTTAGAAGAATTTTTTTTAGGTATTAGTGGATTTATTTAATTTTGAATTTTAGATGGGTTTAGTGGGTATTAGTAGATTTATTTAATTTTGAATTTTAGATGGGTTTAATGGTTATTAGTGGATTTATCCATTTAGACCCATCTAATTAAATAACCAAATGGGTCTTTATCCATTTAACCCAAATACTTAAATGGGTTGAGTCAAGACTTATCCAAATAAGGTGAGTAATGAGCAGGTTCATGGATATAGATAAAAATTGCCACCCCTAGTGTCAATCGCTAGAATTGCTAGTCCAGTGACTGGACCTCCAATACCAGTTACTCTAGTGGCTGTGCCATCAGTTTTGGTGGTTTGTTTACATGTCACACCAAATACTTAAAAATGTTTTATTGAAATATTTTACAGCGAACCAAATTTAATGTTAGTTAACAAATTAATTATTTGACCTAATTATACCTCTTGACTGTGAATATATTTCTTTACATTTTTAGCAAATAAATATAAGTACGATGATCTCTCTACAAGTATAAGTGCTTGTGAGGTATGGGGACAAAGGCCAGTCTTCAGGAGAGAGATTCACACACATATTCACTTAAATTAAGCTAGAGTAAAATTTCTATCTTGTGTAAAAATAATAATAAAATAAAATAAAACAAATAAGAAGTAAAGTTTACCCTTCTTTTTTTTTTTTTTGGTTTCTTTTAAACCATGAGAAAATCCTTAAATCTCCCAAAAGCAACACCCATTGCGGATGCTGCTTGAAAATGAGGAAAAAGTACCATTAGACAACAACGTCCCTGATAAGAAATTTATTTATTTCAACTTGTTGCTTAGGTGTAATTTTTAACATAATAATAAAAATTCTTAAGACTCTTCGAAATAAAAAACAATCAAACAAATAAGAAAAAGCTAAGTTTTTACATACTTCTTCCACAGTTAAACCTATACCATCAATAAGTTCATCCTTTTCCTTTCCTTTCCTTCAAATCCAAATATACTAACAGTTATTTCATCAAGGAAAAATGTTCCCTTCAGATTTTTTTTAGTTTAGGATCTGATCAAAACTTTCACTCTCTAATCATCATCTTGCCTATAATTTTGACCATAACTCTCAATATTTATGTATATACATCCTCCATTTCATTCCAAGTGTTCCACTTATAGTTTATATTTTACAAATTGTTGTATATGACGTTTGATTTTTCTTTGTTTTAACTTTGATTATTTTATTTGGAAAAAAAAATGCCCCAATTATAGTAGATTGTCTTGTTCTGTCTTTCACTCTACCATTTTTTTTTATCTTTTCTTTTTTCTCTCTTTGTCTAGTTTTTTGGTTTCTTAGATATATAGGTTTATATATGTTATTCTAAGTTTCTGCTTGAATTCTCATTATAAGTCTAGGTTCATGCATCCTTTTATAGAGGCGATTAATGTTCCGAAATATGATAGGAGAGAGGACTTACCGATTCAAACATACGGGTTTAGTTGGAAAATCTTGAATTCTACCTAGAAAAAAAATTTAGGTTTATAACCTTAGAGTCAATGTTTAACGGTGTCAGCTTTTTTTCTTTTAATCTTCATAAGTAATACATGCTTCAAAACTTATGAAAGCCTAGGTTCTATGGCTCAATAAGACCATTACTTAAGACACCTCCTAGTAACCTAATTGATGGAATTCCTTTATCCAATCAATTTCCATGACCAACTGCAGGAGGGGAAAAAAGAATATAAAATAAATAAAAAAATTACAAATTACAAAAACAATACACAAAGTATTACAATTTCTTTCTACTAACAAAGAGGAAAAAAGAAAAGAAAAAGAATTGATGGTAAATCTAGATAGTCTGGAATGATAATGGAGAAGAGAAAAATATTGAGAGATATAATATTTACTACAACTGCGATTAGACTCAATAAGGGGAGCATAATTGTTGTGGCTGCAAAATCAAAGAGAGTATAAGAAAAAATGATCAGAGTATTTCTCTTGGTACTATTTTTTAAGAAAAAATGAAATTAGATATTATTTTTATTAAATGAGTTGAATGAGTTAAATGATTTTTTGTTTTTTAATAGGTTTTTTGTTGAATTATTTTTTCACTTGTTGTTGTCTAGTCCAATCTTGTTTCTGTTTGGATAATTTTTATTGCTATTCTTATGCAAAAAGCTATTATTAGTAGGTAAAACTAAAAAGCTATTAAACCCAAATTTTTATGATTCTCATGTCAGATTATTCAACATTTTTATTAAGATATTCACATTATATTAGTTTAGTATATAATTTTTTTTTTTTTTTTGCAAGTATATAATTCTTTTTTTGGAAGTCAAAGTGGTCCTTAAACGTGGAGTGGTCACTGCTTATGATTCGTTTTCACATGGCCCTTAACCAACTGTTATATATTAGTCGTAAATATTCTCCTCATTTAATAGTTAATATTTATTTCTCCGTTTGTGCTGATTTTAAGCATGTTTGTTACAATCATTATGAGCCTTGAATCTAAGTGCAACAGCTAATAAATCATAATTTGTAATAATTGTGGTGTTTGGTCTCTGTTGTTGTTTGTACTTGATCGTCGAACCAATGACGTGCTAGCATTTCATTTACAGCCATGTGTGACATTCATGGTCATTGTACAACTTACAAGTTTTCTATTCCTTCTCTTTTGTATTTTTAAATATGTTTTTACTTTTTCTAGTGTAATGTGACAAGTTTTCTTTGCTTCCTCTTTAATTGTTATGAAAAAGGCCTGTACTTAATTGATTTAAATCCTCCTATTTTTAACTATTGAATTATATATATATATATATATATATTGTAGGGGGCAAAGCTTCTAGCCCAACCCAAATGGAAAGAGACTCATTTGAAAAAAAAGACCCAATAAATTTAATTTGAAAAGATGGACGGTCAAGATCAACTCTTATGCCTTAATAAAGTCAGCTCATCAATGTTAAGAAAGACACAGCAGAAATGATATCTTAGATTAAAAAAAAAAAAAATGAAAGTTAAGAAAAGAGAGAGATTGTTATTCAAGCTCTTCCTCGGTCTGGCCGAGGAGCAAAGGTTCTTAAGGCTTACACTTTTCAATCTTACATTAATACTCACTTTTTCTCTCTGTTTCCTTGTTTCTATCCCTTTGATCTTTTTTCGATCCCCCTTTCCAGAGGGTCTTCCTTCCTATATATAGCTGTTGGGATTGCATCCCAACCCTTCACTTGGACGGTCACTGATCTTAGCTTAGATACTTGTTCTATCATTACCTTGCTGGTGGTGGTAGAGTAGGCTGCAGGCTGTGGAAGCACTATTCAGGGGGTCATTCTTCATTCAATGCGGCAAGTTGGATTGGTATAGTGCGTTAAATATGGAGGTGATGAGTGCTTTATCGGGAAGCTCCCTCCTTTTTTTACTTACACGTATTTACTTCCTTCTTCGTACCTTAGGCTTGTTCCTTAGTCTCCCAAGGAGTTGACGATCCTCAGTCTCCTCGGGCAAGCTACTCTCTTCAGTTTCTATCATTGGTTTATCTTGACCGGGTTGGGTCCCATCCGACAAGTAATTTAGCTAAATTTCTCCTCAGGAGGTCCCCACTCAATGATCCTCCCTTCTTGGGCCTCCCCTCCCCCCCCCCCCCCCCACACACACACACACACACACACACACACACACACACACACACACGTAAAGAATAATTAGAAACACTATTATAGGAGGGCAAAAGTTCGTCCCATACTAGGCCCAAGTCAAGCACTGTTAAATTTAGGTTTGGCCCAAACTTAATGAACATTGAGCTACAATATATAGACATACGCATCCTCTGCAAGCATATCTAAATAAATCCCACTATCCCCGAGGATGGAAGGTAGTGCCTTAGGGGAATCTACCCATCAAATACAAGATCTAGCATCAGGTGCAAGTTACTAGAAAATCATTTCAGTAGCAGGGCCGTGAGTCCCATTCCTGATGCATGATTAGACACGCTAGAACAATAACAAAGACTTAGGAAGCCACTCAAACCCTATGAGTGGAGGGAACCACGTATATGCAAGATATTCTCTCTCATGATAGATCCACTAAAGCAAGTGTGTAAAATCGAATTAAGGGTAAAAGAAAGGAGTTGGAACACAATTATGGGGAGAGAAACACAAGAGAAAAGTGAGAGATTAAAACATAATATTTGAGTAAGGTGATCTAGCTCAGACACCCAAAAAGGCACCTCGGTTGTCTGATATTCACCTTGAACAATCACATTTCTAGCAAATTAATAACCACTATACCATGGTTTTAAACCATCTACTATTTACTTAACTTCTATTGAGATCTCCTATTGTAGGCTAAATCCAAAACAGAATATAAATTAATTAAGGGTTCAGGCCCAACAAGCCCAAGGCCGTTGGGAAGACACTGCCACAACTACGACTACTATTTTTACAAATTTTTTCAAAACTTATTTAAGGGGTAAATTGTGATTGAAGTAATATCATTTTTATATAGATTTAACACTAACAACATTTTTATTATACACTAATTACAACAAGTAATAGTTAACAATTGTAGAAAAAATTTGGTACAACAAATCATGCTGGTTTTTGTTGCAAAGCTAATCTCCCAGAACTGTCTATAAGAATGTATAGTAAGAGTGGTGTATATATGTTAAATATGAGACCCTGAAAAACGAGCATTTTATGTGAGAATTTCTGAGAGAAATTCTGTATTGCATTAATTAGAAACTGAATGTACAAGAGGTATATATAAAAGGACTGATACAATGACTGAGATAACTAACTCCTAAGTAACTCCCCATTATACAGATCTAACCCCTACACAGGGCCGACTGAATAGGTGATGCAACTGATGCAATCGCCTTAGACCCCCAAATAAAAGAAGGCCCCACTTGTAAAAAAAAAAAAAATTTATATATATATATAATTTATTTATATATTTTAATTAAAAAAATTAAGCACTTTTATTGGTCAATAAAATGCATTAAAAAGGCCCTATTGTATCCTAAAATGCAAAAGATTAAAATGGAAAAAATAAAAATAGTCAAACTTCAGCTAACCAAATTAAATTTTAGGAGACAAATTTATTAATTCATTCTTGAAATATGCTAAAATCAAAACTAATAGCAGACAAATTCATTAATAATACAACGTAATTATCTTGAAATATGATAAAATAGAGATTATAAATTTCAAAAACAAAAGAAAAACCTCTCATCTCTCTATCTCTCTGCCTCTCCATCTATATTCTTACGGTCTCACCTTTCTTTTCTTCATCTTCATCTTGATTCTTTATCTTTTTCCATAAACTCAGTCAATCAGTCTGGATTGAAATTTTTCTTTGTTGATTCAGCATATCAGTCGGCAGACAGAGGTATTCTTCTTCACTCTTCAGTTCTTCCCCTCTTTCTCTTTGTCTTTCTGAAAAAGAAAGACTCAAAGTCTTCTATTTATTTAACTTAAATTATATATATATATATATATATATATATATATATATATATTTAGTTTGTTTCACCGCTGCAGTCTGCACAATAGTTTGATGGGAATATGGGACACGTTTTCACTTTTTTGCTATGATAACTTTTTTGCCCTGTTTGGACCCTTCTCTGCCATGACAATTGATAGAATGATATGACACATTTTTTCTTTAAAGCTTAGCCATAGGATATGAAGTACAAGCTGGACGATTACTTACCTCTCTCTCTTTTTTTTCTTTTTTCTTTTTTTAATTTTTAAATCTGACACAGTAACACTTTATATATTATTTTAAATTATTGTACTAATTAATAATTTGATGTGTATCATATCAATTCATTTGTATTATAGTGACATTAATTTATTAAACCATGTATTAAATTAATTTTTATTTGTGTAGGTTTAAGTTTTAAAGTGGTCACAACTTTAGAAAAATTGCAATAACTAGGTTCTATTGTTCTATACTTTAAATTTTATTTTTTGTTAATTTATCATTTTTAATTATAAAATTGTATTTTATTTATCTATAAATATTTTCTTATTATAAATGTCTACTAGAAAATATTTATCCAGATATGAAAAACTTCTAAAAAAGAGAAAAATTGACCAGCAAATTGAATCTCAAAAAGGATCTATGGATAAATTTGTTACTAGTGTTAAAAAAAACACAGCAGAAAGTTTAGGTGAAAATATTATAAATGAACAAGAAACTTGTCAAAAAGAGTTGGAAGATAGTGAAATTATACAACAAAAAGAGAATAATGAAAATAGTCCTAATAATGTTGAAACATCTAATGTAACAATAATTGATAATGAAAAACAAAATAATTTAGAAGAAAATGAAAAACTGACTAACCTACTTACTAATAATATCTATGATCCAAGTCAATGGGAAAATATTGATACAAAATTAAGAGATTTATTAGTAGAAAAGGGTCCAATTAGAGAATATGATCTAAATTTTCCTATAGATAAAGATCATAGACATTTTTCTACTACATTTTATTTTAAAAAGTTATCAAATGGGGAGAAATTTGATAGAAGATGGCTAGTGTATTCAAAAGATTTGGATAAAGCATTTTGTTTTTGTTGCAAGTTGTTTAATTCAACAACATATGGTAGTGGTACAAATCAACTTACTAATGAAGGAACTAATGATTGGAGAAATATTAGCAGTAAGATTAAAAATCATGAAACAAGCAAAGAGCATGTTACTAACATGAATGCTTGGATTGATTTAGAAATGAGATTATTGAAAAATAAAACAATTGATAAAAATTTCCAAGAACAAGTTAACAAAGAGAAAGATCATTGGAAAAAAATGTTGTTAAGAATAATTGCTGTAGTAAAAAATCTTGGAAAAAATAATTTGGCCTTCCGAGGAAAAAATGAAAAGATCTATCAAGAAAATAATGGAAATTTTATAAGTCTAATTGAAATGATTGTAGAATTTGATCCAATAATGCAAGAACATGTTCGACGTATTCAACATGGTGCAATTCATAATCATTATCTTGGACATAATATACAAAATGAATTGATACAACTGTTAGCAAATGAAATTAAAGGTAAAATTATTAATGTGGGTGAGAAAGCCCAACGCCACATGCTGGGCCTGAGGCCCAGTTCGAATACGACTCTCTGTCCGAAGAGGCTAAAAGTATCAATACTCTGCCATCCTGATGGAAGTGCAACCCATAAGGGACAAACGCTCCGTCCGAAGACAACCTGGTTGTGCCGAAGGGACCCTACCCAACGGAGCTGCACAGAACTTGATCGAGTAGATATGCTGAAGATCTCCTTGCCGTGGGCCGAGCTTAGGGCATGTCTAACTGCGTAGCTGTCAGGAAATATCTTACCAATAAAGCTGCCACCGCCACATTTAATGCACTGCAGCAACTTTCCTGGCCGCATTTATGTGGAGAAAACACCTAAACAGTGTATCTTCACCCACCACCACTCACTGTAGGTTAAAGCAAACGGCTGATGTGACTAGTACTCAAGTGGGCGCCTAGATAGAGGACAAGTGTGCGGTGAAGATGGGAAAATGGTGTATATATAAGGGAAGCAAGTCTCACAGAGAGGAGGGAGAAAAATTGTATTCACTAAGTCTTTATATACTAATCCTCTTCGGACCAAAGAGTTTTCTTGTTAAAAAAAGCCTGTCTCAATCCTTTTTTCTTTTAGATGGTTTTTGCTTGTATGAACCGTTGCTAAATCCGCTACTAGCCCAGTTGTTCAACCCATTCTCTACAAATTTATTGTTGGGAATTTGTTGGGCTCACAATACAGGGAGTTGGTACCAGGCCCAACAAATTTGGACCCTACAATTGGCGCCGTCTGTGGGAAACAGCTTGAGCGAAGGTGGAAGCAACACCTCAAAAGATGGCTGAACCAAGGCAACGACCAGCTGAGTCCAGGTCGTCTAAGCACACCGATCCCTTTCTTCATCTGGAGCAGAGGCAAGATCGTGAGGGAAGTGTACACACCGCACGTGACGACCCAAACCAGTCGCATGGGGAGAGCCACATGTCTCATGCAGAGAAGAACAAAGACATGCAAAAGGAAATAGACAGGCTCAAAAGGGAGTTGCGCCATGCGAAGAGGAAGCGCAGTCCCTCGTATTCTGACGAAGATTTTGAGGACGAACAGGATGTTGGCTATAAACAGAAACATCGAACACCGGTCAGCGAATCCTTTACCTACGAGGAAATGCGTCATGACGAGAGGAACCCTCAGAATCCCTTACCAAGGGGCGCAGGGAACGATGCTATGAGCAAAGCTCTGGATCAGATCTCCAGGTCTCCTTTTACACGTAATATCGAGGGTGCCAGACTTCCCAGGCGTTTCCACCAACCTACATTCACCATCTACAATGGCCGGACCGATCCAGTGGAACACGTGAGTCATTTTAACCAGCGGATGGCAGTTCACTCGAGGGACGAAGCCCTGATGTGCAAAGTTTTTCCCTCCAGTTTGGGACCAATAGCCATGAGATGGTTCGATAGTCTGAAAGCAAACACTATTAGCTCTTTCCAAGAGCTAACCCAGGCTTTTGGGTCTTGTTTCGTCACTTGCCGAAGGGTTCCTCAGTCCGTGGCCTCGTTGTTGTCCGTCAGCATGAAAGGGAACGAGACTCTGAAGTCGTACTCGGATAGATTTTGGGAAACATACAATGAGGTAGAGGAAGACTGTGAATCGATGGCTGTTAGCTCCTTTAAACTGGGCCTCCCCACTGAACATCCCTTGAGAACGTCTTTGACGCGCAAGCCCGCCACCAGTATACGCCAGTTGATGGACAGGATTGACAAGTACAAAAGAGTTGAGGAGGATCAGCAGCAGAGTAAGGGAAAGGAGAAGGTTATCCCTCAGAAGGGGAGGGATTTCAGGTCGAACAGGCAGAATCACAACAGGCCGAGGAAGGATTGGGCCGGACAAAGCACAGCGAACTTCCAGGCGGTCAATGCGGTTTTTCGCGAACCAGTACACCAAGTCCTGAATAAGATAAAAAACGAACTATTCTTCAAGAGGCCGAACAAGATGGTGGGAAACCTTGAAAGGCGCAATCACAATCTTTACTGTCAGTATCACCTTGATCATGGGCATACTACCGAGGATTGCAGGAGCCTGTGGGATCATTTAGATCAGCTGGTCAGCGAAGGCAGACTAAAGCACCTCCTACACCACTCATACGGACACGGAAATCAGACAAGCACGGGGCCTAGGAGAGGCAACTCAGTGAAACCTCCCTTGGGGTCAATCAATGTCATTTTTGCTGCACCTGGGAGGACGGGGTCCTACCCATCCAGGGTATTGTCAGTTGCCCGAGTGCCCTCAGAAAGTGTTAACAGAGAGCCGAAGAGACACAGGGTGGATATTCCAGTTCTGGGATTTTCGGAGGAGGACAAAATAGGGACTATCCAGCCGCATGATGATGCCCTAGTAGTTACTCTAAGAATAGGCGGATACGATGTCAGGAGGGTAATGGTAGATCAGGGTAGCGCGGCAGAGATTATGTACCCAGACCTATACAAGGGGCTGAACTTGTCCCCCGAGGACTTGACTCCGTACAGTTCTCCTTTGGTCAGCTTTGATGGCAAAGTGATCATTCCGAAGGGGCAGATCAGATTGCCTGTGCAAACCGGTCCCGAGACGGTGGAAGTGGATTTCATAGTGGTGGACGCCTACTCACCCTATACTGCTATAGTAGGCAGACCTTGGCTTCATACCCTTGGGGCTGTATCTTCCACGCTACACCAGAAGATTAAGTATCCGTCCGAAGGAGCAGTCGAAGAAATCCGTGGAGACCAGTCTACGTCCAGGCAATGTCTAGTGGCGGCCATCCAGCACCATCCTCAGGCTGAGACCTCGGGCTGTAACGAGGGGAAATTGTAGCAATTAAAGTCGTCGGTGCTGGACACCGAAGCTTCGGCCGAAGAGGCAGAGTGCGAAAGCTTGGTAAGGGTAGTTATCGGTAACGACCCAGAGAAGTTCTTTCAAGTTGGATCCATACTTCCCCTTCAGGAGAAGGAGGGGTTGATAGAGTTCCTCAGAGCCAACGTTGACATATTCGCGTGGGACCCCGCGGAAGCCCCAAGAGTAAGTCCAGAATTCATCTGCCACCACCTAAACGTTAATCCCACCATTATCCCTAAGAAACAACCACTCCGACGACCGTCAAAGGAACACGCTGACGCGATCAGGGATGAAGTGATGAAACTCAAGCAGGCAGGGGCCATTAAAGAGATCTTCTACCCCGAATGGCTGGCTAACACGGTGGTGGTGAAAAAGAAAAGTGGAAAATGGCGGGTGTGTGTGGACTTCACCGATCTTAATAGAGCTTGTCCGAAGGATCCGTTTCCAATGCCGAAAATAGACCAATTAGTTGATGCTACTGTCGGGCATCCTAGGATGAGTTTCTTAGACGCATTCCAAGGTTATCATCAGATACCACTGGCTCTCGCCGATCAGAACAAAACGGCTTTCGTAACTCCTATAGGGAATTACCACTACAAGGTAATGCCGTTCGGCTTGAAAAACGCCGGGGCTACCTATCAGAGGATGATGACCAGAATGTTTGAGCCACAGCTGGGCAAAAGCATGGAGGTTTATATTGACGACATGGTGGTTAAAAGCAAGATTATTGCCGAACACATTGGGGATCTCAGGGATATCTTCGAAATTCTGAGGGGACACAGATTGCGCTTGAATGCCTCCAAATGTTCATTCGGTGTTGGATCAGGCAAATTCCTTGGGTATATGGTCACACACAGGGGAATCGAAGTTAACCCCGATCAGATAAGGGCCATCAACAACTTGCGAGCTCCTCGGAATCCCAAAGAAATTCAGAAGCTGACTGGGATGACCGCTGCCCTTAATAGGTTCATTTCCAGATCAGCAGACAGGTGTAGGCCTTTCTTCTCGTTAATCAATAAGTGGAAGGATTTTGAATGGACAGAGGAATGTGCTATTGCCTTCCAACAACTTAAGGACTACCTAGCTAAACCCCCCATCATGTCCAGTCCCCAGCCAGACGAAGTCTTGTTTGCTTACATTGCCGTGGCCCCTAATGCTGTAAGTTTGGTGCTGATCCGAACAGACTGTGGAGTGCAAAAGCCAGTTTACTACGTAAGCAAGTCGCTACAAGAAGCTGAAATCCGCTATTTGCCACTAGAGAAAGCCATTTTGGCCGTTGTGCTGGGTACTAAGAAGTTGCCCCATTATTTTCAAGCTCACACCATTATAGTCCTTACCCAGCTCCCACTCAGAGCCGTACTCCGAAGCGCCGATTACACAGGAAGAATTGCCAAATGGGGGACGATGCTAGGGGCTTTTGATATCAAGTACATGCCGCGCACATCAGTGAAGGGTCAGGTCCTTGCGGACCTAGTCGCCGAGTTCACAGAACCCCATTTAGAGGAAGCAGCACAAACTCTAGGCGCGGGAGGAAGGCAAGTCAGCACGATTGCGTCACAAAGCACCTTGCCCTAGGAAGTGTATGTGGACGGCGCATCAAATCAGAGGGGCTCAGGCGTAGGGCTAGTGTTGATATCCCCCGAGAAAATCATCATTGAAAAAGCCTTAAGGCTAGACTTCTCAGCAACGAATAACGAGGCAGAATATGAGACTCTATTGATGGGGATGAAGATGGTGCGAAGGATGGGAGGAAAGTCCGTTGAGATATCCTCAGACTCAAAGTTGATCGTCGGCCAAGTGCTGGGAGAATTCGAAGCAAAAGACGAGAGGATGCAGGGATATTTGAACCTGGTCAAGTCCCTACAGTCGGAGTTTGAATGTTTTACCCTTCGGCACGTCCCTAGAAGTGGCAACACACATGCCGATTCTCTGGCTACACTCGCCACCTCTTCGGCGCAGGAATTACCAAGGGTCATCCTGATTGAGGACGTACAGAGGCCTACGGAGTTAAGAAAAAAGGTACTCCAAGTTCACTGCGTCGGAACCAACCCATGTTGGATGGATCCCATCATCAAGTTCTTGAGGGACGATGTGTTGCCCGAAGAAAGGGTGGAAGCGGACAAAATACGGAGAAAAGCTACAAGGTTCTGGCTGTCCGAAGGCCATAAACTGTACAAACGATCCTATTCGGGCCCATATCTGTTGTGCATGGCCTTCGAAGCGGCTGAATCAATGTTAGAAGAACTGCATGAAGGAATCTGTGGGAGCCACACTGGAGGGAGATCTTTAGCTCATCGAGCTATTACTCAGGGTTATTGGTGGCCAAACATGCAGAGGGAGGCTCATGAGTACGTGAAAAAGTGCGACCAGTTCCAGCGGTTTGCGCCAAGCATACATCAACCTGGTGGAACCCTTAATCCGCTATCCAGTCCATAGCCTTTTACTCAATGGGGTCTGGACATCGTAGGCCCTTTCCTTAAGGCAGCAGGAAACAGGAAGTTCTTGCTGGTCGGAACAGACTACTTCACCAAGTGGGTAGAGGCTGAGCCTCTAGCAAATATCAGGGACGTGGACGTGAAGAAATTCATTTGGAAAAACATCATCACCAGATTTGGAGTCCCACATACCCTCATCTCGGACAACGGGCTTCAGTTCGATAGCAAAGCTTTTAGAAGCTATTGTAGTGAGCTGGGAATCACAAATAGATACTCCACCCCCGCCTATCCCCAGGGAAATGGGCAGGCCGAAGCCATCAATAAAGTCATAGTTAACGGGCTAAAGAAGAGGCTGGATGATGCGAAGGGTAGATGGGTAGAGGAACTACCCCACGTATTGTGGGCATATAGAACCACGCCTCGTAGGTCCACTGGGGAGACCCCTTTTTCAATAACCTATGGGGCTGAAGCTGTTATACCTCTCGAGACTGGGTTCCCAACCTACAGGACTAGCTCTTTTGACCCAACCAACAACGATAGGCAGCTGGAAAAGAGTCTGGATCTGATTGAAGAACGAAGGGAAAGCGCAATGGTCCGATTGGCGCACTATCAGCAGAAACTCAAACAGGGCTATGACATCAATGTGAGGTTGAGACCCCTTGAGCCTGGTGATCTTGTCCTAAGGAAGGTGGTAGGGAATGCAAAGAATCCAGCATGGGGAAAACTGGGGCCGAATTGGGAAGGTCCATATCGCATCACTTCGAGGGCCGGCGTTGGAGCATACTTCCTGGAAGACCTGGATAATCATGTAGTGCCCCGACCATGGAATGTAAATAACCTCAAAAGGTACTACTATTAAGAGAATTTTTCTTTCAGTCATGATTGCACTTTTGTTATACTAGTTTTTCTCAAGTGTTTAAACTTAAATCCAATCATGCCTGTAGTCCTCGGACCAGATGATTCGAGTTAGTTAACACTCCATTACGATTTCTCAAGTGTTTAAACTTAAATCCAATCATGCCTGTAGTCCTCGGACCAGATGATTCGGGTTAGTTAACACTCCATTACGATTTCTCAAGTGTTTAAACTTAAATCCAATCATGCCTGTAGTCCTCGGACCAGATGATTCGGGTTAGTTAACACTCCATTACGATTTCTCAAGTGTTTAAACTTAAATCCAATCATGCCTGTAGTCCTCGGACCAGATGATTCGGGTTAGTTAACACTCCATTACGTTTTCTCAAGTATTTAAACTTAAATCCAATCATGCCTGTAGTCCTCGGACCAGATGATTCGGGTTAGTTAACACTCCATTACGATTTCTCAAGTGTTTAAACTTAAATCCAATCATGCATGTAGTCCTCGGACCAGATGATTTTGGGTTAGTTAACACTCCATGACGATTTCTCAAGTGTTTAAACTTAAATCCAATCATGCCTATAGTCCTCGGACCAGATGATTCGGGTTAGTTAACACTCCATTACGATTTCTCAAGTGTTTAAACCTAAATCCAATCATGCCTGTAGTCCTCAGACCAGATGATTTTGGGTTAGTTAACACTCCATGACGATTTCTCAAGTGTTTAAACTTAAATCCAAGCATGCCTGTAGTCCTCGGACCAGATGACTTGGGTTAGTTAACACTCCCTCACAATTTCTCAAGTGTCGAAACTTAAATCCAATCACGCCTGTAGCCCTCGGACCAGGTGATTCGGGTTAGTTAACGCTCCTTTACAATTCTTACAAGTATTTAACCTTAAATTCAATCATGCCTGTAGTCCTCGGATCAGTTGATTTGTTTTAGTGGGCACGCTCGCGTTACTAGTCTAATCTGGCGTTTGGCGGAATATGTAGACTTAAGCAACATTACGTTAGCTGTTATTGCCATAATTCTTTGTTTTAGCTACGTATAGAAGATTACCATGTTTCTGATTTATTCTTAATTACCAAACTGACATTATTAGCCATAATAACGCAATCTGACAAGTACTACAAAGGCAACAAGTAACAAAAATAAACTATTTCATTCATTGAAAGACGATTTCATTACAAAAATGGCAAAAAGTATCCAAGCGATTACACAAGCTGAACGTCCTGAGCTTTATCTTGAGGCGCTGGGTTAGGCTTTGGCAAATCGCCCGCATCTCCGGTCTGAAGAGGGGCCTGGCTCGTCTCAGCTGGGGCTGGGGGATTCTAATCGGCCGAGGACGCTTCCAAGGTTTCAGGCACATCACATATATCAGGATCATAGTAGATGCTCCCAGGTTGCCTTAAAGCTGACTCTGCAGGGACTCCAGCTGCGTCGAGGCATTTGCTCCACGTAATGTCGCAGTAGCCCCTACAGACCTTGGCAAACTCCTCGGTCAGCCTTGCTTGGGTCTCTTGCACCCCCAGCATATAAGAAGCCTGCTTCTCAGCCTCAACTGCTTCCTTGGCCAACTGAGCGTCCTCCTTGGCCAATTTTGCAGCGTCCCTGGCTTTTTCTAGCTCAGCACGAAGTTCCGTTACCAACGCCTTCTGTGTTTCTAGATTAAGTTCAGTGGTGTAGAGCTTCTGGCGTTGGTCTTCGGCTTGCCTTTCAGCTGTCTTCAGGCCTGCCTCTATATTTTTCCTTGCCTTAGCCTCATCTTTTAGCTGCTCGAAGAGGCGAGCGCTCTCGTCCTTTGCCTTGCCCAGAGCTATCTCAACATCCTCCCTGGCTCGAGCTTCAACTTGCACATCAACGTCTTTCCTTTTATTCCACTCTTCGGCCACGTAAATCTGTTGGGCAATCTGCATGGAAACCAAAGAATTCTGCGTAAAGCTATGAACGCACGTAAGGGATGAAAAAGGGCTACAGATGAACACCACTTATCTCACCATGCCTAAATCCCTTTTGAGGGACAAAAAGAGCTCATTTTCGCTGAAGCGCCGATAGGACTCCATGTCCTTAGGAAGGAGGAGAGGCTTCTCTAGCGCCTCTGCTATATACCCGGCCTTCCCACCGGCGTAGTTTCGGAAAGAGGCGTCATAAGGGATGGCTGCGCCATCCAATGTCAGCTTCGGAAACCACTCTGGAGTCCCCCGCCGCACGTCTGCGACCATGTTGTCTTCTCTACTCTCAGTTGAAGAAGCCCATTTACCTCTAGTATCATGGGCCTTCTTCTGCTGCTTGGGGCCCTTCGGAGGGACCACTTCCCCTTCCTCAATATCCGTCACCTCTGTCACCACCCTTTTCTTCTTCAGATCAGGCAGTGGTTTTAGGCCGGGATCCTTCGGAGCTGGAGGAAGAGAGGGGGGTGGTGGGAGGTTGGCAGCGGGCTGGGACGTGCCAGTACCCTTGGCCGCCACCTTTGGCCTCCTGTTCTTCATCAATTGGTCTAGACTCTGCATGTCTTCTTCTTCTGAGTCATCTGGCACGGCTATGTTCAGGAGCGGAGCAGCAGAATGCCTATCAAGCACCTCTTCGGCAGCCAAAATTTCCACTTCCCCGGAGCTTTCCTCTTCGAACTTGAACTGGTCGATCTGCTGGTCAAGCGAAGGGGTAGAAGAAACTCTTTCCTCCTCTGCTACCGGTTCAAGGGGGACTTGTTGAACGGGCTGAACAAACACCGGTATGCCTTGCGGATTAGGATGGGGCACCGGGGCGAGGTCGAAGGGGGCCAAAAAGGTCTTCCGTGCCACGTCAATGCGGTTTATGGGTGATCCCCAAGTGTTATGGCGTTGCCTCTCGGCTGGAGTTCAGACTTCGGGGTATAGCCGAGGATGAGGGGAACAGACCTAAGCTGCCCGTCTTCACTCACAAAGATCTCCGACCGAAGAAGGTAGTTCAAGGCCGCAGTATTTGTGAGACTCAGCCGAGGAGTTACGTACCTCCTATCTGCAAACATGGCGATAAAACTGTCAGTGGATTGCAACATGGCGAAAGGAAGTCCGAATAGCTAGAAGCAAGAAAGTTAGAAAAGCTCAAGGGGGAATGTCCCACCTGGCGCTCCTGGCGTGGTTGGGCAATGAATCCCATCATGCCAGGCACCCGAGACGATCAGATAATCGTCCTTCATCCCTTTGTTGGACTTGGGAAGACCGGAGAGGAGTCTGACGACATCGGATCGGGACCTTAAATAGTATCCCGCCCCTTCTTTGGTACGACATTCGTACATGTGTACCACGTCGTGCCAGGTTAATCCCAAGCCTAAATGGCGGTTTAGGTCATCAACTGCACCTAAGATTCTAAATGTGTTGGGTGCGCACTGGTCAGGACTAAGCCTATGGGCGGTAAGGTAACTTCTGGTGACTGGACCCATGGGAATGGTCATCCCTCCCTCCAGGAAGGCGATGATGGGGATTATCACCTCACCCTCCTCTCGGTCCAGTAATAACCCCTCCGTGGAGCAATACCTCAAGCCCACCTCCCGAGGAATGCGATACGTCTCTCTAAACTTCTCTATCTGGGAAGGACTGTCCACTAGGTATTCAAATCTACCCATTGTTAATAAGGTTAAAGCGGGGGAAACGCGGAACGGCGACTGAAGAAAATCTACCAATGGCCGAAGAGGCAATCTGAATAGATTTCAAAAAATCTCGAAGAAAGGGACTTACGTAGGATTGAATCGGAGAATGTTTGTCTTGGCCTCGTAGGGAGATCGTAGCGGATTCTGGAACGGGTTAAAGCAGATGACAGGAAGGGCTTTGAGAGTCTGAGCGCTTGAGTTCGCTGGGAGTTCTGAAGTTTGTAAAATGAGAAGACAATCCCCTCTGGGACTTTATATAGTGGCAGGTAAAGTGGTGGGACTTACCCCGCCCAAAATTTTGAGGAGAATCTCGTTCGTTGATTTGAAATGGACCGCTAGATTTCAGGGACAAGACGCCGCCTGGAGCAATTAATGACGCCTCGGAAACGGCGCGACAGCAGCGGTTATAAAGAAGGCGCCCAAATTCATGCGCGCACACGTGTGGAGTCAAAATTCAGTGCCCTCACTTGTCAAAAGATCAAAACCCCACTTTTTCTCTTCGGATGCGAGGTAAAAAGTGAAATTTTGAGGGGCTATTGTGGGTGAGAAAGCCCAACGCCACATGCTGGGCTTGAGGCCCAGTTCGAATACGACTCTCTGTCCGAAGAGGCTAAAAGTATCAATACTCTGCCATCCTGATGGAAGTGCAACCCATAAGGGACAAACGCTCCGTCCGAAGACAACCTGGTTGTGCCGAAGGGACCCTACCCAACGGAGCTGCACAGAACTTGATCGAGTAGATATGCTGAAGATCTCCTTGCCGTGGGCCGAGCTTAGGGCATGTCTAACTGCGTAGCTGTCAGGAAATATCTTACCAATAAAGCTGCCACCGCCACATTTAATGCACTGCAGCAACTTTCCTGGCCGCATTTATGTGGAGAAAACACCTGAACAGTGTATCTTCACCCACCACCACTCACTATAGGTTAAAGCAAACGGCTGATGTGACTAGTACTCAAGTGGGCGCCTAGATGGAGGACAAGTGTGCGGTGAAGATGGGAAAATGGTGTATATATAAGGGAAGCAAGTCTCACAGAGAGGAGGGAGAAAAATTGTATTCACTAAGTCTTTATATACTAATCCTCTTCGGACCAAAGAGTTTTCCTGTTAAAAAAAGCCTGTCTCAATCCTTTTTTCTTTTAGATGGTTTTTGCTTGTATGAACCGTTGCTAAATCCACTACTAGCCCAGTTATTCAACCCATTCTCTACAAATTTATTGTTGGGAATTTGTTGGGCTCACAATACAGAGAGTTGGTACCAGGCCCAACAAATTTGGACCCTACAATTAAAAAGATTAAGGAAGCAAAATATTTTTCAATTATACTTGATTGTACTCCCAATGTAAGTCATCAAGAACAAATGACTCTAGTACTACGATGTGTGGATATTTCAACTAGTCCAATAAAAATAGATGAGCATTTTGTAGAATTTTTAGAAGTAGATGATACTTCTAGAAAAGGTCTTTTTAATGAAATTATAAGTGTAATAAAAAGTCTTGAACTTGATATTAATGATGTTCGTGGACAAGAATATGACAATGGGTCTAATATGAAAGGAAAAAAACAAGAGGTACAAAAACGAATAATTCATATAAATCCTAGAGCATTTTACACACCATGTGGTTGTCATAATCTTAACCTTGTGCTATGCAATGTGGCCAATTCTTGTCCTAAAGCTATATCTTTTTTTGGAGTAGTACAACGTATATATACGTTGTTTTACTTCTTCCACAAAGCGATGGAAAATTTTACAAGATACTGTTTCAAGTTTAACTCTTAAACCATTGTCACAAACACGTTGGGAAAGTCGAATTGAAAGTGTAAAAGCAATAAAATTTCAAGCTTTAGAAATAAGAGATGCTTTGTTACAATTAGCAAAAACGAGTGAAGATCCTAAAACAAAAAGTGAAGCTGATTGTTTGGCAACATATGAACTTAAAAGTTTTGAATTCTTGTTAGGAATGACTATTTGGTATGATATATTATTTGCCGTTAACTCTATTAGTAAAAATTTACAATCAAAAGACATGCATATTGATGTTGCCATAGATCAACTAAAGGGTCTCATATCTTTTTTCAAAAAATATAGAGAAGATGGATTTACATCTGCTATGATTTCATCTAAAGAGATTGCAATCAAAATGGAAATAGAGCCTATATTTCATGAAAAACGTATAATTCGTAGAAAGAAACAATTTGATGAGAATGCCAATGATGAGATAACACAATCTGCTGAAGAATCTTTTAGAATTAATTATTTTTTATATATAGTAGATCAAGCTATTTCATCAATTGAAAGTAGGTTTGAACAATTTCAAATATATGAGGATATTTTTGGTTTTTTATTTAATTTTGAAAAACTAAAAGCACTAGATGATAATAGTTTGAAAAAATATTGTCTTAATCTTGAAAGTTTTCTCAAACATGATGTTTATTATGATATTGATGGCTTAGATTTTTTTTCAGAACTAAAAATTTTAAAAGAAGTTGTGCAAATAGATGAAAATACACCAATTAATATACTTAATTATTTAAAAAGATTAGATTCTTTTCCAAATGCATATATTGCTTATAGAATATTACTAACAATACCTGTTACGGTTGCATCTGCAGAAAGAAGTTTTTCAAAATTAAAATTAACAAAATCTTATTTAAGGTCTACTATGTCACAAGAAAGATTTAGTGAATTAGCGATATTATCAATTGAAAAAGAAATGTTAGAGGAACTTAAATACAAAAACTTAATTAGTAATTTTGCATCTCAAAAAGCAAGAAAAATAGATTTTAAATAAAAAAAAATTCAATATATATATATATATATACATATATTATTTGATTAATATTTAATTATAAAAATACCCCATTTAAAATTTTCGTCTAAGGCCCCAAAAGTTGTTGAGCCGGCCCTGCCCCTACAACCAATCAGATCATTACAGGTGTTCATGTATAAAATAGCTACTAATTGAACTAATTCTAAAACTACAGGTCGTATAAACTGTTTTAGAGTAAACCACTGTCGTATACTTGTCACAGCTGCAACTCTTCCAACTCTATTTTGATGCTCTGCCTCTCTGCCTGAAGCTCTGCCTCTCTGCCTTAGTCAACATCTTCAATTCAGTGCTTGTTCAACCTGAGTCTTTAAGCTTGTCCTTCTGATATATTAGTTCAACATGAAGAAACATATTATTATGGTTTAGTTTAACACCTTGCTATATACTGCATTCAAATTTTGATTTACAGGCTTCCCAATTGATTTTTCTAATGAATTTAGGAGTAAATGACTTGATCAAGCTAAGCTTTCATGATGATGGTGTCTCTACTCCTAGAAAATGTTTTAGGTAGGGCATTCAAAGCCACAATTATTCAGCTCATACATCTGCATTTCCTTAAAAGTATAATTAAACTTAATTTAGTTATTCTCATTTGAAGTTATCAAGTTAGCATTGTATGTGTATTATTTTCATAGTTCAATTGTCAAGCTAATGTTTTGTGATAAAAAAGGCCTTATCAAACTTCCTACATGTTTACGTTACTATACGTCTTTCTTTTTAAATTATCAAAATCAAGCTTTCTAATAAATATATATATATATATATATATAAGCACTGTTTCTATCTCTTTTTTTTATTTAAAAAAATAAATAAGAAGAAGAAGCAAAGTTGCTCTATCTTAATCCCTATTAACATCAAGTCAATGAGGACAATCACGATTAGAGAGAGAGAGAGAGAGAGAGAGAGAGAGAGAGATCCAGGCAGTAAAACTAAAAATGGGCTGAAAATTCTCTGGTGCCTTCAAATTAAAGATACCACCAAATGCTGCTTTCCTCTATTTCTCTCTTTGCATTGGGGTTGTTGGTATTATTTAGGGCATGTTTGATAAACTATAATAGGTGCTGTAATGTAATAGTTATTATTATAGTTTAGTTATTCTTTAATTTGGTTATATTTTTATTACAATGAATAATCATTCCTTATAAATAGTTATTCTTCAAAATGATGAATAACTATTCCTTTTTAAAAGGTTGTATTAGTTATTCCTAAGTAAGTGCAATAATTTCAAAACTTAATATATTTCCTAGTAAATAAACTTTCCATATACATTTAACAATTATAAAAATAAAAAATCATAAAAAATAACACATATCTCTCTTAAATTTAAAAATAACAATTTTTAAGGAAATATAATTGTATGAGTAAAAAATTTCCAAAAATAAATGTTAAGTTTCATTATAATGTTATAACTCACAACCAAACTAATGAATAGGTTTAATTATTACATTACAACACATTTTATTCCTAATAATAAATATTACAATTCTTGTCGTAATTCTCATTCAGTGTACCAAACGTACCCTTATATTTTAAATTCTAAACACTTTAACTTCTATTTCTTTTTATTATTAAACTCTTTTTTTCCTTTTTTGTTGTATTTACTGCTTTCCTATTTTTTCTAAATTGAACTAATTTTTTGGGAGAGTTTAAAGTGTTCAAGTTTTGGCATTGTGCAATAAGCAAAGGACAAAATCATGATTCTTAATTCCTTCTAATTTTCTTTCCTGTTTATTCTATGATTTGGAAAGATTGTGTTTTGGTGCGTCTGAGTTAAGTAAAAATACTAGGACCACCTTTTTTTTCTCCCCAATTTTTCACTCCTAAGCAAATACGGGAAGACTGAGTTTTGTCTCCACTTTCCTCTCTCCCCGCTTTCCATACCCTATCTTTTCATCCCAACCAAGGGACAATTTTAAGTAAAATATATAGCTTCCCAAAAATTTATCTAGTGTTAGGCGAAGGCCTAAGCCTAAAAACCTCATCACAAAATCATCCTACCCTCATTTTAAAAGACCCCATCCCTCTTAGAAAATTATCCTTTTTGTTGTTTTCTTTTTTTGATAATAAGTGATTTAAGAAAATGGGGGAAAAAAAAATGGCAGTGCAGTAATTTTCTCACTTGAAAAAAATGCATCCATAATATTAGATCCTAAATTGTTTGAGAAAAAAATGTTGTAAATATTAAAAATAATGTGCAATATAATAAAACTGGTTCATATAAAACAAGCATAGTGTGAGTTTGGATAGCACTGAATGTTTGTTTCAGTGCGTTTGGCATTTTTTTGGGGTCTCACTGCATTGTTTATAGGACTACCAAACTCAGCAAAATGCACATATCCATGTATTTTTGGATCTCATAGGATTATTCACACCCTTAAAAATTATTTTATTACAATATTTTCAGTAATAAAGTTTACAGTTTTTAACAAATATAATATGAATCCAAACATATCCATAGTTCCCTGATTGTCATTAGTGTAGGAAAAGCATGTGAAAATGCCAATACCAATAGGCTTGCTTCTCCTTCTTCTTCTCTTTTACGGCCCAAATGCTTTACAGCGATTTTCTGTGAAGGACGTGTGACCCATTTATATGGGCCGTTTTGAACCCACATTTTACTAGCCCAAAAGTTCAATTGTGCCAGGCTCTAAGACCCAAAACAAGAATAGAAATAACAATGTAACTTCTGTAATTAGTTTCACTCTTTCATAATTTAGTTTCCAAACTTTTAAAGCTTTAATTAAAATAAAATTGTTAGTGTTGCGTCCAAATTGATAGACTTTGAATTTTTTAGACAAACAGATACCCCATATGGTTTGAGTCAATAACAATTTAAGTGGGGTTTGAATCCGCGTTTGCTGCATCCACGTTTGTTGCAATGCGCGTTTCAACTTCCTTTTTTTTTTTTTTTTTTCGCTTTCAACTGTAAATGTTGACTTTTCAACTGTGAACAGTACACCCGTGCACTGTTTATAGACCCACAAATATCACTTTTTAGCAACTTTTACATTAAAAATGAGTCCCACGATACTATTCACACATTTAAAAATTATTCTGTTATAGTGTTTTCAGTTTTCAATTTCAACAAAATAAGTTCTATACAAACGGAACTTTAGTCTCACAAACATTTTTAGTTTGTTACATTTTGATCCCTTAATGTTTGGATTAAAATAAAATTGTTAGAGGTATTTTGTGCGGTTTTGTGTGGGTTTAGTTCGTGTTATGAAGGCGATGAACTTTTTCCATGGATTTCATCTATTTAGTTTCCAAACTTTTAAAGCTTTAATTAAAATAAAATTGTTAGTGTTGCGTCCAAATTGATAGACTTTGAATTTTTTAGACAAACAGATACCCCATATGGTTTGAGTCAATAACAATTTAAGTGGGGTTTGAATCCGCGTTTGCTGCGTCCACGTTTGTTGCAATGCGCGTTTCAACTTCCTTTTTTTTTTTTTTTTTTCGCTTTCAACTGTAAATGTTGACTCTTCAACTGTGAACAGTACACCCGTGCACTGTTTATAGACCCACAAATATCACTTTTTAGCAACTTTTACATTAAAAATGAGTCCCACGATACTATTCACACATTTAAAAATTATTTTGTTATAGTGTTTTCAGTTTTCAATTTCAACAAAATAAGTTCTATACAAACGGAACTTTAGTCTCACAAACATTTTTAGTTTGTTACATTTTGATCCCTTAATGTTTGGATTAAAATAAAATTGTTAGAGGTATTTTGTGCGGTTTTGTGTGGGTTTAGTTCGTGTTATGAAGGCGATGAACTTTTTCCATGGATTTCATCTAGTAGGTATAAGAACTTTTTGCAGTGATGGGGAATGTTAGGGCTAAGGGAAGATGGTGGTATTGGTTTTGTGGTGTTGGACACAACTATTTGAGTCTTGTATTTGAAATTGAAACATGGGTTTTGGGTGCACATGGTTGTTTTAAGGTCAGGTATTCTTTGCACTCCACAATATCGGTGAAAAAATAAAAATAAAAAGTAGAAGGGTGATTGTGGCTGGAAGTGGTATGATAGGTAGAGGCACTAGTTTGTGGTTAAATATCAATGGTCATGTTAATGGGTATCCTTAAAACAACTATTAATAAATCATTTTAGAAAAATTTTTATTCTATTTTTATGGGAAATAGAAAAAGATAAGAAGATATCAAAACACTAATTTTTTTTTTTTTTTTTTCCATAAAAACTTTCCTAAAATAATTTACTAAAAAATACCTTTAGCCTTAAGGCATCTGTTAACTTTTTCGAAATATCAATATATCATCAATGATGGATGCATAAGATAGTGGGCATCAGTTAACCTTTTTTCAAATATCAATATATCATCAATGGTGGATGTATAAGATTGTTTGGCTACAGGGGTTTTGTTTAGGGTTGTTTGGATATCATTTTATTATTGTTATTATTTTTATTATTTTACATTTTAATAGTTAAAAATGTATGAGAAATATTTTACCTTTTTCTTAAAAAAAAAAAAGGGTAATATTCTTTGGAAAAGTCGATAAAAATCTTCTTTAGAAAAGGATCGCTATGTGCCAACCTTTAACTATATCGTTTGACCTGGGAAAATGTTTACAGAGCAGATTGTCATTTTATTTGACAATTTCAATGAAGTATCAATGAACACTCAGTCAATTCGACGTAAGAATAGCTTGAAGATTTGTGTGCTCAAAGGGTGGCACCGACGTTAGCCTAAACTTTGTTCAAATACAAGTCAGTCTGTGCAATAAAATTCTATTGTGACAGTTATATTGGGGCGTCAATTTTCTCATACATTGGAGAAATGAATACGGGCTGCTTTTATAAGCCTTCTAGGAGCGTCAGTTCTTCTTTGGTCTCTGCCAATATCAAGTATCAACCCTATGAAATGTCATTTCTATAATATTAGGAAAATCAAACTTAGTTTCCTCATATGTAAGGAATGTCAATGGAAATTATATATTTTTTCTTTTCTTTCCTAACAAACAATAAGAGTCCCGTGAAGTTTGTCTTTTTTTATTTCTTCTAAACCATGGCAAAATCTTTACTCTCCCAAAATCAACACCCACTACGGATTGAATTTTAGACTTCTCTACCTTCAAAGGAGGAAAACTTACCATTAGACAACAAATTCAGTCCTTGATAAGTGTATGTTTCAACATAATCTCTCTCTCTCTCTCTCTCTCTCTCTCTCTCTCTCTCTCTCTCTCTATATATATATATATATATATTAATAGCCAAAATTTAGAAAGAAAATCCAATTAGATTTTGTCCAGATTCTCAATTTTGCGCCATGTATTCCATTTAATTTTTAACTTTGTGTCAAATGAAGTATTGAGTATAAAAATTAAAGAGTCAAAATCCAATTAGATTTCAATTGAAGTATAATTTTCCATCAGATGTCCATCTAATTTTTTTAATTTTTGTAATAAATGAATTATTTGGTAAAAAAAATGAAGAGTCTAAATCCAATTAAATTCTAAATTATAAGTTAATACTATATATAATTTGAACAATCTTCTCAAAAAAAAAGTTATAATTTAAATCATATAATTGTGTTTTATTTACTTCTTCCACAATTAAACCCATGTACAATCAATAAGTTCATCCTTCTCATTTGGTTTTCTTCATATCTAGATCTACTATAACAATTATTTAAACTGCCCTACTGAGTTTGTTTAGTTTAGGATTTGGTCAAAACTTTCACACGGTAACCATGATTGTTTAAAATGTTGTCCATAACTCTGAACATGCACCAATTACGGCAGGTTGCTCGAGTCTTGTTCTACCTTTCTTTCAACCGGTATTATCTTTCCTCTTTCTCTTTTTCAGCTTTCTTTGAGATATATATTATTCTTATGTTTCTATTTGAAATTCTATATTCCACAAATATAATAATTATGGGTTATACAAAGAAATCTGTCGTTTTAGTCAAAAAAGAATTACAAAGAAGACTAATATATATATATATATATATTTATGGGTTATTCTCAATGACTTTTATAAGTTAAGGATTTGGGCGTGGAAAATGTTGTATTCTACTTAGGAAAAACAAGGATTATCATATTAGAGTAACAATGTATAACGGTGTCATCTTTTTATTTTATTTTTTAGAGAGTTTTAATTTACGATATCTGCTTCTGATGATATCTCTTTATTATCAGAACAAGAAATCAATTAGTTTTTGGTGTAGATGTGATAGATCTCTTATTCTACCATCACAGACTTTACCAGTTGAACTATTAAAAAAAATCATATTTGTTTGATGTTACATGCTTCGAACCTTACAAAGGACTAAATTCTACAGCCCATTAAGACTATAGCCCAAGAGATCTCCTATTAACCCAATTACAAATTAGAAAAACAATTCCGAAATAGACATGTTACTATGTTGAGGACACCATTTTATTTTTTCTCATTTAATGACATTATATAAGTTGTAATTGGAATAACATTGTTTTAGCTATTTATATAACTACATTTTGACACCATTTTTATAAAACTAATCACCATATATATATATATATATACACACACACATCTTAACCGTTTTTGAAAAAAAAAAAAAAAAATCTATGTAGGCATGCATATTGATTTCGACATGTTAAGAAAGTGTTCGACAAGAAATGGTGCATCAAATATCATGTTGATTTGAAAGTTTTGATCTAAATCTTCCTAAATTTGAGGGGGCAAATGTAGTGTAGTAAAATAATACTGTATAGTACAAATCATAAAGGTGAGATGCCAATGATTTATGCAAAATAGTTTAGAATCTTAGATTTTTTTTTTTTTTTTTTGGTGCATTAGAATCTTAGATTAGGAAACATATGTTAGTGGTCCAATCATGAGGTTTTGAACGAGTATGACGACATAATCACGTGTGAGATTTAAGAGAGATTATATTTGCATAATATTAATTACGGATTCAATAGTTTTTTGTAGTGAGTTTTAATTTATAGTGTCCGCTCTTAATGATGACTATTTATTATTAGATTAAGACACCAATCAATTTTTGATGTAGGTGGAGATTGAGTACCAGATCTCTTATTTAATTATCAATGACTTTACCAATTGAGCTAACTGAAACCCATCGAATTTAATAATTTGTACAAAAAATTAAAATTAAATGATCATTTTATGGTTATCAATTTTTTTTTTTTTTAAATATATATATATATATATCATAATTTTATGGTATCTCAAATGTTTTTGGGATTGTAGACACCATAGAGTTATGTTTTAATCTTACATGAATTACTAGCAAATGTTATAAAATTACTGTTATAGGTGGCATGAAGGAATCGATCATTAGATTTGATATAGACATTATTTGACACTATCACAATCAAAAGAAAAATATTAATAAATAAATATGAAACAACTATGAAGTTATTGTTTTGACATTAGTTACCAAAGGATGTAACAAAATTACTATCTAAATTCCTATTTTAGTGTTAGCCCAAAAAATAAATAAATAAAAGGATAATAATGAAACATGGTTTTTTTTTTTTAAAGAGAGTTTCATCTTATGTTGTCTATTCTTGATGATTGTTCATTATCATCAGACTAAAATACCAATCACTTTTTGATATATGAGGAAATTGTATCTCAAATCTTTTATTCAACCATCAGAAATATTACCTGTTAAACTAATTAGAATCTACAAGAATAAAACGTGATTTATCATGTACCGTTGTGGAATCTATTATTAGATTTGACGTAGATATTGTCTTATGTATTTTAAATCTATCGCAGTCAAACATAATATAAAATAAAAAGTACTAAAAAACTGTAGAGTTATTACTTTGACCTTACTAGCTAATTTATCTGACATTTAATCGGTTAACAAAATTACTGTATTGTATGTTATTAGTAGATATAACATGCAAGAAAAAAAAGTACAAATAGTATACAATTTCCCTCAATTAAAAAAAGATAAAGAACTTTCTCAAATAATAATAATAATAAAGAAAAAGAAAAAAGGTCAGTCATTTTTGTCTGCAGTCCTAGAAGCAACAAAACCATCTTGACCCTTGTCATTGGTTTTTTTTATATAGTATCGATGGTGAGCAAGAGAGCTTTGTACTTGAAGTATGTGAATTCCACACCTTAATTAAGCAAAACCTAGTAATGTACACGTGATGGCCTACTAGCTAGTACTAGTTCCATGCAAAATCATCCATAGAGCTCAATTCATCATACATTATATCAGACATAAGGCTAGACTCCACAAACCCAAGATCAAAGCTAGAGCCATCAAATGAAGTATCCATGGGCTGATGAATAACCTTATTAGTTACCATCTCCGAAACCTTATCTTTCTCTTGCTGTGGTTGTGTCAGTGTATATTGCTCTCCTTCCAATCCTGGTGCTTCGAAGGGTTCAAGAGTATTGGCACCCCAAACACAATTCTCATGATTTAAGACCCCAAAACCAGATAGGTTCAAGGAAGAGGATGATGAGGAAGAAATATTGGGTGTGCTCTCAACTGATGATACATGAGGGAAACTGGAAAAATCAGTGAAACTCTGATTCCAAACAAGACTAGGGTTTTGAAGCAATGGAGGTTGATCAGTTTCAGGTACTGTAATGATAGGTGTTTTCATTTCAAAGGTGGAAACATCTGTAAACTGAGAATTCACAGTAAAAACTGAATTGGGTTGCTGATGGTTTGGTGATACATTGCATGCAACCTTTTTAGAGGGTCTCTGATGAGAAGGTATTAGATTGTGAGTGTTTGGGTCCAACCCTTGTGACATAAGCTTTTTCTTGATGCATGAGTTCCAGAAATTCTTCACCTCATTGTCTGTTCTTCCTGGGAGATGCTTGGCTATTTGAGCCCATCTTTACAGCCAAACAAACTCTCTTAAAATTTACTCCAAATCAAGAGGAAAAAGAAAAAAGAAAAAGAAAAAATGATGACAGATATTTACACGTTTAGTAAAGCTATTTTAAAATCATACTCTTTAAAGTACAATCTTTTGAAACTTCACTTTTCTTTTAAAGTACAATTTTTTTAAATGAGGTATTTTAAAAACTTTTAAGAAAAAAATTGTACCAAACGAACACTAATTTCTAGTGAAAAAAAAAATGATCCTTACTTGTTGCCCACAATCCTATGAACATCAATAATAATCTGTTCTTCTTCTGAAGTGAAGGTACCTCTCTTTAGATCTGGTCTTAGATAGTTTATCCATCTCAATCTACAACTCTTTCCACACCTTTGCAATCCTGCAGCAATCACAATTCCACTTAGCAACCACTTGGGCATATAAATATATGTATGTAAATCCATGGCTGTATAAATTTAGTTACTTTGATATATATGAATCAATTACAGAATACACGTTGTTAATTATGTGTGTTTTGGGAGAGAAAGAGAGAGATGAAGGAATAATTACCAGCAAATTTTGGGACAGAACTCCAGCTTCCAAGTCCATGGGCGGTGATATATGTGACTAGCTTCTCATCTTCTTCAGGGGACCATAGCCCTCGCTTAACCTTCTGTTTGGTACAGCAGCGATGGCCACCCATCTTTTCGCTTATGATGAGGGCTTCTTCTTCTTCTTCTGCTGAAGAGTTAGGCTTAGTGTTTATCATGAGGCCCTGCCTGCACTGTTCTAAACTGACCAGTTCCACTATTCCCTATGTATTTATCAAACACTAAGATGTGTTGTTTACATGTTTTATATGGAAGCAATTCACAACAGAAATGAGAGAGATGAATGAATATTGTAACTGATGACAAGTACAAATATAAACGTTTCTAGTAATATAAGCCAAGTGGCAACATATGTAACAAACAATGAAGAAAAGGCTGCCAAATGTGTTTTCTTAAAAAGAAGCAAAAAAATAAATAAAAGAGGTTATTGCCAAATGTGGTTAATGATTTAGTGTCTTGTGTTTTTTCAACTTTTTGGACAATTTGACCAGAGGATTATGAATGAAATACTTTGCAAAGCTCCTCTACAAGGTCTAATGATGGCCCCACTATTTCGGGAAAAAAAAAATTTGATTAAAAAGAGAAAGAAAAATTCAATCACTATATAAGCAAGAAAATTTTATTTTACTATTAAAATTTTTTTTAAATTTAATATTTTATAAATATTTTATTATTTAACATTTTAAATAAAAGGGACTTTTTCCCAATAAAAAGATAGTTATCCGCTAAAGTATGTTTTATATTTATTTGATTATTTAAAATTTACAACCTCAAAAGCATTTCTGGCCATTATTTACTATAAGCTTTTTTGATTTCTATAAAGAAAAATACTGTTTGCGTAATGAAGACGATAGCTCAGTTTATGTTTCTTTAATATGGGTTTTGTTACTCAAAACCTTATTCACTAAGCCTTCCTTGCATAAGTCTCCACCAAACCACAGAGAAAGAAAAAAAATCTATGACCCATTGGTCACATGAAGAAAATTCCATGAGACAAATGTGCTGGAAGTTTAACTTGAGGTGCACTCATGAGGACCACACTCCACTGGGTCTAATTGAGTGTTTTGGTGGCCTTCTCTTGGGCCATTGCTCATCTCAATTCTCACCTCCATACATAATCACTTGTCAAAAAATGACCAAAAAAATATGACCTTGTGAAGAAACCTTCTTAATCATTCATTTGCTTAATTTGTCAATTGCTAATAGTAGGTGTTAAAGCTTATGCAAACAACACTGTCGTTCGCAAACCTTTACCAATTATGTTCTTTTAGAAAGAAAAATTTTGAATAACAAAACTAATATGAAATAGTAGGAGATGCTCTAGATGGATACTTTGGATAGTGCTCTATGACATCAATGAGAGGATCTTTGTAAATTAACTTACAAATAATATTAATTGATTAAAATGATGGCTTAAGAAATAGATATCTAATGTTCAATTCCTTCGACATACTCAAAGCGTCTGGCTTGATGGCGATTGGTCACATTCCTAGAATTATACTTGTGGGGCAAGAGAATTTGGCAGCCCCGGCCCACTCTATGCTAAGCCCAAGGCCCATGCCGAGGAGGAAGGCATGTCTGAGGACAAGTCAAGAAAGCTCCATTCGCTAGGAATACCGCCGAAGACAATCATGTCCTCAGCCCACACGGATCATTGAAAGGAAGAGCAAAGCACCTGCAGAGGTAACCTTCTAGAGCAATCCAAAACAGAGGCAAGTACAACGAGTTGGCCATGGAAGCATGGTGGAAGAGCAATACTAAGAGGAACTGTCACCTCCACATTAAATGCCCACAACTAACGTTCTGGCCGTATTAAATGAAGAAGTGACCCCTGAACAGTACCGCCTCAGCTGCTACCACCCACAGAAAGGATGGGAAGGTGGCTGATGGGACAGGCACTCAAGTGATGACCTGTATGATCGACAAATGGAGGGCCAGGATCAACCAAAAGGGGGTATAAAATGTAACAAGTCCTCCAGAAAGGGGGATGGCAGTTTTAGGAGAGGAGAGGGATCATAGCATTTGTGTAATCTTTGTAACCCAGTACCAAAGAAGATATAAGAGATATACTATCAAAGAAAGTGGCCAACGAGACAAGTTTTATATTTTTAGTTTGTATTCTTGCCATTCGATCCATGTATTACCATGCTTAATTGTACAACTCTCACTAGAGCCTAGTTCTTTGACCCGCTCTCTACAAATTCATTGTATTGAGCCAGCTGGGCTTGAGTCCACTCATTCGCAAGGAATAGTGCTCAAACCAAGTCCTTACAATACTTGTCATATGCAAGCCTTGCAATGTGCTTAGTTAGACCAATAATAAAAATGCAAGTCTTAAAAAAGACACTTTTGTATCAAAAAAAAATCACTTCGATTCAAGAGTATATCACCTACAATCGATAAATGTGTAAGAGGTGGTCCAATAAAAATAAACACCTAATTAAAAAAAAATGCCAAATCAACGATTCAACAAGTACGATTCACGTGGAAGTGTGGAACTAAACAATTTGTTGAATACATATGTATGAGTGAAATCTCAAATTGAATAATAATGAGAAGAATAAATAGTTAATATAACATAGTCGAACCTATACCCACTTAGAAATTTTGAATTAAATTGTGTATTTATATGTTATATTCACTATAAACTTATCCACCCTAGTCATTACCATCCATTATTGTTATGGATCATTGGTTCTATGTGCAATTGGCATTGGGGCAACGTGTGAAGGCAAGTGAGTGATGATGGAGGATAATAGTGGGAACTAGATCTTATCGATGGGAGACGAGATTGTTTGATTTCAGATATAAGATTAGATATCTTTGGGATTAGTGTGTTGTAATTGTTAACTTGGTTGCTGAGTTGGCTGAATTTATTTATTTGGTATTTTTAATTAATGAATATTTTATTTTTATTAGATCATCATCTCTTAGAGCGTCTCCAGCAGCTTATCTAAATTTTTGTACTGTTTGGACAGTGAACGGTGATATTAAGCTTTTTACCTATCTACTTTTTCAAATACACTTTCTAACAGATTTTTTATCATTTTTTCCATCTCATTTAAATATTATTTTTTTCTTTAATTATTTATTCTTTTTTTAACAACTGCCCCTCTTCCAAAATTTTTTTATTCAATAGTTGATTATTATAATTTAAAAAAAAAAAAAAACATTTGAATTGTGAACAGTAAATGCTACAGTGTTCTCTACTTGTAGAGAAGCACTGTAGCAAATTTAATCTAAAAAATGGAGATGGAGAAGCTGTTGGAGTGGATTTTTGGAGTGTTTTCTCTCCAAAATTGGCTTTAAAAAAGCCATTGGAGATGCTCTTACACATTGTAGAAATTGCATATTCACCGATTAGAAGCAAAATGTGGCGCTTGCTTCAACAAAGTCATTGTTTGTGGTTCTTAGTGATTTACACTTTTTTCTTCTTCTTTTTTGTGCTGAGACTCTTAGTGATTAACACTAGTTTCTTTGTCCTTCTTTCATTTACACATTTGTATTGTTAAATTATCAATTATCCTAAAATTTTAATCTATCAAAAAATTGTGAGTTTAATCATTTAACTATAATTCTAACACTTCTCCCTCACTCGTGGGTATGATGAGTTTAATCACTATACCATAATTCTAACATGTATAAGTGGTTAGAAATATGTGTTTTGAATTTAAAATGAGTATTTATAAAAAAAAATTAGGAAAAGTTGTGGTTACTAATGGGTTCTAAAAGTTTAGAACAATTAGCAAACTGTGAGCACAAACTTATCTAGATATAGATCTTAGAGTTTATTGGATTTATTATGTTAGGACATATGTGTTCATATGTTAAGAACATATGTCATACTTTATGTAAATTGGCTAATCCTTTGACAAAACGCACTCTACTTGTAATTGGGTAGTTCTAGGTGTTTTTAATACTTCAAGAAACAAGGTTTCAAGATCAAGTATTGGAGTCATCAAGTCTGTCCAAGAAAAAGCAAGTTAAAGTGCACAGATTTTAAAGCTTGACACCTGCTCGACACCTACCTCAACACCTGCTATCTGTCGAGAATTAAAAAGTCAGATTTCTGTTCTAATTTTCTTGGGATCCGTGAATGTGTTTTTGGGCCTTCTTTTCTTCTAACCCAAAACATATTTAAGGAGTGTTTTAAGAGCCGTCAACATAGACACAAGTTGCATAAGCATTGAGCAATCCTTGTTCAAGCAAATTGTGATCTAAGACAAAGTTCTTGACCTAGTTCATCTTCTTCAAGAAGTTGCTGTGTATTTCCATCATAGGGTTTTGTGACCAAGCATCTTCCTGATCTTCATTGCATATGATGATCTGAAGAACTTTGCAGCCAACCTTTCTTCCTAAAGTTGGTGTTTGAAGTCGCGTACTGGGATTCGCGCATCTGGTTAGTCACGTACTTGGGAGCCGTGCATCAAAAGGGGGAACTGTCGCTACAGATCAAGTCCAATTGGGTATTGGGGTAAGGGTTCAACTGTAGGTTAGTAAGGTACTTGGGATTCCTTATTTGTAACCGCTTGATTTGATAATAGTGGAGTTTCGGGAGTGGTGACCTGAAAATCACCCTGTGGGGTTTTTGCCGTTAGGGTTTTCCCCATTCGTGAACAAATCACCGAGTTATTTATTTTTCCGCTGCATATTTAGTTTTGGTGATTTGCTTGTGCTGCCACGCGTTTGCATGATAAATTGATTAATTAATAACTTGGCTTAATTAATTAATTAGTTTAAATCACAAGGGGTCATTCAATTTGTAGCCTATCATATTAGATAATGTTCAAACTTGTCTAAGAAAAAAGAAGCTGCAGGCTCAGGAATTCGAAACATGCCAGGTTTGACCGATCGAGAATAAGGCTTGACCGATCGAGAATTGCATCTACAAAATTTAAGTTCGGCCCATTAGCCCAAACTTGTCCGTTTGAAGCCCAAAATGTGATCTGCTTGCTATAGTATTTAAATGACATTATATGCTAACCCTAGTGGTGGTTTTTAGAGAGAAAATAGTGCATCTTGTGCCTCCAATTGTAGATCTAGGCTTTTGTACCCAAAGTTCTCTAAAGTCTTCTATTTGCAATATTCCTTAAAGAATCTCAAACTCTAGTGTTGTAGAAGTTGCTACCATATAAGATCAACTACTGATGGTGATTTGAAATCTTTGAGTGGGATATCTCAAAGTCACAAACGCAGGTGTTTGTGTGCAACAGATTCAAGATAGAAAAGTCCGTGGATTCGGAGCTGCACGTGGTCGTATAAGTAAGTTCTATAAAAGGTAGCTTTAGATTTTAGAGAGAAAATCTATTGTAAACTTCCATTCTATAATAGTGAATTTGTTTGCCTTGAGGATAAGTCAAGTTAAATCCTCCTTAGGTTTTTTACCTTGAAACTGTTGGTTTCATTGATTTTCCTAGGTAATCATATATCATTGTCTTATTTATTTTTCTGTATTGCATGATATGATTTATTATTATTTAACCTAGATCTGAATAATAAAACCAAGTGTCAACTTGGTTGATTGATTAGGTTAAACAATCTATGTGTTCAGGGGTCTAAACAAGCAAATAGTTACAAAACAGAATTCTAAATCTTATACACACTCTTTAGGTGTTCGTTTGGGATGGGCTAAAATTTTCAGCTAATTTGCATTTTAGCTTATTTTAGCTATTATTCACAGGTCCCACTACAATTTTTAATACTATTCATGGGTCCCAGTATACTGTTCAGCTTATTTTTTTACTTTTTTTTTTACACTTTCAGTAAAAAATTTTCAGCTTCAGCTAAATAAGTTGTTCCCAAACAGACCATTAATCTCTCAAAAGGTCTAACCAAACACTCTTTGCATAAGGTGAGTGGTCTGTTTACTAACATGTAATTTTTTAATACTAAAAATTGTTACCATGTCATTAAAAAAAAAGACACATCATTGTTCTATTAGACACATGGGCAAAAAAACCTAACAGAAGTTAACAAAGGGACCAATAATGCTTATTTTTAAAACTTTAGGGACCAATAGCGTTTACTCAAAACTTTAGGGACTAACTGCGCTCAACAGGTAAACTTAGGGACTTGCACTGTAGTTTCACCAAATATCTATCCGCCCAGTGTCTACTCAATATACTAAGCAAGTGAGGTAATCGCCTTATAAGGCCCCCAAGCAAAAAAAAAAAAAAAAGCCCCAAATTTTATCCAATCAAGAAATTTTAAGTCCCAAAATATTAGATGATAGAATAATGTCAACAGTGACCCAAATAAAAACAAATAAAAACCAAAATTTGATAAGTTAATTGTTGTGAAAAATGTTATGTATTGTAACATCACTGCAATAGGATATCTCTTTCCCAAAAGTATTAATTAAGCCTCAAATTTTAGCCAATAAATAAAAAGTAATTTTTTTATCAAAGAAAAAACTAGAACAAACAAATTTTTTGTTTGATGTATAACCTTTCATCTTTTCCATGAGTATTTTCTAGTGTAGAATTAATTAACTCCCACAAAGTGAAGCTGAAAAAACACATTCTTTTTAAACCAAACAATTGAAATCAAAAGACAAAAAATATATATGTAATATTCAATCTCAAACCTCAAATTGTTTTGCACGATTTGTTGGAAATTTTGCCCCACTCTCCATTTAAAACATAAAAGAGAAATTTTTTTTTTAAGCTGTAGCTGCTGCGCTTCAAACCTTTTTCTCCTCATTTGAGTCTGATCCTCTCTGGTTTGTTACTTCCCTAGAACCTTTGTTTCTTTCTTGAACTTGGTTGGGACGTGGAGTAGCATAATAAAATAAAATAAATTAATGGTCCTATGATCCTCTCTGGTATTTTTTTTTTTTTTTTTTTTTTTTTTTTTTTTTTTTTTTACGGAAGGGTTTGTTAATTTTACATTAGGTAAAATTATTTTCCTAAAAATATATGTTGCAAAAATATTTAACATTGTTTAATTTCTTTTGTTTAGATTTGACATGAAATTCTTCTTCTCAAAAAAAAAAAAAAAAAAGTGACTTGAAATTTTATTTTCCTAGTATGCGTAGGAGTACTGGTCAATCACAAAATACCGAAAATGAATAAATTATTAATATTAAATAATTTTTAAATGATCAAATTTATTATTTTTAATTAAGTATTTAAACTTTTGAGTAACAAGTAAAATTTAAGCATGTCTATATATGCAAAATTTAACATATAATATTGGGTGAATGATCCCACTATTGGAGATCTCCAACCTCAACATCTTCCTTGAGATATGCCATCCGACCTTGGCATCATAAGATAATTTGGGAATAAATATATATATATATATATATATATATATAATTTCATGAAGTAATGCATCTCAAACAATAATTAACTTCATGGGCAATGGGGTACACAAGTTACACAATAATTTTAACTATCACACGAGGAAAATATGTGGGGTTTGAGTTGGGGAAGCACATTATTGTCCATCCATTACAAGGAAGAACACAAGGAAAGCTTAATCATTTTTTTTTTGACGCAAAAAGCTTAATCATTTGAAAATAACACATTCATGTCATTAATCTTTTACTTATATGTATCTGTTATTATTAAATTGCGAGTATTTTGTAGAATTTTTTAATTTTCTTTCTAGAATGATCGAGTAAAGATTGTTAATCTGGTGGGGACTCCACAATTATCTTTCCTTCACTCATCTTTTACTTGGATGCCTGAAATCTAAGCTGTGGAAATTTTGATCATGTAATGCATGTGTCACCATTTTGTGATTTTCCTATTTAAACCCTCTTGTCAATTTGTTTTTTCTACAAATCTCTTAAGATTGAGATTCTTTAGATTTCTTATAGCAACTTCATTATAAAGTCTTAAAATTGTATCCATGTATTTTCACATGAGTAAATTAAATTTTACCATTTTGTTAATAATTTAAATAGAATACAAATAGTAAATAATCCACGTTTTTTTTTTTTTTGTTTTTTTAGAGAATTTTAACCTATGGCGTCCACTCCTGATGATAGTTCTTTATCATCAGACCAAAATACCAATCAGTTTTTTGGTGTAGGCAGGGATTGAACCCCAAATCTCTTATATAACTGTGGGGCCTCAAGTATTTAACAACCCCAGCCCATTCCATATCGGGCCCAAGGTCCATGCCGAGAAGAAGCAGAGCTTGAGGATAAGCGTACAAAGCCCAGATCCAGAGGACCTTGCCGAGGATACTCACGTCCTCGGCGAACCAACATTTATGGTGGGAAGCTGTCACTCACCCACTAAACGTACATCGCCAACACTCTGGCCGCTTTAATGGTGAAGTGACCAGCAAACCCAGATGTCTTGATCACTTCAACTAACAGAAAGCCTGCAAAGGCGGCTGGGAACTAACAGAAAGCCTGCAAAGGCAGATGATGGGACAAACCCTTAGATACAGAGTTCGGATAACCGACAAGTGGACGGCAAAGGATTAACTAAACGAGAATATATAACAGATGGAACCGCCAAGGAAAGGGGGGGGGGGATCTTAGAGGGCATCCGAGAAAAACCCTTGTGTTTGTCAGTTCTAAAGAAAGATACCCTCGGGCTGAGCCGAGGATAACCATACTTCACAAACACTTAGCCAAAATCATTATAAAGATCTTCACAAACACTTAACCAAAGTCATGGTGATTATCCACAAAAACTCTTAGTGAAATTACTTTGCTATTATTCCTGTGAATTTCATGTCATCCGTTGTTTGTCTTGTTAGTGCTTAGCCCTTCTACCCACACTCTACAAATTTTATTGTTTAGGGTCCAATACAATTTGAGTCCTTACGATAACCATTAGAGACTTTATCAATTAAGCTAACTGAAACTCACATAATTCACGTTTATTTAAATGTTAATGATACAATGAAATCTGGTCATTCATTTAAATTAGTATGGATAAGATTTTAGAAAATTCTATATAGAGTTACCTAAAGAATTCTAATCTAGTTTTTCAAAATATAGCCCCTCTCTCTAGGGAAAACGAGCTCTAATTTTATGTTATCCCTTAATTTTCATGTCAGCGTCTCATATTTTTCTCTTCCCTGATAAAATCTAGCCACTCTCTCTAAGATTTTATTATTATTCTACTCTATGTACATGTCTAATTTAAGATTCTAAATTGCTTTTATTTTTGGTGTGATAAAATTTCAGTCATTCTAATAAAATTAGTATTTGTTATTATTTTAAATAAAAATTTCAATTTTTTTTCTTTCATTTCTTTATTTGAGGGAGGAAACTATTATATAATTTAATTTAAATAATTAATTTCATTTATCTAATTACATTTAGCAACCGCCAAGTTGAGACCGTTAAGATTTTCAACCGATTTTATATATTAGTAGGTCGCTAGTGGATTGGAATTTTCCCAACCTGCCATTGGTGAGTTGGTTAAAAATATTTCCCTCAACCTGCCCAATCTGACCCGCGCACATACCTAGTAGAAATTGTCTTAAATTTCTTATTTGACTTGTTTTAGGGGTTTTTTTTTCTTAAATTTTAAAATCATTGTATCAAAGACTTTAAAGAGGTTTTTTTTTTTTTTTTTTTTTTTAACACAAATATACTTTAGCACACTTTTAATAAAAAATATTTAATAAATGTCAAACGAATACTTAACTTAAAATAATGGAAACTGACTATGTATGAATCACTAAATTTAGCTTACTATGTCTGTATTCAAGGAAAAAAAAGTGAGGGGAATACACAAACAAAACCGACAATTATGTTAGGCATTTTAGAAGGGCAACCTTACACATTGTAATTTGTACGTGGTGGTGAAGTTTAAAGAGCTTTTCAAAAGCTATGCAAAAGACAAAGGAGAAGAACATCGTCATAAAATCTAATGCTCCCCATATGTGAACCAATTCAATCTTATCAATTTGACCTCTTTGAGTCTTTTACTTTTAAACCTTTTAAGTGGGAAAAATTAGGCACTTTTAAGACAGTGTTATGACCCACTAATCTCAAAATTATGATTCGTTTCACATGACCCTAGCTTAACTAACTGTAATTAATTAGTGGTAAATATTTTCCATATTTAATTAATATGTACTAAATATTTATTTCACTGTTCATGGTGATTTAAGCATGTGGGCTACAATCATTATAAGCCTTGAACCTAAGTGCAACAGCTAATAAATCATAATTTGTAATAATTGTGGTTGTTTGTACTTGTTCTTCCATCCAATGACTAACATATTGCAGCCGTGCGTCACGTTTATAGGAATTGTACAATAACAATTCTTTTCTTTTCTTTTCTTTTTTTCCTCTTTTTTTTATTTTATATTTTTTTAATCCTAATTGTCTTCACTTACTCTTCCATCAATATGAAAAATTATCATTAGAGACACAACTATTTTTTTAATAATTTTTTACAA
Organism: Quercus glauca; assembly: GCA_023736055.1. Classification (NCBI taxonomy): domain Eukaryota; kingdom Viridiplantae; phylum Streptophyta; class Magnoliopsida; order Fagales; family Fagaceae; genus Quercus; species Quercus glauca. Next base: position 3,964,631 of record CM043318.1, read on the forward strand.
TTTTTTAGGTGGTAAGATATGATTGAAGTAACACTATTTTTACATAAACCCAACACTAGTAATATTTTTATTATACACTAATTACATCAAGTCACATAAACAATTGTAAAAATAATTTGATATGATAAATGATGTGAAACCAATTGTTCATACTTTCTAGAACAAATATATCGCTAAAAGTCAACAGACAAAAAGTCTAAAAAGTAGAAAAGTACTAATAAAAATCTTCAGAGAGTCAATGTCGAAATCGCATGAAATTTGGTGACTTTACGAAAATTATCACAAGGATCAAAATAAAGTCATTCAGGAAAATTCCTTTATATAGGCTGTTAATTAGGGGGTGTTTGGCAGATCAAAATATGGTGTAGAAAAACCCAAATCGATATGAATGGAAGATGCCTCTGGAACTTGTTTTTCTCAGTCAGTAGCGTACCAAACACCCCCTTAATCTCTTTATTATAGTAATTAATTTTTATTGTCGTTATAAGTTTTAGATTAATAAAATTTCAAAATATTTCTATTCTATATTTTTAGTAGATTCGGGAAGTTCTTGTGAATCGAAGGGTTATTTTCTTGAAGTAGACTTGATTTGCTTCTTATGGCTTTCCATCTATGTCAACAAATCATGCTTCTACCTCATGTACAAATACATAAAGTTTTTGTTGCAATTTGCAAAGGTAATCCCCAAAACAGCCTGTAATTAAGAACGTGTTAAGAGTGGTGTATATTAGACTAATTAGTTCAACGTGAACAAAAACATAGTTCAACATGAAGAAACATATTGATATTATTATGGTTTCACACCTTACTTGTTATATACTGCATGCAAATCTTGATCTACAGGCTTCCCATTTGATTTTTTTATAATGAATTTAGGAGTAAATGACTTGATCAAACTTTAATGATGATGGTGTCTCTATCTAGAAAATGTTCTACGTGGGGCATTCAAAACCACAAGTATCCAGCTCATACTTATGCATTTCCTAAAAAAGCCTAACTTAACTTTTAATTATTCTGATTAATTTGAAGCTATCATTGTGTATTATTTTCAATATCGAATTGCCAAGCTAATGTTTTGTGACTCTCTCTCTCTCTCTCTCTTTCACAAGCCACTTAGATATTTTCATTTTATTTTCAATGAATAAAATAATGTACTGATCGGTCAATTCATACAGTTACTTGTGCAGCTGTGTCTATGTTTTGTTTGGAAATTTGTCTAAATTTCTTGCTAATCCTTTTCTTGGACAACAGATAGAGTGGACCTATAGCTAATCTTCTGTTTATTCCTGTATAATACTCTTTCAACTTAAATAACATAGAATTGGACAATTGTCGGTGGTCCTCCATATTGCTCCACATCAGATGACAAGTATTGATGTTTATAATTTTGGAAGCGCAAGACTGAGATGTGTGATCTCATCCCATTGTTATTTGCTAAAGTTGAACATTTAAGCCATTTCTGTTAGAATATCGCATTGTTATTTGCTAGACAGGCCAATGGTTTTAAACCAAGACTATCCCTTTCTGACAGACTTTGGTCTTTGCAATACATTACTAGACCACCATAAATACTCATATCAGCCAGCAAGTTAGAACAATTAAGCTAGGTACATATAACAAAAACTAATTTCACAACATTCTTAATAAATTAACTTACCACTTTATATCTAGGCCTACCACAATCAACAATTTTTTTTTTTTTAACAACCCATGTCTGAGATGGCAGACTAATTTGAGAATATTGTGGAATTGTTATGAATTTTTGTTAGCTAGTGTACCTAAAAGGACTCGTATTAGAATATTGGTGAAGTCATTGAATTCACAATTTCTCAACAATTTAAACTTTTGAAACAATTGGTAATATATTATCATGATAACAAAGTAGATGATCTTAACTCTTAGTTTCAAACCCTATTTTCACTTTACCTCTTATTTAAAAAGTTAAAAATCTCGCATGTTGGATCTCAATTATTAAGGACTTACAGCTTAATCCTTGGAGACAATTATTAATTGAATTTTTCATGATACCATTCTAGTTCTATGAATTACTTTGTCTCGTGTCTACCTGTTAGTCTTGTGAATTTTATCTGTTAAGGTTATCAACTACTTGCTTGGTTTAAGTAACCTATGTATTGACTCTGTCTCATGTCCCCTATTAGTCTAGTGAATGTTATCGTTAAAACCATATAATGTTTGCTTTTAGTTTCTTTTGCCATATATTACTACGTCTCTTATCAGTGAATGTTTTTCTTATACCAATGACTAGCAAAATATTCAACCAATACACGCCTTGCTAATCCAGTTTTTTTTTCCTGGATGAAATGCATTATATATGCAGTCCTACATAATATGAATTCTAGAAGCTATAATTTTATTAAACTATATCATTATCTTAAGCCATAATATTCAAACTTTCAGGTTTTCCAACTGTTTGGGCATGTATTTATAAGAAAGGAAAAAGTTTTCAAACTTTAGTGATGGAAGAAAAATAGAACAGAGCAGATGAAGTGCTCTAGGGGAAATTTATACTTACACTTCAAATAATTCAATATTCTAACTTTGATTTGTATCCACTACTGTCTTATGACGAGACTAATTTGACTTAATCATATTATTTCGACCAATGCCTTAATCATATGATCTCAGCATCAATATTATAGGTCTCTCTCTCTCTCTCTCTCTCTCTCTCATTGTCATTAACACTCATTAATTATGTAAACCTTGCAAGGAGTAGCAAAAATGGTGCACGCTTCTCCTAGTATTCATTACACAGTCCTATTCATGACAAAGACAGAGATTATCCTCCGGCCAGAAACTGTAGATTGATAGCCAGAGTGCCAGTGTGTATGTTTCTCATATAGATGTAAACTTTGGTGCGATAGCTTGGTTGCCAAAACTGTTTGGCATGGTGGCCATGTATGTGGCTACAACGGTAATGGAAGAATATAAAGACTCAACTATGCTTGATTATAGATAGACTGAAGAAGATGACTGAGCAACTGCGCATAATATCAAAGGCTTGAGAAATAGCAAGAACACTCAGAGTGCAATGACATTGTCACAGAATTTTAATAGAAGAAAATTGATACACGTATAAGAAAAACTTTAGGTTGATAGAATTGTTGATCTCTCTCTCTCTCTCTCTCTCTCTGGACAAAGATAAATAAAATCAAATTAAAATTAAGTGATTCAAAATCAGAATAATAGTATGATACCACAGGTTGTGTGGATTGTAATGGATTGGACCCTATCAGTTTGTATTGCGCTAATGTGTGCTAAGTCCTACATATGGGGTGTTTGTAAGTCAATTTGGGTTATATAAATGATTACGAGCAGCGTTAATTATTATGTAACTAGTCTTTTTTAAGTTCTAGTGTAGATATGACTAGCGTCTTTCTTGAAACATAACACGTCAATTCTCAGTATAGTGCTCTACGCTAATTGGGAGATGTTGAGACATTCCTTGGAATTAGTTAATTGAAGCTCAAATATAGTCTGATACTGTTTTAGTTGTGTGTAGTTGCTGTTAGAAGATGAAAGAGTTTTAGATATGAAAAAAATGTAGAAGAAACAGAGTAATTAGGGAAGTTAGTGAGATGACAAGAAAGAAAAAGAGGCAGTTAAGTGAAATAGAATTCAAGAGAAATAGTATTACTCCAAATGAATTCAATCTATACAAGGGTGATATTTATACAGTGAAGGTAGATCTCCGAGAAAATTATGCATATTGTTGACGCGATCTTTTCTGGCTTTCAAACCCAAATCAATCAGCAAGTTTCAAATCTCATGGAATACGCATTTTGTACTTTATTGATGCACGCTTTGCCTTGGAGTGCATCCCAAGTACCCATTGCTTTACTTTAACATGGTTGTTTCATTTGCCTTTGTTATTTGTCATACCAAATTGCTAAAAAGCTCTGATACCAATTGATTCTTAAAGAAAAGCGTGATAGAGGCTAAACCTCGTTCTAGGTTTTCCTTAAATTCATAAGGAAAACCTAGAATCCACTAGAAAACGGAAAAATCTCTTTGAAATTTTATTAATGAAATTCTGAACTCTAGTTGGGAATTTTTATTTTACATATTGCAAGCCTATTTAAAAAATTCTTTTTGATATCTTATTATAATCGGACTCTAATTTAACTAGAAAAGTCTTTAAAACACCTAAAAATCAAGAAAAAAAAATCCTAAATACTAAAATAAATGAAAATTAAATAACAAAAAAAATTCAAAAATTAATATACAATAAAAATTAAACTCTATGTCTTATCTTATATCACAAAAGTCTTTAGAAGTAAAATTGATAATAGTTTAATTATGTCCTTATTCATTTACTAGTAGTGTCATATCACAAATGACAGTATCATGCTACTGTTTATCAGTGAATATGAAATAGTTTCACTTCTTCTTCCTGTTGTTCAGTGGTAAATTAAGAAAAGTTTATGCCACAAGTCTACAATTATCTACTATACAACTGCAAGACAAGTTTGAATAATACAAACTTCAGATATTTCTTAAAAATAAGATCCTATCGTTGATCCTTTCCCGAACAGGAACCAGTGTACGTTTCAAATTTTCATCCAATTAAACCATAAAGTCTCAGCGGTTTACTACACGTAAAATTTTTTGAGCAGCTTTCGGTCAATCAATGGCACAATATTTTAATTGAGTCTAATGTCTGTTTCTTCAACTAGATTGGTAGTTTCAACAAAAATTAGAAAATAAAAAAATAAAAATAAAAGTGTTTGGTCTTTGATATTAATTATATGCATCATATGTGACTAGATCTTCATTCTTCGACATCGGCTTGCAACCACTCTTAATTCACATCCCGTTGAGTTGTGCGATTATGATCAATTTACGTAAAGTGGTGAGTCACAAAAGACAAAACATGTTCATCACTCATAGTCGCATAACTCAACAAGTTGTGAAATTAAGTGTGCAATTAATTGTGTTCTTAGAATTATTCACCTTCAATTTCGTCGATGACTCTCTCTAATACCACTAGCAGTTGGATTTCTCTTTTTAAGGTCAAAAACTTGATCTATTTAAGTAACCTATTGTTAATTATTTAAGACAGATTTTTCTATTAACTTTTTAGAACTTTGGTACTAAGTCCTTCGTGTTAAATTCTTAATCAATAATTTTCTTGCACCAATGATTAGGAAAATATTCAAGCAATAACCAAGAGACTATGTCACTGTATATTGGTCTTCTTTTTGGATAAGTCTTTCTCAGAAGTCTTCACCATATAACAACTATAAGTCAATTTCTTCCTAATGACCAATTGCAGTCACTTGAACTCTAGAAGTATAAAATTTTTTTCTAAATAAATTTTTTAATGAAGTAATACAATCCAAACATGCTGGTTTTCCAGCTATTTGGTTATATATTTACAAGAAAGAATCAAAATTTTTAAAACCTTAAAAAGAATAGAGAGTATAGATGAAGTATCCAAGTGGATATTGAAGCTTACACTTCAAAACAAATTAGTAATATTCTAAGGCAGAATGTATACAATACGATAGTCTCCAATGTCTTGACTAATCCAAGTTATAAACTTTGACCAATGCCTTATGTGATATTCAACAAAATATCTTTTACATGTTCTCTCTCTCTCTCTCTCTGTGTAATGTAAACTTTGTTACAAGTATCAAGAATTTATCAGCACACGCTTCTCCTAGTGCCCATGACCAATCCTTCACAAATACACATTGATTATCCTTTAGCCAGAAACTATTGTAGATTGACAGCCTGATTTTATGCATGTATTTGACCAAGTATAGTTTAGGCTTGGTGTCAATGTTGTAGCTGTTACGGAACAGAAATGCAAGCCTATTTCTGATTGATGAATAGCATTTTATTTTATTCTTTTTTTTTTTTTTTTTTTTTTTGGGTATAGAACAATTTATCCACTACTCATCATATCCATAGAACTACTCACCAAAGGCCCAAACCCAACTAAATGCCTGTTAGAACTCGTAACTCAAACCTTGGCCTTTTAAATTTTTAATTGATGAGAGACAAGAGAACCAAGAGATAACAACCCTATACGGAGGAGGCATTAGCAGCTCTGTTTGCAGTCAGATGTGCATGTGAGCTAGGGGTTGATAAGTTTATTTTTTAAGGGGATTCAGCCAATGTTTTTCTTCCTCTCAAGTATTGCTCAAATGTGCTAGCCTGGACTATATCTCCCATAATTAATGATATATTGATATTTATAATCATTGGTCCATCTCTATTGTTAAAACATATGCTAATTTTGCTGCCTATTGTTTGGCTAAGTGGGTCTTTTGTTATAACAAGTTCGGCTCCTTCAACCTCTTAGAGCTCCCTGATAGTTTTTGTGGTAGAGGAAGCTTGTGTACTTTAAGAGCCTTTCTTTCTTTCTTTTTTCTATTTAATAAAATTTTCATTTAGCAAAAATAAAAATTATAAGTCCGAATGTTATGAGATGGTCTTACGAGACCTACCTATCACATGTTTGGGTCTTATATGTTGTGAGAGGGTGGTCTCATGAGATAACATGTCATAGTCTTATATGTTGTTGGAATCCTAATAGGTTATTTTAGTAGTTTACAAGATTCATGTGATGCTTGAAATCTCAAGTCTTTTAGTCAACATCATACAAGGGCCAATGTCTGGACTAAACCAAGTGATAAACTTTGACCAATGCCTTACGTGATACTCAACAAAATATATTTTTACATGTAGTGTTAACTTTGTTACAAGTATCAAGAATTTATCAGCACACGCTTCTTCTAGTGCCCATGACCAATCCTTCACAAATACACATTGATTATCCTTTAGCCAGAAACTATTGTAGATTGACAGCCTGATTTTACGGATGTATTTGACCAAGTATAGTTTGGGCTTGGTGTCAACGTTGTAGCTCTTATGGAACAGACATGCAAGCCTAGTTTTGATTGATGTTTAGCATTTCTGTTTTTTTTCTTTTTTTTTTCTTTTTTGGGTATAGAACAATTTATCATCTACTCACCAAAGGCCCATACCCAACTTAATGCCCATGTTAGAACTCAAACCTTAACTGCTCAGCAAAGGCCCAAGCCCCACTTAATGCCCTTTTCAGATGTGCATGTGAGCCAGGGGTTGATAAGGTTATTTTTGAAGGGGATTCAGCCAATGTTTTTCTTCCTCTCAAGTATTGCTCAAATGTGCTAGCTTGGACTCTATCTCCCATAATTAATGATATTTTTGTTATGTTAAAACAAAATAACATAACATCTACTAATTTAGCAAAAATGTGCTAATTTTTAAAACATATGCTAATTTTGCTGGCTATTGTTTGGCAAAGTGGGCCTTTTGTTGTAATAAGTTTGGCTCCTTCAAACTCTCAAAGCTCCCTGATAGCATTGTTGTAAAGGAAGCTTGAGTAGTTTAAGAGCCTTTGTTTTTTTCTTTTCTTTTTTCTTTTTAATAAAATTTTCATTTAGCAAAAATAAAAATTATAAGCCGAATGAAAATGTATCTTATAAAACGGCCTTTACGATGCCTATCTATTACAATATGTTTGGATCTTACATGTTGTGAGAGAGTGATCTCATGAGATACCATCTCACAGTCTCATATGTTGTTGGCAATCTTAATGACTTGTTTTTTTTTTTTTTTTTTTTTTTTTTTTTTGAGGGGGAAATTAAATTGCATTGCAAATAATAATGAAATACAATAGAAAAGCCTGCCAAGCAGGTTAGTGCAGTGTATCAGCTTGTACAAGTGGTTCTAAAAAAGAAGGGGTAACCCCTTTCCACAAATGGACAAATCTATTCCTATGGGCAAATTGGGCAAGCTCGTGGGCTTCAAAGTTAAAAGCCCGGTTGAGGTGCCTGGAGGAGCAGTAAACAAAAGATGTTTGATCATGAGAGATGTCCTGGATGATGTGCCCGTAAGGAGTTCCAAAGGTAGAGTCATTGATGGCATTGATCATTATAAAAGCGTCACTTTCAAACATAACCCGAGAGAGCTATAACTCTTGAGCAAGCAAATTACCTTGCTCCATTGCTAACACCTCCACCAGTTTAGCCGTGTAGTGGGACTGAAGGGGATTGCAAAAGGTAGCAACTAGTCTCTAATAATGACTCCTATGCTGGAGAACTCCTCAAGATCAAATGATGACCCATCAACATTGATTTTGAAGACACCAGGTGGAGGAGGAGACCAACAGTAAGTGTGAGAGGGTCTAGGAGTGAATAAGTCTATAGTTGCCATGTCATTGAATTCCTCAATTGAGTTTTTAGCCATCTGCCATACCTAGGAGGGAGAAGAGTACTTGTCATCATGGATGATTTTATTTCTATTGAACCAAATTGCCCATGCAACCGTGAGGAACAGCTCCAAAACACTAGAAGGCTTGTAGGCTAAGATGTACATGGCTGAATCATGGAATGTCCATTTATTTCTTTGGATCAGTTGTGGCATATTAGACCAACAATTCCGAACCAGATTAGCAAATTCACAATGTAGCAAAGCATGATGAGTGGTTTCTAAATCCTTACCACAAATTGGACATTCATTACTAGTAATGATGCCTCGAGTGCAAACCTTTTCCATAGTTGGCAGCCCGTTGACACAAGCCCTCCATGCAAAGATTTTAACCTTTGTAGGAAGTTTGAGGCGCCACAAGTTCTTCCAAAGAGGCTTGAATGGGTCTCCCTTGGAACTTTCCACTTCTTCCTTTGCTTCAATCAAGCAATGGGCAATATGGTATGCACTTTTTACAGTGAACTCACCCCGGTTGTTGCCCATCCAGATTAGTTTGTCATTAGGCAGACTGTGGCTGAGGGGTATTTTTAGAATTGCATCAGCTTCAAAGGGGAGGAAGGCGGCTCTAATCATTTCAGCTCTCCACCATTTTGTGGCCAAATCAATGAGAGAGGACACCATTGGGTAGATTGGGAGGTTAATGGGAGGGGAGATAACTTTGTGTGTGGATGGGGTAGGAAGCCATTTATCGTCCCATATGTGAATTTGTTTCCCATTGCCCACCCGCCACTAGGTACCCTTTCTAATAACCCCAAGGCCATTGAAAATGCTCCTCCAAGAGTAGGATGGGGAGAAGCCAAGTATTGCACTAAGGATGTCACCGGTGGGGAAATATCTTGCCTTAAGGATTCGGGCAATAAGGGAGCTTGGATTTTCAAGAATTCTCCAAGCTTGCTTCGCCAACATAGCAAGGTTGAAAGCCTGCAGGTTCTGGAAGCCCATACCCCCCCTTGACTTCGGGTAGCACATTTGTTTCCAACCAACCCAAGCCATCTTTGCTTCTTGGTGCTTTTGGCCCCACCAAAAACTCCTCATCATGCTCTCAAGATCTTCACATAGGCCTTGTGGGAGCTGAAAACAGCTCATGGTGTAAGTAGGGATTGCTTGGGCAACCACCTTAATAAGAATTTCCATTCCCCCTCCCATAGAGAGAAGCTTGCCTTTCCAACCGGCAAGCTTTTGTCCCACCTGCTCCTTAAGAGTAGAGAAGACCTGCTTTTTTGATCTGCCAATAAAGGACAGAAGTCCAAGATACTTGGTGTGTCTTGAGTCATTCATTTGCCCCAAAATGAAGAAGATTGCGTCCTTTGTATTCTGGTAAGTGTTTGGGCTAAAAAATATCAAGGATTTGTCGGTGTTTATTTTCTGGCTTGAGGCATCCTCATATTTCTGAAGAATTTGTTTGAGCTCTTGGCACTCTTCAGGCTTTGCCTTACAAAAGAGGATGTTGTCATCAGCAAAGAAAAGGTGGGTGACACTAGGACTACTTCTACAAATGGAGATGCCTATGAGAATGTGATTCCTAATAGCCTCATGGATAATAGCCGAGAGACCCTCGGCACAAAGGAGGAAGAGACTGGGAGAGAGAGGGTTTCCTTGTTGAAGACCTCTAGACGGAGTAATGTTTCCGAAGGCAGCCCCATTTATGAGGACTGAATAGGAGACTGAAGTAATGCACTGCATGATGAGATTCACCCAATTAGAACAAAAACCTAGTTTTTCCATGACCCGCTTAATGAAACACCATTCGACCCTGTCAAAAGCCTTGCTCATATCGAGCTTGGCTGCCATAAAGCCCTCCTTACCAACCGTTTTGTGATTTAGGAAGTGCATAAGTTCAAAGGCCACCAGCACATTGTCTGTGATAAGGCGATTTGAGGTGAAAGCATTTTGGTTTTCTGAGATGATGAGGGGGAGAAGGGTTTTGAGTCTGTTGGCAAAGGTTTTGGAAATGAGTTTGTAGATTACGTTGCATAAGCTTGTAGGCCGGAATTCAGTCATTTTTTTTCGGTTGTTCTTTTTTGGGATTAGAGAAATGTTGGTTTTGTTGATTTTGGTTATGGGCAGATTGTTGTTGAGAACATTTAGGACCATGTTAGTTACACTATTTCCCACAATGTTCCAGTATTTTTGATAAAAAATAGCGGACATACCGTCAGGTCCAGGTGCTTTGGTTGGGTGCATTTGCTTGAGGGCAGTGGCTACTTCTTCTCTAGTGAATACACGGGTTAAGCTTTCATTCATATCCTTAGACACCCTGGTGGGAATAGCCGCCACTACATCTTCAACCCTAATGGGGCAGGCAGTGGTATAAATGTTTTCGAAATAAGTTACGGCAGCCTGAGCAATACTTTCCTTCTCCTCACACCATCTGCCATGTTCATCCTAAATCCCCATGATTGTGTTTTGCTTTCGCCTTTCCGAAGCATGTGCATGGAAAAATTTTGTGTTTTTATCACCTTCTTTGAGCTAATGTGCTTTAGCTCTTTGACCCCAATACAGCTCCTCCTCATCAAGAAGTTCATTTAACTCCCTTCATAAAATTCTGATTTCAGAACCCAGCTCTCCATTTTTATCATGTTGCGTAACAGTGCTCAGGGCATTTCATTTGGATTGAATTTTCTTAGGAATGTGACCATACACAAAGGAGCTCCAACTGGATAATTCTGATGCACAGAGCTTTAGGTTGTCCATAATGCCTTCTAGTGTGCTCAGATCAATCCCCATCCCCCAAGAAGATTCAATGATTTCTCTGCAGCAAGGTTTTCAGACTCGGACCGTAAAAGGAAGAGGGTCAAGGTTTTTAAGGTCGAACCGGGGTCAAACCGTGATGACGTCATAATTAATTTAATAATTATTTTAAATATATCTAAAAACATTGAATTAATAAAAAATAGAAAAATTAACTAAAATAGTCTAAAACAAATATAGATAGTATTTTTTATAACATAACTTTCATAATACAAATAAAAATTATTAAATCCTAAAAAAACATAAATAGCTATTGAGTATGCAAAATTATTTTTAAGTCATGACAAAGCACACTTTAATACCCAATAATTTTTATTTTATGAAACCCAATAAAATAGTTAAGAGAAAAATTAGTTTATTTGCCCATGACCAAGCCCATTTGATGGTGGATTTTTTTTTCCAAGCTCATTTGAATAGTCACTGTTTATATTTATTATGAATTAAAAAAAAATCAAAAGCTAGATCTAAAAAGTGAAGATGTCCATGCCATTAAAAATTGTTAAAGTTAAATAAATTACAAAACCCAAGAAGCAAGTGCTTGACAGTAAGCAAGAAGTCTCCAGAAGCATTAGTAGTTGACTTGACACTAAAGCATGCAAGAAGAGTCTCCAGAAGTGGTGAAGAAGTGTACAACATTTTTAGCAATATTTTCACAATAAAATTTACTTAAAAAATTATTATTAGCTCTAATTTGAACTTACCATAAAAATTATTTTTTTACTCACTAATATTAGCTAATAACAATTTATTACTTAAAATTTATTGTAAAATATTGTGAAAATATTATACTAACATTTAATTGTGATTTTTTATTCTTTTTACTTCCTTTCCTTGCATCCATACGTTTCTTTTCCTTTTCTTTTCTTTTTTTTCTTTTTTTCTCTTGTTTTTTCTCCTCCACACGCATCCCCATCACCACTGACCCACTCCTCTCAAGTCTCATCTTGTTTTTATATTTTCTAGAACTCTTCCTCCACTGTCCAGTGTCCACAGTGTGTCCTCTCTGATTTTATTTTTCTTTCTTCATCTCTAGCTCTCTCTTTTTTATTCTCTTTCTCTCATACTCTCACCCTGTCACACACACATTACTGGCGGAGAAGAAAGCCGGAATTTAAAGCTTGATTCGCCCAAGAGAAGAGTTTCTAAAGTGAGGGAGCTGCATGATGTACTCTGAAGAGAGAAGAAGAAGAAAATAAAGACATGCTGTGTTTCTCTAGAGATGGTAGTGGCAGAGTTTCTGAAGATATGATGTACTCCTAGTTGTGGTTCTTTTTCTTTTGTTTTTCTGTGTTTTTTTTTTTTTTTGAAGGTTCAGATTCAAAGGAAGCAGGTAACCGTGAGAAGTGGTTTGATAACGGTTCTCAGAACCGTGAGGTTCGACCGCAGTTCGCACGAGTTCCTGTTTTTTTTGCCATAGAACGGTTCTTGATGCTAAAAGAACCGCAAAGATGAGTGGTTCAAGATTTTCTCGGTCGGACCGTATGGTCCAGTCCGGGTTTCAAAACCTTGCTCTATAGTCCTCATTTTTTGTCCATAGGGCTTCGAAGTGGAAACGTTTGGCATACGATGATCGATGAGGTGGAGTAGCAGAGAGAAGTAGTGCGCAGTGATCAGAGGTGGAGTCCACAAGGTGATAGACTCTCATCCCATCAAATTTCTCAATCCACTCGGGGTTGGCTAATGCTTTGTCTAGTCTCAGTTGAATTCTATTCTCACCCTCTTGCATGTTGCCCCGAGTAAAATCAGTTCCACAATAGCCTAGGTCTGAGAAACCACAAAAATCCACAACATTTCTAAAACCATCCATTTGCTGCTATGAACGGATAGAACCTCCTACCTTTTCATTCATTGACAATATCTCATTAAAATCTCCTAGGCATAGCCATGGGAGTTGGAACTGACTATGTAAAAAAGCGAGAAGGCGTCAAGATTCATACCTTCGGTGTGTCTCCGGGTGGCCATAAAAGCCAGTGATCCTCCACATAAAGTTGTTATCAGCCTCCCAAATAATGGCATCAATGTGGTTTCTAGAGAAGCTTTTAATTTCCAAATTAATTTCACGTGTCCAGAGTAAAGCAACACCATCACTTCAGCCCTGATAGGGAACAATGAGTCCATTTGCAAAATCGACTCTATTTTTTATTTTCTCCATACACTTAACTTTTGATTTTGTCTCCATGAGGAATACAATCTTGGGCTTCCAACGTTGCACAATGTCATGCAGCGCTCTAACTGACCGGGGGTTCCCAAGCCCCTGACAGTTCCAGCTAAGGGGATTCATTGTTCCCGGTGATGTTGCACAGTAGCTACCGCCGATCTTATCAAGGATTGGTTGGGAAATACCTAACTCGGTGCATCTTTGCTTTGTTCTGAGATCCTCCTCCTCGTCCTCAAAGATAAGCTTTCTTGCCCGTTTAGAGCCCACTGTTGGGAATTGAAGCTTAGAGGCTAGGCCTTTAACTTTCCCCTTCTCCCTTGCCATTTTTTTTATTTGGACTTTTGCCTTTGCTTTTTTTCCAGGTAATGGGCCTGTGCTTGCTGTCTTGATTTCCAACTCTTCCCTACCTATGTTTATTGGCAAAGGGGTGGGCTTAAGGGGGCTAGAGACCTCCATAAACTCCTTTTCATCTTGGGCTTTTAGGCTTGCAAGTGATAGTGCATCAGTTGTTTACTTAGTTGAATCGGAGTCACATGGGAGCACTGTAGGAGGTGCGCTAGTCTCAGCACGTGCCATTGAGGTGTCTAAAACATGTTGGCTCGCACGTGTGGGGTGATCGCATCCCTTTAGGGTTTCTTCACACAGCTTCTTCTCCAATCCAACGGCGCTGATCTTCGCCGATTCGCTCCTCTTCTTTTCTCCATTTTTTCCAGGTCCATCAGTGCTGCCGCACCCATCATCCATCACAGAAGTGAATGAATTTCTTTCTATGGTGTGAGTGTGGACATCCCTTCGTTCATCATACCCACTGTCTCCGCCACCATCACTACTAGTAGACTTAGATCTATCTCCCATGGTCCTTGCGTTTCCATATGCTCGGAGCCATTCACTGTATTGCCGAGGGGTGTTCTGGTGGTCAGTGCATTCCTGGCAATGCTTGTCATCATGCCCTAAACGACCACAGAGATAACGAAGGTGGGTAGCCTCTCATATTTGAAGCTGACCCAAAATTTTTCTCCATCAACATTTGCTACTTTTCCCCTCCGTCTCAATGGTTTATCTAGTTGAAGATCCACTCTAATCCTCATAAATTTTGCTTGGTCTGAATGCCCTGTTCTTCAATCTGATTCAATGAAGTTTTCCAAGCTGTTGCCGTGTTCTCTACCCATTTCCATAGACATGTGCTCGAATGGTAGATCCCAAATCTGAACCCAAAAAGGAGAGTGAGTGAAAACAATGTTCAAAGATGACACGCATTTTCTCCATCTGCGCAGCAATAGCAGATTGTTGTCGAAATTCCAAGGCCCATTTCGTGTGACCCATTGCAGTTGGTACTCTGAATTGAACTTAAAACTGCAGAATGTTATTTCCTACCTCCATAATCTGCAGATTGAAACCCATTTTCCAAGCTGATTTCAATGTGCTTTTTAAAGCTCTTAGGTTCTGATGTCTATCAGTGAGTAAGCAGCCAAAAAGGCTTAGTGAACACTCCTCTAGCAGATTCGCTCTGCTCTTGGTTGTGATGGTTATTTCCTCTTCTTCCTCTTTTGTGAGACATAGGTTGAGTAGGCCCTCTACAACTGATTGGTCCATATCAGTGCCGAGGGAGAGAAATTAGGAGAGAGAGCCCTGCAAGGGGTCAGGGAGAGAAGGCTCGACAGTGGTTAGGCGAGAGAGAGAACTCCTACTGGGGAGAGGCCACTAATGAGTTGTTTTAGTAGCTTACAAAATTCATATTATGCATGATATCCCAAGTCTTTTAGTCAACATCGGACTAGGGTTCATCAAAACATCTGACTAGGGGTATCTCTAAAAATTTTTTCTTTATGATTACATGATGTGTATGATACAAGGGACTACAGTCTACACATATCTAAGTTATTAGTTAAATGCTCTAAGAGCCCTGGATCCATAATAGCACTAACCATAAAAAAGAAAAAAAATCAGGCTATTGGCAATTGATGATAGGATAAAAGCATAGCTTAAAGGACGCTAGCCAGCCAAAATATAATAAATATATATATATATATATAAATATATATATATATATATATTATAATGCATTATCCTTTGCAAAAGCATTCCACTAAGCCAGTGATGCATTATCTTTTGTAAAAATATTCTATAATTGCATTTAACTACTCGTAAATTCAGAGGATCCAAATCACTTCCAGCGGTATAAATACAATGTTATATCTATATTCTATACAAAGAATTCAGCCAAAAAAAAAAAAAAAACACAAAAGCAACACTCTATATTTTGTTTAATATAATAATAATAATCTACTAGTATCTAAACATATTTCTTTTATATATATATATATATATATTATTCGTAAAACCTAGATAAAGTACCATAAAACTTAAATATTGTTTATTAGTTAGTCTTTTAGTCACGGCTTAATAAAATGAATAAACTATATCAAAAAAATAAAATAAAATAAAATGAATAAACAGTGATACAGCTACCGCCACAGCCTTCTCTCTCTCATCTCTTAGTCCTACGCAGTTTGGTTGGTGTGGTTTTTTTCCAAATTTATTATCAAATCGATAGAAATCGGTTTTTTTCATAATTGGAACCTATGCACACCACTTAGGGTCGATTTTCGGACCTATAGCGGTGCGATTTTTTGCAGTCGGTTTGATTGGTTTGAAATATTCAAAAAAAAAAAAAAACTAATTTTTTTAATAATAAAAAAATTAGGCTTTTAAGCCCAATATCAATATATCAACATGTTCAAGATTTCAAGTAAATACAAACTGTTTTTTTTATTTAGCAGGCCACCAAAAATCTAGTCACACATAAAACAAAAGCAAAAGAAAAGTCAAATTAAAAAAAAAAAAAGTAAAAATGCCAAATAATATTTTTCTACATTCAGCCGTCACACAAAAACGTATTCCAACTCATACTTATACCATCATAATTACTCATTACTCAATCAGACATTAACAATATACATTACTCAATCTCAATATATATCAACTCAATAGAGAGGCAGAACCTAAATTACTGAAATCAAAATGTAATGCAAATGATATTAATATCGACTTACATGTCAAAAAAAAAATTTTTTTGACTAAAGAAATGCTTTACAATGAATATATACTACAAAAAATAAACAAAAGCCAATGTCTAATAGGTAGAATGGCAGTACTACAGTAGTTTCACTAATTAGCTCAAAATTCCCAAAGTCAAAAAATATAAAAATAAAAATACAAAAATACTGAAAAAAAATATTGAAAATCCTAAGCAATATTTTGAATCATTAGTGATTATAGCTCAAAATCTTTCTCAGCGAACGATTGAAGAGTGATAGCTCTCTTAGTCTCCCTCAAAATCAAATTGCTAGAAAAAAAAAAAAAAAAAAATTGTCAGTACTCCACTTGACTTGGGGCTTCTCTCTCACAATGCCCCACGACTCCAATTCAGCTCTGCAGAAGTGGGCCCAGGCCCAGCTTCTTGTTCTTCTTCTACTTCTACTTCTACTACGTCTCCCTTAGTGGCTGGGCCAGGGCCGAAGTAGTCATCAAGCACTCCGCGGATCTCCTCGGCGCGGCGGAGGTACTCGGAACCGCCAACTCCACCAAATACCGCCGCCCCAATCCCACGCAAAATACCCAAACCCCAACAACCATAGATTTCACTAACCCACCCACCTCCAAAACGGTTTCGTCTGATTTTCCGGGTTCCAATCAAAGACATAGATAGGTGCGTACTCCGTATTTTTTTTTTTTTTTTTTGTTCTAATTTTTGTTTGGTTGGGTTTTTAAATTGATTTATTCATAGAGCCCACCGAACGAAGCCCATCAGTGATGGGCTCGGCTCGGTCCCACTGTGTACCCTTCTCTCTCAAACAGTCATAGAGCAACGTTTCTTCTTGCTGCACACTTTGTTTGTTTGTTTGTTTTGGATGATGGGTTTTACTGTTACATCGTATTCGTAGGGTTTTAGATAGTTTTAACGTTTGTTTCCTTCTTCTTGTTTTTTTCAGAAGTGGAAGCACCCACTGATCATTTTTGAGAAATGAGACGAGGAACACTCGCTAATTTCTCTAATGCCACCAGACAGTCTCTGACCCCTTTCTCTACTTCTAGCGGCGGCGGCGGCGGTGGTGGTGGTCGAGGCCGTGGTCGTGGCTTCGGTGGCCCACAGTTTGATTTCACTGCTCCGGGTAAGCCAGGACCCGAGGCGTCCGAATCCGAGTCCGTGTCTGTGTCCAAACCCGAGACTTCACTTCCCGGACACGGACACGGTCGTGGTAGACCCCTCCCTTCTTCCCCAACTCTCCCCGGCTTCAATTCCTTCGTTTCCTCCATCAAACCACCACCCGCCGCCGGTCGCGGCCGTGTCGGACACGGGAATGAACAAGGACACGTGTCGGACACGGCTGAGAGTGTCCATGAACGGAATGTCAATTTCAATCTCCCTCAGAGCATTGTCTCTGTATTGACTGGCAGTGGTCGTGGAAAACCCAAGAAGCAGCCGGTCCCGGAGGAGCCCCCTATCGTCTAGGAGAACCGGCATGCCCGGGCCAAACCCCAATCCCAGCCCAGGATGACCAGAGAAGAAGCTGTGCAAAATGCAGTGAAGATTCTATCCCGTCGTGGTGCTGGTGGCGGTGAGGATGATGTTGAGGAGAGCAGTGGAGGGAGAGGGAGAGGGAGAGGGAGAGGGAGAGGGAGAGGCAGAGGCAGAGGTAGAGGGAGAGGATGGGCTAGAGGTAGGGGAGGAAGAGGATTTGATAGGCGGCGGGATAGAAATTCGGGAGATGGGTTTGGTGCAGGATTGTATTTGGGAGACAATGCTGATGGAGAGAAGCTTGCTAAAAGACTTGGACTTGAGACCATGAACCAGTTAAATGAAGCTTTTGAGGAAATGAGTTCTAGATTGCTGCCCTCGCCATTGGAGGATGCAATTTTGGATGGCATGGATGTCAATTATGCGGTTAGTTCATTTCCCATATGTTGTTTATTAAAAGTTCTTGTTTTGCTAAATTATGGCTTGGTTGTTTGTTTATTTTGGATTATAGATTGAATGTGAACCTGAGTATTTGATGGGGGAGTTTGATCGGAATCCGGATATTGATGAGAAACCGCCAATGCCACTTCGTGATGCACTTGAGAAGATGAAGCCGTTTTTGATGGTATATGAGGGGATTGAGAGTCAAGAGGAGTGGGAGGTAACTTTTTATGGCTCGTGTTATTCTTTCATTTGATTGATATAGTTTCATGTTATTTATTACTGCCCATTATTATTTTGACTCAGCTGTTATTTTACAATACATTTGCTGTTCGGTTTTCAATTGCATTTTGTTGCTTGAGTAATTAAGATTTTGTGAGATCTTTGAACTTATTCATCCATGTTTGCTAGTACTGCTATCGTGCTTTGCATTTGCTTTATGTTCATCATAACTTATTGTTGTTTTAATTCTTTTTTTGATAAATAAAACTTTCCTTGTTTAATATGCACAGGCCATCTCATTGTCTTCTCTATGTTCATAAGGACTTGTGAAATCCTCAAAAACTGTTGAAATCCTCAAAAACTGTTGTCTTCTCTATTAGAATAGATTAGGGGCTGTTTCTTTTTCTTTTTGTCTTGTTGTTTCTTTTTTTCCTTTGTTCACTACCGTGAACTCGTTGTGTTTCTCTTGCTTTTCTTTTTTAATAATATTCTATTTCTTACTTATCAAAAAAAAAAGAAATCCTCAAAAACTGAACTTTTAAAACTGAGTGTGTAGTGCAGCTGTCTGACATTTACTATTGTCAGCACCACCTATTTTAAAATGAGTTAACATCCATTGAAAGTAGAACATTTCAAATCACAAATATGAACTTTTGGGAGGAAATGCTTTGTTTTATAGAGGGGTTGGTGACATAGAGCTTCCCCATTGAGGAATATTTGGAGAGTGACCTTTCCTAGAAAGGTTGGGTTCTTTGGGTAGACAACTGTTTGTGTTCTCTTCATTTGAACTACTATGAGTGATGTCTAAAACAGTTTAGGAGCTTTTTGAGTGTTGGGGAGTGTACTGCTTTTCAATTAAAAATTCTTTTTTGAGAAGGTTGTACAACTGGATGTGAACTTTTGAGAGTGCTTATTCTTGTATATTATTCCCTCTTTTAGTTCCTCAATTGATTGAATTTGAAATTATAAATTTTTATGTGATTGTGACATTTGTGGGCACTTCCTCTGTGCTAGATTATCTAATTTTGACAAACAAAACTTCTATTTACTTATTAAAAAAAAGAACCTTTTAGCACTATTTAAACACGTAGAGTAGTAACGAATGATTACTGTCCCTAACTAGTACTCCTATTTGTTCAATGCTCATTGTTTTGATCTTTGACAACATGCAGCCTCCAACCTGAGCCTTTTTTGGTTGTTCAACTTCTGTTGAAATTAAATTATCTAACTATAAGGCCAATGGGTTGTAGCCCAAATGTCATTTTCACTCTGCTTAAATTTGGGGTGGCTGGTG
This sequence comes from Quercus glauca, assembly GCA_023736055.1. NCBI lineage: Eukaryota > Viridiplantae > Streptophyta > Magnoliopsida > Fagales > Fagaceae > Quercus > Quercus glauca. The sequence goes on from CM043318.1 coordinate 3,984,296, forward strand.
AGTCAATCAAATTACTAATTAAGGATAAAAGTACTCTTACCTTCAAGTTTCTTCGTTCCTTTTTTTGGAAGGAAGGGGGGGGGGGGGGGGTGGGGGATTCGTTCTTATTTCAGCTTAATTTTACATCTCCATTTCAGACACTTGGCTTTTCCTGTGGGAAAATAGCATCAAGTAATTTCTAGTTCTCTTAACAATTGAATATATGAAATACTAAATCAGTGCTTGTCATAAATTTTGTGGTTAACCTTCTGTGAAGGTCCTGCTAGATCTTAACCGTTCTAAGGAAAATAGTGCTACTTATTAAAAAATATTTTTTTTGAGAGGTAATAAGACTTTTATTGAAAAAAATTGAACATCATGTTCACGATGGTGAACACTTTGAACAATGAAACAAATACAAGAAGATCAAGAGCTAAAGGAAATAGAAACTAAAAAATCAGCTACAGCAGTACAGTTCGTACACCCCCAAATACGAGCCCAAAGAAACAGAGTACGAAAAAGTAAACATTTTAAATAATCCAAAGTTCTCGCCTTGTCTTAAAAAATGCAGGCATTACGTTCCTGCTAGACTAACCACATTAAACATGCCGGGACCATGTTCCAAATTATTGAAAGATGCTTTCCAAACCAGTTTCTCTAAATAAAGAAAAAAGATTTCACTGACCTTGGCATTACCCATTGAATCCCAAACACTGCAAAAACTTCACACCATAAGGCATGAGAGAACTTACAATGAAGAAGAAGGTGGTCCATTGATTCCCCATCGCAACAACACAAGCAACACCTATTAACCAAAAACTGACCTTTCTTAATAAGGTTGTCAATGGTGAGTATCCCATCATTAGCTGCTGTCCATAAGAAGAAAGACACCCGTTTAGGCACTTTAGTACGCCATATAAAAAATAAATACTGTTCTAAGGCAAATAGAGTGTTCTCTAGTAGTGTTTAGGTGATATGTATAGGTTAAATTGAGGGAACCTGTCCTCCCAGAGAATAGAGAGAGAGATATTGGAGATAAGAACTTGAGAAGGATCTCATTGCTTGAATGTATACAAGTACAATCTGTCTAAGCCTTCTTTAAGAGGCTGCTTAAGCTCTAGCTGCTTGATAGCTGGCAACAGCATAACCAACTTATAACTAGCCACATGCTGAATTTCAATTGGTCACATGGCTAATTAAGACTTAAAGAGTTAGTTATTGACCTGCTCTTTACAGAATTAATTAATCCTAGGACAATGTTGAACTATTCTAGGACAGATGCTAACTTAATCAGTTACAGCAGTAAGTGAGCTGAGTAATGTTGTGACTCCTTACAATGGTCTATTAATCTAAGTACTAAAGCCTCGCATTATTATTATTATTTTTTGATAAGTAATAAGATTGTATTAATATGAAAAATGAGTCACCTAAGTATATTGGAAATATGTTGGGGTAGATAATCAGTTACAAAAATTGCATAAATCGAACAAATCAATAATAGAAAATAAAAAGAGAGGTTCCTCATGGTTGACAACCAATGTAATAAAGTTCTAAAAAAGAACAACTTAAGATTAGGCATAGAATTTTCGGTGTCTTCAAAACTCTTGCTATTCCTTCCCTCCAGATGCACCAGATCAAACAATGGGGGAAAATTATCCAAATATGACCATTTCGATGACGACCAAAACAACCTTGCCAATAGGCTAAAATTTCAACAACAGATTTAGTCATCACCCATGAAACTCCAAACAAATCCAAAATCATGGACCACAAATCAGAAGCAGTAGGGAAATGTAGGAAAATGTGATCAACAGACTCACCATTGCATTTGCACATACAGCAAAAATCTGTAATTCTTATTTTTCTCTTAAGTTGTCAATTATCAAAATTTACCCAAAGCTGCAGTCGATCCAAAGAAGGTTACTCTTGGAAGGGCTTTTGATCTCCATATGATTTTCCAAGGGAAAGACCGCTCCTTGGTGAATGCAGCAGCATCCAGAAGATGGTAATAAGTACCAACCATGAAGCCCTTTTTCTTATTAGGTTTCCTGAACATCTTATTTTCCCCAGTCACCCTAATTCCCAAACCATAAATGGTATCCATGAATGTCACCAAGGACTCCAATCCCCAATCTTGTATGGCCCGTACAAAGTTTAAATCCCAGTAGGAACACCATTGGAGAATTGCATTAAATCTACCTTGCATTATATTTCCCATAGCAGCACGACTCCAAATTCCAGCAGCACTACTCCAAGCTTCAATCAACTAATTATGCAGCACAGGCCATGTTATGCAGCAACAGACAATGAGCATCATGTAGGAACAATCCTTGTGCAGCAACAGATATTATGCAATAGTAAACAGAGAATACAAGCCTGGAAGGTCTTAACACCTTGCAGTCTCAACCTCGTCTTTCTTTCCGCCAAAGTTAATACTCATAAATTATGTCCTGGTCAAGTTCTTTTTGAAAATTTGCGTATCGTGGAATTTGCTCGCTGTTCTGCAAAATATCAATGTTATTTCCACAATGAATGATAGAGTGGATTTCTTGTAATACTATCATGTTGGTGGTTTGTACGCAAGATAATTGATGATGGGTAATTTGGGATTGGTTCTTATATTATTTCAACATCTCTCCTTTCTTAAACAAGGTTAGGATAACTATGTAGATTATATAATTTATATGCTTATATTAAATTTATATTTCATTACTTTAAAATTTCATTTACCTGCCATCTATGTTTTCCCTTTAATAGAACTTTTATATTTATATCTGCTGTGTCAGTGTTAACTATGTAGTTTTATTTTATCCAATACTGATTATTATTTTGATTCTGCTGTTATTTTACATTTTATTGCTGTTTTTTTTTTAATTAAATTTTTTCCTTGAAGAATTAAGATTTGGTGGTATCTTTGAACTTATTATTATTTAGATTCTGATCTTCTAGTATATATTTTGCTTTGCATTCGCTATATGCCAATCATAAAAAACTTATTCTTGTTTATATCTTGTTGTCTTCTCTACATTTTGGTTAGAGGGTGAAATGGTGTTGGGGGTTGGGATCAATATGACTTCTGACCACCACAAAAATGAACACTGAACCTTAATCTACTAGTGAACCTGGGGACATTAACTACTGTTAGCACCGCAGCACTGCCCATTTTAAAATGAGTGAACATTCATTGAATCTCAATTAAAGTATTGTATTAGCTTTAAGATACCAAATGTCTCCACTCTCTCTTGCTCCTCACATACTTTCTCGCAAGTGTGGCGAGAGTCTCTCTCTTATACCTTAGTGAGTTTCATCAGTTTTCTTTCTAAAAGTTTATAATGGGTTAGGAGAAGGTTCACAAAAACATTGTAATCATTGGTCATGTTGACTTTGGAAAGTCGACCATCACCAGGAACTTGATTTACAAGCTTGGAGGTATTGACAAGGTAATGAAAAGTGTGTTATTTAAGTATGCCTGGGTGTTGGACTTATCAAAAAAAAACAAAAAGTATGCCTGGGTGTGGCACAAGCTCAAGGCTGAGCATAAGCTTGGTATTACCCATTGATTTGCCTTGTGGAAGTTTTGAGACCACCAAATACTACTGCACTGTCATTGATGCTCCTGGACATTTTGAGTTTATTAAGAACATGATTACTGGTACCTCACAGGCTGATTGTGTTTTCCTCATTATTGACTCCATTGGAGGTTTTGAAGCTGGTATTTCTGAGGATGTTCAGATCTGTGTACATGCTTTGCTTGCTTTTACACTTGGTGTCAAGCAAATGATTTGCTGCTCCAACAAGGTGGATGCCACAACCCCAAAATACTCCAAGGCATGGTATGATGAAATTGTTAAGGAAGTCTCATCCTATTTAAAGAAGATTGGTTACAACCTTGACAAGATCCCCTTCATGGGGTTCCTGGTTTTGAGGGTGATAACATGATTGAGAGGTCTGCCAATCTCGACTGGTACAAGGGCCTCACCCTCCTTGAGGCTCTTGACCAGATCCAGGAGCCCAAGAGGCCCTCAGACAAGCCCCTCCGTCTTCTGGTCCAGGATCTCTACTAGATTGGTGGAATTGAAACTGTCCTTGTGGTGTGGGTTGAGACTGGTGCCCCTAAGCCTGGGATGTTTGTGACATTTGTCCCCACTGGATTGACAACTGAAGTTAAGTCTCTAGAGCTGCACCATGAAGCTCTCCAGGAGGCCTTTCCCAATGACAATGTTGGCTTCAACATGAAGAACGTTGCTGTGAAGGATCTCAATCATGGTTTTGTTGCTTCCAACTCCAAGGATGATCCTTCCAAGTGTCAATTTCACCTCCATCATCATGAACCACCCTGGTCAGACTGGGAATAGCTATGCTCCTGTCCTTGATTGTCACACCTCCCACATTGCTGTTAAGTTTGCTGAGCTTCTGACCAAGATTGAAAGGAGATCTGGGAAGGAGCCAAAGTTTTTGGAGAACGGTGATGCAGGTTTTGTGAAGATGGTTCCTACATAGGCTGTTGGTGTCATCAAGAGTGTTGAGAAGAAGGATCCTTCAGGTGCTAAGGTCACCAAGTCTGCAACAAAGAATGGTGGAAACTAAAATGTGCTTTTGAGGTTTATGCTAGTTAGACTAGTTTTATCTATTGTTGGTGTTACTGGTTTTAAATTTTATTTTGGTTGTTCTTGCAGTTTCGAGGACAGCTTTAAAAGTTTCCATCACAGCCCTCTAGCCTTACCTCCAAGGATTTGGAGGGTTGAGCAGTCAGATTTCATCTGGTTGCTTGACAAGCTGTGTTGGAAGCTCTGTTTTCTGATATATGTTTTTAAGTTTTATATCTCATTGAAATCAGTTGTGTAGTTCATTGTTGATGAACAACTTCATATTAGTGTCGAACTGTTGGTTGTTAGATCACTATTTAAATAAATAATACGATATGAAATGTCATCATCAGACATGGATGATAATGATTTTACGGTAACCTTGTTATGTTATTGCTTACATGTTGTTTGATTTATTGGAATTATTTCAATGAGCTTTGATCTTTTAGTGTTGCAGTGATACTATAATACGCTTCTTGTGGGCTATTTTATTATTATTATTATTATTTTTTTTCCATTATATATGAAAAAAATGTGGTGCAGTTCCTTTATTTCTGTATCTTTCTGACTTTTCTTATTTTACTAGGAAATCATGAAAGAGACAATGGAGAGAGTTCCTTTGATGAAAGAGATTGTAAATTACTACAGCGGACCAGATAGGGTGACTGCAAAGCAACAAGAAGAAGAATTAGAAAGGGTTGCAAGAACAGTTCCTGTCAGTGCACCTAAGTCTGTAAAGCAGTTTGCTGACCGGGCGGTTCTATCTCTTCAGGTTAGTTGTTCACCCATGGTGTCCTGAAATCTCACGTTATTTCTACATTGGGGATGAATTTCTCTTTATAGAGTAATTGCTCCTTGCCTATGCCTCTGTGTGTGTGTGTGTGTGTTAATTGTATTTGCCTGAGGCATGGAACTACAATGGACTATGGAATTTGGCATCTTTATACTAACAAAAGGATATGGTTTCTTCACATGGGCAAGATAATCCTTGGAGACTTGTGAGTTGTGAAGCACATTTTTGGGTCAGAGTATCTATCTTTCTAAAGGCATAGGACAACAAGCACTATCATTTAACACATCCTATATTTAGCTGCACACTCAAAAGAAGTATTTACATTTTCCCTTGTACCTCTTTTGAATTGCTGGAGTATCTGGGTTCTGACTTTGTCATTTAAGAACTTATCATATAAGAAAGAAGAAAGAGCATCTTGAGATTCTTCAATTATCAAAAAAAAAAAGGAAAAGAAATAAGAAAGAAACATTGTCATATTTATAAATAAAGGAAAATAAACAAGCTATTGTTTTGTTCGATTCTGAAGACATGGATAGATAATAGGTTGTCAAGTAGTAGCAACCTATGATCTATCGATGTCTTCAGTCTTCCTCGTGCCTCTTCAGCTTCTCCCACACTGTCTCTTCATTTTTCTTTACTTCCTTTCTCATTTTTTTTTTCCAAAACTTCTTTAGAAATGGCCCAATCAGCTACAGGTACAAAATCACTGTTCTAATGGAAACAGGTCTCCCAGACCCATGCTCTAGTAAGCGATTTAATAAAAAATGGGCATCTCTTTTTTCAATAGTTGTGTGGTGGACAATCCAATGCCTCTTCTTTTAAATTTCACAATTTCATTTTTCTTTGACTTTCTCTCATTTTTTGAATTCAAAACTTATCTCTTTTTTTGGATAGTTGTGTAGCGGAAAATCTAACACCTCTTCTTTTAAATTTCATATTTTGACTTTTGAGTGGCTAGCTGTCAGCGACTTCCACTCTTCCACTCCCATGTGTCATTTTTCTTTTTTCTTTTTCCAATTCATATATCCTTATGTAATGTGAAATAGTTGGAGATGGCACTCACAGAATGGGCTTTATTATAGTTGGGATATGGACTTAAATATAATTAGGATATGGACTTAAATTATTAAAGGAGGTAAGATTTTAGAGCTCTATCAAATATACAAATATTTACATGTTTTTTGAAAGAGTCTTAGACTTTAATTATATATGATGTCCTTTATTGCTCTTAAATTCATATATGTTTAGTATTATATGAAAAATAAATGCTTAACAATATATAAAAAAATACAAATAAAAATATATTTAATATACATTTCCTCATCTTGTCGTGTTCTAATTATTCAGAAATTGCCAAGTCGTTGTGTCGTACCTGTTCCAATATCTGTGTCCTTGCTTCATATGTTGGTAGGGAAGCTTTAGTCTCTAACTTATTGGATTATTGATTGGATGGGGAGGTTACAAGCTGGAATGTTTGCTTTCACAATGATTTTCATGATTGGGAGGTTGAGATAGTGAATTCTTTCTTAAACCATATTTACTCTTGAGTGCCTAGTGTGTGTGTGTGTGTGTTTTTTTTTGGGGGGGGGGGGGGGGGGGGAAGGAATAGGATTAGATGGTGTTTAAATGGAAGTGGCAAGTTTAATGTTCGGTCTTATTACAAGGATATCCATGGTGCCAATGGTAATATTTTCCCTTGTAAGAGTATATGGTGTGTTACGAGCCCCTAGGAGTGTGTCTTTCTTTTTGTGGATAGTAGTTTGTGGTAAAATAGTCTTGTTAAGTAGGGCTTTTCTTTAGTAGGATTTTGTTGCGGTAAAATAGTGAACCATTTACTGCTTCATTGGGATGATACTTATGAAGTTCTTAACATGTTTGGAGTTTAGTGGGTGATGCCTCTCATAGTAACATCACTTTTATTTAGATGGAGGAATTGGTTTTGGGAAGCATTCTTCAGAAATTTGGAATGTAGTGCCATCATGTTTAATGTAGTTAGCGTGGAAGGAATGCAATTCCCGCACGTTTGATGATATCAATAGATCTCTAGTTCACTTGAAATCTTTATTGATTTAAACTATGTTTGAGTGGTCTTGGGTTTGGAGTTTTACTCATTGTTCTTCCATCTTTGAGTTTCACAATTTTCTTAGATCCTCTATTTTATTCTTTGTATTTTTTTTTTAGATGGATAAGCAGGCTTGATAGCTTTCATTCATAACCCAACACCAACAAAATATTGGGTGAGTCAACATTATTACAAAACTTGTGTACCATAAGTGACCAAAAACAAAATTCTATCAAACTTCTGATTCTCATTTGAACAAGAAAAGAAGCACATATAAGCAGACAAACCCAGGTTTAAGCCCCCTTGTGTACCTGACCAAAAACAAATCCAATCAAATTTATAATTCTCATTTGCACAAGAAAAGAAACATATAATAAGCAGGCAAACCCAGGTTTAATCCCTCCTCTATCATTGGCCATCTCAACCAAAATTCCCAAAATAGAAACTGTTAGACTTATAGTTAAGTGATTAAATTCACCATTTTCTAACAGTTTAAGCTTTTGGGACAATCGGTAATTTAACATGGTATTAGAGTAGGAGATCCTGAGTTCGATCTCTGACTTTACTCTACCTCCCATTTAAAATGTTAAATTCCCACTTGTTGGGCCCTCATTTGTTAAGGGGAAGTTTAGGCCCACAAGTGAGGGGGAGTGTTAGACTTATGGTTAAGTGATTAAATTCATAATTTCCTAACAGCTTAAGCTTTTGGGACAATCGGTAATTTAACATAAACAATACTCAAGGCACGGTTTCATACACTTATATATCCCTTCCTGCTTTTAGGTATTTCAATTTTCCTTCAAACCCTCATCCACAGCCATACTACAGTTCTTTGGCAATGCCTGCAAAGCAATTCTTTTCTTCCCAACATGTTCCTTAGTGGCACTTTTATATGTATTGTGCTTTTTATTGCTTTTAATATGCATTTCCTTGAACATCTTTGCGAGCTGCCTTAAACTCTTTCCTGCCAATTCATCTGGCTTTGCCTTTTCCTTATCAAGCTCCACTTCGACATTACCAGTGTCAATGTTTTCCTCATCGTCATCTGAAACATCAGTGACCTTCTGAATTGTTGATTCTTTTATAGCTGAAGATTTCCTTGGTGTCAACTGAGTAGGGTGAGGAAACTGTCCCGAAAGTGGGTCAGCTGCAAATGGTTGAAATGGAATTTCATAGGTGACTTTGCTGTCGGAAATTAGATCAGTACTCATGTTTGATTCATGTGCTGGCATTACACAAACATGAACCAAAGTTTCAGGCATAATCTCTTCTGCCTTGTGCTCAGATATTGAATTTGTTGCCATAGTTGATAATGTGACTTCACAGTCAGAAATTAGGAGATCTGGACTCATATTCTTTGGAGTTTCAACCAATGATTGGTCATTGGTTTTCATGGCAACTTCTGCTTCAGTCACATAAACATCAACCAATGCTTTAGTATCATAAATTTCCATAGTAGATGCCTGATTCTCAACAAAATCCTGTAGGTCCGATTGTTCAGCCACAATGCCTTCAGAACCAGAATGGTTGTTCTCCAACTTCTCAAAACCAATAGGAAGAACTGGAGCCTCTAAATCCTTTTCTTCTTTTGTTTCTGCATCATCTTTACTGTAGTCTTCTTCACACTCGGATGAGTTTTCATCTGATGCAATCTCTTCATCAGACTCCCCTTCAGTGGCAAATTCCGATTCAGAATCTGACTCCCCTTCAGTGGTTGATTCTGATTCAGAATCACAATTGCTGTGGTCATCACCCTCTTCACATTCAATTCTGAGTCTTTGCTTGTCAGGTTTTGACATTCATGTTGTGGGGACAGATTCAGAAACATGGTCCATATCCTCAGCAGAAGCATCATTGGATTCTTTAACAGCCAAAGAATCCTCAGATCTTGTGTCTTGCTCAGTAACCTTCTCATCTACAGTTTCATGATCCACATCTATTGCCATCTCCAACTTTTCACTTGAAATAATATCCGACTGATCCGAACCCTCCTCACTGGCATCATCAATAGTCTCAGAAACTTTAAAAACACCTGAATTATCAGCCATCTCAGACTTAAAATTATCTTCTTTAGACTCATCATCACTCTTGTTCGTATCTTTATTATCAACTTTCAATTCCCTCTCCATCTCCATTGACTCAACTGGTTTTAGATCCGATAGAACTTCAGAATCATTGGTTTCCCCTGGACCCACTTCTGATACTGTTTGTGTATTGGCTTCAGACATTTTCTTTTCAAATTGAACAGAAAGCTCTGAAATTTCTGAACTATTAGCCATCTCTTCAGACAAGTCATCAATCTTTACAGGTTCTGACTATCCATTCTCCACTAAGCTCATCTTACCCAGATTCTTCTCTGACAATCTCACTGAATGCCTTGTACTATACACTTGCTGCACTGAATTCTCTGTCTCCAACTTCCTGAGAGCCGAAGTGACTGGAGCTCTTTGCCGGGTGCTTGGCACCACAGGAGTCTCAACCACTTCACTCCTCTCTTGAGCCTCACTCTTCTCATCCTCTTCAGCTTCTCTCAACTGGGTCGCAATTTTTCTGCAAGACGAAGCTGCAGGCACTCTTCTGCGGCTGCCTGGCACTGCCGGTGCCGGGTTATAAGTACATTCACATCTTTGTTTTCTTGATCAATGCCTTGAGCAGCACTTCCTCTCGTACCACGACAAGTTCGCATCAATGGTTGTGTGCTTTTGGCTTATTGTTTTGTGGGTTTTCTGTGAGTTGAGGCCCTGGCTGCTGTGCGAGGAATATCTGGCGATCCATTCACATTTTTCTCCAGAGATTGAGAGAGATTTGAATCAGATGGATTCAAGAATTCTTCAAGTCCTTCAACATTTTGAAGAGCTTGGAGTGCATCAGCCATGGCAACATTGGTCATGTTGGCTGGGATCTTGTTCTTCTTGCAGAGAGCCTGAAGCTCCTTCCTTGCAAGGCTGTGGAAATCCAGAGAGAGAGAGTGTGTGTGTGTGTTTTCTTTTTTTTGATAAGTAAAAAGTATATTGATATAAAAAAGGAACAACCTAGTACACAGGAAGTGGACAAGAGAAAGGAAATCAAATACAAAAATTGCAAGAGTCTAGGAAATCAATAAAAGAAGGGAATGATTGTTGTTGCAAAGCAAACAACCACTCTCTTAAAGTTCTAAAAAAGAGAAGCTTGAGGTCCGGAATAGAACGCTCAATATCTTCAAAACATCTACAATTTCTCTCCCTCCAAAGACACCACATTAAGCAATGAGGAATGATGGACCAAATGTAACCATTTCGATGACGACCAAAGCTGCTTTGCCAACACCCTAACAGCCTCAAAACAGTGTGTGGCATAACCCAAGTAACTCCAAAAAGACCCAAAACCATAGACCATAGATCCATAGCAAAAGGACAATGAAGGAAAAGATGGTCAACCGATTCACCATTTTTCTTACACATGTAGCACCAATCCAAAATCCACACCTTCCTTTTTCGTAAATTATCAATCGTCAAACATTTCCCTAAGGCAGCAGTCCAAACAAAGAAAGCTACTCTAGAGGGAATCTTCTGCTTCCAAATACTTTTCCAAGGAAAACCAAGGAAAGTATTGCCAACTAAAATTCTATAATAGTCTCTAACCAGGAAGCCCTTATCTTTGCTAGGAATCCAACACATTTTATCCTCACCTAGCCCCCTTAAATGAGAACCATATATGGTTTCCATGAAGTCTGACATAGCCTCAAGATCCCGCTCATGCACCCCCCTAAAGAATCTCACGTCCCAAAAGAGGACACCATTGGCGAACTTCATAAGCTCAGCCACACTGGCATCCTTATTCCTGCAAAATCTAAACAAGTTAGGATATCTAACGGCAAGAGAAGACTCTCCACACCACCGGTCTTGCCAAAACTTCACTCTAGACCCATCACCAATATCATACAAAATATGACGCGAGAAAGAAGGCCAACTGTGACTGATATTTTTCCATAAACCAACACCATAAGGGCCAAACACAGACCTGGTACACCAGCCCCCCCACATACAACCATACTTCATCTCTATCACTTGCCTCCAAAGGGCATCTTTCTCAATCCCAAATCTCCAAAGCCACTTACCAAGTAAAGCTTCATTGAAAAGTCTTATCTTCCTTATCCCTAAGCCACCTGAGGAAATAGGAGCACAAACAGTAGCCCATTTAACCAAATGAATTTTAGGATCATCTCCAAAACTGCCCCATAAGAAATTCCGCTGAAGCCTCTCAATTCGGTTAGCCACACTAGCAGGTATAGGAAATAAAGACAAAAAATATGTGGGTAAATTAGAAAGGGTGCTTTTGATTAGGGTGACTTTACCACCCTTGGATAAATATAAGCGCTTCCAACCCGCCAATCTCCGCTCCATTTTCTCCAGAATTGGATTCCAAATAGTTTTATCCTTAAATTTAGCACCCAAAGGAAGACCCATATATTTCATAGGGAGAGAGCCTTGCTTGCAGCCAAGAACGACCAAGAAAAGGTCTAAATTATGGACTACCCCAACCGGAACCAATTCAGACTTGCCCAGGTTAATCTTTAGACCCGACACCGCCTCAAACCACATAAGAATCATACGAAGAATCAAAATCTGATCTAAATCAGCCTCACAAAAAATTAGCGTGTCATCCGCAAAAAGGAGAGGAGACACCGCCATGGATCTTCCCTCCAAGTTCCCCACACTAAAACCAGACATGCGGCCTTCAGAAACAGCTTTATCCAACATTCTTCCAAGCGCTTCCATCACCAAAATAAACAACAAAGGAGACAACGGATCACCTTGCCTCAAACCTCTGGTGTTACCAAAGAAACCACAAGGAGAGCCATTAAGCAAGATGGAGAAACGGACTGTAGATAGACAGAAGAAAATCCATTGCCTCCATTTGGCAGAGAACCCACTTCTTTCTAACATCTGCAGCAGAAAACTCCAGTTTACATGGTCAAAAGCCTTCTCCACATCCAGCTTACAAATCAGCCCCGGCTCCCCAGACTTCAATCTACTGTCAAGACATTCATTAGCAATGAGAATAGGGTCAAGGATCTGTCTGCCCCTCACGAAAGCATTCTGAGATGCCGAGAGAATATCCCCCATCACCATGCGGAGTCTATTAGCCAAGACTTTAGCAATAATTTTATAAACCCCCCCAACCAAACTAATGGGCCGAAAATCTCTAATCTCCCTTGCAGCATGTTTTTTTGGAATGAGAGTAATAAAAGTTGCGTTTAAACTTTTCTCAAACCGACCATTGGCAAAAAAATGATGAAATACAGCCAAAAGATCAGGTTTAACAATCCCCCAGCAAGCTTGGAAAAAAGCCATAGGGAAGCCATCTGGACCAGGGGATTTATCACCATGAAAACTCTGAACGACATCAAAAATTTCAGCCTCTTCAAAAGGTCTCTCAAGCCAATCCGCATTATCGCTAGAAATCATTGGAAAGACCAGTGCATCTGGAAACGAACGATCAACCTGCTGTTCAGAGTACAAATTCATGAAGAAATGAGTAATGCAGTCTGCAATTCCTTGATCAGAAGACAAGGTATCATTAACCATAAGGCTTTCAATACCATTATTTTTTCGATTAGAATTAGCCATTCTATGAAAGAATTTGGTATTGGCGTCCCCTTCCTTCAAGTGCATCACCCTAGACTTTTGTCTCCAACTAATCTCTTCCATAAGAGTCAACTTTTCAATATCAGTACGAAGATTAGTTTGTTCTAACTTCTCTTCAGCTGTTAATCTATGAGTCTCTTCTTTAGCATCCAAAACATTCAGCTTGCTCCAAAGGTCCTGTTTCTTAAATGTGACATTGCCAAACTCAGTCTCATTCCACTTTTTTAAATCCAACTTCAAGGCAGCCAACTTCTTAGCAAGAATAAAACTTGGGGTTCCTTGGAACAAATAGGAAGCCCACCATTCCTTCACTTTGTCGACAAAATTATTCACCCTCAACCACATATTTTCAAAACGGAAAGGAGTTCTACCTCTTCGCTGACACCCACCCTCCAACAAAATAGGAAAATGGTCAGAAAGAACTCTAGACATCCTTTTTTGGGTAAACTGAGAGAAGTGGTCTACCAAAAGAGGGGAGAAGAGGAACCGATCTAGCCGAGAAGCAGAGGACGAGTTGGACCAGGTGAAAAGACCCCCTTCCATATGAATATCCATCAACCCATGCAAGGAGATAAAGTCAGAAAATCCATGCATAGCCCGAGAGTAGCTAGCAGCCCCCAGCCGCTCTGAAGGGAAACGGATTATATTAAAGTCCCCTCCAAGGCACCAAGGCAAATCCCACCAACTGATCAGCCCGGTTAGTTCCTCCCACATCAACCTGCGCCTTTTGTTCAAATTTGGACCATAAACACCTGTAAAAGCCCACTCAAATTGGTCACCTACATTTTTAAACTTGCATGAAACCGAAAAATGCCCCACCGCTTCCTCCACCTTGTCCACAACCCGTTTATCCCACATCAATAAAATGCCTCCAGAAGCACCATCTGAACCTAGGTACAGCCAATCTACATATGGACAACTCCATAAACTTCGTACAATACCTCTAGTAATCCACTCTAGTTTGGTCTCTTGCAAACACACAATATCAGCCTTCCAGGATCGCAGCAAGTTGCGAATCTGGAGCCTCTTGTCAACCTCATTCAGCCCTCTAACATTTCAGGAAAGAAGCTTTAAATTCATTGAGCAACAGAGAGAACCCGATTCCTATTAATGCCACTTCGCCTAGCAGAAGTGCAGCCATAATTAATAGAAGTAAACAGCCCTTTCAACTCTCTTAAACCTTTCATCCCTGAACCTTTTAAATTACATGTTTTCTTGTTCAGCTCCGCCCTCCGATTTAATTCAGCTTCAACAGCCAATAAAAATTCAGTTGCTTGATCTTCCAAACCCTCAAGGGACGTGCCAAGGAAGCTATCGAAGTTATTGAATCTCTTTTGAAACCAATCGGAATAAGGTTCCAGACTCTCTGAAGTATCCACGCCCCTAAAACTTTCCACACCCACAAGAGTCTGCTCTGCAATGGCCAACGGCAGAGAAAAAGCGATTGGTTCAACATCTAGGGGCTGAACAGCTTCCTCCGAGTAGGTATCCGAAACCCAATCCTCCACCAATACTTCATCCTCTTCAAAAAGAGCCGATGACATATTCGTAACGTCAGAAGACTCCAACGGAACCGGAACTAAGGCCAGCTGATTTTTCTTTTCCAATACCTCTGTAGCTTCTCAGTGAGGCAAAGGGATCTGAATCGGAACGGCAACCCTTCTCCCATCACGTAATTCAAGAACCCACTGCTCCGAATTCCCCCATTTCTTGACTATATTGCCGGAATGCTCCTGGATAATTGATCGGAGGTCACGCACTAAGCTCTCGTCGTAGTCTGTGGTACAAGCCGACCCATTCATGGCCTCCTCGGACTCGTCGGAGCCGAGAAGCTCAGACTCGACAACATCGGAGACTTGAGTCGAGTCAATCTGAGCCGATGACTCATACCTGGCTTCGTCGAGCAAATTGGAGTTGAGAACTTGAGCATCGGCGACATCGGAGACCATCGAAGGACACGAAGATGAAGACTGGTTGGGTCTCTCGCATGGCCATGATTTAGGCTTCCCTGGAGATAGGGTCTCTCTCAACGGGAAAGGCCTGGTTGCCAGTTTTTTTCTTTTGGGCTGCCAAACGAAAGAAGACTTGGGCTTAAATTTGTGGACATGGGGTGGGTTGGGTGGGTTGAGAGGAAAAGCTTCAGCAAGTGTATTGGGCCTAAGGACAGCTTGCGTGGGCCCGACGCTAGAATGACTTGCACAGCCCACTTCCTTAATGTTGGAGCATTTAATATCCCACTTACCGTTCAGCCCACGCTCCAAACTAAAAGAAACTTCTAGCGACAAAGGAGATATAGCACCCATCAGAGCATCATCCTTTAATACAAGCGCGAAATCAGCCTCAGGAAACGTGCTTACCTGCCCAACACCCCTCTCGCGCGAATCCTGGTTCTGACTGCTCAAGCTTGATTTGATTGCTTGACTAGATTTGATTGCATTTTGAATGTTGGGCATTAAAAGCTTACCCTTTCCGCTTCCACCATTGCTTTTCCGATCACCGTCCACCGCTGCCGACAGAAAAGATTGCTGTTGTCTGAACGTTTGCACTGTCGGAATCAGGACAGATTGCGATGGCGGTTTGACGACAAGCGAGTCGGGAGCAATAGCCTTACGTAGATGGAGCCCAAATCCTCTCCACCCACTACCTAGCTTTCCTTCCGGTACAATGATGAGGCCCTTCCGACGACCATGAACAAGTTCAGAGATCATAAGAAAGCTTCCATGAGCATTGAATCCCAGTTGTAAAATAAAAACCGTATTACCATCCCTGAAGGTTCTAGCAAACATTTCAGGAGGTGTATGTGACATGAGATCCTCTACATAAGTTAGCAAACGTTTAGCACTCTCTTTACCCATGAAGACCGACCGGAGAGAAGCCTTATTTCTTTCATAAATACGTAACATGAAGTAAGCACCTCCCTCCTCTACTGAGAATTCAAACGTTTTGGATTCGACAAAAAAGAAAATGGAACCTCCCATGATAAACAAGAAAGAGAAAAACCAGGGAAATATGTGACTAATCTGAGGTAGCCAGGCCTCTGTCTCTCAATGGGTTATGCCTAATTGGTTCATTGAATTGTTGGCTTGTTGGCATGGAGGTGTTTGGTGTCATACTGCAGTGTGCTAAGAGACAACAAAGAAAAAATCTAAACCTTGTGTGTGTGTGTTTTCTAGTTTGTAAGAGATGTTGTTACTTTGTGTAGATCATTGTGAACTTGAAGTAATTCTATTTTTCAGAGAACTTCATTAATTACTTAGACGTGTGTCTATGTCCCAGATCCTCTATCCTGAAGTCAAATATGTGTTTATTCAGATCTAAAATTCCTTTTTCTTAAAATTTCCTGGCCACCCCTGTGGTTGGTTTTGGATTTGCTAGGCATAATTTTGGAGTTGAAATTCGGGGAAGTGCAAAATGTATGGGATTTTTTTTTTGTTGAAAAATTTCATAAATGTGGATTTTATGGTACATTTGATGGCCAGAGAAAAACGCTAATCACTTAATTTTACTTATAAAAATAAAAATAAATAAATGTGGATATTTAAATCATGGAACAAAGTTTTAATAAGAAGTTTGCGAAAAATGGTTTATGTTAAATGCTTGACTAGATTTATGGGGGTTATTTACCATGGTTTAACGTCTATTTGTTTCAAATTACAGCTAAATGATCTGAGAGATGAAATTTTAATTCAGTCAGAGAAACTTAAATATAATCATGTAGAAAAAACTCACTATGGTAGTGTGGTGGTAAGTAGGGTTGCCCATGGGTTGAGTTGGTTCAGGTTTGGTGTCACCTGCCACTCAGGTGAAATTGCGTTAAACTTGCCACCCACCTGCAAACAAGATTTTTAGAGATGCATACCTGATTTCAATTGGCCATTTGATGGTGCCCATCCATGACCCTTCAGGGGGGTCCAGGTCAGTTGTGCGGGTCAGGTTTTGGAGGTAGATGGATACTCCTAGAGATAAGGATTAGAGGCAAAGTTTCTTTATTAGGAGGTTGGCAATGATTATTTTTCAAAAGACAAAAGATGATTTTCCTTGTCAGAATGTTGGCAGTGATGCCTTTTCTCTTCTCCTTTTTGCCTGCAAGTGAGAAAGGAAAAATAGTTGAACTTACCCAAAAAAAAAAAAAAAAAAAAAAAGTAAAAGAAAAGGAAAAAGAATTCATATGCAGAGGGTAGAAGGCTAAGGCAAAAGTCAGTCCTTCAAAAGTTAACATGTTAAGCCCAGTATTCATTGGGTTTCATTTTGTTTGAGTATTAAAAGGATGATCTGGACTGGTCTTTTTGGGGACCTTGTTTAGTTGATCAAGTAATATTTGATGAATTCATTTAGTAACTTTCTATTTGATTTTTGAATGGTGAAAGAAATTCTAATAATGCTACTAAATGACTGCCTTGATGCGGTATGGTTGATTTACAAAGTAGGAACCAAAAAAGTCTGTCTATTGCTAGCAAAGCAAGAGTTGAATTTTAGTGTGGTAGAACGTGAATTTAGTCGGTGACATGAAGTTTACAGCATGTAGTGTGGTAGAACATAGTTACATTTCACCCTCTCATGCATTTTTAATTTTCATTCAAACAACATAGTTCGTATACAAATATTTAGACTGTATTTGATGATTCCACTTGCATGAAGGATTTTAATATGTAATGTATAATAATGATTTTTTGTAAACTGTGCCTTTCTAATTTTCTCACACGTAATTATGTAGTATGACTGCACATGAAAATTATGTTTATAATTTTTTGCTTTTCCTTTACTATTTCAATTTGATCTAGCTGAAAGAAAAAAGCAATCCTGAGGTGACTACTATTTGTGTAATTGCACTATTTTGATGGAATGTGTTGCTTGGATGTCTGAGATTCTCATAAATGACATGAAGTTTACAGCATGTAGTGTGGTAGAACATAGTTACATTTCACCCTCATGCATTTTTAATTTTCATTCAAACAACATAGTTCATATACAAATTTTTTAGACTGTATTTGATGATTCCACTTGCATGAAGGGTTTTAATATGTAATGTATAATAATGATTTTGTGTAAACTGTGCCTTTCTAATTTTCTCACACGTAATTATTTAGTATGTCTGCACATGAAAATTATGTTTATAATTTTTTGCTTTTCATTTAATATTTTAATTTGATACTAGCTGAAAGAAAAAAAAGAAGAAAAAAAAAATCCTGAGGTGACTACTTAGCTATTTGTGTAATTGCACTATTTTGATGGAATGTGTTGCTTGGTTGTTTGAGATTCTCATAAAACTTTTACAATGCAGAGTAACCCCGGCTGGGGATTTGACAAGAAATGCCAGTTCATGGATAAACTCGTGAGGGAGGTCTCCCAGCAATACACATAAGCTCTGAAAACACATTTTGCCATGTTTATACCCTGTTTCAAGCTGCTCGATGGTTAAGATCATTCTTAGAAGTGAATTCGTAGGTGAGGTCAACCATCCTCGTCATGCTTTGACAAATGGTTTTTATTATGGTAATAATTTTAATACCTTGTTTTAAGGATTTTGCTTGGTAGCTTTTGTACTGTCTTTGGCAATTGTCACTCAAGTTAATTACGGGGATTACATAATTCTTGAAATAATTTTGATATGTATGCATTACAGTGTCTGATCTGCCAACCATATTGAAGCAGTGTGTTCACATTAAGTTTTAACTCAAGAAGCTTTTGCAAGTTTATGTTTTAGTGATTGCACTGCTTGTATTGATTTTATTTTTAACTGTATGCGCCCAGGGCTTGAAATGTAGGAGGTTGATGATACCTGCATCTGTATATATAGTGAGTAATGGTTTCAGGATTTAACTTGGTATTTCATTTGCTCCTTGTTTACATTTTTTTTTAAGAAAAAGAAGGGCATTGTGAAAGGGACAAGAGGAAGGAGAAAAGAAGTGGAAGGGAAGGGAAGGGAAGGGAAAAGCTTAGGAAATGGAAAAGAAAATAATTTTTTTTGAAGTTTTAAGATATAAAAAGGAAAGAAATGAAGAAAATATGAAAACTTAATATAAAGGGGAAAAAATAGTATGTTTTTCGAGATTCATGCTTGCAACTACTTTCTGGGTAACTGTAAAAACCAGTTAATCGCCGTGGTTGTTGGTTCTCATTCAGAATATGTGCATCAATATGGTTAGGAGAGAAGGTTTGTATGTGAAGGTTACAGTTCACTTTCCAAAACATGTCAAACCCTTTGTTACGTCCATCACTAGGTACTACAAAAATTGACTGGAAATTTAGATTGCCACAAATTTTCCTCATCTCTGTGATAGACCGCTTTGTTTCCATAAGAAACAGAACGGTGGGACCTTTACTTCTCACCAAATTAGTGAGTACATCTACTGCCCGTTGATTCCTAAGCCCCTGGTAGTTCCAGCTTATGATGATCATTGTGGTCGGCAGGCTGCAATGCAACCTCTATCGTTGAGATAGCTGGGTAAGGAAGGTCTACCATAGTTTTGATTCGTTTCCCATCCTTGGTTTCGTCGAGTTCAATTGCCAGTCCACAGTCTGCATGCTCTCTCTTTCGGCCCACTGTTGCTCTCGGTTTCCCATCAATATCAAAGTCGTTATAGTTTTGTGGGCATACAATTCTAGTCCACTTAGGTTGCCTGGTGCAGTTAGGACTTGTGCTAGTCACGTGGGGACTCTTGTGGGCATTAAGGTCTAACTCCACCTCCAAAGCCACGTCAGATTGCTTATGCACGTCCTTCCTTTTGGGCTGGGCTTGTGCTAAATTCATGGGATTGTATCCCTCATAATCATCGATTATCTTATCAGTCCAATTACTTTCAAAAAAAGGAAATCCAAATTTAATTTGAATCGTTCCCTTAAAGTTAAATCATTTTGAATAATGCACCTAACTTTTTCATGATTGTGTCTGGTACTTTCCCATGCAACTAACTAGGCCATATGTGGTGAGATAGGGACAGTTGTCACCATCTTATGCATCCCCTTTCTCTCTTATAATCAATTCTAGCTGGCCATGAGGGATTTCCTACCATGTAATGCACTTCACCTCATTTTCCTTACACACCACCTCTTTTCTACTATAAAGAGGAGAATGACCTCACTACTCAGTACTCGCATAAAGTTAAATCATTTTGAATAATGCACCTAGCTTTTTCATGATTGTGTCTAGTACTTTCCCATGCAACTAACTAGGCCACATGTTGTTGTGAGATAGGGACAATTGTCACCATCTTATGCATCCCCTCTCTCTCTCTTATAATCGATTCTAGCTGGCCATGAGGGATTTCCTACCATGTAATGCACCTCACCTCATTTTCCTTACACATCGCCTATTTTCTACTATAAAGAGGAGAATGACCTCACTACTCAGTACTCACATAGGGCTGTACACAGTACAATGCAACTGGTTTTACACCAAACCCACAGGTGTGAATTGTGATTTCTCCACATGCTTAATCCACACCTCAATTGAAGAGGGGTGGGAATTGGTTTACAGAAGGTGCGGTGCACCATACTAGCTTGATATGGTTAGTTTGATTATGTAACCTTGAAAGGAAAATGCTATAAACATTAACTCAACACAGTGAACTTAACAAAATAAAAAATAACTCTAAATGCATATATGATAGATGACCTTAAGGACGGAATGAGAAATTTGAGTTAGGGAGGCAAAAAAAATTTTCAATCATTTAAAAATAATCGACATAGGCCACAAATATCAAATAGGTGGCTAATTTATTTATTTTTTTGAGATAAATAAGAATGATAATTTTATTCTATTGATAAAACTTTTTTTTAGAAAGAAACTAATAAGGACCAACTAGTAATAGTGGATTTGAAAATTAATAAATATTTTTTATTCTTGATTTGTATTCTAATTTCTAAATATCCTTTAATAGTCAGGGATTTTCTTTTATTATCCATTACTACTCTTAGTTTGATATTATATATTTAACATCAATGAATCAATGCCATGAGTCGATGCCACCACTCTTGTCACCCATGCAACTATAGACCGACAATAGCAACCACAAACTAGCCATAACAGCTGAGTTCCATCCATAATACTTTTGTTCCAACATTGTTCATCACTTATCAGTGTTGTTTGCGATCATCGATTTTTAACTTGCGTATTCCAAATTCACTTCAATATTCCACCTTCAATTTGGGAACATGCATGATAGAAATATTAAGGCCCAGGCCCATTGTAGACTCTAGAGATTTAATCTACTAATACTACTTGTACCGTTATATTGAAACTCTTATATGGCATGTTAGTAATAGAATTCACATTATATAAAAATTCATGCTTATTTTAGCATAAAATCCTAATTTTTATTTTATTTTACAAGTAACTATTTTTAAAACACATTCAATTATCTACTCTAAATTTTATTTCATTAAAATATCAATTTTTCTTAATTTTTTAATTGTTTCTCTCTTTTCACACACTATAACTACCATCTACTTTCTTCATTTATTCTCAAGACACACAAAGAAAGAAAGAAAAATTGAAATGCATAATGCATATTTGCACAAGCACTATAGCAAAATCCAATTTTGCACAATAAATGCATAAATTGACGTGGGTTTTTTTTTTTTGGGGGGGGGGGGGGTGGTTGATTTAGCAAAATTTGAGACTTATGCTATTTTACATATCTTAATGTGAATACTCTAATAATATAGCAAAATATAAGGGTAAATTACACATTTTCACCATAAACCTTTCACTTGGATTACAAAATCCTCTCTAAATTTCGAAATGCGAAATCCCCCCCCCCCCCCCCCCCCCACAACCCCCCAAAAAAAAAAAAAAAACCATCTAATTGGGGGTTAACTTTGACCAAAAAATTAGACATGTGATAAACACATGAGATTTGAATAATTGAGGGTATCTATAAGGCATTTAACATGAACAAAAGGGAAGATGCTGCACGGTTCCTTGTGTCCAACCTCAGCCAAAAGTCCTACCAAATGAGAAGGTAGTACCTAGTGATTAAATTTCTTCAAGGTCATAGGCTACCTAGGACAGTAAACAGCAAACTTAATTTCAAAAAAAAAATAAGTGTAGGAATTTATGTCTAAATTAAGACAATTTCATCAAACAATGTTGTAGATTCTCACATAACATATTTTCAACAAAAAAAAAAAAAAAAAAACCCTTATTTACTTTTTGTTACAAGTAACTTCGCCGGCCAAAAGACATATAAATCTCTGCAAATTCTTGAATAGTGTGTTCTACGTGTTACGAATTAAGGTTTATCACAAACATCAGCGAACAAGGAAAAAAAAATACTAAACATTACACTAAGCAATCTATCCCCCCAAAAAAGGGAAAAAGATGAAGACTAATTCTCACCTAGGGTTTTTGATAATCTTACCAAGCATGAGCTTTGAAGCATTTATTGGTGAATTATTTGCATGACCCACCATGATTGTACTTTCTGAACAATCTTGATAGATACTAACTGTTTCTTTAGCTTTAACACCACTTGGTCCACTTCTTGTGCTAGTTATATCATCAAATTTCCAATCAGTCAAATATCCAGGTCTTGAAGTTACGGTGCCAACTTCAGTGTCTCCCAAAAGCATTGCCACCACACATGACATTGATGGTCGTAATGTAGGTGATGCTTGAGTGCACAAAAGAGATACTCTTATCACTCGTTTTACATCTTCCTTATTGATTTCCGATAACGTAGGGTCCATAAGTTCAACTTCACGATTATTTTCATATAGCTGCCAGTCCAGATCATCCTCCCACTCACTTTTTCTCTTCACACACATTCTTGTAATATCCTGGCGGCTTTGTTGAGTTGCGGCGGTGGGTCTTGGGCCTCTCGCGGTGGTGACTGGAAGAGCCACTCGGCTTCATTCAATGACTCTAACCGTTGAATACAGGTACTCTTCTTAACGCTGTTTGCCCCCATTTCTTATTTTGCTGATTTTGGTTTGGATTTTGAAATTAAATCTTGGGCTGCCAAAGTACTCAGGCCCACCAAACGAAGCCCAGGAGTTGTGGGCTCAGTTCAAAACCTGCAAATCACCACTCACTGTGCCCACCCGCCACTGTGTGTCTCTCTACAACACAACACTACCCTTCTCTCCCGAACAAACATTTCTTGCAGTTTTTGTTTTGGATGATGGGTTTTTAGTTACAGTACTACTGTGTAGGGTTTTAGATATAGTTTTATTATTAGTTTTTTTCTTTGTTTTTGCACCCACTGATCATTTTTGAGAAATGAGACGAAGAACACTCGCTAATTTCTCTAATGCCACCAGGCAATCTCTGATCCCCTTCTCTACTTCTAGCGGCGGCGGCGGTGGTCGTGGCTTCGTTGGTCCACAGTTTGAGTTCACAGCTCCGGGTAAGCCGGGACCCGAGGTGTCCGAATCCGAGTCCGTGTCCAAACCCGAGACTTCACTTCCCGGACACGGACACGGTCACGGTCTAGAGGTAGGGGAGGAAGAGGATTTGATAGGCGGCGGGATAGAGATTCGGAAGATGGGTTTGGTGCAGGATTGTATTTGGGAGACAATACTGATGGA
Organism: Quercus glauca; assembly: GCA_023736055.1. Classification (NCBI taxonomy): domain Eukaryota; kingdom Viridiplantae; phylum Streptophyta; class Magnoliopsida; order Fagales; family Fagaceae; genus Quercus; species Quercus glauca. Next base: position 4,007,873 of record CM043318.1, read on the forward strand.
GAGAAGCTTGCTAAAAGGCTTGGACTTGAGACCATGAACCAGTTAAATGAGGCTTTTGAGGAAATGAGTTCTAGAGTGCTGCCCTCGCCGTTGGAGGATGCAATTTTGGATGGCATGGATGTCAATTATGCGGTTAGTTCAGTTCCCATATGTTGTTTATTAAAAGTTTTTGTTTTGCTAAATTATGGCTTGGTTGTTTGTTTATTTTGGATTATAGATTGAATGTGAACCTGAGTATTTGATGGGGCAGTTTGATCGGAATCCGGATATTGATGAGAAACCGCCAATGCCACTTCGTGATGCACTTGAGAAGATGAAGCCGTTTTTGATGGTATATGAGGGGATTGAGAGTCAAGAGGAGTGGGAGGTAACTTTTTATGGCTCGTGTTATTCTTCCATTTGATTGATATAGTTTCATGTTATTTAATACTGCCCATTATTATTTTGACTCTGCTGTTATTTTACAATGCATTTGCTGTTCGGTTTTCAATTGCATTTTGTTGCTTGAGTAATTAAGATTCGGTGAGATCTTTGAACATATTCATCCATATTGCTAGTAGTGCCATCGTTCTTAGCATTTGCTTTATGTTCATCCTAACTTATTGTTGATTTAATTTTTTTCGATAAGTAAAACTTTCCTTGTTTAATGTGCATGAGCCATCACATTATTGTTCATAAGGACCTGTGAAATCCTCAAAAATGAACTTGCAAAGCTGATAGTCATTATGAACATTAAACATGAGAAGGATCCTATTGCTTGAATGTATACAAGCACAATCTGTCAAAGCCTTCTTAAGAGGCTGCTCGAGCTGTAACCGCTTGATAGCTGGCAGTTAGCCAAGCAGTATTCTGACAGCATAAACCAACGTCTAACTAGCCACATGCTGAATACCAATTGATCACATGGCTAATTAAGACTTAAGAGTTAGTTATTGACCTGCACTTTAAAGAATTAACGAATCCTAGGACAATGCAAACTATTCTTGGACAGATGCTAACTTGATCAGTTACAGCAGTAAGTGAGCTGAGTAACCTCATGACACCTTACAATGGTCTATCAAAATATCAATGTTACTTCCACAATGAATGATAGAGTGGACTTTGTGTAATACTATCATGTTTTGGCGGTTTGTAAGATAGTTGATGATGGGTAATTTGGGGTTGGTTCTTATATTATTTCAACATCTCTCCTTTCTTAAACAAGGTTAGGATAACTATGTGGCTTATATAATATATATGCTTATATTAAATTTATATTTCATTCCTTTAAAATTTCATTTACCTGCCATCTATGTTTTCCCTATAATATCACCATTTTTTATGTATATCTGCAATACAATTCACCAAAAAAAGAAAAGAAAAGAAAAGAAAAGAAAAAACAAAGTCCTAGACACTATAACCAAGATATATTGAAGAAACAAAGTTTCCAAGCTTACAAAAGTTTCAGAATTAAATGAACTTAACAACAACTAGGCTTCTTTCTAGATAGGAGGCATATAAAGCGGCTTTTTTTAAAACACAAGTAATGCTGTTGTTATTACAGGGGAAAAAGTTATGCCAAAAGTTAATGGGCTGTATATACAGATTTATCCCATACTTACAGCTTTAGATATTAAGCACAACAAAGAATCTTTTTCAGTAAAGAAGGCAACCGAAATCAAAAGATATCTTCCTAAGTTTTTAGTAGAAAGCTCTAAACTGATTTACATTTGATTATCCCTAAAAAGGACAGACTCTGCATGCATGATTTTGTGCATCATACACATAGATAACGTGTTAGATCATTCCCTGTATTTCTGCAATAAGATGAGATGCAGATACCAGAACATAGTGATAAACACATCATTTAACATAAGAAATGCAGTGAATGATGTATTGTAGTACCACAACCCAACAAAAAATATAGGATATGAATATAGACACAAAACAATACACAGAAGACATGAGGAGACAGTGGATAGATGCAACCATAAGAGAAAACAACAGCACAGGGAAAACATATGCTATTTATAATACAGATCAAAACTATTATGTAACACAAACTAGGACCAGCCACGTGACCTATAAAACTAGATAGCCACATATATTGCTACCAATAGTAAATCACACCTCAGCAAAGTGCAGATGGTAGTCTCCTAGTTGCTTATCAGCCCATCTCTGGATGGGTGATAAAAAGGGTTGTAAGAAAGACAAATCCTGAGAGCCCCCTTGCTCAACTTTTGAATGCAAACTATTCAAGTGTGACCTCTCTTGTGGACCCCGTTGTTCCTTCAATGGTATTTTTGTCAGCTGCTCCATGGCATGTTACAAGATTCCTTGATCACTTGTCATAACATACTGAGATCAGATGACAAAAACTAATATAAAAAAAGGTAATAACAATAATTATGTTTTGTTTAACAATGACAATAACAAACTAACATACCAACTGTCATGGGTGCATATACATACACACACACACACACATATATATATAAATATATGTATAGAGAGAGAGAGAGAGAGAGAGAGAGAGAGAGAGAGTCCTTTATGTTCATTAAGTCCAAACTTCCCGTAAGCATTGATGGAATAAAACAGTTGCAGCATGTGTATAAGGAAATGAGACAAAGCACATCTCATCACCAATTTTAAAAATCTTGTGAGACAATAAAGCATTTTCTTTTGTAGAGAAATATGAAAAGTGATTGAATGGCTGCTTAATTTGGCATTTACAAGTGTTATGCTTATGACTACCATACCTGATGAAATAATACCCATGCATAGCAGGTGCAATGGATGGTCTCCGTGATTCCTAAAACACGCCAGGTTGACTTTAAGAGTTCGAGAATTTCTTCCACTTCCTGAAAAAGTGGATAGAAATAGGTGGTCCAGTCAAGCAAATTGTGAAAAGTTCATCTACAATGAATCATCATATTAAATTTACAACAATTCCTTTGGATCATCTTTTGAATCTGATTAACATGCCTAAATGAAAATGAGTTTGTTATAAATACAACTATCATTTTTTTAATAATAAAAATTTTATAAGCAAATTCGAACAGAACTAAAATCCAAAACCTAACTGCATAAAGCTGCAACTCAAATATGAAGCCATAAACTAACTCAAAAAATTAAGAAAATCTGAAATTTCACAAAGTCTGAATGCTTCCATCTTGGTGCTGTCATCACCTGAAAAAAAAAAAAAAAAAAAAAAAAAATCTACTAACCTCTGTCAGCTTCCCTTCATCTAACATGTCAAAGACACTGAGAAGCAGTTTCTCATATAGTCTAACATTTAGGTGATAACCATCAGCCCATGGTGAATGGTACACTTGTTGAGAGTGATAGAGGGGAAGGTATTAGTTTTGGCCCTTTTCCTTCTAGTACTTTAAATTAAATTTGGTCTTCTGTTGTGATATTTGGTAACTCTGAGAATCCTTGTAACCTAAGATTTGGTATTCCGTGCTAGGATTCTGACAATTTGATTGCTTTTCATGTGCATAGGTTGTAACACCTTGTGTCCTTTTTCCCCTTAAATGATGAATTTATTACCCAAGAGAAAGAGGTTTAGTTGATAAGATTGGAGCGTATTCAGAGGAAATTCTTGTGGGGATCTTTAGAGGAGTGTTTTAAACATTCTTTGGTGGCTTGGGAGAAGGTGTGTTCACCTCTAGAGATGGGTGGGTTGGGGGTTAGGAAGTTAGGTCACTTTAACCAAGCTCTATTAGGGAAATGGTTATGGAGGTTTGGCCAAGAAGGAACTAGTCTTTGGCGGAGGGTTATTGCCACCAAATATGGCGAGGATCAAGGGGGGTGGAATACTAAAGAATGTAGAAGGGCACACGGGTGTGGCCTTTGGCATGGTATTAATGTCGGTTGGGCGAGGTTCTCCAAACACCTAGTTTTTGTGGTGGGTGATGGTTCCCGTATTTGTTTTTGGCATGATAGGTGGGTTGGGGATTTCACTCTTAAAATGCTCTATCCTTAGTTATTTGCGTGTTCTAGTGACAAGGAAGCTTGTATTTTTGATTTGTTGGAGCATCAGGAGGATGGGAGTAGTAGATGTTGGAATGTGAGATTTTATAGGAATTTTCATGAGAGGGAATTTGAGGCTGCCTTCTCTTTCCTAGAACTCATTTAGTCTCGGATCCCACGAGGTTTTGGGTGGGATAGACCTCATTGGTGTCTTAATAGGAATGGTAAGTTTGATACTCGGTCCTTTTATCATAAGATCAGGGGTATAGATCCTTCCTACTTCCCTTGGAAGGGGATTTGGAAAGTCAAGATGCCTAAGTGGGTGGCTTTCTTCTTGTGGACCGCAACACATGGCCGGATCCTTACCTTGGATAATATTAGGGGCCTCCCTTTGGTGAATAGGTGCTGTATGTGCTGCTGTTCTGCGGAATCTGTGGACCATCTTCTCATTCACTGTTCGGTAGCTTATGATTTGTGGGTGCATATGTTACAAGCTTTTGGGATTCAATGGGTTATGCCAGGTTCTGTGGTGAGTTTGGTGTCTTGTTGGAGTAATTGGTTGGGAAAATATGCTTCCGACGTATGGAATATGGTTCCTGGTTGTTTGATGTGGGTTGTTTGGTTGGAAAGAAACCGGCGCTCTTTTGACAGTTTGGAGAGAACGCTTGATCAGTTACAAGCGCTCAGCCGAAATACTCTTTTTGAATGGGCTAAGTGCTGGGGTTATTCAAACTGTTCTTCTGCTTTGGAGTTCTTTTCTACCCTTAGTAGTGCCACTTAAGTTGCTTCTCTTATTCTGTTTTTAGTTGTTTTTGTTTGCTGTTTTTTGTGTTCACCATCACGAACGCCTGTAATGGCTGTTTGCGTTCTTCTTGTTGAATAAAAATCTTATTACTTATCAAAAAAAAGAAAGAATGGGGTTCATGTGTGGTTTTCAGTGAAGGGTACACTTGGTGAGAATGATAAGGGGAAGGTATTAGCCTCTTCTATGGGTTTGGGATTTTTCATTCTAGTACATTAATTTAAAGTTTTAAGTTTGGCCTCTCTCTTTTACTATATTTGGTACCCTTGAGAATCATTGTAACCTAGGATGATTTTAAATTTATCGTCCTTTGATGGTCTCACTAATCACGTGGCAACATCTTCCGTGCTAGGCTTTTGACCATTGATTGCTTTTATATCTAGGTGGATGAATTACCTTATTCTTTGTATGATTTGATAGGTGATTACAAAAAGATTGTTATTATCTACAACTATCGTTTAGTAATTAGGATATTCTATGATAATAAAGATGCGTTTCTTGTTTCCCCACTGTTCTCTTAAAGAGGAAGGTTAACAAACCTCAAAAAATACTAAGAAAAATGGTCAATCTACATACTTAGATGGATATTTTAGTCCAACTTGCATTTAATATTTTCAAAATAACTTGGATATAATTACTTATAAAAAAAAAAAAACTTGGATATAATTGTGTAAGTCATGATTGAATTTGAATGAAATCTACTGTGCTGTTTCTTTAAATAAATTATACTCAAAGGTGTTTCTTGGGTTCTACCTAAAAGGGTTATTGACTTGCTGGCTGGTTGGAGAGGAATTGGTTGGGGAAGCACTCTTCAAATGTTTGGAATTTGGTACCACATTGTGTGATGTGCATTATTTGGAGGGAGAGAAATAATTGCATATTTGAAGATTCAGTGCATTCTGGGGATAAGCAGAAGCTCTTAGAGTTGTTTGCGACCACTTTGTTTGATTGGTTTCGTGCGTGGGGTGGGCTTTTACTTCTTCGAAATCCATTCCGCTGTTTTTAGATTCACTTTTTTCTTGTACATAAGTTGTTTTGGTTTCCTTTGTTGCTTGTACATATTTCCTTCATTTACTTCATCTCTTTGATGGAGTAGCTTCTTTTTAATACAAATTTTTCTTAACTATCAAAAAAAAAAAAAAAAAAAAAAAATCACCTTTACCCTTTTATGCTTCATTGCAGAAAGCCATTTCCCCCTCCTGTCTCATGTGATGACTGACTTAAGGTTAATGATGATGAGATATACGAAATGGAGTTATAGATTTTTAATTTACAATTGCAATTTTAGCATTGGTCATAGAATTTGTAGCCTATAGTTGTTTTAAGCACTCTTGACTTACATTTGCAATATTATGTAAACTTAGTAGGCTTTGGCATGTTTGTTGGATGAGCAGGCCTCTTTAGAAAGCATTTCATTGTGTGTACTGTTGTTACAGATTGAGTTCAAGATGCATAATATTATTAGGATGTGTATGAATGTGAGAAAAGGCTGCACTAAATAAATGATAAGGATCAAGATTTTATCCCCCCCTCCCCCTCACCCTAACCCAAAAAAAGAAGAAGAATAAGGAGAGTTTGGGTGTTGTGGTCATCTTCTTTTATATAAGCACGAACCTGGACATATGATAATCTCTATTTACGTTATTAAGCTACTGAGTTCAACAAAAGAGATAGATAGGAACATCTAATATGCTGTGGCTAAATTGTATCCAGTGGATTCCATGAATGACATTAGAGGGAGGCAACTATGGGGTTTGAGTTCACAAAGTTTGTCTTTAGGCTAATTTACTATTGTGTTGGAGAGGGACTTTGAGTTCATTTTGGAGCAAATATGAAAGAGGTGGACTTATGAAGAGGTTGAATTAATGTTGATAGACTTACGCTTATCCTTCTAAGATTTTAATTTTCCATTTATCCATCATCATTGTTTCCCTTGTTGGATTTTCAACATTTATGGTTGTAATTTGATGGGGATACTTATAGTACACAGTTTTTGATTTTTGTTTTTCCTTTCTGCATATTTCTCAATGCTGTACTTTATATTTGCTTTATCAAAAATCAAATAGGGGAGTTGTAATGCTCTTAGTATTGTATTAGCTTTAAGATACCAAATGTCTCCACTCTCTCTCGCTCCTCACATACTCTCTTACAAGTGCTGTGAGAGTGTCTCTCTTATACCTTTGCAAGTTTCATCAGTTTTCTTTTTAAAAGTTTATAATGGGTATGGAGAAGGTTCACAACAACATTGTGGTCATTGGCCATGCCGACTTTGGAAAGTCGACCACCACCAGGAAATTGATTTACAAGCTTGGAGGTATTGACATGGTATTGACAAGTGTAATATTGGGAGGTTCAAGACTGAGGCTGCTGAGATGAAAAAGAGGTCATTTAAGTATGCTTGGGTGTTGGACTTGTCAAAAGAAAAAAAAAAGTATGCTTGGTTGTTGGACAAACTCAAGGCTGGGCATGACCATGGTATTACCCATTGATAATGCCTTGTGGAAGTTTTGAGACCACCAAATACTACTGCACTGTCATTTATGCACCTGGACATTTTGAGTTTATTAAGAACATGATTACTGGTACCTGACAGGCTGACTGCATTTTCCTCATTATTGACTCTGCTGGAGGTTTTGAAGCTGGTATTTCTGAGGATGGTCAGACCTGTGTACATGCTTTGCTTGCATTTACCCTTGGTGTCAAGCAGATAATTTGCTGCTGCAACAAGGTGGATGCCACAGCCCCATAATACTCCAAGGCATGGTATGATGAAATTGTTAAGGAAGTCTCATTTTATTTAAAGAAGATTGGTTACAACCCTGACAAGATCCCCTTCATGGGGTTTCTGGTTTTGAGGGTGATAACATGATTGAAAGGTTTGCTAATCTCAACTGTTACAAGGGCCTCACCCTCCTTGAGGCTCTTGACCAGATCCAGGAGCCCAAGAGGCCCTCAGACAAGCCCCTTATTGGTGGTATTGGAACTGTCCTTGTGGGGCGGGTTGAGACTGGTGTCCCTAAGCCTGGGATGGTTTTGACATATGTCCCCACTGGATTGAAAAATGAAGTTAAGTCTGTAGAGATGCACCATGAAGCTCTCCAGGAGGTCTTTCCCGATGACAATGTTGGTTTCAACATGAAGAACGTTGCTGTTAAGGATCTCAAGCATGGTTCTGTTGCTTCCAACTCCAAGGGTGATCCTTCCAAGTGCCGATTTCACCTCCATCATCATGAACCACCCTGCTCAGACTGGCAACAGCTATGCTTCTGTCCTTGATTGTCAAATCTCCCACATTGCTGTTAAGTTTTCTGATCTTGTGACCAAGATTGACAAGAGATCTGGGAAGGAGCCAAAGTTTTTGGAGAATGGTGATGCAGGGTTTGTGAAGATGATTCCTACATGGTCCATGTTGTTGAGACTTTCTCTGAGTACCCACCCCTTGATTTTTTTTTCCGTGAGGAACATACGCCAGACCGTGGCTTTTGGTGTCATCAAGAGTGTTGAAAAGAAGGATCCTTCAGGTGCTAAGGTCACCAAGTCTGCAACAAAGAAGAGTGGAAACTGAAATGTGCTTTTGAGGTTTATGCTAGTTGACTAGTTTTATCTATTTTGGTGTTACTGGTTTTAAATTTTATTTTGGTTGTTCTTGCATTTTTGAGGACAGCTTTAAAAGTTTCCATCACAGTCCTCTAGCCTTACTTCTGAGGATGTGGAGGGGTTGAGCAGTCAAATTTCATCTGGTTGCTTGACAAGCTGTGGTGGAAGCTCTGTTTTCTGATTTATGTTTTTTAGTTCTATATCTCATTGAAATCAGTTGTGTAGTTCATTGTTGATGAACAAATTCATATTAGTGTCAAAACTTTGGTTGTTAGTTCACTATCTAAATAAATAAAAAGATACGAAATGTCATCATTAGACATGAATGATAATGATGTTACGGTAACCTTGTTATGTTATTGCTTACATGTTGTTTGATTTATTGGAATTATTTCAATGAGCTTTGATCTTTTTGTGTTGCAGGGAAGCTAATATACACTTCTTGTGGGCTATTTTATTCTTTTGTTTTTCCATTATATATAAAAAAAAATGTGGTGCAGTTCCTTTATTTCTGTTATCTTTCTGAATTTTTCTTATTTTACTAGGAAATCATGAAAGAGACAATGGAGAGAGTTCCTTTGATGAAAGAGATTGTCGATTACTACAGTGGACCAGATAGGGTTACTGCAAAGCAACAACAAGAAGAATTAGAAAGGGTTGCAAAAACAGTTCCTGTTAGTGCACCTAAGTCTGTAAAGCAGTTTGCTGACCGTGCGGTTCTATCTCTTCAGGTTAGTTGTTCACCCTTGGTGTCCTGAAATCTCATGTTATTTCTACATTGGGGATGAATTTCTCTTTATAGAGTAACTGCTCCTTGCCTCTCTGTGTGTGTTAATTGTATTTGCCTGTGGAATGGAACTACAATAGACTATGGCATTTGGCATCTTTAAAGGATATGGTTTCCTCCCATGGGCAAGAGAGTCCTTGGAGACTTGTGAAAGGCTCATTTTTGGGTCAAAGTATCTATCTTTCTAAAGGCATAAGACAACAAGCACCATCATTTAACACATCCTATATTTAGTTGCACACTCAAAAGAAGTATTTACATTTTCCCTTGTACCTCTTTTAAACTGCTGGAGTCTCTGGGTTCTGGCTTTGTCATTTAAGAACTTTTCATATAAGAAAGAAGAAACTTATCAAAAAGAAGAAGAAGTAGAATGAAACATTGTCATATTTATAAATAAAGGAAAACAAACAAGCGATTGTTTTGTTCGACTCTGAAGAGATGTATAGATGATAGGTTGCCAAGTACTAGCATATTTTTTTTTTATCCTGTTACAAAGTACAAAATTTGTACTTGGGCTTGACACAAATCCTTTGGTAGGCTTATCTCCTTAAACTTGTACTGGTCAAAGGATGTCCTGGATCTTAACATGGGTTTGTTTTGGAGAACATATAGGTTATTTGTAAGGGAAAACTATCTAAGAATGTATTTCTTGTTGAACAATTACATGCTGACATCAGAAATATAGAAGTTCTTGTGATGTTTTAACCATGTAAGCATCTAAGGCAGACATGTGTCTGTGTCCAGATCCTCTATTCTGAAGTTGTGTGTATATTTAGACCAATATACGTGGAGATATGAAAAATTCAGATCTAAAATTCCTTGTCATCCGTGTCTGGATGTGGATTTTGCTAACCAAAATTTTGGAGTTGAAAGTCGGAAAATGAAAAATGTTTGTGAGAGTATACTGGTTATTTTATTATGGACAACTACGTAAGAATAGATTTCTTGTTGTACAATTAAATGCCAACATTAGAAATGTGGAAGGTATCATGATCTTTTAGTCATGTAACTATCTAAGGTCAGATGTGTGTCTTTGTCCAGATCCTCTATGTTGGGATATGAAAATTCAGATCTAAGGCTGCGTTTGGTTGAATGTGAAATATTTTCCGAGTGTAAAACATTTTCAGGTGAAAATGTTTTAGGGAAAGGAAAATATTTTCAAGTGTTTGGCTGCATTATGAAAATTGTTTTAGAAAATGTTTTCATGTGTTTGGTTACATTCTGAAAATGTTATTTTTCTATTAGTTTCTCACATTTTCTCAACCATTTTCCCAGCATCCAAACAATTTTTATAATAGAAAATTTCAATATATAAACTTAAAAAAACAAAAATAAAAACAAAACCATTCGTTAAACTCAAAAAATTCGGTCAAACTGATAGAGGGAGGAAGAGAGAGTGATCAAAAATTGAGGGAAAGGGACAGGTAGATTGAGAAGGAGAGAGATCGGTCATGGGTGGGTCATCGGTGACGATCTCGGCATGATCTCGGACCGGTGTTTGCGTGAGAGAAGAGAAGAAAAGGGAGATGGGGTTGAAGGGATGTGGATTGGGTATTGTAGAGGTGAGATGGGCTTCGCCGGTGTGAAGGGGGACATCGGACCGGTGTCTGTGTGTGTGGGGCGCTGAGATTGAGACGACGAGAGTTCGATCTAGAGGGCGGCGGCGGTGGCATGATCTTGGTGATGCGAGATTTGGGGTGCGATCTTGGCAGCGCGATCTCGGCAGTGCTGGGGTGCGATGAGACCGGTGCGATATGGGGTTGGGGCGGTGGTGCGATCTGGGGCAGTGGTGCGATCTGGTATGATCTAGCTCACTCTCTCTTCTTTCTCTTTCTCTCTCTCTCTATTCAGGTGTCTGAGTCCGGAAATCATTTGAAGGTAAAATACAAGTGTAAATGATTTTACACTTCAAGGCTTGATATTTTACGGTCAACGGAAATCATTTTCCGTTTGACTGAATTTTCCGGCCAACCCAAACACGCCCCGTGGTGTAAAATATTTTCCGGATTCTGTTTACTACCGAAACAAAAATATTTTCATTTTCCCTTAAGATTCCTTTTTCATAAAATTCCCTTGTCACCCCTGTGGCTGGATGTGGATTTTGCTAACCATAATTTTGGAGTTGAAAGTTGGAAAATGAAAAATGTTTGTGAGAGTATACTGGTTATTTTATTATGGACAACTACGTAAGAATAGATTTCTTGTTGTACAATCAAATGCTAGTATCAAGTTGTAATTATACAAGGGCAGATGTGACTTTTGAGGTAGGTGATGGAGCTTGTGTTTGGTTCTGGTATGATCAGTGGTGTGGCCACCTTCCTTTAAAGGATTTGTACCCTGATCTCTTTGCCTGCTTAGTTGATAGCTGGGAAGCACAGACACAACATATTGGGTGCCATACCCACGTTTGACACGTACTAGACACGGGACAAGCGTGCGACACAGCAGCATTTGTGCCCCAGCTGTTTAAAAATGATGGGACATGGGGGACCTGCCTCGGGGGGGGGGGGGGGTTTGGGTGGGAGGGAGGTGGGAAGGCTCATACTGAAAAGAGAAAGAAAAACTGAGAGAAAAAGGGATCTGTAACCATGCATTGCCATCTTCAGTCTTCCTTGTGCTTCTTCAGCTTGTCCAACACCGTGTCTCTTCATTTTTCTTTAACTTCCTTTCTCAAATTTTTTTTTTCAAAACTGCTCTTTTTTTCGATAGTCGTGTGGTGGAAAATCCAATGCCTCTTCTTTTAAATTTCACAATTTCATTTTTCTTGGACTTTCTCTCATTTTTTTGAATTCAAAACTTATCTCTCTCTTCTTTTTTTTTTTTGGATAGTTGTGTGGCGGAAAATCCAATACCTCTTCTTTTAAATTTCACATTTTGACTTTTGAGTGGCTAGCTGTTAGCCACTTCCACTCTCCCACTCCAGTTTGTCATTTTTTTTTTCAATTCATAAATCCTTTTGTATTGTGAAATAGTTGGACATGGCACTCACAGAATGGGCTTTATTATAGTTGGGACATGGCTAATATTATTAAAGGAGGTAAGATTTTAGATCTCGATCATATATACAAATATTTACATGTATTTTGAAAGACTCTTAGACTTTAATTAAATATAATGTCCCTTATTGCTCTTAAATTGATATATGTTTAACATTATATGAAAAATAAATGCTTGACAATATATAAAAAAATACAAATAAAAATATATTTAATATACGTATCCCCGTCTTGCTGTGTTCTAATTTTTCAGAAATTGCCATGTCGTTGTGTTGTACCTTTTCCTGTATTTGTGTCCTTAGGTTGGTAGGGAAGCTTTAGTCTCTAACTCATTGGATTATTGGTTGGATGGGGAGGTTAAAAGCTGGAATGTTTGCTTTCACAAGGATTTTCATGACTGGGAGGTTGAGATAGTGAATTCTTTCTTTAACCATATTTACTCTCGACTGCCTAGTGGGGGGTATAGGATGCGACAGCGTTTAAATGGGAGTGGCAAGTTTAATGTTCAGTCTTATTACAACGATATCCATGGGGCCAGTGTTAATATTTTCCCTTGTAAGAGTATATGGTGTGTTAAGGCCCCTAAGAGTGTGTCTTTCTCTTTGTTGATGGTAGTTTGGGGTAAAGTAGTCTTGTTAAGTAGGACTTCTCTTTAGTAGAATGGTGCAGCAGGAAAATAGTGAACCATTTACTGCTTCGTTGGGATGTTACTTATGCTGTGGTGTGAAGTTCTTAACATATTTGGAGGTCCGTAGGTGATGCCTCTGACCGTAACATCCCTTTTATTTAGGTGGAGGAATTGGTTTGGGAAGCATTCGTCAGAAATTTGGAATGTAGTGCCATCATGTTTAATGTGGTTAGTCTCTCAAAAAAAGAAAAGAAATGTTTAATGTGGTTAGTGTGGAAGGAATGCAATTCCCACATGTTTGAGGATATTGAGAGATCTCTAGATCACTTGAAATTTTTATTGATTTGAAGTTTGTTTGAGTGGTCTTGGGTTTGGAGTTTTACTCATTGTACTTCCATCTTTGAGTTTCACAATTTTCTTAGATCCTCTGTTTGATTCTTTGTAATTTTTTTAAGTTACTTTGTGTAGATCATCGTGAACATGAAGTAATTCTAGTTTTTAGAAAACTTCATTAATTACTTAGATGTGTGTTTATGTCCGGATCCTCTATCCTGAAGTCAAATATGTGTTTATCCAGATCTAAAATTCCTTTTTCTTAAAATTTCCTTGCCCCTCCTGTGGCTGGTTGTGGATTTGCTAACCATAATTTTGGAGTTGAAATTCGGGAAGTGCCAAATGTATGTGATTTTTTTTTTTTTTTTTTTTTTTTTTTGGGGAAAAATTTCATAAATGTGGATTTTATTGTACATTTGATGGCCAGAGAAAAACGCTAATCACTTATTTTTACTTATAAAAATAAAAATAAATAAATGTGGATATTTAAATCATGGTAAAAAGTTTTAATAAGAATTTGGGAAAAATGGTTTTTGTTAAATGCTTGACTATCTATGGGAGTTATTTACCATGGGTTAACGTCTGTTTGTTTCAAATTACAGCTAAATGATCTGAGAGATGAAATTTTAATTCTGTCAGAGAAACTGAAATATAATCATGTAGAAAAAACTCACTATGGTAGTGTGGTGGTAAGTAGGGGTGCCCTGGGTTAAGTTGGTCCGGGTTTGGTGTCACCTGCCACTCAGGTGAAATTGCGTTAAACTCACCGTCTGCCTGCAAACATGATTTTTGGAGATGCACACCTAATTTCAATTGGCCATTTGATGGTGCCTATCGGTGACCCTTCGGGTGGGTCCAGGTCAGTTGGGTGGATCAGGTTTTGCAGGTAGAGGCAAAGTTTCTTTATTAGGATGTTGGCAATGATTATTTTTTAAAAGACAAAAGATGATTTTCCTTGTCAGGATGTTGGCAGTGATGGCTTTTCTCTTCTCCTTTTTGCCTGCATGTGAGAAAGGAAAAATAGTTCAACTTATCCAAAAAAAAAAAAAAGGAAAAAAGAATTCATATGCAGAGGGTAGAAGGCTAAGGCAAAAGTCAGTCCTTCAAAAGTTGACATGTTAAGGCCAGTATTGATTCAGTTTCATTTTGTTTGAGTATTAAAAGGATGATCTGGACTGGTCTTTTTGGAGACCTTGTTTAGTTGATCAAGTAATATTTTATTAATCATTTAGTAACTTTCTATGTGATTTTTGAATGGTGAAAGAAATTCTAATAATGCTACTAAATGACTACCTTGAAGTGGTATGGTTGATTTACAAAGTGGGAAACCAACAAAAAGTGGGTCGGTGACTTGAAGTTTACATCATTTAGTGTGGTAAAACATAGTTACATTTCACCTGCTTGTGGATTTTTAATTTTAATTCAACCAACAGAGTTCATATACAATTTTTTTAGACTGTATTTGATGATTCCACTTGCATGAAGGATTTTAATATCTAATTTATAATAATGATTTTGTGTAAAGTGTAAACTGTGCCTTTTTAATTTTCTTACACGTAATTATTTGGTATGACTGCGCATGAAAATTATGTTTATAATTTTTTGCTTTTGCTTTCACATTTTAATCTGATACTAGCTGAAGGAAAAAAGCAATCCTGAGGTGACTACCTAGCTATTTGTGTAATTGCACTATTTTGATGGACTGTGTTGCTTGGATATTTGAGATTCTCATAAAACTTTTACAATGCAGAGCAACCCTGGCTGGGGATTTGACAAGAAATGCCAGTTCATGGATAACTTGTGAGGGAGGTTTCCCAGCAATACACATAAGCTCTGAAAACACATTCTGCCATTTTTATACCCTGTTTCAAGCTGCTTGATGGTTAAGATCATTCTTAGAAGTGAATTGGTAGGTGAGGTCAACCATCCTCGTCATGCTTTGACAAAGAGTTTTTATTATGGTAATAATTTTAATACCTTGTTTTAAGGATTTTTCTCTGTAGCTTTTCTACTGTCTTTAGCAATTGTCGCTCAAGTTAATTTCGGGGATTACATAATTCTTGTAATAATTTTGCTATGTATGCGTTACAGCGTCTGATCCGCCAACCATATTGAAGCAGCGTGTTCACATTAAGTTTTAACTCACGACGCTTTTGCAAGTTTATGTTTTAGTGATTGCACTGCTTGTATTGATTTTATTGTTAACTGTATGTGCTCAGGGCTTGAAATGTAGGAGGCTGATGATACCTGCATCTGCATATATACTGAGTAATGGTTTCAGGATTTAACTTGGTATTTCATTTGCTCTTTGTTTACATTTTTTTTAAGAAAAAGAAAGGCATTTTGTAAGGGACAAGAGGAAAGAGAAACGAAGTGGAAGGGAAGGGAAAAGCTTAGGAAATGGAAAAGAAAATAATTTTCTTTGAAGTTTTAAGATATAAAAAGGAAAGAAATGAAGAAATATGAAAACTTAATATAAAGGGGAAAAAAATAGTATGTTTTCCGAGATTCATGCTTGCAACTACTTTCCAGGTAACTGTAAAAACTAGTTAATCGCCATGGTTGTTGGTTCTCATTTAGAATATGTGCATCAATATGGTTAGGAGTGAAGGTTTGTATGTGAAGGTTACAGTTCACTTTCCAAAACATGTCTAACCCTCCGTTTCGTCCATCACTAGGTACTGCAAAATCGATTAGAAATTTAGATCGCCACAAATTTTCATTATCTCTGTGATAGACTGCTTTGTTTCCATAAGAAACAGAACGGTGGGACCTTTACTTCTCACCAAATTAGTAAGTACATCCATTGCTCGTTGATTCCCAAGCTCCTGGTAGTTGCAGCTTATAATGATCATTGTGGTCGGCGGGTTGCAATGCAACCTCTATCGTTGAGATAGTCGGGTAAGGAAGGTCCACCATAGTTTTGATTCGTTTCCCATCCTTGGTTTCGTCGAGTTCAATTGCCAGTCCATAGTTTGCATGCTCTCTCTTTCGGCCCACTGTTGCTCTCAGTTTCCCATCAATATCAAAGTCGTCATAGTTTTGTGGGCATACAATTCTAGTCCACTTAGGTTGCTTGGTGCAGTTAGGACTCGTGCTAGTCACGTGGGGACTCTTGTGGGTATTAAGGTCTGACTCCACCTCCAATGCCACGTCAGATTGCTCATGCACGTCCTTCCTTTTGGCTTGGGCTTGTGCTAAATTCATGGGATTGTATCCCTCATAATCATCGATTACCTTATCAGTCCAATTACTTTCAAAAAAAGGAAATCCAAATTTAATTTGAATCGTTCCCTTAAAGTTAAATTATTTTGGATAATGCACCTAGCTTTTTCATGATTGTGTCTAGTATTTTCCCATGCAACTAACTAGGCCACATGTTGTGGTGAGATAGGGACAATTGTCACCATCTTATGCATTCCCTCTCTCTCTTATAATCGATTCTAGCTGGCCATGAGGGATTTCCTACCATGTAATGCACCTCACCTCATTTTCCTTACACACCACCTCTTTTCTACTATAAAGAGGAGAATGACCTCACTACTCAGTACTCGCATAAAGTTAAATCATTTTGAATAATGCACCTAGCTTTTTCATGATTGTCTCTAGTACTTTCCCATGCAACTAACTAGGCCACATGTTGTGGTGAGATAGGAACAGTTGTCACCATCTTATGCATCCTCTCTCTCTTATAATCGATTCTAGCTGGCCATGAGGGATTTCCTACCATGTAATGCACCTCACCTCATTTTCCTTACACACCACCTCTTTTCTACTATAAAGAGGAGAATGACCTCACTACTCAGTACTCGCATAGGGCTGTACACGGTACAATACAACCGGTTCTACACCAAACCCACATGTGTGAATTGTGATTTCTCCACATGCTTAATCCACACCTCAATTGTAGAGGGGTGGGAATTGGTTTACAGAAGGTGCAGTGCACCATACTAGCTCAATATGGGTAGTTTGACCATGTAACCTTGAAAGGAAAATGCTATAAACATTAACTCAACACAGTGAACTTAACAAAATAAAAAATAACTCTAGATGCATATATGATAGATGACCTTAAGGACAGAATGAGAAATTTGAGTTAGGGAGGCAAATTTTTTTTTTTTCAATCATTTAAAAATAATCGACATAGGCCACAAATATCAAATAGGTGGCTAATTTATTTATTTTTTTGAGATAAATAAGAACGATAATTTTATTCTATTGATAAAACTTTTTTTTTAGAAAGAAACTAATAAGAACCAACTAGTAATAGTGGATTTCAAAATTAATAAATATTTTTTATTCTTGATTTGTATTCTAATTTCTAAATATCCTTTAATAGTCATGGATTTGCTTTTATTATCCATTACTACTCTTAATTTGATATTATATATTTAACATCAATGAATCGATGCCATGAGTCGATGCCACCACTCTTGTCACCCATGTAACTATAGACCGACAATAGCAACCACAAACTAGCCATAACAACTGAGTTACATCCGTAATACTTATGTTCCGACATTGTTCATCACTTATCACCATTGTTTGCGATCATCGATCTTTAACTTGCGTATTCCAAATTCACTTCAATATTCCACCTTCAATTTGGGAACATGCATGATAGAGATATTAAGGCCCAGGCCCATTACTGTAGAGATTTAATCTACTAATACTACTTGTACCGTTATGTTGAAACTCTTATATGGCATGTTAGTAATAGCATTCACATTATATAAAAATGCATGCTTATTTTAGCATAAAATCCTAATTTTTATTTTATTTTACAGGTAACTACTTTTAAAGCACATTCAATTATCTACTCTAAATTTTATTTCATTAAAATATCAAATTTTCTTAATTTTTTAATTGTTTCTCTCTTTTCACACACTATAACTACCATCCACTTTCTTCATTTATTCTCAAGACACACAAAGAAAGAAAGAAAAATTGAAATGCATAATGCATATTTGCACAAGCACTATAGCAAAATCCAATTTTGCACAATAAATGCATAAATTGATGTGGGTTTTTTTTTTTTTTTTTTTTTTTTTTTTTTTTTTTTTTTTGGGGTGGGGAGGTGGGGGGGTTTGATTTAGCAAAATTTGAGACTTATGCTATTTTACATATCTTAACGTGAATACTCTAATAATATAGTAAAATATAAGGGTAAATTACACCTTTTCACCATAAACCTTTCACTTGGATTACAAAATCCTCCCTAAATTTCGCAATGTGAAATCCGCCCCCCACCCCCCACCAAAAAAAAAAAAAAAAAACCATCTAATTGGGGGTTAACTTTGACCAAAAAATTAGACATGTGATAAACACATGAGATTTGAATAATTGAGGGTATCTATAAGGCATTTAACATGAACAAAAGGGAAGATGCTGGACAGTTCCTAGTGTCCAACCTCAGCCAAGAGTCCTACCAAATGAGAAGGTGGTACCTAGTGATTAAATTTCTTCAAGGTCATAGGCTACCTAGGACAGTACACAACAAACTTAATTTCAAAAAAATAAAAAAAAAAGTGTAGGAATTTATGTCCAAATTAAGACAATTTCATCAAACAATGTTGTAGATTCTCACATAACATATTTTCAAAAAAAAAAAAAAAAAAAAAAACCTTCTTTACTTTTTGTTACAAGTAAATTTGCAGGCCAAAAGACATAAATCTCTGCAAATTCTTGAATAGTGTGTTCTACGTGTTACAAATTAAGGTTTATCACAAACATTAGCGAACAAGGAAAAAAAAATACTAAAAATTACACCAAGCAATCTATCCCCCCATAAAAGGGAGAAAGACGAAGACTAATTCTCACCTAGGGTTTTTGATAATCTTACCAAGCATGAGCTTGGAAGCATTTATTGGTGAATTATCTGCATGACCCACCATGATTGTACTTTCTGAAGAGTCTTGATAGATACTAACTGTTTCTTTAGCTTTAACACCACTTGGTCCACTTCTTGAGCTGGTTATATCATCAAATTTTCAGTTAGTCAAATATCCAGGTCTTGAAGTTACGGTGCCAACTACAGTGTCTCACAAAAGCATTGCCACCACACGTGACATTGATGGTCGTAATGTAGGTGATGCTTGAGTGCACAAAAGAGATACTCTTATCACTCATTTTACAGCTTCCTCATTGATTTCTAATCACGTAGGGTCCATAAGTTCAACTTCACGATTATTTTCATATAGCTGCCAAGTCTGCGAAAGATAAGATTTATCATAGCACTGTTAAGATGAATGTGTGTGAAGAGAAAAAGTGAGTGGGAGGAAAAAGAGAGAGAATAGTACTTTATATTATTTTATTAAGTAGAGAAAGAGACTAAGAGAGTATTAAACAAAATCTAAAGAAAATCAAATTTCAAAATATTTTTCATGATTTTTGTAAGGTTAATAGAAAATATAAATGAGCATTAGAAAAATTACAAAGTTCGGTAACAAACTTGGTTGTTGCCTGGCCATAACTCTACTTAATATATTTTTATTAGATGTGAATTTTAACAAATCTACTATTAGATTACATTTTCTTCTTATATACTCTATACTTGCAAAATTTTCAGAAGATAACAGATCAATACCTATGTCATTAATCAAATATTTGAATTTGAAGTTTTTCTAGCCTAAAATTATGTATAACAAATAAGTTTATGAATTGAGTAGTAAGTAACATCTGATTGACATGAAATTTGAGATATTTGTTAAGAATATAAAAAACATGTAGTTCAATGGTTATATTTTCAAAATGTGTAGTTTTATTTTATTTTTTAATGAGAGTTGTAACCTTAGACTACAATCAAGTCATTTGTAGCCAAATTTTGTCATAAGAATTATTATTTCATTTAATAAGACCATTTTCAAAAAAACTTTATAAATAAGCACATTCACTTGCAAAAATATAAAATTTTAATCATAAATAAATGTAGTAAAGAATCCAAGTTCAATGGTAGTAATAAATTGAGAGAAAGATAAAGAAAATACATATATTTTTTTTCTTATCAAAAGATAATATTTATCCAATAAAGGACATGGCATATTTGGATCCAATAAGTGACAATCCAAATAAAAATTTCAATATCAAAGAAAGTGCGAACTTTAAAAATACAATTTATGAATAAATGAGAAATACACATGACAAAATAAAACTTATTTAAGACAGTGTAAAACTTAAAAAAATAAAAAAATCCTATACCAACTAAAATACTGGAGACACTCACAAATTTAGCTGAAAACCCAATATATATACCCATACCCAATGGTGCTTTCACACTTACATAATAATCATACTCTCAATTCACACATCTGGGTATCTTTCAACAAAAAAATTACTTCCATAGTAATCTTTGAAGAAACCCATTTCAAAATTCTTTTAAGAGTCTTCTCTCTACAATGGCCGAAAATTGGACTAAAGCTATCAAACTCTTTGCAACACTAACTATATTTAAGATTGGTAGTGCTTACTTGCTTGAGTGTGAGATAAAAATTAGTGGCTTAAGCAAATAAGCTGACATGTTTGTTTAAATTTAGAGGTATCTTACTTTTAAAATGCATGGTTTACTTC
Source organism: Quercus glauca (assembly GCA_023736055.1). Taxonomy (NCBI): domain Eukaryota; kingdom Viridiplantae; phylum Streptophyta; class Magnoliopsida; order Fagales; family Fagaceae; genus Quercus; species Quercus glauca. The sequence goes on from CM043318.1 coordinate 4,028,536, forward strand.
TCCTTGAAACAAATAGGCTAGTATCAAATAAACTGACCAAATTAAAAACATAAAAAATTTCTTAGTGGACTAAGGATAGCTTTCTTATGGGATAAGAATGATCAAATTACTTCTTTAATATAGAATGGACTTTTTTTCCACTTAAAGAAAACCCAAACTATATCAAAATAGGATTTTGAGCTAATTTCTCTCAAATGTCAACACAAACATGATCTTACTAGGGAGGATCAGTCTATGGAGACTCATTTCATTTCCTATTAAGTGGAAGGGGATAAGTTATTCTGGTTCCCTATGATTTCCATACTTCCCTTTTGATAAAATTGCGTTTCAAACCTTCAATGTTGCTTCAAGTTTACGCATAAATAAGATACTTATAGTTATGGATAGATAATGGTTGTGATGAACCAAAAACCATAGCCTGATCCCAATAAAAAAAAAAAAAGAAAAAAAAAAGAAAAGAAAAAGAAAGATAAATGCTTCTGGAATTTTGGCACAGACCATGCAACCAATTATAGAAAAAAAGAAGAAGATAAAAATTACATATATGAAGCAAAAAATATTGTTCATACCCATTCAAGAAGATACATCTTTTCTTCTTCAACCAAGTTTTTGTCAAAATTTGGCCTTCCACTAATAATCTCTAAAGCCACAACACCAAATCCAAACACATCTACCTTCTTTGTAAGGTGTCCACGCATGGCATATTCCAGTGCAAGATACCCACTATATTAGTAATAACCATATGCACAATTAGTCCAACAAAAATAAAATATAAGAATAAGCCAAGAACTTTATAACTCACTTAGCACCTCCTAGTAATTTCAATAAAGACATTTAGGATTCAAATCCTCATTTTGTATTGTAACTATCAAATTTATCAAAAATTAATAAGTAAGAGAATACGATGAATTATATAATTAAAACAAAAAAAAGCAATTTGCTAAGCCCCATTAAGATAAAAGATCTTACAAGTTGCCTGCAACACGGGTGCTTATGTGTGTCATTTCATCATTATAAAGTTTGGCCAAGCCAAAGTTGGAAATTTTTGGGACAAGGTTAGAGTCAAGCAGAATATTACTAGGCTTCATATCTCTATGTATAATTCGAAATTGTGAGTCCTCATGAAGATAAGCTAAACCTCTTGCAACACCCAAGCATATACCGTAGCGTGTTGACAAGTTGAGATTCAAACCTGTGCGTCCTGAGTCATACAAAAATGTAAAGCATATCACATACACAAGAGAGAGAGAGAGAGAGAGAGAGAGAGAGAGAGAGAGAGAGAGAGAGAGAGAGAGAGAGAGAGATTTATTCACATACTAAATAATGCTTGAGCAAGACATCCATTCTCTAGATACTCATAAACAAGGAGTTTTTTATCTCCCTCAAATCAACACCCATGCAATTTCACAAGATTACAATGTTGCACAGCAGATAGAGTAGCAATCTCAGTTATGAACTCATTCTTTCCTTGGTGTGATGCTACAGATAGTTGCTTCACAGCAATGACTCTCCCATCAATAAGTCTTCCCTATTTAGTACAAATTTTCAAAAAAATTTATTAAAGAAAATAGGTAAAGAAGCATATCATTACTTACCAGTCCACATAACTTATTACAAAAAATTTGATTCCCCACAATCCACATAACACTATTTTACGCTGAATTCTTAACTTTCCTAAAACACCATCCTCGCTATAAGATATTTGTAATGTAATGAATTTTGGACAATAAAGAATTAAACTATTATAATCATGACTTAAAATTGTTTAGGTTATGTGTAAGAGAATGAAAAAAAGCAAAGTTTGGCTAATTAGGATGGATGGCTTAATAGATGCAATTTATACTTCTTATCTGATTGACGGCTCAAGTCATACAATGTAAAACAAAACCACACAATATTTTTATATATAAAATGTATATGGATAAAACAAAAAACATGGTAGCTGCTTAATGGTTATTTTCACCATGAAATTGTATTTGCAGTTAAGGCTGCGTTTGAATTGGGAGTAAATCATTTCCGGAAATGGTTTTCCACATTTTCGCATGTTTGGCTGTTCCGGAAAATAGAATTTTCCGGAAAATCACTTCCAATTTTCCCTTACCTAACGGAAATCATTTTCAGTACCTATTTTCACTTCAAAGTGTTTCCGGAAAGAGAGAGAGAGAGAGAGAGAGAGAGAGAGAGGAAGGAAGAAACAGAGCGATCCACGAACCCAGAGCCAGAGCCCGCGACCCACCGCCACGACCCATCGCTCGACCCAGAGCCAGACCCAGACGACCCATCGCTCGACCCAAACCCAGAACCAGAGCCGGCGACCCATCGCTCTCTCTTCCTCGATCTCGTCAACGACTCGGTTTGCGTTGTTGCCGGAATTTGCGTTGTTGTTGCCGGAATTTGCGTTGTGTTGTTGTTGTGTTGTTGTTGCCGGATGATGTTGTTGTTGTTGTTGTTGCCGGAATTTGCATTGTTGTTGTTGTTGTTGTTTGCTGCCGGAATTTGTTGTTAAATTAGTTGTGATGTTGAAATTTTTTGTAATAAAATTTGTTTGGATGTTGAAAAAATGTGAAAAAATTGTAGGAAAATAACATTTTCCTAATAGAACCAAATACATGAAAATATTTTCCACAACAATTTTCATAATATAACCAAACACTTGAAAATATTTTCCTTTTTTGGAAAATAGCATTTCCGGAAAATAGATATTTTTCGGAAAATATTTTACGACAACCAAACACAGCCTAAGATGATTTTCAATTTCATGCCTCATAGACTCATACTATTCAAAGTAAAAGTATTAGCAGGGATGACAAGATTCCTAATATAAATGCTCTACAAAGCACTATATTGCTTTCATTTGGTCCAAAACTTGGATTTTTAAAATCAAATACTTGCTTTCTAGAGTCTTTTTCCCTCCAATGATGCAAGCAATACATCTAGCAAGCTATAAACTACCAAAAAGATCATCTTATGGATCCCATTTCCTAGATCAGGTAACCAATGACCATACAAATCTCTAGAAAAGAAAAATAATATCGTTATTTGATGCTCCTAACAATTAAATTATTCACAAAAAAATAATCTTATTTGCTAATGACTTCAAATTTTTGGTTAGAATCTCCTGATACTAAAGCATTGTGCAACTTCTTTAATTGTACCAAATATGATCACTCAAAATGCTATACCTTCCACAAATTGTAATTACTCTAATGGTTCCCATAATTATCAAATCTAATAAACATCAGCAGAGATGATTTTTTCTTAACACTCCATTTTTAACAGTCTTTCACAAATAACTACTTAAACAATAAACCATCCACGAGGATATTAAATTTCTAGTGTTATGAGTAATAGGGGCAAAATAGTAATATCATGTACTTAATATATAAATAATATTTTATGTGTTAGGGTTGACTTATCAAACCCTAAAACACTTTCACAATAAACAACATGGTATTAGAGCCACCAACTCGCCACTGCTGTTAACCCTCCGGCCACCACCCACCGATATTGTTGTCGCCGGCAACCATATCCTTACTCACTACCTCCAACGACGATGATCTCAATTTAGTGGTTGAAGGAGTTGTCCAGCGTCGGTGACCTTCTCTCCGGTCTTGCGACACCAGATCGATGTCGCCTGATCGCGAGAGAGGCAGGGTTTTACTCACCCTCCTCCGGCGACCATCCTAGCTTACTCGCCAGTCCTCTCGCTACCGCTCCTGCACCTTAGCGCCGTCGCCGAAGTTTTTCAATTAAGGGTTTTAACTGTGGTTTGATTTTTTTTTTCTTCTTTCCTTCAATATGATCTCTAATTATCTGTTCAGGCAGCCTTAGGTTGATGTTTAGTGATGGATTGGGCTTTTTTTTTTTTTTTGGTGTTGGTATGGATTTGTTGCTGCCTTGTTTTTGGAATAGTTTGGTGTTGATTCTTTGATAGATGAGTTACTGTTGGCATGGCTGATTGGTTGAAGTACATTGGTTGTTGGTTGGAGTTTGTTTTAATTCAGTTCAACATATTTCTTTAGTGTTAGTTTGTTCTTTAGATTGCTATTATGGAGTCTAAAGACAGTGCTCAACCCCCTAATTATTTCTTATCTCCTGATATGTTATTAATTACCTCCATTCGTCTAAATGGTAGCAATTATGCTCAGTGGGTATAGGCAGTTGAAGTTTTTCTTCTTGGTAGAAAGAAGTTTGATTACATGATTAAGGAACCTCCTGTACCTATAGACCCTAAATTTGCTAATTGAAGAGCCGAAGATGCACAAATTAGAAGTTGTTTATGGAATAGCATTGAGTCTAAGATTAGTTGTAGTTTGGTTTTCTTACTAACGGCTAAACTTGTTTGGGAACAAGCCAAGGAACTTTACTCTGGTGTTAACAATTTGAAGCGGATTTATGATCTTCATCAAAATGATTTCTCTTTGAGTTTGAGTGACATGTCTTTGGAAGACTATTATAACAAGTTTAAGGGTGTATGTGAGGAACTCAATATTTATCAGCCTATCTCCTTTGATGTTAAAATTATGAAGAAACAACGAGGTTCTATGCATGTTACTCGCTTTCTCTTTGGATTGCCTAAAAGTTTGAATCCAGTAAAGTCACAAATTTTAGCTAGTCCAGACCTCTCTTCATTGAGTGAAGTTTTTGGTAGACTTTGATAAGCCACAATATCTGATTTGAGTACTGACCTTTCTCTTCCTACAATACTGATGCATTACCTTCTGGTGATAAATCTGCCTTTACCACTTATATGGGGAGTAATAGAGGTGGTCGTGGAGGTCGAGGTCGTGAGGGCCGAGGCCGTGGAGGTCGTGACCAAGGGGGTTGTGGTAGTGAACAAGGGGGTCGTGGTAAAGGACGTGACCTTCGTAAGTGCACTTATTGTCAGGGTGAAAATCGTATAGTAGACTTTTGTTGGGAGTTGTATGGTAAACCCTCGGCTCACCAAGCTAGTTTTCAAGTTCAAGAACCGCCTTCACAGTCACATCCACCAACATCCAAAGTAGTCTCTATCCCTGAGGATGAGTACAATCGCCTCTTGTCTTTGCATTCCAACTCTGTTGGGTCTGATTCTACTGCTACTTTGGCTCAACAAGGTACTTCTGCTGTTTGTCTTGCCATTCAGGACCCTTGGGTCATTGACTCAGGTGCTATTGATCATATGACAGGTACTTTAGGTTTACTCTTTGAACTTGCGCAATCTAGTAGTCTTCCCAATGTTACATTGGCAGATGGCTCAGCCACTATAGTTTCTGGTTTGGGCACTGCCAATCTCAGTCCTAATCTTTCTCTCTCTTCTGTCTTATATATTCTTGATTTTCCTTTTAACCTTTTGTCAATTAGTAAGCTTACTAAAATTTTGAATTGTGCTGCCATTTGTTTTTTTAATCCACTCATTGTATCTTTCAGGATCTCAAGATGGGGAAGATTATTGGTGGAGGGCATGAAGTCGGTGGACTTTATTACTTGGATCGATGTAGTTCTTCCCGTTTAGTGGCTTCTCATTTTTCTATCTCGCCTCTTTAGCATCATTGTCGCCTTGGACATCCATCTCTTAAGAATTTGAAGTCATTAGTTCCGTCGTGTCGTCAAATTGAGTCTTTACAATGTGAAGCATGTCAGTTGGGCGAACACCATAGAGTGCCTTTTGTCTCTAGGCGTGAGAGTCGTGTTAGTAGTCCTTTTCAATTAGTTCATTCTAATATTTGGGGTCCAATAAACACTCCCTCATTGTTGGGATTTAGATATTTTGTCATTTTTGTTGATGATTATTCTAGAGTCACCTATCTTTACCTTATGAAAGAACGATCTGAATTGTACTCAATTTTCAAATCATTTTATATGGAAATAAAGACTTAGTTTAATGCTTCACTTCGTATTTTTTGGTCTGATAATGCTCATGAATATTTTCATACATCTTTGTCTCAATTTTTTGATGATCATGGTATAATTCACCAATCTTCATGCCCCCATACTCCACAACAAAATGGTGTAGCTGAACGCAAAATGTGTCATTTGTTAGAGGTCACTCGTGCCTTAAAGTTTCATATGCATGTTCCCAAATCATACTGGAGTGATGCTGTTCTCACTGCCTATCACCTAATTAATTATATGCCTTCTACTATTCTAGGTGGTCAGATCCCTTATACTGTACTCTCTCCTGATGCACCTTTGTTTCATCTACCTCTTAAGATCTTTGGTTGTGTGTGCTATGTTCATATCTTAGGTCCAGGGAGTGACAAACTTGATCCTAGATCCATTAAATGTGTTTTTCTTGGGTATTCTTGTACCTAGAAAGGATACCAATGTTACTCACCTACTCTTCGGCGTCATTTCATTAATGCTGATGTCACATTTGATGAATCTCAGTCATATTTCTCTCCTTCGGTTTCTAGTGATAGTTCTCCTCCTTGTCTGCCTCTCCTACCACATGTCTCCTATTGAATTTCCTCAGAAACCACTCCAGGTATATTGTCGTCGGCAGAAACCTCCAACAGAGACCTCTACCCCGCCTAGTGATCTGACTCATGATCCTGCCTCTCTTCTAATTGCTTTGCACAAAGGTAAGCGTTCTTATACCTCTCGCCCTATCTCTTAGTTTGTCTCTTATGGTCACTTGTCTTCATCTCTTCATGCCGTTACCACATCCTTGAATTCTACTATTGTTCCTAAGTCTGTCTAGGAGGCTACGTCCATCTCTGGTTGGAAATCTGCTATGGAGGCAAAAATGTCTGCCCTGTCTGAAAATGCTACTTGGCCTTTAGTTACTTGTCCTTTAGGGAAAACTATTGTTGGTTGTCGTTGGGTGTATACTGTGAAGTGTTTCCCTGATGGTTCTATTGAGCGTTAGAAGGCTCACTTGGTTGCCAAAGGGTATATCCAGACATATGGTGTTGACTATACCGAAACACTCTCACCTGTTGCTAAAATTTCTTCTGTCCGGATATTGATCTCTTTGGCTGCTAATTTGGGTTGGCCATTATTTCAGTTAGATGTTAAAAATGCCTTCTTGAATGACAATTTGAAGGAAGAGGTGTATATGGAGCAACCACTTGGGTTTGTTGCTCAGGGGGAGTCTCGAAAAGTGTGTAGGTTGCATAAGGCCATCTATGGTCTTAAACAATCTCCCAGAGCTTGGTTTGGTAAATTCAGTGAAGTAGTGTTAAAATTTGGATTGCGACTCTAATCACTTTGTGTTTTCTCATACCTCTGATAGAGGAAAGATTTTGTTGATAGTATATGTTGATGATATTATAATAACTGGAGATGACAAGTAGAGTATTGATGATTTGAAAAGATACCTTCAAAACTCTTTTCAAACTAAGTATCTGGGTAAACTTCATTATTTCTTGGGTATTGAGGTAGCACGATCTAAAGAAGGCATCAGTTTATCACAGAGGAAGTATGTGTTGGATATTTTGGAAGAAACTGGCTTGTTAGGATCTAAACCAGTGGAGACTCCTATGGATCCTAATGTCAAATTTTATAAAGATCAGGGGGAGCTGTTATCTAATCCTGTGAGATATCATCGTTTGGTTGGTAAACTAGATTATCTCACAATTACTCGCCCAAATATATCATTTGCAGTTAGTGTTTTGAGCCAGTTTATGAAAGATCCTTGCCTTCCACATTGGGAGGCAGTTATTTGAATTGTGAGGTATCTTAAATCACATTCAGGCCGTGGTCTTTTGAATAAAGCTAATGGTCACCTACAGGTAGAAGCCTACACTGATGCTGATTGGGCTGGATCACTATCAAATAGAAAATCCACTATTGGGTATTACACTTTTTTGGGAGGAAATCTAATTACTTGGAGAAGTAAGAAACAAACTATTGTTGCCAGGTCTAGTGCAAAGGCTATAGAGCCATGGCACACACATCATGTGAGCTTATGTGGATTAAGCATTTACTTGAGGAATTAAGATTCGTTGTGAAGTTGCCTATGACTATGCATTGTGATAATCAAGCAGCAATTTATATTGCCTCCAATCTTGTGTTTCATGAGCGAACCAAGCATATTGAAGTAAATTATCATATTACTCGGGAGAAAGTAGAAGAAGGTGTAATTGCTACTCCATATATTTCTACAAGAGTCTAGATTGCTGATATGTTTACTAAAGCTTTATGTAAGACTCGTTTGGGTTTATCATGTAACAAGCTAGGATTGTATGATATATACTCTCTAGCTTGAGGGGGAGTGTTATGAGTAATAGGGGCAAAACAGTAATATCATGTACTTAATATATAAATAATATTTTATGTGTTAGGGTTGACTTATCAAACCCTAAAACACTTTCATAGTAAACAACATCTAGAATCATCCATTCAATATTTATAACATAGTTCGCTTAAAGTGAGACTACTTAGAATGTGTGTCCAATAATTCTTTTTTTGGGCAAATAGCATTTTAAACCTTATAGTTTGGGTTGATTACAATTAAACCTTGAACTTTTAAAAAGCCATTTGGGGGTTTTACACCCTGGATGATAATGCTCTAATTAGTTTGTTGTAAATGAGTGATTTTCAATAAAATATTCAATTGCAATTGAGATCCTCTTTTCAACATAGGATACTTTCTTTTATGATTATACCAAGTATAAAGAACAAGTTCCACTGACTGAACAGTCCTACAAATCCACAGTAACCCTAAAAAAAGGCACAAAAACCATAATTTTGAATTTGTAACCAGCACCAAAAAATTTATATATAAAAAAAAAAGTGTAACATATTTTATGTTATGGCAACTTAGACAAGTTTGAATGGGAAAATGGCCTGAATCAGAAAACAACTAGAAAATAGGACGTTTGTTCATTTGATTAAAAGTTTTGAATAACTTGCGACTCTTACTATAGTTGTAAGACAACAATAACAAAAGATTCATGTGCATTAGAAATAATTAAAAAAAAGAAAAAAAAATAGAAAGAGCTTCTGGCTATGGGGTTATGAATTAATTTACTTCTACAATAATTGCAATTGTCAACTTCTCGCCAGTCACTGGTACAAGATATCATGGTAAGGAGTGCGATGCAAATTCACACAAAAGGGAAAAAATGAAAATAGAAGAATATAGAAGGAAAATATAAAGGAAAGAAACAAAAAGATAAAGGGTAATGTTTCAATATGTGATTTATTAATTGTTATTGCTTGGAAATAGCAATAGATGTATAGCAGCTCTAAACTTACATCAGACAGTCAAATTTAAGGCAATGGCTTGGTTTCAGCCATAAGAGTTCTTATTAGAATAAGGAATTACCTTATAAATAGGTCCAAATCCTCCCTCTCCAAGCTTATTATCAAGATTAAAATCTTCTATAGCTGTCTTTAATTCAGCATAGCTGAAAATGAATGGTTTAGCATCTATTTCAAGGAGCTCTACAATTTCAACATAAACACAGGTTGAAACACTGAATCCATTATCTAGTAATCAATTTTCTTGAGTGGTTTCACGCAGAAAATGCAGCAAGAGTTTACATGCTAAATTGAGAAAGAATCCTTTTCTTAAGCATCAACCATCAATGTGTTTTAGTCCAGAACATTGTTGGACTGAAGCTGGAGATTGGGTAGAATGCTTAACATATGGAAAGCTGTTTATAAGCTGAGGCTTCATTGGCCATGAAACTAACATTTTCCCCTACTCCTTTTTGGTCATATATGACTGTTTATGTGTGCAAGTTTACTAAGAGACATATTAAAGAAGTTTTTGTAAGAATTCTTGTGTAAACATGAAATGATACACTGCATTTTGTATTCAACATAATATGCAGTATGCAGAGGCCACCTCACTAGTAGTTAGAAATATTGAGAGTTCCATTTTTCTAACCAGTAATGCAACTGAATGAAGTTTGACAACTATGTGCAACATGATTTTGGCTCACCTTCATCATCATTGATTGGCGGTTTTCTTCTTTGAACAATATAGATAACCATGAAAACAGACACAAAGCTCAAAATTCCGACACCAACAATGAGACCCACAATCAGAACAATCCTATTCTTATTGCTGCTTGGAGGTCTGTTACTAACAGTGGGTACAAATTCTATACCAAAATAAGATGGTCAATAACATGGTTACTAACATGTGAGGAAACTAATACCTAATCTTCTGATTTGAAACTACAGTTTTTGCAATTTATCACTTGGGGTAGCACTAAGGGCTGAAATAGAAGGTCCGTAAGTGCCTTTATCAGGTATACAGCAAATCCCTTTTCCAGCCCAAAAGAGATGGATTTCAAGGTAGTTTTCTGATACCTGAACCTTATTATATTGTATCTGAACAGCTCGGAAAGAGGCACCACTGGCATTCTTTCGTATGTCAAAATCCTTTACTACAGGATTCCCTTGGGGTAAACAAATTCAGAAGTTCACAAAAAGACAGGAATGAGGATAAGAGGAAGGAGGTAATTTATGGGGAATTGGAGAGGGACTACATCAAAGGTTTCATTCAAAATCCTTATCATGATTATAGACATGTTTTTGATATCAAAACTATTTTGGGTTTTGGGATTATTGCAAAAGTAGAGAAGAAATTACATAGGTAACGGTTTTACCATAGTCAACTAAAATAGAGAACCTCTAGTGGTCAATTTAGAATTACTTAGATAATTTCAATTGTAGGGAAATGACTAGTGTACACAAAATTGTGTGTAATAGGCAGTTTGTAATAGGCATTTCCCTTCAATTATATATATGCATCATATTCAAGAAATTTTCTGCATTGATGAATAAGACAGTCAATATATTTGTTGCATACACTTTTTTTTCCCATGTGATTGTATACTAGGGTGAAAAAAAATTTTAGGCAATGCAAACTTCATTTAAAATAAAACACAGTAATTCAAAAACAATTTGATAATATAATGCAGACCTGGATATAAATATCAAAGACACGTCTTCCAAGACTTTTCCTACTTTTAGAGTTATTAAAAGCTGTTTCTGCAAAATGGAGGCTCACAGTGTAGTTTCCATTCTCAAGCCCTAAGCCATAGTATCTTAATGATGAAGCAAAGAGTCAAGCTGTTTGGAACAGCTCTGAGTCTAAAGTGTTCGAGAATTGAGATGATGAAGAACTTGTATAGTGAGGATTATTAGTACCATTAAAATATCTAACATTGCTGACTGCCCACCTGCCTATGTTAATCACATAATATGAAGCTGGACCAAGTTCCTGGGATTCATTTTCAGTAGGTATGTCACTCTCATACACAATCCCACTAGAAGAGGTAATCTGAGGACCACCACACTTAATTGCAAAATTATAATCTGAAATCGAATATAAAAAAATGCAGTCATTGATGTGTAATCTCAAAAAAGGTCATTAAATTTGTGCGTTCATAAGCATGCTACTCATTTCAACAGGGGACATGCTTGAATTTAGAAACCTAATCTATTTTGGTAGTCTTTTATAAATAAACTAAAAATGTAAGTTGAAAAATAATTTGATTTTGCACCAAGTTGAATGTGTAACTTAGTGCTAAGGACAAAAGATTGAATACGCTTTAAATAATCACCAACTAAGGGTTCTTGCCAGAGGTTCAATTGATATTGCAAATTTTTTTTTTCTAAAGTACATCAAGCTTCCATTAAAAATTACTGTATATTGAATTGACACTGAAATATAGCTATGATACATTGCCAATTTAGCCCACAAAAATACAGATCCAATATTCATATGTACTAAAAATTTGGGATGCATCTTAATTGTACTATGTCCATATCAATATTTTGGGAAGCATCACTGTGTATTCTTCTTAGAAACACCAATCCTAGTGTATAATCTTCTGCTTTTTTGGCCTCAAACGACAATACCTACTTTCCAATCTTGCATTCAAGTGTGATTTTTAAATTGTACTTACATCTTCCAGTGCCTCGATTGCAAGGAAAACCCCGTTGAATACTATTCAATCCTGAAGGCAAAACACTAAAAGCAAAACAAAAATGCACTTAGACAAGCAATATGGTGCTTTATGGTGCAAATGAAACACTAGTTGTTAAAGCCGAAATAACTGAATGATACAAATGTTCTTACTCAGAATAAGCTTTCACTCATGTAATAAGAAATGATCTCTTGGCAAAATGCAAATAAGCATTCTTCTAATAATACTGACCCATCATTGCCCCATGATGAAAGAGGTTTCTTTAAAGGTAAGTTTGACAAAAAAAATTGTTTTTTGTTTTTTGTCTCAGCTTTAATTTGAAATTTAACATATGTTTTCTATAAATAAACTAGATTTTATATTTTTGCCACACATTTAACAAAAAACTTACCAAAAACTATACCCTTTTTCTTATATTTAGCAAATAAGCATTGAGAAACTATGGTTCCATTCTAGGTGGAGGGATCTAATGATGCAATGTATATCTTTTGTTTCTTATTCTGTTAGGATCAATGGGAAGCCATGTGGTAATATTACTCCTTGGGGTCTTCATCAGGGGACCCTTTGTCACCTTACTTGTTTATAATTCGTGCAAAAGTTCTTTCAACACTTACTAAAAAATCTGTAACTTATGGTCACTTTGAGGGTGTATCCGCTTGTCAAAGGGGTCCAGTCTTTCTCATATAATAGCCTTATTTTCTATGAAACTACCATTGAGGAATGTGATTCTCTGCAACAGATTCTTAAGGTGTATGAGAAAATTTCTGGCCAACAACTTAATAGAGCAAAGACATCGTTATTCTTTAGTAAATTCTTATTTTTATGACTTTATCTCACTATAAGTGTTTTCATGGAGGAGTCGAATACTAATATAATGGTCTTGGGATTTAATCTAATTAAGAAAACCTGTAGTATAGACAAGACTAATAACATTTTAAACTAGATTAGAAACAAAAATTTGTTTCATTATGGTAAAACTCATGCATTAAATTAAGAAAATATAGTATGGAGAAATTTACTTGCTGTTTAAACTTTCTATTGTGAAATTGTTGGCAACTAAATTGCTACATATTATGTGCATCATAAGATCTGAATGTCAGTTTTTATTCAAGAGTAGAAGGTTAAAGAATATCAGAAAAATAAATATAATAAAAAAAAATTTCAAATACAATAGTATACAACTGTACATACAGTTGCAAATTTTGTTTGCTGACCCAAGAAGGCTTCCCTCTAAATTATTGTAAGACAAATCACTGCAAGAATAACATAACAAGGATGTTAGATACATAATCCATTTTACAGTAATCACTAAACTATTACATGGGGATCAAATCTTATATTAACCTGAGTGTGTTTTAACATTCAATGTAAAAGTATCTTCTCCATACAATTGTTTTAGCTCACTATATATAAATGTTCACTTAGCTCATATAAGATTTAGGGATGTGGTACTAAAGTTTTTCTACCAAAATATGATCCAAAAATAGCTAAGTGTTAATAAGAGATAGGACTCATACTACCCCCTCTTGACATCAGATAAAATATTACTTCTTGTATATATACACTTATACAACAAAGATTCAAAAAGTCTTATACACATTCAATCAACAAATAAGGGAGTTTTTCAATTAAAAAGCTAATTGTTCGACACCTCCATTTTCATTTTAAATGTTTCAAGATATTGTTGAAAGGAAAATAATGTTTTATGTACTTACATGTTGAGAAGAGACATGCTTTTTTGTGCAGGCATAGTATCGCTTAACTTATTATTTCCAAGAAACCTGATAATGAACACAGTAAACATGCTTCAATACCAGTGTTGTCAAAAGCACTAAGCGTATTTAAGCGCAAAGGCCTCCTAGAGCCTTGGCACAAAGCGCAAGCGCATGCTTGATCCATGTAAAGCGCACATTTTTTTTTAAAAAAAATTTAGTAAATTAAAAAAAAATTGATTAATGATCAATACAACAATCAAGTAATCAATTAATCATAAAAATTACAATAAAACATTTTATGTAATTTATATAACATTTATATAATTCTCTTGTGCTTTACAAAATATATGCAACCATAATATTTGATGGCCATGATTACAAAACATGGTTGAATCAAAATAGAAGTACAGAACGAAAAAGGCAAAGGTTAAAAAGTACTAGAATGTTAAGTAATGTTATCTTTACCTAACAAAATCAATGCAAATATGCAATGCAATCCTAATCTGCATAATCATCATCCCCATTAAGCCAGGGACCATCATCATTGTCATCACAAGATTTGTAGCCCTCATCATTTTCCTCATCATCTTGATCTCCATCATTAGGAGCATGTTTTGAACTAGAACTTGAACCAGTTGCTTGACTTGAGTGTTTGTTTGTGTGGTTGTGGTCCAAAAGGTCTAAAATATCTAAAGAGGTAGGCTTAGGTGTATGGTAGCACACCACACTATTAGTTTTTATATATTAAACCAATGGCTTATATCAAACATATTTAGATCTAATGTCTAAAAATCAAATGAGGATTTTTTTAAAAAAAAAAATTACAAAAAGCTCAAAAAAGCGCGCTTTGCGCTTAATAAAAAAGCTCTAAAAAGCGTGCTTAAGGCAAGCTTTTAAGAAGGCGCCTCGCTTTAGAGGAAAAAAGGCCCAAGGTCTCTGCGCTTAGGCGCACTTTTAACAACAGTGTTCAATACAATAAAGAATAATATTGCAATGTATAATATGCAACTAAGAAAATGAGGTATATTACAAGTGAGAGAGCGAACTCAAATTGAAAATTGTGTTTGGAATCTGTCCTGATATATTGTTGAAGCTCAAATCTCTAAACAATGTAAAACATTATTATTATTATTATGTATTGATAAAAAAGTTATTATCACACGGTTGTGTGATACATAAAACCAGCTATCTACAAGAAGTAATCAACCATTAAAAATTAATATACGATAAAAATTATACTCCATGTCTTATCTTATATCACAAAAGTCCTAGAAATAAAATTGATAATAGTTTAATTATGTCCTTATTCATTTACTACTAGTGTTATACCACAAATGACGGTATCATGCTACATGTTTGTCAGTGAATATGAAATAGTTTCACATCTTCTTCTTCTTGTTCAGTGGTAAATTGAGAAAAGTTTATGCCACAAGTCTACAATTATCAACTATACAACTGCAAGACAATTTTGAATAATACAAACTCTAGATATTTCTTAAAAATAAGATCCTATCGTTGATCCTTTCCCCAACAGGAACCACTGTACGTTTCAAACTTTCATCCAATTAAACTATAAAGTCTCAGCGGTTTACTACATGTAAATTTTTTTTGAGCAGCTTTCGGTCAATCAATGGCACAATAATTTAATTGAGTCTAATATCTGTTTCTTCCACTAGATTGGTAGTTTCAACAAAAAATAGAAAACAAAAAAATAAAAAAAAACAAAAAATAGAAAACAAAAAAATAAAAATAAAAGTGTTTGGACTTTGATATTAATTATATGCATCATATGTGACCAGATCTTCATTCTTCCACGTCAGCTAGCAACCACTCTTTAATTCACATCCAGTTGAGTTGTGCGATTATGAGCGGTCTACGTAAAGTGGTGAGTCACAAAAGACAAAACCTGTTCATCAATCAGAGTCGCACAACTCAACATATTGTGAAATTAGGTGTGTAATTGATAGTGTCCTTAGAATTATTCACCTTCAATTTCGCCAGTGACTCTCTCTAATACCACTAGCAGTTGGATTTCTCTCTTTTAAGGTCAAAAACTTGATCAGTTTAAGTAACCTATTGTTAATTAATTAAGACAGATCCTTCTATTAACTTTTTAAAACATTGGTACAAAGTCCTTCGTGTTAAATTCTTAATCAATAATTTTCTTGTACCAATGATTAGGAAAATATTCAAGCAATAACCAAGAGACTAAGTCACTGTATATTGGTCTTCTTTTTGGATAAGTCTTTCTCAGAAGTCTTCACCATATAACACCTAAGTCAATTTCTTCCTAATGACCAATTGCAGTCACTTGAACTCTAGAAATACAAAATTTTTTTTCTAAATAAATTTTTTAATGAAGTAATAGAATCCAAACATGCTGGTTTTCCAGCTATTTGGTTATATATTTACAAGAAAGAATCAAAAATTTTAAAACCTTAAAAAGAATAGAGAGTATAGATGAAGTATCCAAGTGGATATTAAAGCGTACACTTCAAAACAAATTAATATTCTAAGGCAGAATTATACAATAATATAGTCTCCAATGTCTTGACTAATCCAAGTTATAAACTTTGACCAATGCCTTATGTGATACTCAACAAAAATATCTTTTTAATTACATGTTCTCTCTCTCTCTCTCTCTCTCTCTCTCTCTCTCTCTGTGTAATGTAAACTTTGTTACAAGTATCAAGAATTTATCAGCACACGCTTCTCCCAGTGCCCATGACCAATCCTTCACAAACACACATTGATTATCCTTTAGCCAGAAACTATTGTAGATTGACAGCCTGATTTTACGCATGTATTTGACCAAGTATAGTTTGGGCTTGGTGTCAATGTTGTAGCTGTTACGGAACAGAAATGCAAGCCTATTTTTGATTGATGATTAGCATTTTATTTTATTTTATTTTGGGTATAGAACAATTTATCCACTACTCATCATATCCATAGAACTACTCACCAAAGGCCCAAACCCAACTTAATGCCCGCGTTAGAACTTAGAACTCAAACCTTAACTGCTCAGCAAAGGCCCAGGCCCCACTTAATGCCCTTTTCATAACTCAAACCTTGGCCTTTTAAATTTTTAATTGATGAGAGACAAGAGAATCAAGAGATAACAACCCTACATGGAGGAGGCATTACCAGCTCTGTTTGCAGACAGATGTGCATGTGAGCTAGGGTTGATAAGGTTATTTTTTAAGGGGATTCAGCCAATGTTTTTCTTCCTCTCAAGTATTGCTCAAATGTGCTAGCCTGGAATATATCTCCCATAATTAATGATATTTATAATCATTGATCCATCTCTATTGTTAAAACATATGCTAATTTTGCTGCCTATTGTTTGGCTAAGAGCACTCACAGCAGTGGTGCTATATAGGTATAATGCTATAATTTTAGCTTAAAATCACAAAAAACACCACGCAGCAGTGGAGCTATATCTAAAAGATTTAGCTCCACAGCTACAGTACACATGTATGTTTAGATGTGTACTGTAGCACACAGGTAAAAAAAAAAATTTTTTTTTATTACGTTTCTCTCTCATCTCTCATTAAATAATCTTTTCCCATTCTCTATCTCTCCGGCTTCTCTCTTTCTTCTTCTTCCTCAATTTTTTTCTCTCTAGCAAGCCGGCCACTCCCTCATCTCCCTCATCCCTCAGCTCGCCGGCCACTCCTTATCGCCGATCTGTTCCACCATCCAAGCTCGCCGACCCACCCCAAGTCCCATCGCCCAATTCATGCCCCATCGCCCAACCAAGCTCGCCGACCCACTCACTCAGTCACTCTCACCTCTCTCGACCAACCCAGCTCGCCGACCCAGCTCCCGCAAGCCACCACTGCCGCACCCATCTCTCTTTTCTCTTTGTTGTGATTAAGTTTTTTTTTTTTTTTTTTTTTTTTTGTTTTTTTTGGCTGTGGACTGGTGGTGGTGGATGATTGTGCTGTGCTGTGTTGGTGATCGGAGTGCTTGCTCGTGGTGGGTTTTTTTTTTTTTTTTTTTTTTCCTGCTGTGGACTGCCGGTGGTGGTGGTGGTGGTAGGGGTGGTGGTGGTGGTGGTGGTGGTAGGGGTGGTAGTGATGGTGGTTGTGACTGTGGCTGTGGCTGTGGCTGATGGTAGAATGGGTTGTGGGTGGTGCTGTTGATTTTTTTTGGGAGTGTGATATATTATTTTATTAGAGTAGTTTTATTATTTTATTGTAATGTTTATATTATTTTATTGTGTTAGAAGCTAAAATAGATCCACTGCTGCAGCACGTATGTAGGTATAATAGATAAAGTGATTTTTGGTGTAGCTAAATAGCTAAAATTTTGCCCCCACTGCTGTGAATGCTCTAAGTGGGTCTTTTGTTATAACAAGTTTGGCTTCTTCAAACTCTCAGCTCCCTGATAGTGTTGTGGTAGAGGAAGCTTGTGTACTTTAAGAGCCTTTCTTTTTCCTTTTTTATTTTTAAAATAAAATTTTCATTTAGCAAAAATAAAAATTATTAGTTAGTTTCTTATGAGATAGTCTTACAAAATCTACCTATCATATGTTTGGGTCCTACATGTTGCGAGAGGATGGTCTCATGAGATACCATCTCATAGTCTCATATGTTATTGGCAATCCTAATGGATTATTTTAGTAGTTTTCTAGATTCATGTGACGAGTACATCCCAAGTCTTTTAGTCAACATTGTTAGGACCTAAATTTAAATCAGATTAAAAATCAATGTACCAATAACAAAACTGTAATCAGATATCTCCAAAAACCCAAATTGGGCTACATGTTGTATACAGTATGATCAAAATTATTCATCCAAACATGCTTTCCAGATCCAAAATTCATAAACTGTTTTGTAACAAAAAGAAGTGATATGAACAATAATAAAGAAATTAAAGCTTTAGCTATAGGAAGTGTAGCTATTGTTATACCTGAAGGCAGTGACAAAAGGGCATTTAAATTTATCGTATGTTTTATATTTTTTTCACATCATTTAAATATTATTTCTTAATTCTTTTTAATTCTTATTTTATTCTTTCTTTATTATTTGTTCAACAGTCCTACAACCGTATAATTCTTTTACTCTCACCGGTGTCTTCTTCTCTCATTTCTTCTTTCCTTCTCTCACTGGTCTCACTTCTTTTCTCTTTTCTTCTTTCACCGGCATCCATAACTGAAAACTATGGTGGTAGTGGTTCGGCGAAACCGTGAAGAAGATGAGATCGAGTTTGTGGTTTGTGGGTCTCTGCCGTTGATCGGGGTGGCTGGGTTGCGGTGGTTCGGCGAGCATGGCTGCGTTTTGTGATTTGATTTTGGGTGAGAAATTTCAAAAAAAGCTCTTTCTAATTTTGGGTCTATGATTTCTAACGTGGGTTTGTGATTTGTGGTGGTACTGGGTTTGATTGGTGGTTTTGGGCGGTGGGAATCCCGATTTGCAGAGGTTGTGGGTGCCGCCAGTGTGGTGGCTATGGCTGTGCTGTGGTGGTTTGTGGTTGAGTTTGTGTGGTGGGTTTGTGGGTGATGGGTTTGTGGTGGTTGTTGGCTGCTGGATGAGGTGGCTATTGGCTATTGGATGTGGTGGCTGTTGGGTTTTGTTATACTGAAGAGCTGAAGGAGAAGATGAAAGAGAGATGAGAGAGATATAGGAATAAAAAAGAATAAATCCATACGCCACACGGTTCCGTACAGTTGCAAATTTGTAATTACACATCTGGTAAATGAAGTTAAATGGTGTTTGGTGTATCAAATTTGCCATGTATTTAACATTTGGCACGTATGGCACAGCTGATAAAAGATGCTCATACCAGTTGAATACAGGTACTCTTCTTAACGCTGTTTGCCCCCATTTCTTATTTTGCTGATTTTGGTTTGGATTTTGAAATTAAATCTTGGGCTGCCAACCAAGGTACTATCCGGCCCACCAAACGAAGCCCAGGAGTGATGGGCTCAGTTCAAAACCTGCAAATCACCACTCACTGTGCCGACCCACCACTGTGTATCTCTCTACTTCTCTCCCGAATAAACATTTCTTGCATCTTGCAGTTTTTGTTTTGGATGATGGGTTTTTAGTTACAGTACTACTGTGTAGGGTTTTAGATATAGTTTTGATCATTAGTTTGTTTCTTTGTTTTTGCACCCGCTGATCATTTTTGAGAAATGAGACGAAGAACAACACTAGCTAATTTCTCTAATGCCACCAGACAATCTCTGATCCCCTTCTCTACTTCTAGCGGCGGCGGCGGTCGAGGCCGTGGTCGTGGCTTCGTTGGTCCACAGTTTGAGTTCACAGCTCCGGGTAAGCCGGGACCCGAGGTGTCCGAATCCGAGTCCGTGTCCAAACCCGAGACTTCACTTCCCGGACACGGACACGGTCGTGGTAGACCCCTCCCTTCTTCCCCAACTCTCCCCGGCTTCAATTCCTTCGTTTCCTCCATCAAACCACCACCCGCCGCCGGTCGCGGCCGTGTCGCTGACTCTCCACCGCCTCCAGATTCGGGTCCTAAGCAACCCATCTTCTTCAAGAGACAAGATGGTGTCGGACACGGGAATGAACAAGGACACGTGTCGGACACGGCTGAGAGTGTCCATGACCGGAACATCAAATTCAATCTCCCTCAGAGCATTGTCTCTGTATTGACTGGCAGTGGTCGTGGAAAACCCATGACGCAGCCGGTCCCGGAGGAGCCCCCTATCGTCCAGGAGAACCGGCATGCACGGGCCAAACCCCAACCCCAGCCCAGGATGACCAGAGAAGAAGCTGTGCAAAATGCAGTGAAGATTCTATCCCGTCGTGGTGCTGGTGGCGGTGAGGATGATGTTGAGGAGAGCAGTGGAGGGAGAGGGAGAGGGAGAGGCAGAGGTAGAGGTAGAGGGAGAGGATGGGCTAGAGGTAGGGGAGGGAGAGGATTTGATAGGCGGCGGGATAGAGATTCGGAAGATGGGTTTGGTGCAGGATTGTATTTGGGAGACAATGCTGATGGAGAGAAGCTTGCTAAAAGGCTTGGACTTGAGACCATGAACCAGTTAAATGAAGCTTTTGAGGAAATGAGTTCTAGAGTGCTGCCCTCGCCGTTGGAGGATGCAATTTTGGATGGCATGGATGTCAATTATGCGGTTAGTTCAGTTCCCATATTTTGTTTATTAAAAGTTCTTGTTTTGCTTAATTATGGCTTGATTGTTTGTTTATTTTGGATTATAGATTGAATGTGAACCTGAGTATTTGATGGGGGAGTTTGATCGGAATCCGGATATTGATGAGAAACCGCCAATGCCACTTCGTGATGCACTTGAGAAGATGAAGCCGTTTTTGATGGTATATGAGGGGATTGAGAGTCAAGAGGAGTGGGAGGTAACTTTTTATGGCTCATGTTATTCTTTCATTTAATACTGCCCATTATTATTTTGACTCTGCTGTTATTTTACAAAGCATTTGCTGTTTGGTTTTCAATTGCATTTTGTTGCTTGAGTAATTAAGATTTGGTGAGATCATTGAACATATTCATCCATATTGCTAGTAGTGCTATCGTTCTTAGCATTTGCTTTGTGTTCATCCTAACTTATTGTTGTTTTAATTTTTTTCGATAAGTAAAACTTTCCTTGTTTAATGTGCATGATAAGGGGAAGGTATTAGCCTCTTCTATGGGTTTGGGATTTTTCATTCTAGTACATTAATTTAAAGTTTTAAGTTTGGTCTCTCTCTTTTACTATATTTGGTACCCTTGAGAATCATTGTAACCTAGGATGATTTTAAATTTATCGTCCTTTGATGGTCTCACTAATCACGTGGCAACATCTTCCGTGCTAGGCTTTTGACCATTTGATTGCTTTTATATCTAGGTGGATTAATTACCTTATTCTTTGTACAATTTGATAGGTGATTACAAAAAGATGGTTATTATCTACAACTATCGTTTGGCAATTAGGATATTCTATGATAATAAAGATGCATTTCTTGTTTCCCCACTGTTCTCTTAAAGAGGAAGGTTAACAAACCTACAAAAAATACTAAGAAAAATGATCAATCTACATACTTAGATGGATATTTTAGTCCAACTTGCATTTAATATTTTCAAAATAACTTGGATATAATTACTTATAAAAAAAAAACTTGGATATAATTGTGTAAGTCATGATTGAATTTGAATGAAATCTACTGTGCTGTTTCTTTAAATAAATTATACTCAAAGGTGTTTCTTGGGTTCTACCTAAAAGGGTTATTGACTTGCTGGCTGGTTGGAGAGGAATTGGTTGGGGAAGCATTCTTCAAATGTTTGGAATTTGGTACCACATTGTGTGATGTGCATTATTTGGAGGGAGAGAAATAATTGCATATTTGAAGATTCAGTGCTTTCTGGGGATAAGCAGAAGCTCTTAGAGTTGTTTGCGACCACTTTGTTTGATTGGTCTCTTGCGTGGGGTGGAGTTTTACTTCTTTGAAATCCATTTCGCTGTTTTTAGATTCACTTTTTTCTCGTACATAAGTTGTTTTGGTTTCCTTTGTTGCTTGTACATATTTCCTAGTAGCTTCTTTTTAATACAAATTTTTCTTACCTAAAAAAAAAAAAAAAAAAAAAAATCACCTTTACCCTTTTATGCTTCATTGCAGAAAGCCATTTCCCCCTCCCATCTCATGTGGTGACTGACTTAAAGTTAATGATGATGAGATATATGAAATGGAGTTATAGATTTTTAATTTACAATTGCAATTTTAGCATTGGTCATAGAATTTGTAGCCTATAGTTGTTTTAAGCACTCTTGACTTACATTTGCAATATTATGTAAACTTAGTAGGCTTTGGCATGTTTGTTGGATGAGCAGGCCTCTTTAGAAAGCATTTTATTTTGTTTACTGTTGTTACAGATTGAGTTCAAGATACATAATATTATTAGGACGTGTATGAATGTGAGAAAAGGCTGCACTAAATAAATGATAAGGATCAAGATTTTATCCCCCCCTCCCCCTCACCCTAACCCAAAAAAAAGAAGAAGAATAAGGAAAGTTTGGGTGTTGTGGTCATCTTCTTTTATATAAGCACGAACCTGGACATATGATAATCTCTATTTACCTTATTAAGCTACTGAGTTCAACAAAAGAGATAGATAGGAACATCTAATATGCTGTGGCTAAATTGTATCCAGTGGATTCCATGAATGACCTTAGAGGGAGGCAACTATGGGGTTTAAGTTCACAAAGTTTTTCTTTAGGCTAATTTACTATTGTGTTGGAGAGGGACTTTGAGTTCATTTTGGAGCAAATATGAAAGAGGTGGACTTATGAAGGGGTTGAATTAATGTTGATAGACTTACGCTTGTCTTTCTACATTTTAATTTTCCATTTATCCATCATCATTGTTTCCCTTGTTGGATTTTCAATATTTATGATTGTAATTTGATGGGGATACTTATAGTACACAGTTTTTTATTTTTGTTTTTCCTTTCTGCATATTTCTCAATGCTGTACTTTTTATTCGCTTTATCAAAGATCAAATAGGGGAGTTGTAATGCTCTTATTATTGTATTAGCTTTAAGATACCAAATGTCTCCACTCTCTCTTGCTCCTCACATACTCTCTTACGAGTGCTGTGAGAGTGTCTCTCCTATACCTTAGCAAGTTTCATCAGTTTTCTTTTTAAAAGTTTATAATGGGTAAGGAGACGGTTCACAACAACATTGTGGTCATTGGCCATGTTGACTTTGGAAAGTCGACCACCACCAGGAAATTGATTTACAAGCTTGGAGTATTGACAGGTATTGACAAGTGTAATATTGGGAGGTTCGAGATGGAGGCTGCTGAGATGAAAAAGAGGTCATTTAAGTATGCTTGGGTGTTGGACTTGTCAAAAAAAAAAGAAAAATGCTTGGTTGTTGGACAAGCTCAAGGCTGAGCATGAGCATGGTATTACCCATTGATAATGCCTCGTGGAAGTTTTGAGACCACCAAATACTACTGCACTGTCATTGATGCACCTGGACATTTTGAGTTTATTAAGAACATGATTACTGGTACCTCACAGGCTGACTGCATTTTCCACATTATTGACTCTGCTGGAGGTTTTGAAGCTGGTATTTCTGAGGATGGTCAGACCATGCTTTTCTTGCATTTACCCTTGGTGTCAAGCAGATGATTTGCTGCTGCAACAAGGTGGATGCCACAGCCCCATAATACTCCAAGGCATGGTATGATGAAATTGTTAAGGAAGTCTCATTTTATTTAAAGAGGATTGGTTACAACCCTGACAAGATCACCTTCATGGGGTTTCTGGTTTTGAGGGTGATAGCATGATTGAGAGGTTTGCTAATCTCAACTGGTACAAGGGCCTCACCCTCCTTGAGGCTCTTTACCAGATCCAGGAGCCCAAGAGGCCCTCGAACAAGCCCCTCATTGGTGGTATTGGAACTGTCTTTGTGGGGCGGGTTGAGCTTGAGACTGGTGTCCCTAAGCCTGGGATGGTTGTGACATTTGTCCCCACTGGATTGAAAAATGAAGTTAAGTCTGTAGAGATGCACCATGAAGCTCTCCAGGAGGTCTTTCCCGATGACAATGTTGGTTTCAACATGAAGAACGTTGCTGTTAAGGATCTCAAGCATGGTTTTGTTGCTTCCAACTGCAACGGTGATGCTGCCAAGTGCTGATTTCACCTCCATCATCATGAACCACCCTGGTCAGACTGGCAACAGCTATGCTCCTGTCCTTGATTGTCACACCTCCCACACTGCTGTTGAGTTTTCTGATCTTGTGACCAAGTTTGACAGGAGATCTGGGAAGGAGCCAAAGTTTTTGGAGAATGGTGATGCAGGGTTTGTGAAGATGTTTTCTACATAGTCCATGTTGTTGAGACTTTCTCTGAGTACCCACCCCTTGGTTGTTTTTCCGTGAGGAACATACGCCAGACCGTGGCTTTTGGTGTCATCAAGAGTGTTGAAAAGAAGGATCCTTCAGGTGCTAAGGTCACCAAGTCTGCAACAAAGAAGAGTGGAAACTGGAATGTGCTTTTGAGGTTTATGCTAGTTGACTAGTTTTATCTATTTTGGTGTTACTGGTTTTAAATTTTATTTTGGTTGTTCTTGCATTTTTGAGGACAGCTTTAAAAGTTTCCATCACAGTCCTCTAGCCTTACTTCTGAGGATGTGGAGGGGTTGAGCAGTCAAATTTCATCTGGTTGCTTGACAAGCTGTGGTGGAAGCTCTGTTTTCTGATTTATGTTTTTAAGTTCTATATCTCATTGAAATCAGTTGTGTAGTTCATTGTTGATGAACAACTTCATATTAGTGTCAAAACTTTGGTTGGTAGTTCACTATCTAAATAAATAAAAAGATACGAAATGTCATCATTAGACATGAATGATAATGATGTTACGGTAACCTTGTTATGTTATTGCTTACATGTTGTTTGATTTATTGGAATTATTTCAATGAGCTTTGATCTTTTTGTGTTGCAGGGATACTATAATATGCTTCTTGTGGGCTATTTTATTCTTTTGTTTTTCCATTATATATAAAAAAAAATGTGGTGCAGTTCCTTTATTTCTGTTATCTTTCTGAATTTTTCTTATTTTACTAGGAAATCATGAAAGAGACAATGGAGAGAGTTCCTTTGATGAAAGAGATTGTCGATTACTACAGTGGACCAGATAGGGTAACTGCAAAGCAACAACAAGAAGAATTAGAAAGGGTTGCAAAAACAGTTCCTGTCAGTGCACCTAAGTCTGTAAAGCAGTTTGCTGACCGTGCGGTTCTATCTCTTCAGGTTAGTTGTTCACCCTTGGTGTCCTGAAATCTCATGCTATTTCTACATTGGGGATGAATTTCTCTTTATAGAGTAATTGCTCCTTGCCTATGCCTGTGTGTGTGTGTGTGTGTGTATGTGTTAATTGTATTTGCCTGTGGAATGGAACTACAATATGGACTATGGCATTTGGCATCTTTAAAGGATATGGTTTCCTCACATGGGCAAGAGAGTCCTTGGAGACTTGTGAAAGGCACATTTTTGGGTCAAAGTATCTATCTTTCTAAAGGCATAAGACAACAAGCACCATCATTTAACACATCCTATATTTAATTGCACACTCAAAAGAAGTATTTACATTTTCCGTTGTACCTCTTTTAAACTGCTGGAGTCTCTGGGTTCTGGCTTTGTCATTTAAGAACTTTTCATATAAGAAAGAAGAAACTTATCAAAAAGAAGAAGAAATAGAATGAAACATTGTCATATTTATAAATAAAGGAAAACAAACAAGCGATTATTTTGTTCGACTTTGAAGACATGGATAAATGATAGGTTGCCAAGTACTAGCATTTTTTTTTTTTAATCCTGTTACAAAGTACAAAATTTGTACTTGGGCTTGACACAAATCATTTGGTAGGCTTATCTCCTTAAACTTGTACTGGTCAAAGGATGTCCTGGATCTTAACATGGGTTTGTTTTGGAGAACATATAGGTTATTTGTAAGGGAAAACTATCTAAGAATGTATTTCTTGTTGAACAATTACACGCTGACATCAGAAATATAGAAGTTCTTGTGATATTTTAACCATGTAAGCATCTAAGGTAGACATGCTTCTAGGTGTCCAGATCCTCTATTCTGAAGTTGTGTGTATATTTAGACCAATATATGTGGAGATATGAAAAATTCAGATCTAAAATTCCTTGTCATCCATGTCTGGATGTGGATTTTGCTAACGATAATTTTGGAGTTGAAAGTCTGGAAGTGCAAAATATTTCAGAGAAATTGTTTTTTATGGACCACTATGTAAGAATAGATTTCTTGTTGTACAATTAAATGCCAACATCAGAAATGTGGAAGGTATCATGATCTTTTAGTCATGTAACTATCTAAGGTCCGATGTGTCTTTGTCCAGATCCTCTATTCTGAAGTCATGTATGTATTTAGGGGAGTGTATGTTGGGATATGAAAATTCAGATCTGAGGTTCCTTTTTCATAAAATTCCCTTGTCACCCGTGGCTGGATGTGGATTTTGCTAACCATAATTTTGGAGTTGAAAGTCGGAAAATGAAAAATGTTTGTGAGAATTTACTGGTTATTTTATTATGGACAACTACGTAAGAATAGATTTCTTGTTGTACAATCAAATGCTAGTATCAGGTTGTAATTATATAAGGGCAGATGTGACTTTTGAGGTAGGTGATGGAGCTTGTGTTCGGTTCTGGTGTGATCAGTTGTGTGGCCACCTTCCTTTAAAGGATTTGTACCCTGATCTCTTTGCCTGCTTAGTTGATAGCTGGGAAGCACAAACACAACATTTTGGGTGCCATACCCATGTTTGACACGTACTAGATACGGGACAAGCGTGCGACACAGCAACATGTGTGCTCCAGCCGTTTAAAAATGATGGGACATGGAGGTCCCGCGGGGGGGGGGGGGGGGGGGGGGTGTGGGGTGGGGTGGGAAGGCTCATACCGAAAAGAGAAAGAAAAACTGAGAGAAAAAGGGATCTGTAACCTTGCATTGCCATCTTCAGTCTTCCTTGTGCTTCTTCAGCTTGTCCAACACTGTGTCTCTTCATTTTTCTTTAACTTCCTGTCTCAAATTTTTTTTTTTCAAAACTGCTCTTTTTTTCGATAGTTGTGTGGTGGAAAATCCAATGCCTCTTCTTTTTAAATTTCACAATTTCATTTTTCTTGGACTCTCTCTTATTTTTTGAATTCAAAACTTGTCTCTCCTTTTTTGGATAGTTGTGTGGCGGAAAATCCAACACCTCTTCTTTTAAATTTCACATTTTGACTTTTGAGTGGCTAGCTGTTAGCCACTTCCACTCTCCCACTCCAGTGTGTCCTTTTTTTTTTTCAATTCATAAATCCTTTTGTATTGTGAAATAGTTGGACATGGCACTCACAGAATGGGCTTTATTATAGTTGGGACATGGCTAATATTATTAAAGAAGGTAAGATTTTAGATCTCTATCGAATATACAAATATTTACATGTATTTTGAAAGACTCTTAGACTTTAATTAAATATAATATCCCTTATTGCTCTTAAATTGATACATGTTTAACATTATATGAAAAATAAATGCTTAACAATATATAAAAAATACAAATAAAAATATATTTAATATATGTATCCCCGTCTTGCCGTGTTCTAATTTTTCAGAAATTGCCATGTCGTTGTGTTGTACCTTTTCCAGTATCTGTGTCCTTAGGTTGGTGGGGAAGCTTTAGTCTCTAACTTATTGGATTATTGGTTGGATGGGGAGGTTAAAAGCTGGAATGTTTGCTTTCACAAGGATTTTCATGACTGGGAGGTTGAGATAGTGAATTCTTTCTTTAAGCATATTTACTCTCGAGTGCCTAGTGGGGGGTATAGGATGAGATGGCGTTTAAATGGGAGTGGCAAGTTTAATGTTCAGTCTTATTACAAGGATATCCATTGGGCCAGTGGTAATATTTTCCCTTGTAAGAGTATTTATTGCTTCGTTGGGATGTTATTTATGCTGTGGTCTGAAGTTCTTAACATATTTGGAGGCCAGTGGGTGATGCCTCTGACAGTAACATCCCTTTTATTTAGGTGGAGGAATTGGTTTGGGAAGCATTCTTTAGAAATTTGGAATGTAGTGCCATCATGTTTAATGTGGTTAGTCTCTCAAAAAAAGAAAAAAGAAAAAAAAGTTTAATGTGGTTAGTGTGGAAGGAATGCAATTCCCACATGTTTGAGGATATTGAGAGATCTCTAGATCACTTGAAATTTTTATTGATTTGAAGTTTGTTTGAGTGGTCTTGGGTTTGGAGTTTTACTCATTGTACTTCCATCTTTGAGTTTCACAATTTTCTTAGATCCTCTGCTTGATTCTTTGTAATTTTTTTAAGTTACTTTGTGTAGATCATCGTGAACTGAAGTAATTCTAGTTTTCAGAAAACTTCATTAATTACTTGGATGTGTGTTTATGTCCGGATCCTCTATCCTGAAGTCAAATATGTGTTTATTCAGATCTAAAATTCCTTTTTCTTAAAATTTCCTTGCAACTCCTGTGGCTGGTTGTGGATTTGCTAACCATAATTTTGGAGTTGAAATTCAGGAAGTGCCAAATGTATGCGAATTTTTTTTTTTGGGAAAAATTTCATAAATGTGGATTTTATTGTACATTGGATGGCCAGAGAAAAACGCTAATCACTTATTTTTATTTTTATTTTTACTTATAAAAATAAAAATAAATAAATGTGGATATTTAAATCATGGTAAAAAGTTTTAATAAGAATTTTGGGAAAAATGGTTTTTGTTAAATGCTTGACTATCTATGGGAGTTATTTACCATGGGTTAATGTCTGTTTGTTTCAAATTACAGCTAAATGATCTGAGAGATGAAATTTTAATTCTGTCAGAGAAACTGAAATATAATCATGTAGAAAAAACTCACTATGGTAGTGTGGTGGTAAGTAGGGGTGCCCTGGGTTAAGTTGGTCCGGGTTTGGTGTCACCTGCCACTCAGGTGAAATTGCATTAAACTCACCGTCTGCCTGCAAACACGATTTTTGGAGATGCACACCTAATTTCAATTGGCCATTTGATGGTGCCTATCGGTGACCCTTCGGGTGGGTCCAGGTCAGTTGGGTGGATCAGGTTTTGCAGGTAGAGGCAAAGTTTCTTTATTAGGATGTTGGCAATGATTATTTTTTGAAAGACAAAAGATGATTTTCCTTGTCAGGATGTTGGCGGTGATGCCTTTTCTCTTTTCCTTTTTGCCTGCCTGTGAGAAAGGAAAAATAGTTCAACTTATCCAAAAAAAAAAGGAAAAAGAATTCATATGCAGAGGGTAGAAGGCTAAGGCAAAAGTCAGTCCTTCAAAAGTTGACATGTTAAGGCCAGTATTGATTCGGTTTCATTTTGTTTGAGTATTAAAAGGATGATCTGGACTGGTCTTTTTGGAGACCTTGTTTAGTTGATCAAGTAATATTTTATTAATCATTTAGTAACTTTCTATGTGATTTTTGAATGGTGAAAGAAATTCTAATAATGCTACTAAATGACTACCTTGATGAGGTATGGTTGATTTACAAAGTGGGAAACCAACAAAAAGTGAGTCGGTGACTTGAAGTTTACAACATTTAGTGTGGTAAAACATAGTTACATTTCACCTGCTTGTGGATTTTTAATTTTCATTCAAACAACAGATTTCATATACAATTTTTTTAGACTGTATTTGATGATTCCACTTGCATGAAGGATTTTAATATCTAATTTATAATAATGATTTTGTGTAAAGTGTAAACTGTGCCTTTTCAATTTTCTCAAACGTAATTATTTGGTATGACTGCGCATGATAATTATGTTTATAATTTTTTGCTTTTGCTTTCACATTTTAATTTGATACTAGCTGAAGGAAAAAAGCAATCCTGAGGTGACTACCTAGCTATTTGTATAATTGCACTATTTTGATGGAATGTGTTGCTTGGATGTTTGAGATTCTCATAAAACTTTTACAATGCAGAGCAACCCTGGCTGGGGATTTGACAAGAAATGCCAGTTCATGGACAAACTTGTGAGGGAGGTTTCCCAGCAATACACATAAGCTTTGAAAACACATTCTGCCATTTTTATACCCTGTTTCAAGCTGCTCGATGGTTAAGATCATTCTTAGAAGTGAATTGGTAGCTGAGGTCAACCATCCCTGTCATGCTTTGACAAACAGTTTTTATTATGGTAATAATTTTAATACCTTGTTTTAAAGATTTTGCTCTGTAACTTTTCTACTGTCTTTAGCAATTGTCGCTCAAGTTAATTTTGGGGATTACATAATTCTTGTAATAATTTTGCTATGCATGCGTTACAGCGCCTGATCCACCAACCATATTGAAGCAGCGTGTTCACATTAAGTTTTAACTCAAGAAGCTTTTGCAAGTTTATGTTTTAGTGATTGCACTGCTTGTATTGATTTTACTGTTAACCGTATGCACCCAGGGCTTGAAATGTAGGAGGCTGATGATACCTGCATCGGCATATATAGTGAGTAATGGTTTCAGCATTTAACTTGGTATTTCATTTGCTCTTTGTTTACATTTTTTTAAGAAAAAGAAAGGCATTGTGTAAGGGACAAGAGGAAAGAGAAACGAAGTGGAAGGGAAGGGAAAAGCTTAGGAAATGGAAAAGAAAATAATTTTCTTTGAAGTTTTAAGATATAAAAAGGAAAGAAATGAAGAAAATATGAGAACTTAATATAAAGGGGAAAAAATAGTATGTTTTCCGATTTGTTCCCTTACATGTTATTAGATAAATTAAATATTAAAACACTTGGGGTCCTACTAAGTCTCTCTCTTCCCCTGTCTTTTCCCCCAGTTTGGGCTGATAACAAAACTGTGGATCCACATCAGCCTATCTCATGTCAACCAAACTAAGAAAAATTATGGGTCCTACAGGCTACAGAAAGAAATTAACTTATCCTCCCTCCTTTTTCATTCCATCCAAACAATAGGTTAAGGGTCTTAAATAAACCATGTTAAGCTCTTGATCTGTGGGCTAGTATAGTGTTTTTATGCTCATAGCTAAATAATTTTCTACTTGTTTCATATGGTACTTTAGTTCAAGTTGTTTTGTTCTCATTTGAGATTGCTAGAAGATAGAAATTGTTGGCTGCACATGTTAATGAGGCTGTCTTTGTCATGGCTAGGTTGGTTCTTTGTGTTTGAGGGGAAGTTTTAATAAATCAGTAGTAGACAAACGAAATAAATGTTATTTAACATGTTAGATCCAACCAATTTAAAAACTATAGTTGATCTTTCTAAGATCATTTATTTATATCAATTATTTAACATATATATCTACAATTGATATTTGATACAACAATGTCCATATTTTAAACCCACACTACTCAAATAAAATATTTTACCAAGGTTAGGTTATGTGCCAATCATAGCTGCTTGACGTGGCACACACTTTACTCCCCTTAGCCTAAAACAACCATAAAAGCCTTTATTCGTTCACATTCCTCTTCCACCTCAACCCTGCCTTATAATAAACATAGTTACAAATGGCCGATTCAACACCACTTCTCTCCCAACCCAATTCAGTCAAGTCAGAAAGCACTCCACCTCTAGAAAAACACCATCCATCTCTTGATTCCACCATTGAAAGATGTATAGGAGATTTTGGATGGGCTCAATTCCTCCGAGCACTACTTGTATCAAGTGCATGGATATTTGATGCACAGCAAACATTCATTACTGTCTTCACTGATGCACACCCAACATGGCACTGTACTACTCATCAACATGGTTGCAACTCTATCTCCAACATTTGCTATCTTCCGAAGAATTCATGGGCATGGGATTGGCCTTCCCATACTTCAATCATATCAGAATGGAACTTAGAGTGTGCTGCCTCCATTATCACTGGCTTGCCTGCATTTTCTTTCTTCATGGGTTGTCTAGTAGGTGGACTTGTTCTTGCCACACTTGCTGATTCCTCACTTGGTCGCAAAAACTTGCTCTTTTCTCTCATGCCTAACTATGTCTCTATCTGCTTTGCTTACTATCTTCTCCATCAATATATGGGTTTACTCAGCTTTAAAATTGGTTTGTGGGTTTTGCCGCACAACGATTGGAACTTGTGCATTTGTGTTAACAACTGAGCTTGTGGGGAAAAGATGGCGAGGCCAAGTGGGAGTGATAGGATTCTTTTGTTTCACAATAGGGGTCTTATCACTACCAGCTATAGCTTATTTTAATAGAGGTTCTTCTTGGAGGTATCTCTATGTATGGACTTCTATCCCAGGAATCTTGTATTCTATGTTAGTTCACTTCTTTGTTCATGAGTCACCTAGATGGCTATTTGTGCGTGGACGTAAAGAAGAAGCGGTGGCCACATTGAAAATCATTGCACCACCTAGCCATAGTGGTTATTTAACTTGGAGCTTCTCTGGGGTTTCGTTTGAACAAGAAACATGCAATAATGGGAATGTTTACTCAACTATTAAGATGTTGGTGCAGAAAAGATGGGCTTTTAGAAGGTTGTTACCGGTTATGGTGATAGGTTTTGGGATTGGAATGGTGTACTATGGCATGCCATTAGGCCTAGGAAACTTGTCATTCAATCTCTACTTGAGCGTCACATTCAATGCAGTTAGGACTCATGCTAGTCACGTGGGGACTCTTGTGGGTATTAAGGTCTGACTCCACCTCCAAAGCCACGTCAGATTGCTCATGCACGTCCTTCCTTTTGGCCTGAGCTTGTGCTAAATTCATGGGATTGTATCCCTTATAACCATCAATTATCTTATCAGTCCAATTACTTTCAAAAAAAGGAAATCCAAATTTAATTTGAATCGTTCCTTTAAAGTTAAATCATTTTGAATAATGCAACTAGCTTTTTCATGATTGTGTCTAGCACTTTCCCATACAACTAACTAGGCCACATGTTGTGGTGAGATAGGGACACTTGTCACCATCTTATGCATTCCCTCTCTCTTTTATAATCAATTCTAGCGGGCTATAAGGGATTTCCTACCATGTAATGCATCTCACCTCATTTTCCTTACACACCACCTCTTTTCTATTATAAAGAGGAGAATGACCTCACTACTTGGTACTCACATAGGGTTGTACACGGTACAATGCAACCGGTTCTACACTAATCTCACAAGTGTAAATTGTGATTTCTCCACATGCTTAATCCACACCTCAATTATAGAGGGGTGGGAATTGGTTTACAGAAGGTGCGGTGCACCATACTAGCTCGATATGGTTAGTTTGATTATGTAACCTTGAAAGGAAAATGCTATAAACATTAATTCAACACAGTGAACTTAACAAAATAAAAAATAACTCTAGATGCATATATGATAGATGACCTTAAAGACGGAGTGAGAAACTTGAGTTAGGGAGGCAAATTTTTTTTTCAATCATTTAAAAATAATTGACATAGGCCACAAATATCAAATAGGTGGGTAATTTATTTATTTTTTTGAGATAAATAAGAACGATAATTTTATTTTATTGATAAAACTTTTTTTTAGAAAGAAACTAATAAGAACCAACTAGTAATAGTGGATTTGAAAAGTAATAAATATTTTTTATTCTTGATTTGTATTCTAATTTCTAAATATCTTTTAATAGTCACGGATTTGCTTTTATTATCTATTACTACTCTTAATTTGATATTATAAATTTAACATCAATGAATAATAAATGCTTAATAATATATAAAAAATATTTAATAATAATTTGATAGATGTGTCCGGTGTTCTTACTTTCCAAAAATTGCCGTGTTGACGTGTTTTTTGTATTTGTATCCGTATCAGTGCTTCTTAGATTAATGTTACATTCTTCTGTTGACCAATTTTATTCAAGTCAGCCACTTTCAACTCTCCTCACATAAATTTTGATTTTAGGGTCTATTTTACCATTTGACGCTTCCAAATCGGGCAAGATGATTTATTACTCATTTCTTCTGGGTTCAATTAATGCAAAGGTTTCTTCTAGGGTCTTTAACTCGCTCATATGCCTTTCACGGGTAATGTTGTCTCAACCGATTTCGTATTTCCGGTTGTTAGTGTTGCCAATGCCATTATCTGTGCACAAACGTTGGTGCCATGAGTTGATGCCACCACTCTTGTCACCCATGCAACTTAGACCGACAATAGCAACCACAAACTAGCCATAACAACTGTGTTCCATACATAATACTTATGTTCCGACATTGTTCATCACTTATCACCATTGTTTGCGATCATAGATCTTTAACTTGCGCATCCCAAATTCACTTCAATATTCCACCTTCAATTTGGGAACATGCATGATAGAGATATTAAGGCCCAGGCCCATTCTAGAGTCTAGAGATTTAATCTACTAATACTACTTGTACTGTTATATTGAAAGTCTTATATGGCATGTTAGTAATATCATTCACATTATATAAAAATTCATGCTTATTTTAGCATAAAATCCTAATTTTTATTTTATTTTACAGGTAACTATTTTTAAAACACATTCAATTATCTACTCTAAATTTTATTTCATTAAAATATCAAAATTTTTTATTTTTTAATTGTTTCTCTCTTTTCACACACTATAGCAACCATTCACTTTCTTCATTTATTCTCAAGAGACACAAAGAAAGAATGAAAAATTGAAATGCATAATGCATATTTGCACAAGCACTATAGCAAAATCCAATTTTGCACAATAGATGCATAAATTGACGTGGGTATTTTTTTTTTTTTTTGGGTTGATTTAGCAAAATTTGAAACTTATGCTATTTTACATATATTAACGTGAATACTCTAATAATATAGTAAAATATAAGGGTAAATTACACCTTTTCACCATAAACCTTTCACTTGGATTACAAAATCCTCCCTAAATTTCAAAATGCGAAATCTTCCCCCCCCCCCCCCCCCCCCAAAAAAAAAAAAAAAAAAACCATCTAAGTGGGGGTTAACTTTGACCAAAAAATTAGACATGTGATAAACACATGAGATTTGAATAATTGAGGGTATCTATAAGGCATTTAACATTAACAAAAGGGAAGATGCTGCAGGGTTCCTTGTGTCCAACCAGCTCAGCCAAGAGTCCTACCAAATGAGAAGGTGGTACCTAGTGATTAAATTTCTTCAAGGTCATAAGCTACCTAGGACAGTAAACAGCAAACTTAATTTAAAAAAAAAAAAAGTGTAGGAATTTATGTCCAAATTAAGACAATTTCATCAAACAATGTTGTAGATTCTCACATAACATATTTTCAAAAAAAAAAAAAAAAAACCACCTTTACTTTTGTTACAAGTAAATTTGCAGGCCGAAAGACATAAATCTCTGCAAATTCTTGAATAGTGTGTTCTACGTGTTACGAATTAAGGTTTATCACAAACATCAGCGAACAAGGAAAAAAAAATACTAAAAATTACACCAAGCAATCTATCCCCCCAAAAAGGGAGAAAGATGAAGACTAATTCTCACCTAGGGTTTTTGATAATCTTACCAAGCATGAGCTTGAAGCATTTACTGGTGAATTATTTGCATGACCCACCGTGATTGTACTTTCTGAAGAGTCTTGATAGATACTAACTATTTCTTTAGCTTTAACACCACTTGGTCTACTTCTTGAGCTGGTTATATCATCAAATTTCCAGTTAGTCAAATATCCAGGTCTTGAAGTTACGGTGCCAACTTCAATGTCTCCCAAAAGCATTGCCACCACACGTGACATTGATGGTCGTAATGTAGGTGATGCTTGAGTGCACAAAAGAGATACTCTTATCACTCGTTTTACATCTTCCTCATTGATTTTAGATAACGTAGGGTCCACAAGTTCAACTTCACGATTATTTTCATATAGCTGCCAAGTCTGTGAAAGATAAGATTTATCATAGCACTATTAAGATGAATGTGTGTGAAGAGAAAAAGTGAGTGGGAGGAAAAAGAGAGAGAATAGTACTTTATATTATTTTATTAGGTAGAGAAAGAGACTAAGAGAGTATTAAACAAAATCTAAAGAAAATCAAATTTCAAAATATTTTTCATGATTTTTATAAGGTTAATAGAAAATATAAACGAGCATTAGAAAAATTACAAAGTTCGGTAACAAACTTGGTTGTTGCCTAAGGCCACAACTCCACTCAATATATTTTTATTAGATGTGAATTTTGACAAATCTACTATTAGATTACATTTTCTTCTTATATACTCTATACTTGCAAAATTTTCAGAAGATCACAGATCAATACCTATGTCATCAATCAAATATTTGAATTTTAAGTTTTTCTAGCCTAAAATTATGTATAACAAATAAGTTTATGAATTGAGTAGTAAATAACATCTGATTGACATGAAATTTGAAATATTTGTTAAGAATAAAAAAAACATGTAGTTCAATGGTTATATTTTCAAAATATGTAGTTTTGTTTTTTTTTAATGAGAGTTGTAACCTTAGACTACAATCAAGTCATTTGTAGCCAAATTTTGTCATAAGAATTATTATTTCATTTAAATAAGACCATTTTCAAAATAACTTTATAAATTAGCACATTCACTTGCAAAAATATAAAATTTTAAATCATAAATAAATGTAGTAAAGAACCCAAGTTCAATGGTAGTAATAAATTGAGAGAAAGATAAAGAAAATACATATATCTTTTTTCTTATCAAAAGATAATATTTATCCAATAAAGGACATATATGGCATATTAGGATCCAATAAGTGACAATCCAAATAAAAATTTCAATATCAAAGAAAGTGCGAACTTTAAAAATACAATTTATGAATAAATGAGAAATACACATGACAAAATAAAACTTATTTAAGACAGTGTAAAACTTTAAAAAAAAAAAAAAAAATCCTATACCAACTAAAATACTGGAGACACTCACAAATTAAGCTGAAAACCCAATATATATACCCATACCCAATGGTGCTTTCACACTTACATAATAATCATACTCTCAATTCACACATCTGGGTATTTGTCAACACAAAAATTACTTCCATAGTAATCTTTGAAGAAACCCATTTCAAAATTCTTTTAAGAGCCTTCTCTCTACAATGGCCGAAAATTGGACTAAAGCTATCAAACTCTTTGCAACACTAACTATATTTTAGATTGGCAGTGCTTACTTGCTTAGGTGTGAGATAAAAATTAGTGGCTTAAGCAAATAAGCTGACATGTTTGTTTAAATTTAAAGGTATCTTATTTTTAAAATGCATGGTTTGCTTCTCCTTGAAACAAATAGCTAGCTAGTATCAAATAAACTACCAAATTAAAAACATAATAAATTTCTTTGTGGACTAATTAGGATAGCTTTCTTATGGGATAAGAATTATCAAATTACTTCTTTAACATAGAATGGACTTTTTTTCCACTTTAAGAAAACCCAAACTATATCAAAATAGGATTTTGAGCTAATTTCTCTCAAATGTCAACACAAACATGATCTTACTAGGAGGATCAGTCTATGGAGACTCATTTCATTTCCTATTAAGTGGAAGGGGATAAGTTATTCTGGTTCCCTATGATTTCCGTACTTCCCTTTTGATAAAATTGCGTTTCAAACCTTCAATGTTGCTTCAAGTTTACGCATAAATAACATACTTACAGTTATGGATAGATAATGGTTGTGATGAACCAAAAACCATAGCCTGATCCCAAAAAAAAAAAAGAAAAAAAAAAGAAAAAAGAAAAAAAAAAGGATAAATGCTTCTGGAATTTTGCCACAGACCATGCAACCAATTATATATAGAAAAAAGAAGAAGATAAAAATTACATATATGAAGCAAAAAATATTGTTCATACCCATTCAAGAAGATACATCTTTTCTTCTTCAGCCAAGTTTTTGTCAAAATTTGGCCTTCCACTAATAATCTCTAAAGCCATAACACCAAATTCAAACACATCTACCTTCTCTGTAAGGTGTCCACGCATGGCATATTCCGGTGCAAGATACCCACTATATTAGTAATAACCATATGCACAATTAGTCCAACAAAAATAAAATATAAGAATAAGCCAAGAACTTTATAACTCACTTAGCACCTCCCAGTAATTTCAATAAAGACATTTAGGATTCATATCTCTATGTATAATTCGAAATTGTGAGTCCTCATGAAGATAAGCTAAACCTCTTGCAACACCCAAGCATATACCATAGCGTGTTGACAAGTTGAGATTCAAACCTGTGCGTCCTGAGTCATGCAAAAGTGTAAAGCATAACACACACACACACAGAGAGAGAGAGAGAGAGAGAGAGAGAGAGAGAGATTAATTCACATACTAAATAATGCTTGAGTAAGACATCCATTCTCTAGATACTCATAAACAAGGAGTTTTTTATCTCCCTCAATGCAACACCCATGCAATTTCACAAGATTACTATGTTGCACAGCAGATAGAGTAGCAATCTCAGTTATGAACTCATTCTTTCCTTGGTGTGATGCTACAGATAGTTGCTTCACGGCAATGACTCTCCCATCAATAAGTCTTCCCTATTTAGTACAAATTTTCAAAAAAATTTATTAAAGAAAATAGGTAAAGAAGCATATCATTACTTACCAGTCCACATAACTTATTACAAAAAATTTGATTCCCCACAATCCACATAACACTATTTTACGCTGAATTCTTAACTTTCCTAAAACACTATCCTCGCTATAAGATATTTGTAATGTAATGAATTTTGGACAACAAGGAATTAAACTATTATAATCATGACTTAAAATTGTTTAGGTTATGTGTAAGAGAATGAAAAAAAAGGAGAGTTCGGCTAATTAGGATGGATGGCTTAATAGATGCAATTTATACTTCTTATCTGATTGACGGCTCAAGTCATACAATGTAAAACAAAACCACACAATATTTTTATATATAAAATGTATATGGATAAAACAAAAAAACTGCTCAATGGTTATTTTCACCATGAAATTGTATTTGCAGTTTAATGATTTTCAATTTCATGCCTCATAGACTCATACTATTCAAAGTAAAAGTATTAGCAGGGATGACAAGATTCCTAATATAAATGCTCTACAAAGCACTATATTGCTTTCATTTGGTCCAAAACTTGGATTTTTAAAATCAAATACTTGCTTTCTAGAGTCTTTTTCCCTCCAATGATGCAAGCAATACATCTAGCAAGCTATAAACTACCAAAAAGATCGTCTTATGGATCCCATTTCCTAGATCAGGTAACCAATGACAATACAAATCTCTAGAAAAGAAAAATAATATCGTTATTTGATGCTCCTAACAATTAAATTAGTCACAAAAAAATAATCTTGTTCGCTAATGACTTCAAATTTTTGGTTAGAATCTCCTAATAGTAAAGCATTGTGCAACTTCTTTAATTGTACCAAATGTGATCACTCAAAATTGTATACCTTCCACAAATTGTAATTACTCTAATGGTTCTTATAATGGTTCCCATAATTATCAAATCTAATAAACATCAGCAGAGATGATTTTTTCTTAACACTTCATTTTTATTTGTCTTTCACAAACAACTACTTAAACAATAAACCATCCATGAGGATATTACATTTCTAGTGTTATGAGTAATAGGGGCAAAACAGTAATATCATGTACTTAATATATAAATAATATTTTATGTGTTAGGGTTGACTTATCAAACCCTAAAACACTTTCACAGTAAACAACATGGTATCAAAGCCACCAACCTGCCGTTGCTGTTAACCCTCCGGCCACCACCCACCGATATTGTTGTCGTCGGCAACCATATCCTTACTATCTCCGAAGACCCTAATAGAGACTCCAACGATCTCGATTTAGTGTCTGAAGGAGTTGTCTAACGCCGGTGACCCTCTCTACGGTCTTGCGACACCAGATCGACATCGCCTGTTCGCGAGAGAGGCAGGGTTTTACTCGCCCTCCTCTGGCGACCATCCTAGCTTACTCGCCAATCCTCGCACTGCCATTCCTGCACCCTAGCGCCACCACTAGAGTTTTTCAATTAAGGGTTTCAACCATGGTTTGATTTTTTTTTTTTCCTTCTCTCTTTCAATATGTTCTCTGATTATCTGTTCAGGCAGCCTTAGGTTGATGTTTAGTGGTGGATTGGGCATTTTTTTTTTTTTGGTGTTGGTATGGATTTGTTACTGCCTTGTTTTTGGAATAGTTTGGTGTTGATTCTTTGATAGATGAGTTGCTGTTGGCGTGGCTGATTGGTTGAAGTACATTGGTTGTTGGTTGGAGTTTGTTTTAATTCAGTTCAACATATTTCTTTAGTGTTAATTAGTTTGTTCTTCAGATTGCTATTATGGAGT
Source organism: Quercus glauca (assembly GCA_023736055.1). Classification (NCBI taxonomy): domain Eukaryota; kingdom Viridiplantae; phylum Streptophyta; class Magnoliopsida; order Fagales; family Fagaceae; genus Quercus; species Quercus glauca. The sequence continues at coordinate 4,068,822 of CM043318.1, forward strand.
CCAAAGATAGTGCTCAGCCCCTTAATTATTTCTTATCTCTTGATATGTTATCAATTACCTCCATTCGTCTAAATGGTAGATTTATGCTCAGTGGGCACAGGCAATTGAAGTCTTTCTGCTTGGTAGAAAGAAGTTTGATTACATGATTAAGGAACCTCCTATACCTACAGACCCTAAATTTATTGATTGGAGAGCCGAAGATGCATAAATTAGGAGTTGTTTGTGGAATAGCATGGAGTCTAAGATCAATTGTAGTTTGGTTTTCTTACCAACGGCTAAACTTGTTTGGGAACAAGCCAAGGAACTTTACTTTGGTGTTAACAATTTGAAGCGGATTTATGATCTTCATCAAAATTATTTCTCCTTGAGTTTGAGTGATATGTCTTTGGAAGACTATTATAACAAGTTTAAGGGTGTATGTGAAGAACTCAATATTTATCAGCCTATCTCTTTTAATGTTAAAATTATGAAGAAACAACGAGATTCTATGCATATTGCTCGCTTCCTCTCTGGATTGCCTAAAAGTTTGAATCCAGTAAAATCACAAATTTTAGCTAGTCCAGACCTCCCTTCATTAAGTGAAGTTTTTGGTAGACTTCGATAGGGCACATTATTTGATTCAAGTACTGACATTTTCTCTTCCTCCAATACTGATGCATTACCTTCTGCTGATCAATCTGCCTTTACCACTTATATGGGGAGTAATAGAGGTGGTCGTGGAGGTCGAGGTCATGGGGGCCAAGGTCGTGGAGGTCGTGACCAAGGGGGTCGTGGTAGTGAACAAGGGGGTCATGGTAAAGGATGTGGCCTTCGTAAGTGCACTTATTGTCATGGTGAAAATCATACAATAGACTTTTGTTGGGAGTTGTATGGTAAACCCTCAGCTCACCAAGCTAGTTTTCAAGTTCAAGAACCGCCTTCACAGTCACATCCACCAACATCCAGAGTAGTCTCTATCCCTGAGGAAGAGTACAATCGCCTCTTGTCTCTGCATTCCAACTTTGTTGGGTCTGATTCTACTGCTACTTTGGCTCAACAAGGTACTTCCACTGCTTGTCTTGCCACTCAGGACCCTTGGGTCATTGACTCAGGTGCTACTAATCATATGATAGGTACCTCAGGTTTACTCTCTGATCTTGAGCAATCTAGTAGTCTTCCCAATGTTACATTGGTAGATGGCTCAACCACTACAGTTTCTGGTTTGGGCACTGCCAATCTTAGTCCTAATCTTTCTTTCTCTTCTGTCTTGTATATTCCTGATTTTCCTTTTAACTTTTTGTAATTTAGTAAGCTTACTAAAATTTTAAATTGTGCTGCCATTTTTTTTTATCCACTCATTGTATCTTTCAGGATCTTAAGACGGGGAAGATTATTGGTGGAGGGCATGAAGCCGGTGGACTCTATTACTTGGATCAATGTGGTTCTTCCCGTTTAGTGGCTTCTCATTTGTCTATCTCGCATCTTCAGCATCATTGTCGCCTTGGACATCCATCTCTCAAGAATTTGAAGTCATTAGTTCTGTCGTGTCGTCAAATTGAGTCTTTACAATGTGAAGCATGTTAGTTGGGTAAACACTATAGGGTGCCTTTTGCCTCTAGGCGTGTTAGTAGTCCTTTTCAATTAGTTCATTCTGATATTTGGGGTCCAATAAACACTCCCTCATTGTTGGGATTTAGATATTTTGTCATTTTTGTTGATGATTATTCTAGAGTCACCAATCTTTATATTATGAAAGAACGGTATGAATTGTACTCAATTTTCAAATCATTTTATATGGAAATAAAGACTCAGTTTAATGCTTCACTTCATATTTTTCGGTCTGATAATGCTCGTGAATATTTTCATACATCTTTGTCTCAATTTTTTGATGATCATGGTATAATTCACCAATTTTCATGCACCCATACTCCACAACAAAATGATGTTGCTGAACGCAAAATGCGTCATTTGTTAGAGGTCACTCGTGCCTTAAAGTTTCATATGCATGTTCCCAAATCATACTGGAGTGATGCTGTTCTCACTGCCTATCACCTAATTAATCATATGCCTTCCACTGTTCTAGGTGGTCAGATCCCTTCTATTGTGCTCTCTCCTGATACACCTTTGTTTCATCTACCTCCTAAGATCTTTGGCTGTGTGTGCTATGTTCATATCTTAGGTCCAAGGAGTGACAAACTTGATCCTAGATCCATTAAATGTGTTTTTCTTGGGTATTCTCGTACCCAAAAAGGATACCAATGTTACTCACATACTCTTTGGTGTCATTTCATTAGTGTTGATGTCACATTTGATGAATCTCAGTCATATTTTTCTCCTTCGGTTGCTAGTGATTGTTCTCCTCCTTTTCTTCCTTTCCTACCACATGTGTCTCCTATTGAATCTCCTCAAAAACCACCCCAGGTATATTGTCATCGGCAGAAACCTTCAACAGAGACCTCTACCCCGCCTAGTGGTTCGACTTCTGATCTTGCCCCTCTTCCAATTGCTTTGCGCAAAGCGTTCTTGTACCTCTCACCCTATCTCTTAGTTTGCCTCTTATGGTCACTTGTCTTCATCTCTTCATGCCTTTACCACATCCTCATGCTTCTTCAACTTGTCCAACACTGTGTCTTTTAATTTTTCTTTAACTTCCTTTCTCAAATTTTTTTTTCAAAACTGCTCTTTTTTTCGATAGTCGTGTGGTGGAAAATCCAATGCCTCGTCTTTTAAATTTCACAATTTCATCTTTCTTGGACTTTCTCTCATTTTTTGAATTCAAAACTTATCTCTCTCTTCTTCTTTTTTGGATAGTCGTGTGGCGGAAAATCCAACACCTCTTCTTTTAAATTTCACATTTTGACTTTTGAGTGGCTAGCTGTTAGCCACTTCCACTCTCCCACTCCAGTGTCATTTTTTTTTTTCAATTCATAAATCCTTTTGTATTGTGAAATAGTTGGACATGGCACTCACAGAATGGGCTTTATTATAGTTTGGGACATGGCTAATATTATTAAAGGAGGTAAGATTTTAGATCTCTATCGAATATACAAATATTTACATGAATTTTGAAAGACTATTACACTTTAATTAAATATAATATCCCTTATTACTCTTAAGATATATGTTTAACATTATATGAAAAATAAATGCTTAACAATATATAAAAAATACAAATAAAAATATATTTAATATACGTATCCCCGTCTTGCTGTGTTCTAATTTTTTAGAAATTGCCATGCCATTGTGTTGTACCTTTTCCTGTATTTGTGTCCTTAGGTTGGTAGGGAAGCTTTAGTCTCTAACTTATTGGATTATTCGTTGGATGGGGAGGTAAAAGCTGGAATGTTTGCTTTCACAAGGATTTTCATGACTGGGAGGTTGAGATAGTGAATTCTTTCTTTAACCATATTTACTCTCGACTGCCTAGTGGGGAGTATAGGATGTGACAGAGTTTAAATGGGAGTGGCAAGTTTAATGTTCAGTCTTATTACAAGGATATCCATGGGGCCAATGTTAATATTTTCCCTTGTAAGAGTATATGGTGTGTTAAGGCCCCTAAGAGTGTGTCTTTCTCTTTGTTGACGGTAGTTTGGGGTAAAGTAGTCTTGTTAAGTAGGACTTCTCTTTAGTAGAATGGTGCAGCAGGAAAATAGTGAACCATTTATTGCTTCGTTGGGATGTTACTTATGCTATGGTGTGAAGTTCTTAACATATTTGGAGGTCAGTAGGTGATGCCTCTGACAGTAACATCCCTTTAATTTAGGTGGAGGAATTGGTTTGGGAAGCATTTGTTAGAAATTTGGAATGTAGTGCCATCATGTTTAATGTAGTGTACTAAGGCTCTCTCTTCCCCCGTCTTTTCCCCCAGTTTGGGCTGATAACAAAACCGTGGATCCACATCAGCCTATCTCATGTCAACCAAACTAAGAAAAATTATGGGTCCTACAGGCTACAGAAAGAAATTAACTTATCCTCCCTCCTTTTTCATTCCATCCAAACAATATATTAAGGGTCTTAAATAAACCATGTTAAGCTCATGATCTGTGGGCTAGTATAGTGTTTTTATGCTCATAGCTAAATAATTTTCTACTTGTTTCATATGGTACTTTAGTGCAAGTTGTTTTGTTCTCATTTGAGATTGCTAGAAGATAGAAATTGTTGGCTGCACATGTTAATGAGGCTGTCTTTGTCATGGCTAGGTTGGTTTTTTGTGTTTGAGGGGAAGTTTTAATAAATCAGTAGTAGACAAACGAAATAAATGTTATTTAACATGCTAGATCCAACCAGAATTTAAAACCTATAGTTTATCTTGCTAAGACCATTTATTTGTATCAATTATTTAACATATATATATATATATACAATTGATATTTGATACGACAATGTCCATATTTTAAACCCACACTACTCAAATAAAATATTTTACCAAGGTTAGGTTATGTGCCAATCATAGCTGCTTGACGTGGCACACACTTTACTCTCCCCTTAGCCTAAAACAACTATAAAAGCCTTTATTCATTCACATTCCTCTTACTCCTCAACCCTGCCTGATAATAAACAGTTACAAATGGCCGATTCAACACCACTTCTCTCCCAACCCAACTCGGTCAAGTCAGAAAGCACTCCTCCACCTCTAGAAAAACACCATCCATCTCTTGATTCCACCATTGAAAGATGTATAGGAGATTTTGGATGGGCTCAATTCCTCCAAGCACTACTTGTATCAAGTGCATGGATATTTGATGCACAGCAAACATTCATTACTGTCTTCACTGATGCACACCCAACATGGCACTGTACTACTCATCAACATGGTTGCAACTCTATCTCCAACATTTGCTATCTTCCGAAGAATTCATGGGCATGGGATTGGCCTTCCCATACTTCAATCATATCAGAATGGAACTTAGAGTGTGCTGCCTCCATTATCACTGGCTTGCCTGCATCTTCTTTCTTCATGGGTTGTCTAGTGGGTGGACTTGTTCTTGCCACACTTGCTGATTCCTCACTTGGTCGCAAAAACTTGCTCTTTCTCTCATGCCTAACTATGTCTCTATCTGCTTTGCTTACTATCTTCTCCACCAATATATGGGTTTACTCAGCTATAAAATTGGTTTGTGGGTTTTGCCGCGCAACGATTGGAACTTGTGCACTTGTGTTAACAACTGAGCTTGTTGGGAAAAGATGGCGAGGCGAAGTGGGAGTGATAGGATTCTTTTGTTTCACAATAGGGTTCTTATCACTACCGGCTATAGCTTATTTGAATAGAGGTTCTTCTTGGAGATATATCTATGTATGGACTTCTATCCCAGGAATCTTGTATTCTATGTTAGTTCACTTCTTTGTTCATGAGTCACCTAGATGGCTATTTGTGCGTGGACGTAATTAAAGAAGAAGCGGTGGCCACATTGAAAAGCATTGCACCACCTAGCCATAGTGGTTATTTAACTTGGAGCTTCTCTGGGGTTTCGTTTGAACAAGAAACATGCAATAATGGGAATGTTTACTCAACTATTAAGATGTTGGTGCAGAAAAGATGGGCTTTTAGAAGGTTGTTACCGGTTATGGTGATAGGGTTTGGGATTGGAGTGGTGTACTATGGCATGCCATTAGGCCTAGGAAACTTGTCATTCAATCTCTACTTATCTGAGCTACCATCTTCATTGGTCACTATCTTGCTTATAGGTAAGTTGAACAGAAAAATTTCGGTGCTTGCTTTCACAATGATTAGTGGGATTTTAAGTATCATGTGTGCTTTGAAAGGCCAGGTGTGGGCAAGATTCCAAATTGGACTTGAGCTAATATCTTTCTTCAGTGCATCTACTGCCTTCAATATATTACTCATATTCACAATAGAGTTGTTCCCTACTTGTGTGAGGAACTCAGCTACTTCGTTAGTGAGACAAGCACTTGTGTTTGGTGGTGTGTTTGGTCCGATGCTAGTGGCTGCTGAGAGCAGAAATGAAATTTCATCCTATGGGGTGTTTGGGTTAGTGATAGGACGTTGTGGGCTTTTTGCAGTGTGTTTGCCAGAGACAAGAGGCAGAACAATTTGTGATATAATGGATGAGGAAGAACTCAAAGAGAAAGCAGCATGTAATAGTGTAGGTGATGTCTTGGCTTAATTTGCTTTTGGTTTGCTCAAATTATGTGAGAATAATTGTACAAGGTTGTGTAGTGATTGGTAAAAAAAAAAAAAAAAAAAAAAAAAAAAAAATTTCATGTACTATATAATAAAAGTTGGGTTTAGAAATCGTGGCTACGTCAAGTAGCTTTACCAAATCGCATAAATTTTTTTAGATTTTTAAAAAATGTATATAAATTTTCTTTTCTTATAATTTCTAAGTTGATAAATATCTTAATTTGATTACAATCCAAATTCTTTATCTAATCCATCTAATCTGTATTTTTTACGTGTAGTGTATTATAAAAAATATGCAGCAACTTTCTTAATACAATAAAAGTTGGGTTTAGAAATCACGGTTGTGTCAAGTGTCTTCGCCAAATTATAGAAATTTTTTTAGATTTTTAGAATTTTTTTTTAAATATATAAATTTTCTTCTCCTATAATTTCTAAGTTAATAAAAATTTTAATTTTATTACAATCTAAATTCTTCATCTAATCTATCTAATCCTTATTTTTTTATGTGTAGTGCATTATTAAAAAAAAGCAGCAACTTTCTTATTTTTTAATTACTACAGTACACGTTTATATATTGAAAAAAGGTAATTAATGCGGTGATTCTGAAATACCACTTCCAAAAACTAAATAGATAATCCTAAAACACACAAGTAAATAAATAAAACTAAATAGATAATCCTAAGACAAATAAATAAATAAATGAAAAAGAAGAAGAATTTGGTCACAATTGGAATACAAATCTGCATCAAATACCACTTATATTATATATAAGTAATCAACTATTCTTCTATTATTCAATAATTAAATAAAATCTATTCTTCTCTTTCTTTATCAATTTTAGGGATAAACACAAAAGCTTAATTATTGTTAATTTGTTTTTAAATTTTTTTCTTAACTGTTATTGTTAGTTAAATAATTAATTCATGTTGAAGTTAGACACTCATTTTCTAAAACACAGGTCTTATCTTCTTTTTTCTCCCCAAATCCCAGGTCTACTAATATTCCTATACAACAAGCTATTTAGTATTTAAATTTCAGTCATTATGTGAGCTCACCCCCACAAAAAAAAGTTAATTAACTTTGGCGCCCAATGCAATGCCTCAAAACAGTAATCAACCCAAAGAACAGGAATAAGTAGACAAAGAATTGTGGTGGTGGGATTATGAGGACCAAAATGGCCAAGTACCACTATTTGGCAAAATATGTATACCGGTTTTTCAAAAGTCTCAACATCGTTTATGTGTGTGGCATCTTGAAAGGAATGCTTTTGCAAATCTACATGATAAGGAAGTATATGAAAGTTTAATTAGGTGTATGGTAGGATATGTTACACCAGATGAATTTGAAGACATGTGGAAGAAAATGGTCGACAATAACAATTTACATAACCATGAATGGTTGCATGAAATGTATGCTAAAAAAATGAAATGGGTTGAAGCTTACATGAGCTGTCATTTTTTTTCTGGGTGCAAGAGTACACAACGTTGTGAAGCCATGAATGCATTCTTGAATAGATTTTTGGATAGGAAGACTAGGCTTTATGAGTTGTTCCAGCAAGTTGATAGAGCACTTTCACGTATTAGACACAATGAGATGGGGGTAGATTTTTTTTCAAATTATACTGAACCTATTCTGATTACTAGGTTAGCTGAAATAAAGAAACATGTTGCTACTATATTCACAAGGGAGATATTCAGCATGGTTCAAGAAGAATTATTGAATGAACAAAAATTCATTGTGCTTTACTACATAGATAAGGAAGGATATTGTACGTACACCTTATCTCAGTATGCATCCCCTGACTTAAGATGGGAGGTTGTGTATTGTTAAGTTGATCAATCTATGAAGTACTCTTGTTTGCTATTCGAGTCGTATGGATATCCTTATAACATGTTTCATAAATTTTCAACATTTTTTTACTGTATTGACCAAAACATCAATACTGGCTAAAACATCCAAAAAAATCCATGGACAATTAGTACCGACCAGTACTATCATTCACTACCTTATATTTTATCTGAGACGATCTAAAAAAGTATCCGTATCAGTTTAAGGCTGGTACGGTATATTTTCCTAGTGCACCAAGTATTGGATGGTATTAACCCCATTGTCCATAACTCTTAAACATAAAAGGAGATTCCTGGTTGGCCTAAGGGGATTCTGTTGTCCATAATCCTTTGTGTGTGTGTGTGTGTAAGAACTAGGATTTTTTGGCTTTTAAAGTTTGAGGTTGTTTTCATTTTTTTCTTTTATGTTTCAAAATTTTCATTCTCACCATGTTTGTTTGCATTTTCATATTGGCATTATCGTTCATTCTATTATTAATTTGGAGACATTTAGGGTTCATTTAAGATCCACTTAATTTGCTGAAATTGAAATTTTTTTTACTGAAAATATTGTAAATAAAGGTAAAAGTTAACTAAAATAGTATAGTAGGACTCATGAATAGTACCAAAAAGTGCAGGGGAATGTATCGCTCTGTTTGTTTCAGCAATGATGTTTTCTAGAAAATGAGTCATTTTCCAAGAAGCATTTTTTATAAAACTACTCATTTTTCAATGTTTGGTAGCAACTTTAAATGAGTTGAAAAACAACCTCTTAACTTCCCTTATTTAGCTTCCCGTGAAATAGATTTGTTTTCCAAAAAAATTTAATGGAAAACAATTTCTAAAAATAAGTCATACTTTTTATGTTGACCAAATATAGTTTTTCTTTGACTTATCTTTTTTTATGCTACCAAAAATGAAAAATACAGAAAACTACTAAAAATAAGTCATACTTTTTATGTTGATCAAATATAGTTTTTCTTTGACTTATCTTTTTTTATGCTACCAAAAATAGAAAATACAGAAAACTATCTTTATACAAGGTTTTCCATCGAAACAAACGGAGCATATGAATAGTAGTAAAAATAAGCTGAATAGTAAAATAAGTGGGTAAAAATAATTTTTACCGAACAAACACATAGAATTTTTGGGTGACGTGGCTCAATGTAGACACCACTTGTGTTACACTTAACGGTCAGATTTATAGTGAAAATGGACATGAGAGAAAATATGAAATTGAAATCAAACACAAAGGGTCAAAATTTTTGAAACATAAAGGTACAAAATGAAAACAAACCCAAATTTTAAGTGCTAAAAGTTTACTTTAGTCTAGTAATTTATTGTAATGTATTAATGGGGTAAATTAGAAATTGCATTGATTATCTATAGATGTTGCACAACATATTTATATAAAGAAATTTATATGGTTATTTTTATCAAATTTATGCAAGAATGATTTTTATCAAAAAGAAAAGAAAATAATGATTTAAAGTATAACATTTTTCCGAATATTTTTTTGGGAAACAAGTGAAACAAAAACATCAAAAGGTAAAAACAAATTTAATAACCCACGCAATAAATGATATAAAAAATAATTGTGTACTTAAATTATTAAATATTTAGAACTTCACTAAAATAATATGTTAATGTTTTTATTTAAAGTAATATATATATATATATATATATATATATATATATACATATAATCAATTAACTAATTAATTTTTATTTGTCATTCTTACTCAAATTGAGTTGTTTTAACTACAATTGAAATAAGGTATAGAAAATAATAATAATTACACACAAAGATATAAAAGATAATTACACGCTTAAATTAGTAAAAATAGTTAAATATTTATAAATTCACTCAAAAAATTGTTCATATTCTTAATATCCTCTCTTTTTAATGACATGCTATATAAATTATCTAAATATTCTAACACATAATAAGTACTATACATAAATATATAATATAATCTCTTCACATGGGACATTGATAGAGGGAATGATGCTATAAGAGCAGCCACAGCAGCGGAGCTAAAAATTTAGATTTTTAGCTCCATAAAAAGTTATTTTATGTACACACATGCTGTAGCAGTGGATCTATTTTAGTTTTTAACACAATAAAATAATATAAACATCACAATAAAATAATATATTTACTATAATAAAATAATATATCCACTACAACAAATAACAATCACAACCACCTGTAATTGCCACCACTACCGCCGCCGCCGCCTACTCTTCTACCGCCACCGTCGCCACTGCCGACTCTTCTACTGCCACATGATAGCAAATCGCCTAGTGTTAACAAGTGATTTTTTTAATCCCAAATTATACTTATACATTTTTTTTTTTTACTAAAACAATTTCTCAATCATCATGATAGCCTATTATCGTCTCAATTGTTCGGAAGCAATCTTGGAATAATGTGAACTACGAAATGGAGGAACTTTATAAGAAAACATATAAAATAGAACACATATTATAGCAGGAACAATGTAGTCCATACATTACTCACATACATAACTCAAACCAAATTACAATAAAACTCACACACTTGCAAAAGTTCCTATGACTCATTCTTCTAAATATACAAAAAAGAAAGTTCCTACGACTCATCTTGCAATTGCCATAAATGTTCAATGAGGTCCGACTAGAGTTGAAAATGAATTTCTCAGTCTCTAATGCGTCCATACCTCTCAATGTATGACATAAATCCATCACTTTGTTCACGTAACACTTGCAGAGGAGGGTTATCCACTCCATCAATTTGTTCATAATCCAAGTCTACCACTTAATTATCATTCCGCTCATCTTCAACAATCATGTTATGGAGAATTATGCACGCTTTCATGATCTTTTGGAGTGTTTCAAGATGGAAAATCGTGCAGGTCCACAGAAAATTGCGAAACGTACTTGAAGCACTCCAAATGCACGCTCAACATCCTTTCTACATGCCTCTTAGGCTGCTGCAAATAATTTATACTTTTGTCCTTGTGAAGCTGGGATTGTTTTCATAAATGTTGCCCACTTTGGATATATGCCATCAGCAAGGTAATATCCCATTATGTAGTCATGACCACTGATTGAGTAATGTACTGCAAGAGCATGTCCTTCAGCAAGTTCATTAAATACATAAGACCGCTCTAGCACATTAATGTCATTATTTGACCCAGGTAACCCAAAAAATGCATGCCATATCCAAAGATCATATGATGCTATTGTCTCCAAAATAATAGTAGGCTCACGAATATGACCACAATATTGACCTTTCCATATAGATGGACAATTTTTCCACTTCCAATGCATGCAATCAATTGAACCTAACATACCTGGAAAACCTTGGTATTCGCCATGGGCTAACAATCTAGCAATGTCTTCATTCTTTGGCTTTCTCAAGTATTCCTCAGAGAAAACATCAATTACTGTAGTAACAAATTTTTTCAAACTTTCTAATGCAATAGTTTCTCCAATCCACACATATTCATTTATCAAATCACCCGATACTCCACACGCAAGCATTCTAAGTGCAGCAGTTATCTTTTGTAATGAAGATAAACTAAGTTTGTTGGCACTATTTCTTTTTTTGACAAAGTAAGAGTCACGAGCTTCTACCTTAGATTGAATACGGAGAAAAAGAGAATGCTTCATCCGAAATCTCCTATGAAATAAAGAAGGTGAATATATTGGTGTGGGAGCAAAATAATCAAGAGAAAGCCTATCATGGCCTACCACATGATTACGTCGGATAGAACGACGATGTTTAGGTTGTGATGTTTCCATAACAAGTTCTTCGATTATCTTATCTTCATCTGAGTCATCAAGAAGGAACTTGCGAAACAAATAGTGATTCATGGATGCAACCTTTAAGACAATTGGAAAGCAATTATTACTATAGATGCAAGATTAAAGTCAAGTGACATAAGCCACAACAAAATGAATATAACCAATTCAGGCACAAGTCACAACACAAACACATATAACCAAAAAATAAAAATTTCTCTCAGTAGGACCAAGAAACTAATAAATGGTAAACAAATAGATTCGCTTTAAAAAGATAAGTAAAATAAGAAATGCTATGAATGCTCATTGTTCATAGATTTATTCTAAGACCTGTCATCTCAAAACCAAGCATATGATACTAGGAATGTTCAATGAATAGAAATAATTGGATCAAAGACACTCATAGTGGCTGTAATAGCAAGATATATAATAGTTTCATTTTTCAGTCTACAAAGAATTATATCAATGCCTATCACAAGACCGAATGGAACTTAACAAAAGATAAAAAAGTCACAACACAAACACATACATCTAGTTTAAGATTAAAGTTAAGTGACATAAGCTACTACAAAATACATAAGTTACTACCAAAGTACATAAAGGCCTACATAAGCCACTACAAAAAACATAAAAGCCTAAGCTATATCCAAAATGCAATCAGACCCAGTAATTACGTGAACTTCGTCTTGCCATGATTTCCTCTTGGAGTTGTTCATAAAAAGCTTTTTGTGCTCTGGTCAAGCCACTTGTATCTTTCATCATGATTCTCTCCTCCTCTAACCTTTCTGTCATCTCAATTTTTTTCTTCTCAATCATGACTCTTTCCTTCTCAATCTTAAGTTTTTCTTCACTTCTTTCCTTCTCAATTGCAAGTTTTTCCCTCTCAATAAACATTTTTCCTCTTCCAATCGAGTTACATCCTCAATCAATTTCAATTTCTTGGTCAAATATTCCCCTACATCTTTTCCGGTGGATTTGTTCTTTCGGATGGCCTTTTCGGCCTTCCTAGCAATAGGTCTCTCAGAATTGGAAGTGTCACCAAGTCTGGACCCACAATCCCCTTTGCCAATAGATATTGACTCTGGAGTTGGAGGCACAGATGATCTCGATTTAGCATTGTTAGGATTGGAAAACTTTGGTTGGTCCTTTAACATGAGCCAACAATGGTCAAGAAGAAAGGGTTTCTTGTGCTTCTCTAAATACAAAGCCTTTGCATCGGTAATCTAAAAAAATTAAAAGAAATATAACATGATTAATATCTTCAAACTATTGGTGAATGGACATGTTAACACTATTGCAATATAATTTATACCTTATCTTCTTCAATTATACCACTTTTATGATGTGCGTTAACTTCAGCCATACACCTGGCAAACTTATTTGTCTTTTCACTAATCGCTCCCTAACGACTTAGCAAGGAGATAACAGTACATGTGGTACCAGATGTATTGTACTGCATGAAGTATTCCCAAACTTTTTGACAAAATGTATTTTGTGTTTGTTCATTACTGTTTATGGCATCAACACTAGTATTGAGCCATTCTGCCACTAGGAGTTTATCTTCCTCTACACTAAAGTTAGAGCCTCGTTTTCCTTTGGTAGAAGAGGCATTTTCAACTTGAGGTGGAGGTGGAGGTGGAGAATCAGAAACTGACACAGGAGTATTTTGAGACGTTCCCAAAAGTTGTGAGTCAATTTCTATATCCCCATTCATGACACCCGTGAAATATATTAGGTCTCAAGTAACTCTGTGTCTCTATATGACTCCATAAAATTAGAAAAAAAAAAAAGTAAACTTCCCTACACATAGAAAATTCCCAAACTAACATTTATATGAAAACTTAAAATACTTAGAATTATAACAATAGTACATAAAAATGCATAAATACTTAATTTGACATGTAGCTTAATCTCATTAAAAGGTCCACAAGAAATCCTTTTTGTGTGCTTCTGTTTATGGTTTTGTGCAACAAAACATAAAACTAGGACAAGAACTTCTATTGCAAGAAAACAACAAATTCATTTTTCAGCATCTCAAAACCAAACTAACAATTTCTCATTAAAATGACCACAAGAAATGTGCACTTTGTTTCTAGTTTTGTGCAACAGAACATATCCAACAAAATCCACCCGAATCAGATGTGAAACATTAAGAGCCCAACAAAATGCACCAGTACAATATCACAAACCATCTTAATATCTCTACTCAGTACTCACACTCACACTTACCAAACCATAATCATCATCAATCTACCAAAATCAGATATGGAACATTAAGAATCCTAAAAGAACTACCGTATTCATCCATTTCTAGCAAATCAAAACAGCTAATACAAAGCAAAATGAAATCTCATAACATAAAATCACCAAGCCAATAATCTCGAACAACAATAAAATATCATATATCAAAAATCCCACATTCTTTGATGTTATACCGAAATCAAAAACTCAAAGCATCCACATAAAGAAGACAGAGACAACTGACTTGAAGTGGATCGGCGACAGAGAAGTGGGTTTGAGGCGAATTGGCAGCGTGGGTCTGAGGCGGATGGTGGCGTGGGTCTGAGGCTAATCGGCGGCTTGGGATGGCTGGTGGGTCGATGATGTCGAGCTTCAGTGGCAACGACGTTGATGATGGTCGGGCCGGCGGAGGTAAACAGAGTGAGAAGCGACCGGATTTGAGAGAGTGAGGTTGAGAGACTTGAGCTTCAGATGATGAGATGAGAGATTAGAGTGAATGAGACCGGTGCGATAAAAGAATGAAAAAGAAGAAGAAGCAAGTTGTACCCGACAGGAATAAAAAATTACTTTTTTTTTTTAGCTCTAAGCTACAGTGCACATCTATATATAGATGTGCACTGTAGCAATTAAACTAAAAACTTTAGCTATTGCTCCACTATTGCATAGAGTTTTTTGTGTCTTGGCACATCTAAAATAGCTATATAGCTATTTAGCTTCATTGTTACAAGTGTTCTAACACTCGCTCCCATTTAATAACTTGAAACACGTGCCCTCAAAAGAAACCTGAAACACCTGAAAAATGCTATGGTTAACATGGCTTGGACACACACCCACCCCCCCCCCCCCCCCCCCCCCCCCCCTACTGGTTTTTTCAAACTCAACACAAATGGATTTGCTCGTGGTAGCCCTGGTATGGCCTCGGCAGGAGGCTTAATTAGAGACTCCAAGGGTGCTTGGGTTGCTAGCTTCAATAGAGGCATCGGCCTCACCCACGCTCTTGCCGCTGAACTTTGGGGCCTTAGAGATGGCCTGACACTCGCCAAAAACCTTAACATTAAATATCTTCTTGTTGAAATTGATGCACAAGCTGTAGTGAACATAATTAACTCCCACAGTGACACTACCGCCTCACATCATCCTTACACTATTCTCATTTCTGACTGCAGGTCCCTCCTCCGATATTTTGAAAAAGTTCACATCTCCCACATTCACCACGAAAGGAACCATTGGGCGGGTATTTTGGCTAAAGAAGGGCTCTAGTAGTCAACAATGCTTAATTTACATTCTAGTCCCCCTTCTTGTATTTTGTATCAGCTTTTAATTAACAGACGCTTGGGGTGTTGTTTACCCCCGCTCTTGTATTTCCTTTTAGTTTTGTTTAATGAAATTCCGGTTCACCAAAAAAAAAAAAAAAAAAAATCCGTCACATGAGACTGCACCAAATATTCCTTTTCATACAACCTTTTTAAAGCTTGAAACACGCAAAGCTCTGGAAGCAGGTCGGTGATAACAATTTTAGACTTTTCCGGGAAAACTTTTTAATTTTTTATTTTAAAAAGGCTCTATTGGATAACAATTTAATGATGGACCCCAAATACAGAGTTTACTCACTCTACTCTTTATTCTTGCATAGAATAACCTAATGTGGAAACTGTATTGGAAAATCCGAAGATAAATGAGGGCCCCAGCTTATATAAATATATACAAAGCTTTTCTTGCATGGCTCTCTTTAGTTACTGCCGTCATTTCAATTTTTGACGTATAATTTCAACATTTATGGTGTAAAAAATTTAGCAATTTAACACCACAAAAAGTTATTTTATCACTTGACTTTTCAAAATACCAAATATCAATATTTTTATTTTAATATTCAACACAATAAAATAATGTACAAAATACAATAAAATAATATATTTACTATAATAACACCCACAACCATGCCACAGTGGTGTCTTAATAAAATAATTATTCAATGAGAAATAAGAAAGGAAGAGGAAAAGAAAAATCTGAGCTACAGTGGTGTCTTAATAAGAGAGGAAGAGAAAAAAAAAAAATTTATGAGCTATAGTGGTGTGAAAAGAGACAGGAGCTTGCAATTAAAAATAAGAAAGAAAGAAAAACAGAAAAAGAATCATTTAAATAATCTGTGCTAAATATTGTTTTTTCTTTTTATATTAGAGCTACAGTCCACATGCCGGCAAAGACAGCTGTGCACTGTAGCTAAGCAGCAAAAAATTATGTCTTTGGCTCCACTGATGTACTTGGCTTTTGCTATATTTTGATAGTAAATTTAGTATTTTAGTAAAATGCCTCTGTAAACACAAAATTTCTCAATTGTAGAAAATCAAATAGTTGAAAAGAAATATGGTTTACAAATATAAATTTGTATTGATGAATAATGAGTACAATCTCTATTTCAATCATTTTACAAATGAATACTCTCTGATTCTATCTTATTTGAACTTGACGCGAACAAGAGATCTTCTTGACTTTTGTTGGAAGATGGATTGAATGGTCTTTACAACAAATCTTTAGCTTTGAGCTTGTTAGAGATTTATTGTTCTTCAAGTCTTCGAATGTGAAGGCTCTTAGGTTGAAGTTCTTCAGGGGTTTAGAGGCTTGATCCATTAAGCTTCAAAGATTTGGTTTGTTGAGGTTTATGGAGGCTTTTTAGCTTAATTCCAATAGAACTTCAAAGAACTTGAACAAGAGATCTTTTTGACTTTGGTTGGAAGATGGATTGAACGATCTTCATAACGAATCTCCAGCCTTGAGCTCATTAGAGATTTGTTGTCCTTCAAGTTTTTCAAGCCCTTTGAATGTTCTTCAAGTTCTTCAAAGATGTTTCAAGTTCTTTGAAGATTCTTGAGACAGAATTTCTCCAGAGCTTGGGCTTCTTGAAAACTTGCCCCCTAAAATGAGAGGGCATGTCCTCTCTTTATAGTGATTTTAGAGGATCAGCTCCACTTTGAATTGATATACTTGAAAGTATGTAGTAAACTTTTGATTGGCCCAATTCTTCTTAGAGATAATTATCTCTATTTATCTGTTTTGATAAAGATCATATTTTGATAAAGATAATAATCAACAAAGATAAGTAATTATCTCTATATAATTTATTTTAATAAAGCTAATTATTTATCAATTTTGAATAGAAAATTTATTTTTATTTTATTTATTTATTTATTTTAATAAAGATAATTATCCATAAATTTTGAATAGGAAATTTATTTTTATCTCGTGGGCCAAATGACACGTGGCAAATTTTGATATGCCAATGTGATGTTAATTTGGATGACACATGTCATCATCTAATTTAATTAATTTAATGATATTAATTTAGAATTTGCCACTAAATTTTGATGTGGCATTTTATAATTGGCTTAAAATTCTGCCTTATCTAGCCTCCACCAATACTAATGCTCTAGGGATAAAGTAAATCATGTCACTTAAAATTTTAACATCAATAAAAGAGGAGAGTAATATTAGGATTACAAATTATTCTATAATTTTTTTGGCCACAATTTTGACGTGATAGACTATGAATGGTTAACCATCACTTTTACATGGACTGATTTTTTTTTTCATTACCAATCACACTCTGTCAAATAACAGTTATGACAAAAAGTTATAAAAGATTTTGTGGTCTTGAACATCTTCTAAAACACGATGATACGAAATCTTCATGACAATTAATAACTTTTTGCATCATCCTTTTCACTAATTGATGCCGAAAACTTATTGAGCATCATCAATTTGGTTGGCTCATATTGCATTGAATCCTCATTACAAAATAAATTAAAATTTAGAGATTTGGTGGAGGAGAGACAGAGAGGGCACGTACTACTTGTGCTACCACACAATCTGAAACATATTTAGTGATTTGCCACTTAATTATTATAATCAAAAGTTTAAGTAAGAGGCATAAATATGGTTGGTAAGAGTTCAAAAAAAAAAAAAATGGTTGGTAAGATTCTCGCGCTATATCTTGTTGTTCGGGGCGTTGTTTTTGGTTACAGCAGGCACTTTTGGGGTATTTGTTTGATTGGCCTTAGGCTTCTCGTTTTGCTTTACTAACACTATGGGCTTTCATACTGTGTGATGTCTAAGCTTAGACACTTAATTTTGTACTACTTATAACTTAATCCCTTGTTCTCCGGCAACAATATTTTAGGGTATCCATTTTTAGAGTTCTTTTTCTCCCCACCACCCCCCCCCCCCCCCCCCCCCCACCCACATTTTTAGAGTTTATGGCTCATATAACAGTGGAGCTAGGAATTTTTTCTAGGGAGCCAAACTAGATACAATAAAGTCTTAAATTAACCACCCCCCCAAAAAAAAAAGAAAAAAAAAAGAAAAAACAAGAAGAACAAGAACAAGAACAAGAAGGTCCATGACCAAATTTTTTTATTTCATAAATTAAATTTAACTCAACAAAGTTTTACCATAATATTTAAATAATTTACAATTAATTTTAAACTAAATTTTTTTACAGTCTCTTTTAATCATATGTCAAACAATTTAGAAAAAGAAACATATAACAAACATGAATATAAAAATAACTTAATTTAATATTTTAATGCCACTGTTATCAAAAATATATATATATATATATAATACCAAATCACTAATATAAAAATATTCACTCTCATCATATACAAATTAAAAATTAAAAATAAAAGTAAAATAGTATAGATGCAACTTCCAATGTCCAAGCTGGAAAACACTTTCTGTCTTAAAACAAAAAATAAATTAAAAAAAGAAAGAAAATAGAAGAAGAAGAAAAACCTAGAAACCATTATAAGCTAGTAGTAGATATAGTCTAGGGATGGCCATACTTATTAGGCAATGGATATCCAACTCTATCCAATCTAAATATTTCGAGTAATACCTGGTTCTTCATGGGTAGAAGGTAATCGGGTAGGTTTTGGATATTACCCGAATTTTTCGGGTAGGGTTTGGATATTACCCATTTAACTAATTACTCTACCCAAACTCAACTCAACTTAATTATTATGGGTAAACCCCAACCCACCCAATTACCCAATAATCAAAATTAACAAATTGCCCCTAAAACTTGAAAATGACCAAAGTACTCCTAAAATCCTCTAAAATTGCCAAAATACACCCTAAACCTAATTTTGGTAATTTTTAAGTTTTGGGGTACTTGGTCATTTTTTAGATTTTGGGGATATTTCGGTCATTTTATTAGGTTTAGGGGGCATTTTGGTTTTTTATTTTTTATTTTTTATTTTTATTTTTTTAATGTTTGAAGGGTATTTTGGTCATTTTTTAGGTTTCAGGGGTACTTTGGTCATTTTTTAGGTTTCAGGGTATTTTGATCATTCTTTTAGGTTTAGGAGGTATTTTGGTAATTTTTAGTGGTTTTTTGAGAATTTTGGTATTTTAGAGATTTCATGAGTATTTTGGTTATTTTAAAGGTTTCATGGGTATTGTGCTTATTTTAGAAATTTTGGGTATATTTTGGTCATTTTAGTAGTTTTTGAGCATATTGGGCGATTTTATAGAAATTGGGTTTGGGTTGGGTATGGATATCTATGGGTAAACAAATTAAGTAATAATTAGAAAAGATTTGCATTTTTTGTAGTATTACGGATTTGGTAAATTTGATATAGTATTTGTATTTGGAGGTAAAATGGATTAGGAATCGGCCAAAAATACTATATTTTTTGTTGGGTTTATTTGCATCAAAATTCTTTTTTTGGTATTTCTAAACCATTTTTAAGTTTAATCATTAAACTAGTAGGTTTTTTTTGTTCCTCAAATTCTTGAGGGGCTAGTATGTAAACTGTGAGATTATTTATGATTTAGTATGTAAATATTAAGGTAATAATCAAAAGTATTTAACTAGAAATTTTCAAAACACAGAGGATCTCTTTGGAACCCTTGCTTTGGGCACCCAAGTCTGGATTCTAGCCTACGCAACCTCAATGTTGTGTGCGCAGGTTATATAGCCTACGTACATAAGCTAGAGATTTTGGAGCTCTATATGAAGATTTTCTTGTGGAAAATAAACTAAGGTTCCACATCGAATGAGAACAAGCTTGCACTCCCTCTTTATCAAAATAAAAGGCCTTAGAAGAACAATAATTTTTTTTTTTTTTAAAGAAACAAACTAATTGCTAAACACACAAATACTTTAATTACACTCTCTCACCAAACTCAAACACATTACACTCTCGCACTAGAAGAACAATTATTAATTCCACTACAAGAACTACATTAGTAATGCCCAATGGTCCTCCCATTCAATAGTATTGTGCCATTCGGAACATGTTTTTGAGTCACATCATACTCATAAACTCTAGCCATATGAATAAATAAAAGGAAAAATCCTTGACCTTCACCCACATTGCCCGTGACTCCACCACCACACCTTAGGCCTTTTAATGGCCCGTAAGCCCTAAAACCATCAAGAAGTGAACATCTAAAATATGTACAAATAATAATTTCTTATAAACTAATCAAACAGTTCATTGATTTAATTTTAAAGTTTCAAATATTTGTGATAAAAAAGACACAACAGTATAACGTCTGTCTACCACATATTGAGATCAGGTGCAATACCTAGGTTATTGCACTTGATGCAATTCCTATGAAGGGTTGAGATTGATAGTTGCAAAAAGCAACTTTCAATCTCAACCATTGATTAAAAAAGTTAAGAAAAAAAAATTGAAGTAAAGTAAAAAGTAAAACTTAAAAATGTAAAAAGTAAAATTTTTTTGTGAGACATAGTAGGGTGAATTGCGCCCGGTGCAATACCCTAGGTATTGCATCGGATCCTAATTCGTCTGCCACATCAATATTTAAGTTAAGTTAGTAGCGTTGACAATGTTTGTGCAGACTTGAAAAAAAAAATACAGGTTGTTTCTTCATTTGGATTTTCTAAATGGCACTAAATAATATCCATCATATAATAAAAGAAAATCATACCCTTTAACGAGCACCCATATCAGAAATGGCAAGTCATTCACTGTATAAACTTTAGGTTGTTTATTACGAATTTTTGCCATAATTTTTATCCTTCTGTTGGCGTATAATAGGTTGTGGGCTTTAAGCCCATCTTGTTTACTTGTATAGCACATATACTTGTACTACAAACTCTACCTCTTATATAAAGGCACTCATGCATATTTTATTCCGTGTGAAATACAATACTATAGATTTAGTATTTCTAACATGGTATTAGAGCCACGGCGCTAATCCTTTGATGTGCTGCTTTTAAGCAGTCTTGTCTTCTTGGGTATCATCCATTGCATCTGTCGTTGTTAGAATCACTACTGCCTCCTCCACAACTATAGTACATCAAAGACCATTGCTTGCTGCCACCATTGCTTTCGCATCACCAATTAGACCACAGGTCGCACCACCAGAAAGGACTCTCTCCAATCTGCTCGAATGTGAAAAATTGTCTCCATCAGACAACCCACGCACCCTCACGCGCCATTGAAAGTCTTGGCAGTATCATGACACGTCACCACGCGCCGCCACTCTTCAATACGCACCTCCATGCACTTCCACGCACTGACATGCGCTAGATCTGCATCTGCTAACGTCATCGATTATGTCATCTACGCTACGTCAGCCTTAGTGACTTCATCACTGCCACGTCATTGCTTATGTCATCCACAGGTCAGCCGCTTACATCATTTGATTGCGTCACCCACTGGTCAACTGCTTATGTCATCCTTTGACCAACAGCCATTGACCATTCTACATTGACTTTTCTTGTTGACTTTGACTTGTGTTAACTGTTGACTTTTTGCTTGAGTTGACTTTTTGCAGTCCAGATGCTCCTTACCTATTTTTTTCGCGTAGATTTCATTTTTGCAGTCCATTTTTGCATATTTTGCTTCTAAATGAAGAATAAGGACATATCTTCTTTTTATTGCAACAAACATCGTCGATAATCCAACAAACGCTTTTGCAATTTTTCCAAACGCCTTTGCTATAATATTGAGACTTGCTATCAACGCAACAAATCAGCTTCTTCCATTTCTGCTGCTACTGTTGCTAACACTGAGACTATCCAACCAATGGCTCCCATCTTCGCAACGTCCAAGTCTTCTAGATCCACTATCACCATTTTCACAGTTGACCTTCAAAATATCATCGCTAATACCATTCGTATGGTTGGCTTTGGATCTCTATGAATTACTTTCAACCTTGAATATTTATGGAGATAAATCAATCCTTGAGCAATTCCTTCAATTATGTTGAAACGTTTCTTCCAATCTAGTAGCTTGCTTTGATTTGAATCTGGCCAATATAAAAGTTAAATCTAATCAATAATACACTTGATATAAAGTAATACTAATAAGGGTATAAATTTTATGAAGATAACTAATGAAGCCCTAAGATGAATAAAATTTAATGTTTTCCAAACCAAACAAGAAGCAGTTTAAGCTTTTATAATTATATTATTTCTATGAAGAAAACAAATGAAGCCTTAAGATGAAAAAAAAATAAAAATTAATGTTTTCCAAACCAAATAGGAAGTAGTCCAAACTTTTGTTGGGCATGTATTCCTAGCTAGACTAGCATCCTTTCTTCTCCAAAAATGCAACAACCCAAAAGCTTAACAAGATTCATGTGTTGGAGTTTAGATATGAGCATCAACTCATTTTTGAACTGAATTATGCCTTGCCTTGAATTTCTTGATAGTCGCTTTAATTATGGCTATTTGTTGACTTGTTAGCAATGTTCCGTATTGTGATGATCGAACAAGGTTTAGTCATTGCTGGACATAAGTTAATTTATACATCTCTACTTAGAAAGTTTTTGGGGGCTTACGATGTAGACAGGCCCAAAGCCTCCCTCTCCAAGCTTGTTGTCTAATGAGAAGTTGTTAGTGGCAGCCTTGATACACTCGTAACTAAATTTACTTAAAATCAAAACTTCCATTTAAAGATAGCAAATGATAATGAAAAAAGTGAAATGAATTATCTAACAAATTCAATTTATATGTGAATTATTTACCTTGAAGCACAACTTTTCTCTTTCTTAGTAGACAGCAGTAGCACATTATACAAGAAAAAGTTACAAAAGCAATGGCAATTACAATACCAATCCATATCCACTTGCTTTTTCCTATTGGTCATAAACAACTGTGGTTAGTAATCATTTCAAAAATTTTCCCTCCAAAAAAATTGTATATTATTGCATATCGATAGTGTTCAAATAGAATAGTTAAGTTTGTATTGTTCATATAGGACAAAAAACTAGTAAACATACCCCTCTAAGAAGCCTTTGGCGTTATATTATTGGGATTCGTTGAATTTGAAGGCTCTGGCGTTATATAATTGGAATTCGCTGAATTTGAAGTCTCTGGCATTATAATATAGAGACATTCTAATCTTGACGAATCGTCAGGATTGAAGTTCGTCATATTTGTCCAAAATTTGCACGATGTTGCATTTTCATATAGATAATAAAAGGCCACATAGCTACAGTTGTTCCAGCAACTAACTTTACAGTTACTGATGGCAAAATTTGTGTCTGGAGTATTATAATAGCGGGGATGAAAAAGATAGTCTATATCAGTGAAACTACCACTTTTAAAATCAACTTTGTCACCATTATGCCTATAGTCTAACTGACTTCGTCTTTGACATTCTCCTTTAGTGTTATATCCGTAACAATTATTTGCTCCGGCTGTCAATACGGCTCCGTTTATGGAATTTTCCATTAATTGCCCCGTATGACTAAGCACCCACGACCACGACGTTTGTGGCAGACTTTGATTTTTATGCTTGAGAGAGAAGGATTCTTCATCCCCATTTGAGACAACATTGAAATCATACATAGATGTTAGATGTGGTGAAATATTCTCAAATTGGTTGTCTCTCAAGACTCCACTTTCACTACACCAAAATAAGTATATTATATCAAGTGTTAATACAACAAAATTAGTATAGTGGTATTAGACATAATATTACATCTAAAAATGAAAAGTCGTTGCAATAGTAACTTAAAAATAGTAAATTATTACAAGACAAAAAATAGTAAATTATTACATTAATAATAATTAGTTGTATTAATTTATAATTTTCAGTTGCAATAGAGATTTTAATACTAAATTGAATTTAGAAATTTTTTTGCAATAACTTAAATTGAAGAAACCATTGTAATAACTTGATACCAATTATATATTTTGCGATATATTAAATAGAAATTTCAAAGAGATGGCTTATATCAACAAATTTAACATTGCAATAAGTAAAATATCAATTATTTTACAATCTATTGCAATGACAAACATGAAGCTGCAATGAATATATTATTACAATGATCTAATTCCAATTATTTTACAATATATTGTAAGAAAAAATATGAAAAAAATAACTATTACACTAAATATACCGTTGCAATAATTTGAACCCAACTTATTTTTGTCAATTCTCTACAATCTATTGTAATAAAATTCATGAAATAATAGCCTATTGCTACAAGATATTCAAAGTAATAAATTTTTTATTGCAATAACAAATATATTATTATATCAAAATTTTCATTAAAATATTTAAGGTTTATTGCAACAAAAATTTTTTGTAGCACAAACTTATTACCTCAAATTTTATTGCAACACTTTGCATAAACTATGGCAATGACTTCGATGTTATTGCAATGATTTTTTTTTTTTTTTTTTTTTTTTTTTTTTTTTTTGTTGTTGCTGTTGTTGTTGTTGTTGTAATAAGCATTTTTTGTTGTAGTGTTTTCCAGTGAACCACCCCTCTATGCTTAATCACCAATTCAAGTCCCTTGGGGTCCCATTCAAGAGTGAAAGCCCCAGGATTTGTGACGTTTGAAGTAAACCATGATATGAGTGACCAGTTTTGACCAATTTTGTGGTTGACACCTAATTTCATTTTGGGAATAAGCACTTCCTCCAGATGATCAAAACTTTCCCATAACACCCACTTTGTAGATCCATTGGAGTACACTTCATTGAAGATGAAATTGCCGGAATCCAATAAAGTAGCGATAGTGCTATTGGTAGTGAAAGAGCATAGCGTAATAGGAATCCCACCTTTGTGCCTAATTCTCAATGCGCCATCCTTGTTTTCCAAAATAAACTCCTTGGAGTGGTTAGCAATAGGAATTCCTTGACTTGAAAGCCATACATATTGAGTTGTATCATTGGATAAATATAGAGATACACCTAGATAAGTGTAGTTAGACCACAGCATAAAATCCAACTGAAACTCCCATTTGGAGAATGCAGCCAAGGCCCAGTAAAGGAGCTAAGCGTACCACCTGGTTTGATGTATTGGGCATGAGAAGTTCCCAAGGATGAGAAGAAGAGTAAGAACAGAAACTTGAGAAGGGGCAAGTTGGTAGCCATGATTGACCACTGAATTCCTCCAGTTGTAGAAATGGAAAGAAAAACCTACCACAAAATCCTACCCAGCCACCACCACTAGAGGAAAGAAAAACCCACAAAATCAACCATCGTGACCCATTCCAAAATCAACGCAATCACAACCAAAACCAACCATCATGATCCATTCTTCCATTCTTCAGAATAGTTTTCTACACCAAAACCCACCACAAAACCTCAGCCAAAACCCATCGCAGCCACAAAAATAACCACCACCCCAGCAGTGCAGCCTCTCTGTTCTCAACCCCAGCCAAGAATGCCAACGCCAACTCAAGAATGTTGACCTTGAACCCAGAGAGGGAGAAGAGGGGCACTGGAGAAAGAGAGAAAAAAAAAGTGAAGGAAGAAAGCTAAAACCGGATTGAGAGAAAAAAAGAAAAAAAAAGAAAAGAAAAGAGAGAGAACTAATGATTTAACTTGGATACCAAAAAAAAAGAATAGGAGAGAGAACGTCTGAGAATGGAAGCTGAGTATTGCAATGAACCACCATGATTGAGTGAGGAAGAAGATGAGCTAGGATGTAATGTTAAGAAGTTTAAAGAGAGCAGTGGAGTTAAGCAATTTACCCCACTAAAGAACCTTGTCAACTATAAAGATAGACTTGTGGGAGACATTCCTGGAGTTTATGAACAAGCTTTTAAGCTAGATAATGTCCGGGATGATGGTGAAGAGTCAGACATAGAAGTTGAACCCCTCATTGAAAGAATAACGGAAGTAAAGCTATCTAAGGAAACCAAGGCTCGTATCAGAGCCCTATGGTTAAAGGCTTTGATAGTGAAATTGTTTGGTAGAATTGTTGGATATAGCTATCTCACTTTCAAGATCAATGCCTTGTGGAAACCTGCAGCTAGGATGGATTGTGTTAATCTTGGGAAGGATTATTTCCTAATTAAGTTTTATTGTTCAGATGATTATGATCAAGTGCTACATGGAGGCCCATGGTTTATTGGTGAGCATTTTTTGGCCATTAAGCCTTGGGAACCTTATTTTAGAGCCTCAGGAGATAATCTAACATCAATTGCAGTTTGGGTGAGGTTCCTTGAATTGCCCATTGAGTTTTATGATATGGAAGTTTTGAAAGAAATAGGTAGTGTTATTGGGCCGGTTCTCTGTATTGATTCCTACATTGCCATAGGATCATGGGGAAGCTATGCAAGGTTTTGTATACAAATTGATCTGGTAAAGCCCTTGATTAAATCCATTAGGATAGGTAGGTTGGTGCAACAAGTTAAATATGAAGGTATTTCTTCTCTTTTTTTTTTTTTTTTTGTCGAGGGAGACTTGGGCACAAACAAGAGAACTGTTGCTACTAGATTAATGAAAGGGATAGGAGTGATAGTGAAACAAAGAAAAGCCCAAACAAGCAAATGAGGAAGATAAGCAATCAGATCCTAACTTTGGTCTTTAGATGTTGGTTACAAGAAAAAGAGTTCAGTTAGAAATGGACTGTCAAGATTTCCCTTAGGGAGTGATCACAAGGGAGACATTAGTCTGAAGGGTACTTTTGTCCATAGAAAGGAAAATTATAAGGGTGATTCAGTCAAGTCCAATATTAGGAAGGTGTTGTCCAATCAAATTGACCAAGCACGTGCTGTGAGTGATGTTTTTGTCCAAAGGGTAGCACTGAATGGAGATTTGAGAAATCTTGAAGGAAATTTCAGTGTGACAATTCTGATACAAGGAGTAGACGTGATGCAGACTGATGGGAAATACCAGCTTGGTTCCTCGGGCATGAATACAAGGGGCAGTAGATCTATTGGAGTGAAGGGATCTAAGTCTTTAAAGAGACAACACCCCTCAACATCCTAAAGAGCTTCTTCTTCAAAGAGTGCGTAGAATAGGGAGAATGGAGGGAAACCGAGTGAATCGATGCAGTTCAACAAGGAGTGTTTGGGCGAAACAGTCTGGTGAAGGTGCTAGACACGACCATTCTTCAAATTAGATCAGTACCAACTCAGGAGTTAGGGTGGTGTGATGTGAAGATGGCTCAGGCATGGAAGAACATCTTCCCTACAACCACGGAGAGTCGCAGATCAGGGACACTCCTACCAGATCATCTGGCTTAGGGTCAGACATCCAATCCTTGGTGGCTTTTCATAACGGACATTCCACTGATTTCATGGGAGGAGGCCGAAGCCTTGAGCAAGTAGAGAAGGCCATCGGTGGTGCCTCACTTCAACGAAATCGGATGGTTGATACAGGAAAGAAAGTTAGTGGACCAGATAGGAATGGCAACAGTTTTAATGGGGAACCACCCAATGCTGAAGCTTATCCAAATCCTTGCTCCGATTGGGAAGTGCGATGTGTTGATATGTTGTCGGGAAGATGTGGTGGGAATATTGAAGCACATGATGATATGGAAACTAGAGTGGAATCACTCGAAGGAGTTATTGAGGAGGTTAGGATGGAGTATGGTAGAAGCTGCAACAATGAATCCTAGTCAAGTTGAGTTTCCTATAGGTCAGTGTGTGAGGATGAATATTCTCATATGGAATTGTAGGGGTGCTTTAAACCCGAATTTTAAGAGGAGAGTGTTCGAAATGGCTGTGAATCATCTTCCGTTGATTATGGTAATTACTGAGACGAGAGTGGGTAGATGTAGAGCAAAATAGATCATTGAAGGACTTCCCTTTGATGGTTTTATTACAATGGAGACTATTGGGTATGCTGGAGGCTTATGGATTCTGCGAAAAAGGGAGGATGCGAAAGTTAATCTCTTATCGGCTACGGAACAAGAGATACATGCTATTGTGAAGGTATGTGCCTCAAATCTTTCTTTGTTATTTTCCGCAATATATGCTAGTCCTAGATTAGCTGAACAGAGAATTCTTTGGTCCAATATAGAAGAGGTAGGGCAGTTATATAATCTTTCTTGGTTGATGATTGGAGATTTCAATGAAGTGCTAGGTGGGGAGGATAAATTTGGGGGGAATCATATAAATTTAAACAGGGCCCTAGAGTTCAAAGTTTGTTTGGATTCATGCAATTTTGTTGACCTTGGTTTTACCGGCCCAAAATATACTTGGACCAATAAAAGGCAGCTTTCGGACCTGATTTTGACATTTAGATAGGTGTTTTGTTAATCCTAGTTGGAGAATTTTGTACCCTGAAGCAGTAGTTACTCATCTCCCTAGGGCCTTTTCTGACCATCATCTTGTTTTGATTGAATTATGGAGACCCAATGCGAATAGATTGGTGAGGCCTTTTCGTTTCCAAACGATGTGGCTTCTTCATTTGGATTTCCATAGGATTGTTAGGGAAGCTTGGCCCAATGATGCCCATTTACAACTGGCCATTCCAGATTTCACTAGGAAGGTGGAATTATGAGGTATTTGGAAACCTTTTTGAGAAGAAAAAGATAGTGTTAGGCAGATTAAATGGGACTCAAAAGGCATTGGTTGAAAATCCTAGCGAGTCTCTTATGAGACTTGAGAACCAACTCATTGAGGAGTACTTTTCTATTTTGCTCTATTAAGAGGAGTTTTAGGCCCTTAAGTTCAGGATTAATGTGGCTGTATTTGGGGATAGAAACACTTCTTATTTTCATGTAAATACTGTTGTTCAGAGGCAAAGAAATAAAATAAGGTGTTTGAAGGATGGCATGGGGGAATGGATAGCAGAGGAAGAGGTGGTGCAGGAGCATATTTTGAATGGGTTTAAGAAACTCTACTTTACAGGTTTGGAGATGTCTTTTAGGGTTTCTCAAGTGTCTAAATTCTCAAGCAACTTTCTCTTGGAAGAAGAAATAAATTGGATGGGTAGGGAAGTTTCTAATGAAGATGTTAGGAATGGGTTGTGGGCTTTGAAACATTTTAAAGCCCCAGGCTGAATGGTCTCTATGCTGGCTTTTATCAACATTTTTGACATGATGTGGGGAAATCAGGTCGTGAGAAGGTGAAGGCTATTTTCAAGGATGGTTTAGTTCTGGATTATCTCAATGATACACTTGTGACTCTCATTCTGAAGTGTAAAAGCCCTGAATCCCTGAACAATTACAGGTCGATTAGTCTTTGTAATTCGGTTTATAAGATCATTTCTAAGATTTTAGTGGAAAGGATTAGACCTTACCTCAGTAAGCTTGTGTCTCCTATCCAATCAACTTTTGTGCCCAGGAGGAAAGGAATAGATAATGTCTTAATTACTCAAGAGCTTTTCTATGCACTAGATGGAAAGAAAGGTAAGGAAGGGTATATGGCTATTAAGGTAGATTTGGAAAGGGCGTATGATAGATTAGAGTGGTGCTTTATCCACAAAGTTCTTCAAGCATATCAATTTCCCAAAAATATAATTAAAGTGATAATGAATTGTGTCACATCTACTAAGATATCAATTTTGTTTAATAGAGGGGCTTTAGAGTCGTTTAATCCTTCAAGAGGGATTTGACAAGGAGACCTATTATCGCCATATCTATTCATTTTGTGCATGGAGTATTTAGGCCACTTAATAGATAAGAAATGTATGGAAGGAGTGTGGAAACCTTTGAAAGCCTCCAGGGATAATATAGGAATCTCCCATCTATTTTTTGCGGATGATTTAATTCTCTTTGCGAAAGTAGATTAGGATTCATGTGAAGCTATTTCAAAAGTGTTGTAAAACCCATGGCAAAGCATGTCTTTAATGCCTATTTTGTAGGCCCAAGAATCTCATGGAGTAGGGAACAAGCCCAAGCAAAGAAAGGGCCATATGGGCCAACTAAAGGTGTTGAAATGGAGCAAAGTTCCACCCCAAAGTGGTCCTAACAAGGGGCTTGACAATGGGCAACCAACCCTTGTTCATCCCTAACCAAGAAGCAACTAGAGACCCCTACAAGAGAACCAAGTCTTTAAGGATGAACTATGGGCTGTCCCATTAGTTTTTTGTCACCTTCCGCCTGACGTGAATAGTGCCCAAGGGCTATCACATCAGCCGAAGTCTAGAGAATGATGGAATGCCATCATCTTCCCCAAGACTACACCTCTAGCAGAGGGCGAGCTGAAATCAAATTATTCAAACTCCAACAAATTAATGCTAAAAATGTTAAAAACGTTAAAGACATTGTTCATGTGCCAAGCCCATGAATCTTAAAGGGGAAAATTTGGGAACTTGTGGTTTGCAGGACATAAAGGGATCTCCAGTAGAACCCCCTAAAGTGACTAAGAATTTGACACCTAGCTTGGAGTGTTGAATCTTACTACTTGGGGACCAAATCTCAGTTGCAGCATTTGGATTCATTCTTGATACTTGCCTTAATCCCATTGGCTGAACACAATCTCAGCAATCTTAGCATTTAATGCAAAAAGTTCTAAAATCTCATCATTACCCAAAGAAGCAAGACAACCCCTCAAAGTGGATTTTCCTACTTCTGATCAAAATCCCAGGAAAGTTAAACCTTGATTTGTCACCCTTGATGAGTCATGCGTTTTTGGATTCTTGTCAATCAATGCTTCTCTAAAGCTCCATTATAAAAACATACACACCTCAGCCCAAGGGGGGGGGGGGGGGGGGGGGGTGGAAGCCTCTCTAAAAACTTCTATCATTGACTACATTCTGCAGAAATTCAACCCCTATCAAGCTTTCTTTAAGCTTTCCCAAGCTCTCTTGAGCTCACTCACAACCTTTCTCAGCCTATAGTCACCATAACACCAACAATCACTATCTTGCTTACACCTTCCTACTCCATAAACGTCCCATAACTGACTAGGGAACCACTCCCTCTAAAACTCCTAATCTATTTGCCATTTTACTAGTAGTTTAACTCTCTTCAAGCTCACTACTCATCCCCTTCAACCCACACCCATCTAACCTCAGATACCCTTTCCTCTCTTTTACACAATCACAGCTCATAAATGTTTCCCACTACTCACAAACAGTCCACTACTCAAAAAAAGCCTTAACCTTAGAGTTAATCTCATCACTCTCACTCAAAACAGTCCATATTGTCCCATTCGTGCCTTATGAATACACACTCACCAAATTCTTAATTTAATACTTGCTGCATTGAGCTGGGATCTCTCTCTCCCTTCATTCCATCCTATTTTTCCTCATTTATTTGTAACTATGGAACCTTTAATTTTTACTTTTTATTTTATGGTTGAAGGATATAATGTATATGTAACAATCGAACTTTTCCCTCACATTGATGTAATGATTGTTGAAAGTACAATGAACTCACTTGACCGAGACGTGCAAAAACCCCTAGGAGTTAACACATTCTTAAACTTATTTAATCATTAACCATTGGACTGTTTAAATTTGTTTTTCTGGACTGTGTAATTTTGCCCTTACCGCTAGAGATAATACCGTACAACTAGAGGACTGATTTGAACTATCGGATTAGGACCATTAATGAACTAATTAAGTATTGTAACGTGTTTTTCATTGGGCTTTTGTTGTTGTTTTGTCATGTGCAGTGTTTGTTTTTTGCTTGGATAGACTTTGTCATTGCACCGAAAGCCTTTGGGTACCATCTCAAGAGCCCATAGTCGAGTTTCGGCTTCGCTTCCCAACATCTTAGATAGAGGCATCAAAAAATAAAAAAAAAGGCTCAAATTTGGTGTTTAACGTTCTTTGAATCCAGTGGATATTGACTCATAAACTCCTTGTCATAATAATACAGTATTTGGTGTAAATTAATTGCATCCCACAGAAACAAGAGAATAATTGTAAAATGGTCAGTAGAATCTGCCATACATTGCTAGCTACCTACAATATTATTTTATAAATTTTAGATCCAACCAGAGTTTAAAATCTGTAGTTGATATTTCTAAGATTTTTTTTATTCGCTGAATAAAATACATATTTACAATTGATACGATAATATCCATATTTTAAACCCACATCTACTCGGATAATTTATTCATATCAATTATGTAACGTACATATTTACAATTATTAGGACAATGTCCATATTTTAATCCACACATACTCAAATAAAATATTTTACCAAGGTTAAGTAACGTTAGGTAATTCATAGATGCTTGATGTGGCACACACTGTGCTCTCCCCTTAGCCTAAAACAACTCTAAAATCCTTTAGAGGCTTTTTGGTTTCTTTTTTTTCACCACTCAATTTTCATCACTCAATTTCCTTTACTTACCACTCATCACTCATCACTCATGGACTTGTGAAGGGGTTGAATTAATGTTGATAAACTTACGCTTGTCTTTCTAAATTTTAATTTTCCATTTATCCATCATCATTGTTTCCCTTGTTGGATTTTCAACATTTATGATTGTAATTTGATGGGGATACTTATAGTACACAGTTTTTTATTTTTGTTTTTCCTTTCTGCATATTTCTCAATGCTGTACTTTTTATTTGCTTTATCAAAGATCAAATAGGGGAGTTGTAATGCTCTTAGTATTGTATTAGCTTTAAGATACCAAATGTCTCCACTCTCTCTTGCTCCTCACATACTCTCTTACGAGTGCTGTGAGAGTGTCTCTCTTATACCTTAGCAAGTTTCATCAGTTTTCTTTTTAAAAGTTTATAATGGGTAAGGAGAAGGTTCACAACAACATTGTGGTCATTGGCCATGTTGACTTTGGAAAGTCGACCACCGCCAGGAAATTGATTTACAAGCTTGGAGGTATTGACAGGTATTGACAAGTGTAATATTGGGAGGTTCGAGATGGAGGCTGCTGAGATGAAAAAGAGGTCATTTAAGTATGCTTGGGTGTTGGATTAGTCAAAAAAAAAAAAAAAAAAAAAAGTATGCTTGGTTGTTGGACAAGCCCAAGGCTGAGCATGAGCATGGTATTACCCATTGGTAATGCCTTGTGGAAGTTTTGAGACCACCAAATACTAATGCACTGTCATTGATGCACCTGGACATTTTGAGTTTATTAAGAACATGATTACTGGTACCTCACAGGCTGACTGCATTTTCCACATTATTGACTCTGCTGGAGGTTTTGAAGCTGGTATTTCTGAGGATGGTCAGACCTGTGTACATGCTTTTCTTGCATTTACCCTTGGCGTCAAGCAGATGATTTGCTGCTGACACAAGGTGGATGCCACAGCCCCATAATACTCCAAGGCATGGTATGATGAAATTGTTAAGGAAGTCTCATTTTATTTAAAGAGGATTGGTTACAACCCTGACAAGATCCCCTTCATGGGGTTTCTGGTTTTGAGGGTGATAGCATGATTGAGAGGTTTGCTAATCTCAACTGGTACAAGGGCCTCACCCTCCTTGAGGCTCTTGACCAGATCCAGGAGCCCAAGAGGCCCTCAGACAAGCCCCTCATTGGTGGTATTGGAACTGTCCTTGTGGGGCGGATTGAGCTTGAGACTGGTGTCCCTAAGCCTGGGATGGTTGTGACATTTGTCCCCACTGGATTGAAAAATGAAGTTAAGTCTGTAGAGATGCACCATGAAGCTCTCCAGGAGGTCTTTCCCGATGACAATGTTGGTTTCAACATGAAGAACATTGCTGTTAAGGATCTCAAGCATGGTTTTGTTGCTTCCAACTGCAAGGGTGATCCTGCCAAGTGCCGATTTCACCTCCATCATCATGAACCACCCTAGTCAGACTGGCAACAGCTATGCTCCTGTCCTTGATTGTCACACCTCCCACACTGCTGTTAAGTTTTCTGATCTTGTGACCAAGATTGACAGGAGATCTGGGAAGGAGCCAAAGTTTTTGGAGAATGGTGATGCAGGGTTTGTGAAGATGATTCCTACATAGTCCATGTTGTTGAGACTCTCTCTGAGTACCCACCCCTTGGTTGGTTTTTGGTGTCATCAAGAGTGTTGAAAAGAAGGATCCTTCAGGTGCTAAGGTCACCAAGTCTGCAACAAAGAAGAGTGGAAACTGAAATGCGCTTTTGAGGTTTATGCTAGTTGAATAGTTTTATCTATTTTGGTGTTACTGGTTTTAAATTTTATTTTGGTTGTTCTTGCATTTTTGAGGACAGCTTTAAAAGTTTCCATCATTGTCCTCTAGCCTTACTTCTGAGGATGTGGAGGGGTTGAGCAGTCAAATTTCATCTGGTTGCTTGACAAGCTGTGGTGGAAGCTCTGTTTTCTGATTTATGTTTTTAAGTTCTATATCTCATTGAAATCAGTTGTGTAGTTCATTGTTGATGAACAACTTCATATTAGTGTCAAAACTTTGGTTGGTAGTTCACTATCTAAATAAATAAAAAGATACGAAATGTCATCATTAGATATGAATGATAATGATGTTACGGTAACCTTGTTATATTATTGCTTACATGTTGTTTGATTTATTGGAATTATTTCAATGAGCTTTGATCTTTTTGTGTCGCAGGGATACTATAATACGATTCTTGTGGGCTATTTTATTCTTTTGTTTTTCCATTATATATAAAAAAAAATGTGGTGCAGTTCCTTTATTTCTGTTATCTTTCTGAATTTTTCTTATTTTACTAGGAAATCATGAAAGAGACAACGGAGAGAGTTCCTTTGATGAAAGAGATTGTCGATTACTACAGTGGACCAGATAGGGTAACTGCAAAGCAACAACAAGAAGAATTAGAAAGGGTTGCAAAAACAGTTCCTGTCAGTGCACCTAAGTCTGTAAAGCAGTTTGCTGACCGTGCGGTTCTATCCCTTCAGGTTAGTTGTTCACCAATGGTGTCCTGAAATCTCATGTTATTTCTACATTGGGGATGAATTTTTCTTTATAGAGTAATTGCTCCTTGCCTATGCCTCTGTGTGTGTGTGTGTGTGTGTATGTGTTAATTGTATTTGCCTGTGGAATGGAACTACAATATGGACTATGACATTTGACATCTTTAAAGGATATGGTTTCCTCACATGGGCAAGAGAGTCCTTGGAGACTTGTGAAAGGCACATTTTTGGTTCAAAGTATCTATCTTTCTAAAGGCATAAGACAACAAGCACCATCATTTAACACATCCTATATTTAGTTGCACACTCAAAAGAAGTATTTACATTTTCCCTTGTACCTCTTTTAAACTGCTGGAGTCTCTGGGTTCTGGCTTTGTCATTTAAGAACTTTTCATATAAGAAAGAAGAAAATTATCAAAAAGAAGAAGAAATAGAATGAAACATTGTCATATTTATAAATAAAGGAAAACAAACAAGCGATTGTTTTGTTCGACTTTGAAGACATGGATAGATGATAGGTTGCCAAGTACTAGCATATTTTTTTTTATCCTGTTACAAAGTACAAAATTTGTACTTGGGCATGACACAAATCATTTGGTAGGCTTATCTCCTTAAACTTGTACTGTTCAAAGGATGTCCTGGATCTTAACATGGGCTTGTTTTGGAGAACATATAGGTTATTTGTAAGGGAAAACTATCTAAGAATGTATTTCTTGTTGAACAGTTACATGCTGACATCAGAAATATAGAAGTTCTTGTGATATTTTAACCATGTAAGCATCTAAGGCAGACATGCGTCTATTTGTCCAGATCCTCTATTCTGAAGTTGTGTATATTTAGACCAATATATGTGGAGATATGAAAAATTCAGATCTAAAATTCCTTGTCATCCGTGTCTGGATGTGGATTTTGCTAACCATAATTTTGGAGTTGAAAGTCTGGAAGTGCAAAATATTTCAGAGAAATTGTTTTTTATGGACCACTATGTAAGAATAGATTTCTTGTTGTACAATTAAATGCCAACATCAGAAATGTGGAAGGTATCATGATCTTTTAGTCATGTAACTATCTAAGGTCAGATGTGTCTTTGTCCAGATCCTCTATTCTGAAGTCATGTATGTATTTAGGGGAGTGTATGTTGGGATATGAAAATTCAGATCTGAGATTCCTTTTTCATAAAATTCCCTTGTCACCCGTGGCTGGATGTGGATTTTGCTAACCATAATTTTGGAGTTGAAAGTCGGAAAATGAAAAATGTTTGTGAGAATTTACTGGTTATTTTATTATGGACAACTACGTAAGAATAAATTTCTTGTTGTACAATCAAATGCTAGAATCAGGTTGTAATTATATAAGGGCAGATGTGACTTTTGAGGTAGGTGATGGAGCTTGTGTTCGGTTCTGGTGTGATCGGTTGTGTGGCCACCTTCCTTTAAAGGATTTGTACCCTGATCTCTTTGCCTGCTTAGTTGATAGCTGGGAAGCACAAACACAACATTTTGGGTGCCATACCCATGTTTGACACGTGCTAGACACGGGACAAGCGTGCGACACAGCAGCATGTGTGCCCCAGCCGTTTAAAAATGATGGGACATGGGGGTCCCGCCGGGGGGGGGGGGGGGGGGGGGGGGTGTGGGGTGGGAAGGCTCATACCGAAAAGAGAAAGAAAAACTGAGAGAAAAAGGGATCTGTAACCTTGCATTGCCATCTTCAGTCTTCATTGTGCTTCTTCAGCTTGTCCAACACTGTGTCTCTTCATTTTTCTTTAACTTCCTGTCTCAAATTTTTTTTTTCAAAACTGCTCTTTTTTTCGATAGTTGTGTGGTGGAAAATCCAATGCCTCTTCTTTCTAAATTTCACAATTTCATTTTTCTTGGACTCTCTCTCATTTTTTTGAATTCAAAACTTGTCTCTCCTTTTTTTGGATAGTTGTGTGGCGGAAAATCCAACACCTCTTCTTTTAAATTTCACATTTTGACTTTTGAGTGGCTAGCTGTTAGCCACTTCCACTCTCCCACTCCAGTGTGTCCTTTTTTTTTTTTTTTTTTTTTCAATTCATAAATCCTTTTGTATTATGAAATAGTTGGACATGGCACTCACAGAATGGGCTTTATTATAGTTGGGACATGGCTAATATTATTAAAGGAGGTAAGATTTTAGATCTCTATCGAATATACAAATATTTACATGTATTTTGAAAGACTCTTAGACTTTAATTAAATATAATATTCCTTATTGCTCTTAAATTGATACATGTTTAACATTATATGAAAAATAAATGCTTAACAATATATAAAAAATACAAATAAAAATATATTTAATATATGTAGCCCCGTCTTGCTGTGTTCTAATTTTTCAGAAATTGCCATGTTGTTGTGTTGTACCTTTTCCAGTATCTGTGTCCTTAGGTTGGTGGGGAAGCTTTAGTCTCTAACTTATTGGATTATTGGTTGGATGGGGAGGTTAAGATAGTGAATTCTTTCTTTAAGCATATTTACTCTCGAGTGCCTAGTGGGGGGTATAGGATGAGATGGCATTTAAATGGGAGTGGCAAGTTTAATGTTCAGTCTTATTACAAGGATATCCATGGGGCCAGTGGTAATATTTTCCCTTGTAAGAGTATATGGCGTGTTAAGGCCCCTAAGAGTGTGTCTTTCTCTTTGTTGACGGTTGTTTGGGGGTAAAGTAGTCTTGTTAAGTAGGACTTCTCTTTAGTAGAATGGTGTAGCAGGAAAATAGTGAACCATTTACTGCTTCGTTGGGATGTTACTTATGCTGTGGTGTGAAGTTCTTAACATATTTGGAGGTTAGTGGGTGATGCCTCTGACAGTAACATCCCTTTTATTTAGGTGGAGGAATTGGTTTGGGAAGCATTCTTCAGAAATTTGGAATGTAGTGCCATCATGTTTAATGTGGTTAGTCTCTCAAAAAAAGAAAAAAGAAAAAAAAGTTTAATGTGGTTAGTGTGGAAGGAATGCAATTCCCACATGTTTGAGGATATTGAGAGATCTCTAGATCACTTGAAATTTTTATTGATTTGAAGTTTGTTTGAGTGGTCTTGGGTTTGGAGTTTTACTCATTGTACTTCCATCTTTGAGTTTCACAATTTTCTTAGATCCTCTGCTTGATTCTTTGTAATTTTTTTAAGTTACTTTGTGTAGATCATCGTGAACTGAAGTAATTCTAGTTTTCAGAAAACTTCATTAATTACTTGGATGTGTGTTTATGTCCGGATCCTCTATCCTGAAGTCAAATATGTGTTTATTCAGATCTAAAATTCCTTTTTCTTAAAATTTCCTTGCAACTCCTGTGGCTGGTTGTGGATTTGCTAACCATAATTTTGGAGTTGACATTCGGGAAGTGCCAAATGTATGCGAATTTTTTTTTTTGGGGAAAAATTTCATAAATGTGGATTTTATTGTACATTTGATGGCCAGAGAAAAACGCTAATCACTAATTTTTACTTATAAAAATAAAAATAAATAAATGTGGATATTTAAATCAT
The DNA here is from genome assembly GCA_023736055.1 of Quercus glauca. Lineage (NCBI taxonomy): Eukaryota > Viridiplantae > Streptophyta > Magnoliopsida > Fagales > Fagaceae > Quercus > Quercus glauca. Next base: position 4,107,281 of record CM043318.1, read on the forward strand.
GGTAAAAAGTTTTAATAAGAATTTTGGGAAAAATGGTTTTTGTTAAATGCTTGACTATCTATGGGAGTTATTTACCATGGGTTAACGTCTGTTTGTTTCAAATTACAGCTAAATGAGCTGAGAGATGAAATTTTAATTCTGTCAGAGAAACTGAAATATAATCATGTAGAAAAAACTCACTATGGTAGTGTGGTGGTAAGTAGGGGTGCCCTGGGTTAAGTTGGTCTGGGTTTGGTGTCACCTGCCACTCAGGTGAAATTGCGTTAAACTCACCGTCTGCCTGCAAACATGATTTTTGGAGATGCACACCTAATTTCAATTGGCCATTTGATGGTGCCTATCGGTGACCCTTCCGGTGGGTCCAGGTCAGTTGGGTGGATCAGGTTTTGCAGGTAGAGGCAAAGTTTCTTTATTAGGATGTTGGCAATGATTATTTTTAAAAGACAAAAGTTGATTTTCCTTGTCAGGATGTTGGCAGTGATGCCTTTTCTCTTCTCCTTTTTGCCTGCATGTGAGAAAGGAAAAATAGTTCAACTTATCCAAAAAAAAAAGGAAAAAGAATTCATATGCAGAGGGTGGAAGGCTAAGGCAAAAGTCAGTCCTTCAAAAGTTGCCATGTTAAGGCCAGTATTGATTCGGTTTCATTTTGTTTGAGTATTAAAAGGATGATCTGGACTGGTCTTTTTGGAGACCTTGTTTAGTTGATCAAGTAATATTTTATTAATCATTTAGTAACTTTCAATGTGATTTTTGAATGGTGAAAGAAATTCTAATAATGACTACCTTGATGAGGTATGGTTGATTTACAAAGTGGGAAACCAACAAAAAGTGAGTCGGTGACTTGAAGTTTACAACATTTAGTGTGGTAAAACATAGTTACATTTCACCTGCTTGTGGATTTTTAATTTTCATTCAAACAACAGAGTTCATATACAATTTTTTTAGACTGTATTTGATGATTCCACTTGCATGAAGGATTTTAATATCTAATTTATAATAATGATTTTGTGTAAAGTGTAAACTGTGCCTTTTCAATTTTCTCACACGTAATTATTTGGTATGACTGCGCATGATAATTATGTTTATAATTTTTTGCTTTTGCTTTCACATTTTAATTTGATACTAGCTGAAGGAAAAAAGCAATCCTGAGGTGACTACCTAGCTATTTGTATAATTGCACTATTTTGATGGAATGTGTTGCTTGGATGTTTGAGATTCTCATAAAACTTTTTCAATGCAGAGCAACCCTGGCTGGGGTTTTGACAAGAAATGCCAGTTCATGGACAAACTTGTGAGGGAGGTTTCCCAACAATACACATAAGCTCTGAAAACACATTCTGCCATTTTTATACCCTGTTTCAAGCTGCTCGATGGTTAAGATCATTCTTAGAAGTGAATTGGTAGGGGAGGTCAACCATCCTTGTCATGCTTTGACAAACAGTTTTTATTACGGTAATAATTTTAATACCTTGTTTTAAAGATTTTGTTCTGTAGCTTTTCTACTGTCTTTAGCAATTGTCGCTCAAGTTTATTTCGGGGATTACATAATTCTTGTAATAATTTTGCTATGTATGCGTTACATATTGAAGCAGCTTGTTCAAATTAAGTTTTAACTCAAGAAGCTTTTGCAAGTTTATGTTTTAGTGATTGCACTGCTTGTATTGATTTTACTGTTAACTGTATGCGCCCAGGGCTTGAAATGTAGGAGACTGATGATACCTGCATCTGCATATATAGTGAGTAATGGTTTCAGCATTTAACTTGGTATTTCATTTGCTCTTTGTTTACATTTTTTTAAGAAAAAGAAAGGCATTGTGTAAGGGACAAGAGGAAAGAGAAATGAAGTGGAAGGGAAGGGAAAAGCTTAGGAAATGGAAAAGAAAATAATTTTCTGTGAAGTTTTAAGATGTAAAAAGGAAAGAAATGAAGAAAATATGAAAACTTAATATAAAGGGGAAAAAATAGTATGTTTTCCGATTTGTTCCCTTACATGTTATTAGATAAATTAAATATTAAAACACTTGGGGGACCTACTAAGTCTCTCTCTTCCCCTGTCTTTTCCCCAAGTTTGGTCTGATAACAAAACCGTGGATCCACATCAGCCTATCTCATGTCAACCAAACTAAGAAAAATTATGGGTCCTACAGGCTACAGAAAGAAATTAATTTATCCTCCCTCCTTTTTCATTCCATCCAAACAATATGTTAAGGGTCTTAAATAAACCATGTTAAGCTCTTGATCTGTGGGCTAGTATAGTGTTTTTATGCTCATAGCTAAATAATTTTCTACTTGTTTCATATGGTACTTTAGTGCAAGTTGTTTTGTTCTCATTTGAGATTGCTAGAAGATAGAAATTGTTGGCTGCACATGTTAATGAGGCTGTCTTTGTCATGGCTAGGTTGGTTCTTTGTGTTTGAGGGGAAGTTTTAATAAATCAGTAGTAGACAAACGAAATAAATGTTATTTAACATGCTAGATCCAACCAGAATTTAAAAACTATAGTTGATCTTTCTAAGACCATTTACTTATATCAATTATTTAACATATATATCTACAATTGATATTTGATACGACAATGTCCATATTTTAAACCCACAGTACTACTCAAATAAAATATTTTACCAAGGTTAGGTTATGTGCCAATCATAGCTTCTTGACGTGGCACACACTTTACTCTCCCCTTAGCCTAAAACAACCATAAAAGCCATTATTCATTCACATTCCTCTTACTCCTCAACTCTGCCTGATAATAAACAGTTACAAATGGCCGATTCAACACCACTTCTCTCCCAACCCAACTCTGTCAAGTCAGAAAGCACTCCTCCACCTCTAGAAAAACACCATCCATCTCTTGATTCCACCATTGAAAGATGTATAGGAGGTTTTGGATGGGCTCAATTCCTCCAAGCACTACTTGTATCAAGTGCATGGATATTTGATGCACAACAAACATTCATTACTGTCTTCACTGATGCACACCCAAAATGGCACTGTACTACTCATCAACATGGTTGCAACTCTCTCTCCAACATTTGCTATCTTCCGAAGAATTCATGGGCATGGGATTGGCCTTCCCATACTTCAATCATATCAGAATGGAACTTAGAGTGTGCTGCCTCCATTATCACTGGCTTGCCTGCATCTTCTTTCTTCATGGGTTGTCTAGTGGGTGGACTTGTTCTTGCCACACTTGCTGATTCGTCACTTGGTCGCAAAAACTTGCTCTTTCTCTCATGCCTAACTATGTCTCTATCTGCTTTGCTTACTATCTTCTCCACCAATATTTGGGTTTACTCAGCTTTAAAATTGGTTTGTGGGTTTTGCCGCGCAACGATTGGAACTTGTGCACTTGTGTTAACAACTGAGCTTGTTGGGAAAAGATGGCGAGGCGAAGTGGGAGTGATAGGATTCTTTTGTTTCACAATAGGGTTCTTATCACTACCAGCTATAGCTTATTTGAATAGAGGTTCTTCTTGGAGGTATCTCTATGTATGGACTTCTATCCCAGGAATCTTGTATTCTATGTTAGTTCACTTCTTTGTTCATGAGTCACCTAGATGGCTATTTGTGCGTGGACGCAAAGAAGAAGCGGTGGCCACATTGAAAAGCATTGCACCACCTAGCCATAGTGGTTATTTAACTTGGAGCTTCTCTGGGGTTTCGTTTGAACAAGAAACATGCAATAATGGGAATGTTTACTCAACTATTAAGATGTTGGTGCAGAAAAGATGGGCTTTTAGAAGGTTGTTACCGGTTATGGTGATAGGTTTTGGGATTGGAATGGTGTACTATGGCATGCCATTAGGCCTAGCAAACTTGTCATTCAATCTCTACTTGAGTGTCACATTCAATGCCTTATCTGAGCTACCATCTTCATTGGTCACTATCTTGCTTATAGGTAAGTTGAACAGAAAAATTTCGGTGCTTGCTTTTACAATGATTAGTGGGATTTTTAGTATCATGTGTGCTTTGAAAGGCCAGGTGTGGGCAAGATTCCAAATTGGACTTGAGCTAATATCTTTCTTCAGTGCATCTACTGCCTTCAATATATTACTCATATTCACAATAGAGTTGTTCCCTACTTGTGTGAGGAACTCAGCTACTTCGTTGGTGAGACAAGCACTTGTGTTTGGTGGTGTGTTTGGTCCGATGCTAGTGGCTGCTGAGAGCAGAAATGAAATTTCATCCTATGGGGTGTTTGGGTTAGTGATAGGATGTTGTGGGCTTTTTGCAGTATGTTTGCCAGAGACAAGAGGTAGAACAATTTGTGATACAATGGATGAGGAAGAACACAAAGAGAAAGCAACATGTAATAGTGTAGGTGATGTCTTGGCTTAATTTGCTTTTGGTTTGCTCAAATTATGTGAGAATAATTGTAAAAGGTTGTGTAGTGATTGGTAAAAAAAAAAAAAAAAAAAATCAAAAAAAAAAAAATACATGTACTATATAATAAAAGTTGAGTTTAGAAGCCGTGGTTTCATCAAGTAGCTTCACCAAATCGCATAAAATTTTTTAGATTTTTAAAAAATGTATATAAATTTTTTTTTCCTATAATTTCTAAGTTGATAAAAATCTTAATTTGATTACAATCCAAATTCTTCAACTAATCCATCTAATCTGTATTTTTTACGTGTAGTGTATTATAAAAAAATATGCAGCAAAGACTTTTTTAATACAATAAAAGTTGGGTTTAAAAACCGTGGTTGTGTTAAGTGTTTTTTCCAAATTATAGAAATATTTTTAGATTTTTAGATTTTTTTTTAAATATATAAATTTTCTTCTCCTATAATTTCTAAGTTAATAAAAATTTTAATTTTATTACAATCTAAATTCTTCATCTAATCTATCTAATCCTTATTTTTTATATGTAGTGTATTATTAAGGAAAAAGCAGCTACTTTCTTATTTTTTAATTACTACACTACACGTTTATATATTAAAAAAAGGTAATTAATGCGGTGATTCTAAAATACCACTTCCAAAAAATAAATAGATAATCCTAAAACACATAAGTAAACAAATAAAACTAAATAGATAATCCTAAGACAAATAAATAAATAAAAAAGAAGAAGAATTTGGTCACAATTGGAATACAAATCCGCATCAAATACCACTTATATTATATATAAGTAATCAACTATTCTTCTATTATTCAATAATTGAATAAAAGCTATTCTTCTATTTCTTTATCAATTTTAGGGATAAACACAAAAGCTTAATTATTGTTAATTTGTTTTTAAATTTTTTTCTTAACTGTTATTGTTAGTTAAAAAATTAATTCACGTTGAAGTTTGACACTCATTTTCTAATACACAGGTCTTATCTTCTTTTTTCTCCCCAAATCCCAAGTCTACTAATATTCCTATACAACAAGCTATTTAGTATTTAAATTTCAGTCATTATGTGAGCTCACCCCCACAAAAAAAGTTAATCAACTTCGGCGCCCAATGCAATGCCTCAAAACAGTAATCAACCCAAAGAACAAGAATAAGTAGACAAAGAATAGTGGCGGTGGGATTATGGGGACCAAAATGGCCAAGTACTACTATTTGGCAAAATATGTGTAGCGGTTTTCCCAAAGTCTCGATATCATTATATGTGTGGCATCTTGAAAGGAATGCTTTTGCAAATCTACATGATAAGGAAGTATATGAAAGTTTAATTAGGTGTATGGTACGATATGTTACACCAGATGAATTTGAAGACATGTGGAAGAAAATGGTCAACAATCACAATTTACATTACCATGAATGGTTGCATGAAATGTATGCTAAAAAAATGAAATGGGCTGAAGCTTACATGAGAGGTCATTTTTTTTTTCTGGGTGCAGGAATACACAATGTTGTGAAGCCATGAATGCATTCTTGAAAAGATTTTTGGATAGGAAGACTAGGCTTTATGAGTTGTTCCAGCAAGTTGATAGAGCACTTTCACATATTAGACACAATGAGATGGGGGTAGATTTTTCTTCAAATTATACTGAACCTATTCTGATTACTAGGTTAGCTAAAATAAAGAAACATGATGCTACTATATTCACAAGGGAGATATTCAGCATGGTTCAAGAATAATTATTGAATGAACAAAAATTCATTGTGCTTTACAACATAGATAAGGAAGGTTATCGTATGTACACCTTATCTCAGTATGCATCCCCTGACTCAAGATGGGAGGTTGTGTATTGTCAAGTTGATCAATCTATGAAGACCTCTTGTTTGCTATTCAAGTCGTATGGATATCCTTATAACATGTTTTATAAATTTTCAACATTTTTTTACTGTATTGACCAAAACATCAATACTGGTTAAAACATCCAAAAAAATCCATGGACAATTAGTACCGACCAATACTATCATTCACTACCTCATATTTTATCTAAGACGATCTAAAAGAATATCCTTATCAGTTTAAGGCTGGTACGATATATTTTCCTAGTGCACCAAGTATTGGATGGTATTAACCCCATTGTCCATAACTCTCAAACATAAAAGGAGATTCCTGGTTGGCCTAAGGGGATTCTATTGTCCATAATCCTCTGTGTGTGTGTGTGTGTGTGTGTGTGTGCGTGTGTGTGAACTAGGATTTTTTGGCTTTTAAAGATTGAGGTTGTTTTCATTTTTTTCTTTTATGTTTCAAAATTTTCATTCTCACCATGTTTGTTTGCATTTTCATATTGGCATTATCGTTCATTCTATTATTAATTTGGAGACATCTAGGGTTCAATTGGGATCTGCTTAATTTACTGAAATTGAAAATTTTTTTACTGAAAATATTGTAAATAAAGGTAAAAGTTAACTAAAATAGTACAGTAGTACTCATGAATAGTACCAAAAAGTGCAGTGGAATGTATCGCTCTGTTTGTTTCTGCAATGATGTTTTCTAGAAAATAAGTCATTTTCCAGGAAGCATTTTTTATAAAACTATCTCATTTTCCAATGTTTAGTAGCAACTTTAAATGAGTTGAAAAACAACCTCCTAACTTCCCTTATTTAGCTTGCCTTGAAATAGATTTGTTTTCCAAAAAAATTTAATGGAAAACAGTTTCTAAAGATAAGTAATACTTTTTATGTTGACAAAATATAGTTTTTCTTTGACTTATCTTTTTTTATGCTACCAAAAATGGAAAATACGAAAAACTACTAAAAATAAGTTATACTTTTTTATATTGATCAAATATAGTTTTTCTTTGACTTATCTTTTTTTATGCTACCAAAAATTGAAAATACGGAAAACTATCTTTTTTTTTTTTTGAGAAACACGGAAAACTATCTTTACACAAGGTTTTCCATCGAAACAAATAGAGCGTATGAATAGTAGTAAAAATAAGCTGAATAGTAAAATAAGTTAACAAAAATAATTTTTACCGAACAAACACTTAGAATTTTTGGGTGACGTGGCTCAATGTAGACCCCACTTGTGTTACACTTAACGGTCAGATTTATAGTGAAAATGGACATGAGAGAAAATATGAAATTGAAATCAAACACAAATGGTCAAAATTTTTGAAACATAAAGGTGCAAAATGAAAACAAACCCAAAGTTTAAGTGCTAAAAGTTTACTTTAGTCTACTAATTTATTGTAATGTATTAATGGGGTAAATTAGAAATTGCATTGATTATCTATAGATGTTGCACAACATATTTATATAAAGAAATTTATATGGTTATTTTTATCAAATTTATGTAAGAATAATTTTTATCAAAAAGAAAAGAAAATAATGATATAAAGTATAACATTTTTCCGAATATTTTTTTGGGAAACAAGTGAAACAAAAACATCAAAAGGTAAAAACAAATTTAATAACGCACGCAATAAAAGATATAAAAAATAATTGTGTACTTAAATTATTTAATATTTAGAACTTCACTAAAATAATATGTTAATGTTTTTATTTAAAGTAATATATATATATATATATATATATATATATATATATATATATATATTTAATTAATTAATTAATTAATTTTTATTTGTCATTCTTACTCAAATTGAGTTGCTTTAACTACAATTGAAATAAGGTATAGAAAATAATAATAATTACACCCAAAGATATAAAAGATAATTACACGCTTAAATTAGTAAAAATAGTTAAATATTTATAAATTCACTCAAAAAATTGTTCATATTCTTAATATCCTCTCTTTTTAATGATAGGCTATATAAATTATCTAAATATTCTAACACATAATAATTAAGTACTATACATAAATATATAATATAATCTCTTCACATAGGACATTGATAGAGGGAATGATGCTATAAGAGCATCCACAGCAGTAGAGCTAAAAATTTAGCTTTTTAACTCCACCAAAAGTTATTTTATCTATTTTACGTACATACATGCTATAACAGTGGATCTATTTTAGCTTTTAACACAATAAAATAATATAAACATCACAATAAAATAATATATTTACTGCAATAAAATAATATAACCACTACAATAAAATAATATATCTACTACAATAAACAACAATCACAACCATCTGCAATCACCACCACTACTGCCGCCACCACTACTGCCGCCACCACCGCCGCCAACGCCTCCACCGCCGCCGACTCTTCTACGCCACCATCGTTGCTGCCGCCACCGACTCTTCCACCGCCGCCGTCGCTGCCACCACATGATAGCAAATAATTGTCTAGTATTAACAAGTGATTTTTTTAACCCCAAATTATACTTATACATTTTTTTTTTACTAAAACAATTTCTCAATCATAATGATAGCCTATTATCATCTCAATTGTTCGGAAGCAATCTTGGAACAATGTGAACTATGAAATGGAGGAACTTTATAAGAAAACATATAAAATAGAACACATATTATAGTAGGAACAATGTAGTCCATACATTACTTACATACATAACTCAAACCAAATTACAATAAAACTCACACACTCGCACAGGTTCCTATGACTTATTCTTCTCAACATACAAAAAAGAAAGTTCCTATGACTCACCTAGCAATTTCTATAAATGTTCAATGAGGTTTGGCTGGAGTTGAAAATGAATTTCTTGGTCTCTAATGCGTCCATACCTCTCAATGTATGACATAAATCCATCACTTTGTTCACGTATCACTTGCAGAGGAGGGTTATCCACTCCATCAATTTGTTCATATTCCAAGTCTACCACTTCATTATCATCTCGCTCATCTTCAACAATCATGTTATGGAGAATTATGCACGCTTTCATGATCTTTTGGAGTGTTTCAAGATAGAAAAATCGTGCAGGTCCACAGACAAATGCGAAACATGCTTGAAGCACTCCAAATGCACGCTCAATATCCTTCCTACACACCTCTTGGGTTGTTGCAAATAATTTATACTTCTATCCTTGTGGAGCTGGGATTGTTTTCACAAATGTTGCCCACTTTGGATATATGCCATCAGCAAGGTAATATCCCATTATGTAGTCATGACCATTGATTGAGTAATTTACTGCAAGAGCACGTCCTTCAGCAAGTTCATTAAATACATGAGACCGCTCTAATACATTAATGTCATTATTTGATCTAGGTAACCCAAAAAATGCATGCCATATCCAAAGATCATATGATGCTACTGCCTCCAAAATAATAGTAGGCTCACAAATATGACCACAATATTGACCTTTCCATATAGATGGACAATTTTTCCACTTCCAATGCATGCAATCAATTGAACCTAACATACCTGGAAAACCTCGGTATTCGCCATGAGCTAACAGTCTAGCAATGTCTTCATTGTTTGGCTTTCTCAAGTATTCTTCAGAGAAAACATCAATTACCGCAGTAACAAATTTTTTCAAACTTTCTAATGCAGTAGTTTCTCCAATCCGCACATATTCATCTATGAAATCACCCGATACTCCATACGCAAGCATTCTAAGTGCAGCAATTATCTTTTGTAATGAAGATAAACCAAGTTTGTTGGCACTATTTCTTTTTTGGACAAAGTGAGAGTCATGAGCTTCTACCTTAGATTGAATACGGAGAAAAAGAGAACGCTTCATCTGAAATCTCCTATGAAATAAAGTAGGTGGATATATTGGTGTGGAAGCAAAATAATCAAGAAAAAGCCTATCATGGCCTACCAAATGATTACGTCAGATAGAACGACGACGTTTAGGTTGTGATGTTTCCGTAACAAGTTCTTTGATTATCTCATCTTCATCTGAGTCATCAAGAAGGAACTTGCGAAACAAATAGTGATTCATGGATGCAACCTTTAAGACAATTGGAAAGCAATTATTACTATAGATGCAAGATTAAAGTCAAGTGACATAAGCTACAACAAAATGAATATAACCAATTCACGCACAAGTCATAACACAAACACATATAACCAAAAAATAAAAATTTCTCTTAGTAGGACCAAGAAACTAATAAATGGTAAACAAATAGATTCGCTTTAAAAAGATAAGTAAAATAAGAAATACTATGAATGCTCATTGTTCATAGATTTATTCTAAGACCTGTCATCTGAAAACCAAGCATATGATACTAGGAATGTTCAATGAATAAAAATAATTGGATCAAAAACACTCATAGTGGTTGTAACAGCAAGACATATAATAGTTTCATTTTTCAGTCTACAAAGAATTATATCAATGCCTATCACAAGACCGAATGGAACTTAACAAAAGATAAAAAAGTCACAACACAAACACATACATCTAGTTTAAGATTAAAGTCAAGTGACAAAAACCACTACAAAATACATAAGTTACTACCAAAGTACATAAAGGCCTACATAAGCCACTACAAAATACATAAAAGTCTAAGCTACATCCAAAATGCAATCAAACCCATTAATTACGTGGACTTCGTATTGCCATGATTTCCTCTTAGAGTTGTTCATAAAAAGCTTTTTGTGCTCTGGTCAAGCCCCTTGTATCTTTCATCATGATTCTCTCCTCCTCTAACCTTTCTGTCATCTCAATTTTTTTCTTCTCAATCATGACTCTTTCCTTCTCAATCTTAAGTTTTTCTTCACTTCTTTCCTTCCCAATTGCAAGTTTTTCGATCTCAATAAACATTTTTTCCTCTTCCAATCGAGTTACATCCTCAATCAATTTCAATTTCTTGGTTAAATATTCCCCTACATCTTTTCCAGTGGCTTTGTTCTTTCGGATGGCCTTTTCGGCCTTCCTACCAATAGGTCTCTCAAAATTGGATGTGTCACCAAGTCTGGACCCACAATCCCCTTCGCCAATAGATATTGACTCTAGAGTTGGAGGCATGAATGATCTCGATTTAGCATTGTTAGGATTGACAAACTTTGGTTGGTCCTTTAACATGAGCCAACAATGGTCAAGAAGAAAGGGTTTCTTGTGCTTCTCTAAATACAAAGCCTTCGCATCGGTAATCTAAAAAAATTAAAAGAAATATAACATGATTAATATCTTCAAACTATTGGTGAATTGACATGTTAACACTATTGCAATATAATTTATACCTTATTTTCTTCGGTTATACCACTTTTATGATGTGCGTTAATTTGAGCCATACACCCGGCAAACTTATTTGTCTTTTCACTAATTGCTCCCCAATGACTTAGCAAGGAGATAACAGTACATGTGGTACTGGATGTATTGTACTGCATAAAGTATTCCCAAACTTTTTGATGAAATGTATTTTGTGTTTGTTCATTACTGTTTATGATATCAACACTAGTATTGAGCCATGTTGCCACTAGGAGTTTATCTTCCTCTACACTAAAGTTAGAGCCCTATTTTCCTTTTGTAGAAGAGGCATTTTCAACTTGAGGTGGAGGTGGAGGTGGAGGTTGAGAATCAGAAACTGACACAAGAATATTTTGAGATGTTCCCAAAAGTTGTGAGTCAATTTCTATATCCCCATTCATGACACTCGTGAAATATATTAGGTCTTTAAGTAACTCCGTGTCTCTATATGACTCCATAAAATTAGAGAGAAAAAAAATGTAAACTTCCCTGCACACAGAAAATTCCCAAACTAACATTTATATGAAAACTTAAAATACTAAGAATTATGACAACAGTACATGATTATGCATAAATACTTAATTTGACATGTAGCTTAATCTCATTAAAAGGACCACAAGAAATTCTTTTTGTGTGCTTCTGTTTATGGTTTTGTGCAACAGAACATAAAACTAGGACAAGAACTTCTATTACAAGAAAACAACAAATTCATTTTTGAGCATCTCAAAACCAAACTAACAATTTCTCATTAAAATGACCACAAGAAATGTGTGCTTTGTTTCTAGTTTTGTGCAACAGAACATATCCAACAATATACACTCGAATTAGATGTGAAACATTAAGAGCCCAACAAAATCCACCAGTACAATATCACAAACCATCTTAATATCTCTACTCAATACTCACACTCACACTTACCAAACCATAATCATCATCAATCTACCAAAATCAGATATGGAACATTAAGAATCCTAAAAAAAAACTACCGTATTCATCCATTTCTAGCAACTCAAAACAGCTAATACAAAGCAAAATGAAATCTCATAACATAAAATCACCAAGCCAATAATCTAGAACAACAATAAAATATCATATATAAAAAATCCCACATTCTTTGATGTTATACCCAAATCAAAAACTCAAAGCATCCACATAAAGAAGACAGAGACAACTGACATGAAGTGGATCGGCGGCAGAGAAGTGGGTCTGAGGTGGACTGGCGGCGTGGGTTTGAGGCTGATCGACGGCTTGGGACGGCTGGTGGGTTGGTGACGTCAAGCTTCAATGGCAACGACGTTGACGATGGTCAGGCTGGCAGAGGTAAACAGAGTGAGAAGTGGCCGGAGTTGAGAGAGTGAGGTTGAGAGACTTGAGCTTCAGATGATGAGATTGGAGATGAGAGTGAATGAGACCGCTGTGATAAAAGAATGAAAAAGAAGAAGAAGCAAGTTGTACCTGGCTAGAATAAAAAATTACTTTTTTTTTTTAGCTTTAAGCTACATTACACATCTAAAATATTTAGCTATTGCTCCACTATTGCAAAGGAGTTTTTTGTGTTTTGGCATATCTAAAATAGTTATATAGCTATTTAGCTTTACTGCTGCAAGTGTTCTAATATTCGCTCCCATTTAAAAACTTGAAACACGTGCCCTCAAAAGAAACCTGAAACACCTGAAAATTGCTAAGGTTAACATGGGTTGGACACAAAACACACCCCCCCCCCCTTTACTGGTTTTTTCAAACTCAACACAGATGGATTTGCTCGTGGTAGCCCTGGTATGGCCTCGGCAGGAGGCTTGATTAGAGACTCCAAGGGTACTTGGGTTGCTAGCTTCAACAGAGGCATCGGCCTCACCCACGCTCTTGACGCTGAACTTTGGGGCCTTAGAGATGGCCTGACACTCGCCAAAAACCTTAACATTAAATATCTTCTTGTTGAAATTGATGCACAAGCTGTAGTGAACATAATTAACTCCTCCAATATTTTAAAAAAGTTCACATCTCCCACATTCACCGCGAGAGGAACCATTGCGCGGATATTTTGGCTAAAGAAGGGCTCTAGTTTTCAACAGTGCTTAATTTACATTCTAGCCCCCCTTCTTGTATTTTGTATCAGCTTTTAATTAACAGACGCTTGGGGTGTTGTTTACCCCCGCTCTTGTATTTCCTTTTAGTTTTGTTTAATGAAATTCTGGTTCACCAAAAAAAAAAAAAAAAAAAAAAATCTGTCACTTGAGACTGCACCAAATAATCCTTTTCATTCAACCTTTTTAAAGCTTGAAACACGCAAAGCTCAGGAAGCAGGTCGGTGATAACAATTTTAGACTTTTCCGGGAAAATTTTTTAATTTTTAATTTTAAAAAGGCTCTATTGGGTAACAATTTAATGATGGACCCCAAATACAGAGTTTAGTCAGTCTACTTTTTTTTTTGATGGAAGTCAGTCTACTCTTTATTCTTGCATAGAATAACCTAATGTGGAAACTTTATTGGAAAATCCGAAGATAAATGAGGGCCCCAGCTTATATAAATATATACAAAGCTTTTCTCGCATTGCTCTCTTTACCTTGTTTTCTATCCGCTTTTGGGTAAGAAAGTTGGCTGGCTGGTAAAATCCCGACAAATTTACTAATTTTTGTTACTGTCGTCAATCCAATTTTTGACGTATTAGAGCATTAAAATTTGTCAACATTTATGGTGTCAAAAATTTAGCAATTTAACACCACAAAAAATTACTTTATCACCCAACTTTACAAAATACCAAATATCAATATTTTTATTTTAATATTCAACACAATAAAATAATGTAAAAAATACGATAAAATAATATATTTACTACAATAACACTCATAACCATGCCACAGTGGTGTCTTAATAAAATAATTATTCAATGAGAAATAAGAAAGGAAGAGGAAAAGAAAAATTTGAGCTATAGTGGTGTCTTAATAAGAGAGGAAGAGAAAAAAAAAATTATGAGCTATAGTGGTGTGAAAAGAGACAGGAGCTTGCAATTAAAAATAAGAAAGGAAGAAAAACAGAAAAAGAATCATTTAAATAATTTGAGCTAAATATTGTTTTTTCTTTTTATATTAGAGCTATAGTCCACATGCCGGCAAAGACAGCTGTGCACTGTAGCTCAGCAGCAAAAAATTATGTCTTTGGCTCCACTGATATACTTGGCTTTTGCTATATTTTGATAGTAAATGTAGCATTTTAGTAAAATGCCTCTATAAACACAAAATTTCTCAATTGTAGAAAATCAAACAATTGAAAAGAAATATGGTTTGCAAATATAAATTTGTATTGATGAATAATGAGTACAATCTCTATTTCAATTATTTTACAAAAGAATACCCTCTGATTCTATCTTCTTTGAACTTGACTCGAATAAGAGATCTTCTTGACTTTGGTTGGAAGATGGATTGAACGGTCTTTACAACAAATCTCTAGCTTTGAGCTTGTTAGAGATTTATTGTTCTTCAAGTCTTCGAATGTGAAGGCTCTTAGGTTGAAGTTCTTCAGGGCTTTAGAGGCTTGATCTGTTAAGCTTCAAAGATTTGGTTTGTTGAGGTTTATGGAGGCGTTTTAGCTTAATTCTAGAACTTCATAGAACTCGAACAAGAGATCTTCTTGACTTTGGTTGGAAGATGGATTGAACGGTCTTCACAACGAATCTCTAGCCTTGAGCTCGTTAGAGATTTGTTGTCCTTCAAGTTTTTCAAGCCCTTTGAATGTTCTTCAAGTTCTTCAAAGATGCTTCAAGTTCTTCGAAGATTCTTGAGACAGAATTTCTCTAGAACTTGGGCTTCTTGAAAACTTGCCCCCTAAAATGAGAGGGGATGTTCTCTATTTATAGTGATTTTAGAGGATCAGCTCCACTTTGAATTGATATACTTGAAAGTATGTAGTAGACTTTTGATTGGCCCAAATTCTTCTTAGAGATAATTATCTCTATTTATCTATTTTGATAAAGATCATATTTTGATAAAAATAATAATCAACAAAGATAAGTAATTATCTCTATTTAATTTATTATAATAAAGATAATTATCTATCAATTTTGAATAGAAAATTTATCTTTATTTTATTTATTTATTTATTTATTTTAATAAAGATAATTATCCATAAATTTTGAATAGGAAATTTATCTTTATCTCCTGGGCCAAATGACACGTGACAAATTTTGATATGCCAATGTGATGTTAATTTGGATGATACATGTCATCATCTAATTTAATTAATTTAATGACATTAATTTAGAATTTACCACTAAATTTTGATGTGGCATTTTATAATTGGCTTAAAATTTTGCCTCTTACAATCTCCACCAATACTAATGCTCTAATGATGAAGTAAATCATGTCACTTAAAATTTTAACATCAATAAAAGAGGAGAGTAATATTAGGATTACAAATTATTCTATAATTTTTTTTACCACAATTTTGACGTGACAGACTATGAATGGTTAACCATCACTTTTACATGGACCAATTATTTTTTCATTACCAATCATACTCTGTTAAATCACAGTTATGACAAAAAGTTATAAAAGATTTTGTGGTCTTGAACATCTTCTAAAACACAATGATACGAAATCTTCATGACAATTAATAACTTTTTGCATCATCCTTTTCGCTAATTGATGCCGAAAACTTATTGAGCATCATCAATTTGGTTGGCTCATATTGCATTGAATCCTCATGACAAAATAAATTAAAATTTAGAGATTTGGTGGAGGAGAGACAGAGAGGGCACGTACTACTTGCGCTAGCACACAATCTGAAACATATTTAGAGATTTACTACTTAATTATTATAATCAAAAGTTTAAGTAAGAGGCATAAATATGGTTGGTAAGAGTTCATAAAAAAAAAAAAAAAATGGTTGGTAAGATTCTCGCGCTATATCTTGTTGTTCGGGGCATTGTTTCTGGTTACAGCAAGCACTTTTGGGGCATTTGTTTTGTTGGCCTTAGGCTTCTCGCTTTGCTTTACTAACACTATGGGCTTTCATACTGTGTGATGTCTTAGACACTTAATTTTGTACTACTTATAACTTAATCTCTTGTTCTCCAGCAACAATATTTTAGGGTATCCATTTTTAGAGTTCTTTTTTTTTTTTTTTGAGAAACCCATTTTTAGAGTTTATGGCTCATATAACAGTGGAGCAAGGAATTTTTTCTAGGGAGCCAAACTAGATACAATAAAGTCTTACTTCTCAAAAAAAAAAAAAAAAAAGATACAATTAATAAAGTCTTAAATTAAACCCCCCCCCCCCCCCCCCCAAATAAAAAAAAAACAAGAACAAGAACAAGAAGGTCCATGACCAAATTTTTTTATTTCATAAATTAAATTTAACTCAACAAAGTTTTACCATAATATTTAAATAATTTATAATTAATTTTAAACTAAATTTTTTTACAGTCTCTTTTAATCATATGTCAAACAATTTAGAAAAAGAAACATATAACAAACATGAATATAAAAATAACTTAATTTAATATTTTTAATGCCACTGTTATCAAAAATATATATAATACCAAATCACTAATATAAAAATATTCACTATCATCATATATAAATTAAAAATTAAAAATAAAAGTAAAATAGTATAGATGCAACTTCCAATGTCCAAGCTGGAAAACACTTTTTGTCTTAAAATAAAAAATAAATTAAAAAAAGAAAGAAAGAAGAAGAAGAAGAAAAACCTAGAAACCATTATATGCTAGTAGTAGATATAGTCTAGGGATGGCCATAATTATTAGGTAATGGATATCCAACTCTATCCAATCTAAATATTTCAAGTAATACCCGGTTCTTCATGGGTAGAAGGTAATCGGGTAGGTTTTGGATATTACTCGAATTTTTCAGATAGGGTTTGGATATTACCCATTTAACTAATTACTCTACCCAAACTTAACTCAACTTAATTATTATGGGTAAACCCCAACTCACCCAATTACCCAATAATCAAAATTACCAAATTGCCCCTAAAACTTGAAAATGACTAAAGTACTCCTAAAATCCTCTAAAATTGCCGAAATACACACAAAACCTAATTTTGGTAATTTTTAAGTTTTGGGGTTCTTTGGTCATTTTTTATATTTTGGGGGTATTTCGGTCATTTTTTTTAGGTTTAGGGGGTATATTTTGGTTTTTGGTTTTTTTTTTTTTTTTTTTTTTTTTTTTTAGGTTTCAAGGGTATTTTGGTCATTTTTTAGGTTTCGTGGGTACTTTGGTAAATTTTTAGGTTTTAGGGGTATTTTGGTCATTCTTTTAGGTTTAGGAGGTATTTTGGTAATTATTAGTGGTTTTTGAGAATATTTGGTGATTTTAGAGATTTCATGAGTATTTTGATCATTTTAAAGGTTTCATGGGTATTGTGCTTATTTTAGAAATTTTGGGTATATTTTGGCCATTTCAGTGGTTTTTGAGCATATTTGGCAATTTTATAGAAGTTGGGTTTGGGTTGGGTATGGATATCTTTGGGTTGGGTTGGGTTTGGGCTAGGTAAACAAATTAGGTAATAATTAGGAAAGATTTGCATTTTTGGTAATATTACGGATTTGGTAAATTTTTTATGGTGTTTGTATTTGGAGGTAAAATGGTTCAGGAATGGGCCAAAAATGCTATATTTTTTGTTGGGTTTATTTGCATCAAAATTTGTTTTTGGTATTTCTAAACCATTTTTAAGTTTAATCATTAAACTAGTAGGTTTTTTTTGTTCTTCAAATTCCTGAGGGGCTAGTATGTAAATTGTGAGATTATTTATGATTTAGTATGTAAATATTAAGGTAATAATCCAAAGTATTTAACTAGAAATTTTCAAAATACACAGAGGATCTCTTTGGAACCCTAGCTTTGGGCACGCAAGTTTGGATTCCAGCCTATGCAACCTCAATGTTGTGTGCGCGGGTTATATAGCCTACGTACATAAGGTAGAGATTTTGGAGCTCTATATGAAGATTTTCTTGTGGAAAATAAAGTAAGGTTCCACATCGAATGAGAACAAGCTTGCACTCCCTCTTTATCAATATAAAAGGCCTTAGAAGAAGAATAAATTTTTTTTTTTAAAGAAACAAACTAATTGCTAAACACACAAATACTTTAATTACACTCTCTCACCAAACTCAAACACATTACACTCTCACATTAGAAGAACAATTATTAATTCCACTACAAGAACTACATTAGTAATGCCCAATGGTCCTCCCATTCAATAATATTGTGCCATTCGGAACATGTTTTTGAGTCACATCATACTCATAAACTCTAGCCATATGAATAAATAAAAGGAAAAATCCTTAACCATCACCCACATTGCCCGTGACTCCACCACCACACCTTAGGCCTTTTAATGGCCCGTAAGCCCTAAAACCATCAAGAAGTGAACATCTAAAATATGTACAAATAATAATTTCTTATAAACTAATCAAACAGTTCATTGATTTAATTTTAAAGTTTCAAATATTTGTGATAAAAATGACACAACAGTATAATGTCTGTCTGCCACAGATTGAGATTAGGTACAATACATAGGTTATTGCACTTGATGCAATTCCTATGGAGGGTTGAGATTGATAGTTGCAAAAAGCAACTTTCAATCTCAACCATTGATTAAAAAAGTTAAGAAAAAAAATGGAAGTAAAGTAAAAAGTAAAACTTAAAAATGTAAAAAGTAAAATTTTTTTTGTGAGACAGAGTAGGGTGAATTGCACCCAGAGCAATACCCTAGGTATTGCACCGGATCCTAATTTGTTTGCCACATCAGTATCTAAGCTAAGTTAGTAGCATTGACAGTGTTTGTGCAGATTTGAAAAAAAAAAAAATACAGATTGTTTCTTCATTTGGATTTTCTAAATGGCACTAAATAATATTTCTCATATAATAAAAGAAAATCATACCCTTTAACAAGCACCCATATCAGAAATGGCAAGTCATTCACTGTATAAATTTTAGGTTGTTTATTAGGAATTTTTGCCATAATTTTTATCATTCTGTTAGCGTGTAATAGGTTGTGGGCTTTAGGCCCATCTTGTTTACTTGTATAGCACATATACTTGTACTACAAACTCTGCCTCTTATATAAAGGCACTCATGTATATTTTATTCCGTGTGAAATACAATACTATATATTCAGTATTTCTAACATGGTAACAAAGCTACGGCTCTAATCCTCTGGTGTGCTGCTTTTAAGCAGTCTTGTCTTCTTGGGTGTCATCCATTGCATCCGTTGTTGTCAAAATCACTACTGCCTCCTCCACGACTACAGTACATCAAAGACCATTGCTTGCTGCCACCACTGCTTCCACATCTCCAATCAGACCATAGGTCGCACCACTAGAAAGGACTCTCTCCGATCTGCTCGAGTGCGAAAAATTGTTTCCATCGGACCACCCACGCGCCTTCACGTGCCATTGAAAGTTTCGGCAGTATCATGACGCGCTGCCATTCTTTAACACGCACCTCCACGCGCTTCCACGCACTGACACACGCCAGATCTGCATCTGCTGACGTCATCGATTACGTTATCTACACCACGTCAGCCCTAGTGACGTCATCACTGCCATGTCATTGCTTATGTCATCCACAGGTCAGCCGCTTACGTCATTTGATTACGTCATCCACTGGTCAACTGCTAATGTCATCCTTTGACCAGCTGCCATTGACTATTCTACATTGACTTTTCTTGTTGACTTTGACTTGTGTTGACTGTTGACTTTTTGCTTGAGTTGACTTTTTGTAGTCCAGATGCTCATTATCTAGTTTTTTCACGTAGATTTCACTTTTGCAGTCCATTTTTGCATATTTTGCTTCTAAATGAAGAATAATGGTAGGTCTTCTTTTTCTTGCAACAAACATCGTCGATAATCCAACAAACGCTTTTGCAATTTTTCCAAACGCCTTGGCTATAATATTGAGACTTGCTATCAACGCAACAAATTAGCTTCTTCCATTTCTGCTGCTACTGTTGCTAACACTGAGAGTATCCAACCAATGGCTCCCATCTTCGTAAAGTCCAAGTCTTCTAGATCCACTATCACCATTTTCACAGTTGACCTTCAAAACATCATCACTAATACCATTCGTATGGTTGGCTTTTAGATCTCTATGAATTACTTTCAACCTTGAATATTTATGGAGATAGATCAATCCTTGAGTAATTCCTTCAATTATGTTGAAATGTTTCTTCCAATCTAGTAGCTTGCTTTGATTTGAATCTAGCCAATATAAAAGTTAAATCTAATCAATAATATACTTGATATAAAGTAATACTAATAAGGGTATAAATTTTATGAAGATAACTAATGAAGCCCTAAGATGAATAAAATTTAATGTTTTCCAAACCAAACAGGAAGCAGTTTAAGCTTTAATAATTATATTATTTCTATGAAGAAAACAAATGAAGCCTTAAGATGGAAAAAAAAAAAAATTAATGTTTTCCAAACCAAATAGGAAGTAGTCCAAGCTTTTGTTGGGCATGTATTCATATACTAGCATCCTTTCTTCTCCAAAAATGCAACAACCCAAAAGCTTAACAAAATTCATGTGTTGGAGTTTAGATATGAGCATCAACTCATTCTTGAACTCAATTACGCCTTGCCCTGAATTTTTTGATAGTCACTTTATGGCTATTTGTTGAATTGTTAGCAATGTTCCCTATTGTGATTATCAAACAAGGTTTAGTCAGTGCTGGACATAAGTTAATTTATACATCTCTACTTAGAAAGTTTTTGGGGCTTACCATGTAGACAGGCCCAAAGCCTCCCTCTCCAAGCTTGTTTTCTAATGAGAAGTTGTTAGTGGCAGCCTTGATACACTCGTAACTAAATTTACTTAAAATCAAAACTTCTATTTAAAGATAGCAAATGATAATGAAAAAAGTGAAATGAATTATCTAACAAATTCAATTTATATGCGAATTATTTACCTTGAAGCACAACTTTTCTCTTTTTTAGTAGACAGCAGTAGTACATTATACAGGAAAAAGTTACAAAAGCAATGGCAATTACAATACCAATCCATATCACTTGCTTTTTCCTACAGGTCATAAACAGCTGTGGTTAGCAATCATTTCAGAAATTTTCTCTCTAAAAAAAATTGTATATTATTGCATATTGATAGCATTCAAATAGAATAGTTAAGTTTGTATTGTTCATATAGGACAAAAAACTAGTAAACATACCACTCTGAGAAGCCTTTGGCGTTATATTATTGGGGTTCGTTGAATTTGAAGGCTCTGGCATTATGATATAGAGACGTTCTGATCCTGACGAATCGTCAGGAATGAAGTTTGTCATATTTGTCTAAAATTTGCACCCTGTTGCATTTTCATATAGATAATAAAAAGCCACATAGCTACAGTTGTTCTAGCAACTAACTTTACAGTCACTGATGGCAAGATTTGTGTCTGGAGTACTATAATAGCGGGGATGAAAAAGATAGTCTATATCAGTGAAACTACCACTTTTAAAATCAACTTTTTCACCATTATGCCTACAGTTTGATTGACTCCACCTTTGACATCCTCCTTCAGTGTTATATCCATAACAGTTATTTGCTCTGGCTGTCAATACGACTCCGTTTATGGAATTTTCCATTAATTGCCCCGTATGACTAAGCACCCACGACCACGACGTCTGTGGCAGACTTTGATTTTTATACTTGAGAGAGAAGGATTCTTCATCCCCATTTGAGACAACGTTGAAATCATACATAGATGTTAGATGTGGTGAAATATTCTCCAATTGGTTGTCTCTCAAGACTCCACTTTCACTACACCAAAATAATCTATTACATCAAGTGTTAATACAACAAAATTAGTATAGTGGTATTAGACATAATATCACATCTAAAAATTAAAAGTCGTTGCAATAGGAACTTAAAAATAGTAAATTATTACAAGACAAAAAATAGAAAATTATTACATTAATAATAATTAGTTGTATTAATTTATAATTTTCAGTTGCAATAGAGATTTTAATACTAAATTGAATTTAGAAATTTTTTTGCAATAACTTAAATTGAAGAAATCAATTTTTTTAATAACTTAAATTGAAGAAACCATTGTAATAACTTGATACTAATTATATATTTTGCGATATATTATAGTAGAAATTTAAAAGAGATGGCTTATTGCAACAAATTTAACATTGCAATAACTAAAACATCAATTATTTTACAATTTATTGCAATGACAAACATGAAGCTACAATGAATATATTATTACAATGATTTAATTCCAATTATTTTACAATATCTTGTAAGAAAATATATGAAAAAAATAACTATTACACTAAATATACCGTTGCAATAATTTGAACCCAAATTATTTTTGTCAATTCTCTACAATCTATTATAATAAAATTCATGAAATAATAGCCTATTGCTACAAGATATTCAAAGTAATAAATTGTTTATTGCAATAGAAAATATATTATTACATCAAAATTTTCATTAAAATATTTAAGGTTTATTGCAACAAAAATTTTTTGTAGCACAAACTTATTACCTCAAATTTTATTGCAACACTTCACATAAACTATTGCAATGACTTTGATGTTATTGCAACGATTTTTTTTGTTGTAATAAACATTTTTTGTTGTAGTGTTTTCTAGTGAACCACCCCTCGATGCTTAATCACCAATTCAAGTCCCTTGGGGTCCCATTCAAGAGTGAAAGCCCCTGGATTTGTGACGTCCGAAGTTAACCGTGATGTGAGTGACCAGTTTTGACCAGTTTTGTGGTTGACACCTAATTTCATTCTGGGAATAAGCACTTCCTCCAGATGATCAAAACTTTGCCATAACACCCGCTTTGTAGATCCATTGGAGTACACTTCATTGAAGACGAAATTGCCGGAATCCAATAAAGTAGCGATAGTGCCATTGGTAGCGAAAGAGCATAGCGTAATAGGAATCCCAACTTTGCGCCTAATTCTCAATGCTCCATCCTTGTTTTCAAAAATAAACTCCTCGGAGTGGTTAGCAATAGGAATTCCTTGACTTGAAAGCCATACATATTGAGTCTAATAAATATAGAGATACACCTAGATAAGTGTAGTTAGACCACGGCATGAAATCCAAACTGAAACTCCCATTTGGAGAATGTAGCCAAGGCCTAATAAAGGAGCTAAGCGTATCGCCTGGTTTGATGTATTGTGCATGAGAAGTCCCCAAGGATGAGAAGAAGAGAAATAACAAAAACTTGAGAAGGGGCAAGTTGGTAGCCATGATTGACCACTGAATTCCTCCAGTTGTAGAAATGGAAAGAAAAACCCACCACAAAATCCCACCTAGCCACCACCATTGGAGGAAAGAAAAACCCACAAAATCAACCATCGTGACCCATTACAAAATCAACCCAACCACAACCAAAACCAACCATCGTGACCCATTCTTCCATTCTTCAGAATAGTTTTCTACACCAAAACCCACCACAAAACCTCAGCTAAAACCCATCCCAACCACAAAAATAACCACCACCCCAGCGGCCCAACCTCTTCGTTCTCAACCCCAGCCAATAATGCCGACGCCAACTCAAGAATGCTGACCTTGAACCCAGAGAAGGAGAAGAGAGGCACTGGAGAGAGAGAAAAAAAAAAGTGAAGGAAGAAAGCTAAAACCAGATTGAGAGAAAAAGAGAGAGAGAGAGAGAGAGAGAGAGAATTAATGATTTAACTTGGATACCAAAAAAAAAAAAAGAATAGGAGAGAGAACGTTTGAGAATGGAAGCTGAGTATTGCAATGAACCACCACGATCGAGTGAGGAAGAAGATGAGCTAGGACGTAATGTTAAGAAGTTTAAAGAAAGCGGTGGAGTTAAGCAGTTTACCCTACTAAAGAACCTTGTCAGCTATAAAGATAGACTTGTGGGAGACATTCTTGGACCTTATGAACAAGCTTTTAAACTGGATAATGTCTGGGATGATGGTGAGTAGTCAGACATAGATGTTGAACCCCCTCATTGAAGGAATGGCGGAAGTAAAGCTGTCTAAGGAAACCAAGGCTCGTATCAGAGCCCTATGGTCAAAGGCTTTGATAGTGAAAGTGTTTGGTAGAACTGTTGGATACAGCTATCTCACTTTCAAGCTCAATGCCTTGTGGAAACCTGCAGCTAGGATGGATTGTGTTAATCTTGGGAAGGATTATTTCCTAATTAAGTTTTATTGTTCAGATGATTATGATCAAGTGCTACGTGGAGGCCCATGGTTTATTGGTGAGCATTTTTTGGCCATTAAGCTTTGGGAACCTTATTTTAGAGCCTCAGGAGATAATCTAACATCAGTTGTAGTTTGGGTGAGGTTCCTTGAATTGCCCATTGAGTCTTATGATGTGGAAGTTTTGAAAGAAATAGGTAGTGTTATTGGGCCAGTTCTCCGTATTGATTCCTACACTGTCACAGGATCATGGGAAAGCTATGCTAGGCTTTGTATACAAATTGATCTGGAAACGCCCTTGATTAAATCCATTAGGATAGGTAGGTTGGTGCAACAAGTTAAATATGAAGGTATTTCTTCTCTTTGTTTTTGTTGTGGGAGACTTGGGCACAAACAAGAGAATTGTTGCTACCAGTTTAAGGAAAGGGATAGGAGTGACAGTGAAATAGAGAAAAGCCCAAACTAGGCAAGGGAGGAAGATAAGCAATCGGATCCTAACTTTGGTCCTTGGATGTTGGTTACAAGGAAAAAGAGTTCAGTTAGAAATGGACAGTCAAGATTTCCCTTAGGGAGTGATCATAAGGGAGACGTTAGTCTGAAGGGTAATTTTGTCCATAAAAAGGAAAATTATGAGGGTGATTTAGTCAAGTCCAATATTGGGAAGGTGTTGTCCAATCAAACTGACCAAGCACGTGCTGTGAGTGACGTTTCTGTCCAAGGGGTAGCGCCAAATGGAGATTTGAGAAATCTTGAAGGAAATTTCAATGCAGTAATTCTGCTACAAGGAGCAGACGTGATGCGGACTGATGGGAAAAACTAGAATATGTCCTATGACTATTAAACAATCAGAGTTTTAAATTTTAACTGCTAATTTACAAAAAAAAGTTTTCCAATGTTATTAGTTATTACCTAGGATGCATGGACACGAACACGGGTATGGATACAGATACAGTACGACATAGTGACACAAACAATTTTTGAAAAATTATAATATGAAACGGTAGGTACAATACCAGTATGACACAGTTACAATATCCTAAATGAAGTGTTTGTGCATCTTAGGTTATTACATCAAAATTTACTCTTGTTAATTATTAACCAGGCCATACATAAGAAAAAGATGGGTTCCTGCGGTTCTTTTAGCATATTGAACTTTGTTTATCCTCCAATCTATGCTGGACTCAGACTCAGAAATAGTAACCCATCTCTTGATTTATGTGCTGGGAATTCAATGTTAGGAGCTCATATCCCGTTGGTTTAACACATTTGAGGAACGAAAGTTGTTACAGCATTCACATCAGCCTCGAATTTTTAGCTAAACAATCCTAGAAAATCAATTATTAGTCTGAGTCCAGCATAGATTGGAGGATAAACAAAGTTCAATATGAAGTTGAATTGTTGACCAATGATTCATTAAAAAGTTTGCATTATGAGTAGATGCAAAGGTTTCTCTTTATTGAAGTACACCAAAACTCTATTCCAATATGCTGTTATGTGATTTTGTTCATTCCCTTGCACCACATCTAATGAAATATTGCGTCATGCCGACACAATGAGGCAATCTTCTTCTATTGTGAAATTACCAACCCGTTGTGTCTTCATAGCAATGTATTCCATTTGAACTTTGGGTGGAGACTGTTAGGTATGCATTTCATTTTGTGGAGGCCATCATAAGTTCATTATTCATGTTAGGCCCCTCTTCTAAGAGCTTTGTGAAGTTTTAATCCCCCGCATTTGCGAATCCATTTCTTCTCTACATTTTACTGTCTTATTGGAGCAACAATAATATCTATAGGCTTTTATACTGTGAGTCCTAACTCAAAATCACACGTAAGACACTAATCACTTTATGTTAAAATAACAAACTCTGCCTATCAAGTTCATGCACAAAAAGAAAGAACCTTAGATGGTTGGAGTGTATTGAATTTTACATACAGCAGCAATATGACGAGAAGTTAGGCAAATCAACTTTACATATAGCAGCCAAAGGATCACAAGATTACCGACAAGTAATGCAAATCAACTTGTTAATTTGAAACCACCCACAAACGGCAATTCAGTTATTAAAAACAATGGAAGCCCAGCCTTGCCTTTTGGTGATATAACTAGAAAAGGAAAGTAAATACACACACGTACAACAACAATATGATGAGAAGTGAGATTCTAAGCTGAATTGAATATGGACTCTAAGCTGGGTGGCATTTGATAAAACCACTTGGACATAATATAGCATGACAGGAACGAAAGTTAGATTCGTTATTTTAAAGTATTCAATTTTATCGTAGGATCTTCCTCATTTACTGTTCTTTATTTAGGTCCGAATATACACATCCAAGAGAGTATTTTATTTGGTGCAGATGATTGAACATTAGAAATTTTTACCTTCCTATCAAAAAAGAAAAAAAGAAAAAGAAATTTTTACCTTCCCAAATTTGAGTAGAGAAGAATAAATATATAAAAAAAGAAAAAAGAAATTAAAATAAAACCTACTAAAACAGATACTCTAATTCAAGGTTAATGAAAATAAGTCATAATAATTGAAGCTAACACCTATTTTGAGCACACCCACACCACATGCCCACAATCCACCAAACTTCCACACATAGAGACATAAACAAACTGACAACCTGCGGACCACTCACCTATATATGGTAGACTTGAAAATTTGGTGAAATTTCAAATCAAATCTACAATACTTAAGTCTCTGGGTTTCAATTGATGCTATGCAAAAAATAACTTCCTGGCTCTGGTGGGATCGACCACTGTTGAGGCTCCTCCTTGCCAAAAATGGCCCCAACTTGAGAGAGAGGGAGCACCAAAGTTTACAGGGGAGAGAGAGAGAGAGAGAGATGAATGCTTTATCATTTTATATTATCTAGCGAGGAATAATGCAGCGCCAGTTATAACAAGGGCATTGTGCAATTTTAAAATTGTGGGATAAAATATTGAGATTGAGGAGTATTAACACATAATAATTGAGAGTGTGTTGATGCTTCCTCTCAACAATGGCAATTTGTTGAGGAGTATTAACACATGATAATTGATGCAAGATGCCTTTGGAATGAAAGAATTCTTTTAAGTAAAATTTTGTGCCATTATCACTTCTAATAGTTTTAATAGTAGTATCAAACTGAGTATGAATCATATGAACAAAATCAGGAATTAGAAATTGAGTATCAGATTTATTCTTGAGAAGATAAACCCAAGTACAACAAGAGAAGTCATCAACAATTGTTAAAAAGTACTTGAATCCTTCAATGGTACAAGTAGCAAAAGGACCCCATAGATCACAATGAACAAACTCAAAAGGTTGAGTAGATACACGACAATTTAAGAAAAAGTATGAGAAGAAACTTGTCAAGAATGGTTCAGGTTCAAGCAAGGTAAGACTGAGCAAGTGCATGAATTTGAAGAAGGGACAAAACGGCACGAAATCAGTGAAGCTCAAGCTCAAGCAAGGTCTAAACGACACAAAAGGCTTTGAAGGAAGAGTGAAGTCTTGCAATGAAACGGCAGAGTTTTGGATTGAACAATTAAATAAACTGTTTGTTGTATTGAGAGGTTAAGTGAGGCATGTGAGTGTCACGTGAGAGTAATTGTATTCAGTTAGGATTAGGACAATTTTGTCATAAGCTTATTGGATGTGTGATCAACGGGTAGTTAGTTGGGTTCCCGCCTTTTTCTTTAGGAGTTAGTTACTCTGTTTCAGTTGTATATAAACGCAGAGTGTGTATTAGATAGGATTATATTCTCATTTTTCTCAATTTTCAGTGAAGAAAGTTTCTCTCATCTTGAATTCCTTCAGTTTTCTCTAGAATCTTCTTTCAATTTCCAGTTTTAACATGGTATCAGAGCATTAGCAAGATCAACTAAGATTGTTTTTCCTTTCTTTTCGCTTGAATTCTCTGAAATTCTTTGTGTTTTCTGCTGAAGGTTAAATTTTTTTATTCAAAGGCTAAGATTAAAAGTGACTTTTGAAACTTTTGATTTTATCCATTGATTTTCTACTGCATGGTGCAACAATTCTAACTATTGCACCGAATCTTAATCCAAATTAATTATTCTATATTGATGTAAATTGTTGCTTCATCACAATTAGCTAGGAACCAAAGCAATCAAAATGTGTTTCACATCTTTAGGACTAGTTAAAAGAGTCTCATATAACATACCATCAATGCTGATAAAAAACACTTGGACTTTTAAAATTATGCGTTGTTTGTAGTTGACGGGTGGAAAGAGGAAAGAAAAGTGGAAGGAAATAATTGAAAGGAAATGGAAAAGAAAATATTTTCTTTTATAGTGTTTGGATATACAAAGAAGAAGAATTGAAACAAAAGGGGAAAAAAAGTAAGTTTTCTTACATCTGTGCCCTTACATATTATTAGAAAAATTACATACTAATTAAATACTACTAATACACTCAAGGGACATGGTAATAATTTATTACATACTTTTCCTCTCCTCTAGGTGGGAGTTTTTCCTCTCACATTAGGTGAGCCAAATTAAAAGTCCCGAGGGAGATGTAGTATGGGTGGCGTTCTGGTATGAAGGAATGGTGAGCTTCTGCTTCCCGTGTGGTATGATAGGGCATGAAATCAAAAACTGTGATCAGAAGCCGAGACAAAGGGAGGAGTAGGAAAATCCGTATTGTTAGAAATTGGGCTGATTTTGACCTAACCCATAAACCATGGCCCATGGATCGTCCACATGGGTTATTTGATAAGTAAGTTTAAATTTAAACTTAATAGATATTGATATGAGTTATCAATATCAGTAGTAGAGTAATTTAAATTTAACAGATGAGATCTTTTAGGAATCACATATATCTTATAGTAAGTGAATCTCTACTAGTATTTAAAATACTCCTACATCAGTTAGATTGATGATAGACACAGTGAATAAACATACGTATAGTTTTGAGTGCTCTATCAAAATAAGCCATATCTCTGGGACATCATCTACTATTCGCTAGAATTTGGAGCGTGGAAATTAAATGAGAGACTCTAGTAGCCTCTCTTGTGACTTGGAGGTGTTCCACAAAGAAGATCGTGAGGAGATCATAAAGCAAGCAAAGAACAAGATCTGGCAATTTGGTGATTTATTCCACCAAAAGTATGTGTCTATATGACCTCTAGTAAAGTATATAAATATTCAACATTAGTATCAGAGCCAGGTTATGCTTGTTTTTACTCTTGAATGATGCCATGATCTATGATATATGTAATCCTATATGCATGCTAAAATTAAAAGATTAAGTAATTTTTAATTTTCAGATCTACAATTTTTAGAAGCATGTTATGGCATGTAGAGAGAAATAAAAAGCTGTAATTTTTTTGATTGTTTACATGTAATCAGAAATTTACAGGCTTATTTTGACCCATTAAATCTTGTTTAATGTCAAATATTTTTTAATGGTTTGAAAGTACATTCCATAAGCTTTAAAACGACAGTTTACATGCTTAATTTAGACTTTAAATGATGAAGTTGTGATTAAAATGGAACACCTCGTTCTGTTAGTCCTACACAGAGGACCAAGTGAATAACTGTGTATTCACTATTCATCGGCCAAGATTTTCTTTGGCTGAGTCCTGGAGGGCTCCACTCACCACTAATTGTTTGAATGATTATCTAAATAAAAATAAAAATAATAAAATAAAAGAGCCCCACGTTAGTGTATTAGTTACACTTTGATAAGGATATTGTGTAGAGCCTCACGTTGATGTTAGCCCAACCTGCGTGTGCGTGTATCACTAACAACTGATTATCCTTGTTTCTTTTAACAAGGATATTGTGCAGATCACGTTGGTGTATAAGTACACACAAATTGTTGTTGTTTCCTTCAACAAGGAAACTATGCAAGTGATAAGCCACACGCAAGTGGCTGTGTGGATTTGTAACATAGTTTACGAAGGAATTGGGTTATAACAATATAGAAAATTATATGAAAATCAAATGTTATAACATGCACAGTGGGTTTTCTTATTATTTATTTTAATTTATAGTAAAACACTATATATGTAATTGTAGTGGCATTTTTTTTAACTGTGATGTTAAAATAGAATTGTGATAATATGAGAAAATTGTGAAATTAGTTTTCTAATTTTCTGTATAATTATGCATGTTTTTAATCCTTGAATTAATCTATGATGTCTTTTTAACATATTGTGATATGATTGAATTGATATTATACGAATGCATTATGTGATGAATATGTGTCCAAAGGGTTTATGAGACTCTTTGGCTCATCTCTATAGTTAGAGATTATATTGGTAATTTCTGCAACATGTATATTTTTTATTTATTGTTATTGTGGATGGATAAGACAATTTTTTGAAATTATTTGGTAACGTGGCATCCCCTTTTTTTACAAATAGAATCTTTGTAGTAGGGTACTTGAATATGTAATTTTTTTGGGCCAATGTTTTTGGCAATGTAATTTAAGGTTATGTAATTTAATTTTAGAAGCCATGTAAAGGGATGTGTTTCACGGTTACCTATAATTTTCGAATTTTGTCTTAGCATGTTGTATGAAATTACCAATAGGGCTTATAGTGGAGCCCATGCACAATTTGTTGTGCACAAAGATGTATGGAGACATGTTATATGTATGATTTAATATGTGGATGGTGTGATGTTTTATTCTTCACAAAATTTTATTTAAAATAAATTAGATGTGTTATTCCAATTTACATAGTGAGAGATGATTATGAGCTTAGCGAAATTTTCGATCTCACTATGTAGAAAGGAATATCATGGTCTAGTTGGATTTTTGGAAATAAAATTTAAAAATGTATGTGCTAATGTCAACTTGTGTAATGAATGTAGTGAACATGGCCACTAAGAATGTAGTTGCTGATCTAACTAAGAGAGAGAAACTAGATGGAACCAACTATGATATGTGGCATAGAAAAATTCAATATCTGCTTAATGAACAAGAGGTCCTTGAAACCCTAAACAATGTGATGATGCAACTTGAAAATGGAAATATTGCCCAACATCGCAATGACTAGAGGCCTATGAGTCTTGGGTTAAGAAAGATCATTGTGCACGCTTCACTATGCTGAGTAGCATGCACAATGATCTTATTGGGGAGTTTGAGGACTACCCAAATGCCTAAGAGATGTGGAACCAACTTAAGATTGTCTATGGAGGGACTTCAGCAACTAGGTTGCGAGCTCTTACTTTGAAGTTTAAGCAATATGTTATGGATTCAAAGCATATCATAGCTGAACATCTAAGGACAATGTCTGCATTTGAATGTTCAAAAAGTGTGTAAAACACCTATGAATGTTTAGACCCCTAATTCACAAATTACCAACACAAGCTTATAATCAAACAATGTATGTGCGGAATATGAAAATAAGCTAAAATAGAATTAGTAAAAAAATCTAAACCGAAATTAATCACAACCATAGCAGTAATTAAAAGGCAAATATTAAGGGAAGAGAGATGCAAACACAAAGACAACACAACGATGTGTTATCGAAGAGGAAACTGAAGTCCTTGACGAAAAACCTCTCTGCCGCCTTCCAAGCGGTCAATAATCCACTAGAGAATAAAGTTGAGATACATGAATAGCAGAAGACCCTCTAAGCCTAATCTACCTAGTGCACCTATGCTCTCCAAGTTTCTTGTTGCAACAGGGTTACTCTGAACCTAGTCTTCTCTAGCTTACCGGATCCCACAATCGCCCATTGCATCAACCAAAATGAATTGATCCCTTTTGAACTACTTTCTAAGCACCAAAAAGCCTTCTCACAGACGTAGGTATGGTGAGATAAGAATTTGGCTAATGTACCTCTCAAGGATTTATCAATGGAAAGGGTGAGAGTAAAGGAATTTGGAGAATCAAAGGATGAAGATTGTAGATGAGTCAATCTTGTTTCTCTCTAGGGTTTCTCTCTCAAAATTCTTTCTCTTGAAGCACTCTACAATACATGGGTATAAGGGTATTTATAGTAGAGTGTGTATGGAATGCGAAGAGTTAGTTTTGTAACAAATAGGGTGTTCTGGCGACTCGAGCTTGCGACTGGAATGAGTTGCAAGTTTAAGTCGCGAGCTAACTACCTTGCCAGACTGGAGATTTGTCCAATATTGCAATAGCTGGTGTGACCCTTCAGCTCCCTTGCATGCTTCACACGTGTGCCACCTTTAGCGACTTGCCAATCACGAGATCCAGTTGCGAAGCTCTTCTTGAATGCACACTCTTGAGCTTTTCTTCACACTCTCTCACACACTACCCTTACATGATTCTTACCTAAATACAGGGTTTCTAAATGCTGAATTACAAGCAAATTTGGCATGGAATAAAGTCAATAAAATGATTGAATAAATTCAACCTTACAACATTGATCTGTGACCTAAAGGCTGCTGGCAATAATCTCTCTAATGAACAACAGGTCATAGCGCTGATACGTTCACTTCCTGAACCTACTTGGGGGCAAATGAAGCTTGTTTCAACACATTGTGAGAATATCAAGATTTTTGCTGATATTTCTCGTCATCTTGAGCTTGAGACAGAGCTCATGGGGTTGCACCAAAACACCCTTCTTGTCGCCCAATCTGGGCAGTGGAAGGCATTCAGGCCTAAATGCAAAGGACAAGGGAGGAATGCCAAAGAAGATGGTAACCTTGGGCCTAAAGAAGGCAAGATAGCAAAGCGCCAAAAGGGCAAGCGTGCTAAGAAGGACAAGGCAAAGATCAAGTGCTACAATTGTGGTAAGAAGGGTCACTTCGCTCGTGAGTGCACTGAGCCGAAGAAGGTATCCATTCTTAACGACTTTGCTATTACTTATGTTTGTACATATGTTTTTGTTGCTCATACTATTCCTGGGGGGATTGTAGATTCAGGAGTAACCAAACATATAGCCAGAGATAGAGTTGGGTGTGTGGATTACAAAAAGATACCAACAGGCACACAGTACGTTATTTTGGGTAACGGATCTCAAGAAGAAGTCATAGGAGTTGGAACCTACCAGCTCAAGTTGCGTCTAGGACGTACGTTACTTCTTCATGATGTGCTTCATGCACCTGGTGTCCAATGTAATCTATTTTCAATACGTACTATGCTTTGACTTGGTTTTAGTTTCCGTTTCGATGGTCCTCAATTGGATTTTTATTAAAATAAAACCTTGTATGGACATGGTTATTTATCTAATAATTTCTTTATGTTGGATTTAGATCATTCCTCTTTTTCTTTTATTGCTCATAATGATGATGTTTCTGATTCTGTAATATGGCATGCTAGACTTGGACACACAGGAAAAGATAGATTGGCTAGACTAGCTAGAGAAGGCCTATTGGGGTCTATCACTAATGTAAGCCTACCTATGTGTGAACCTTGTCTAGTTGGAAAGGCCTGTAGTCCATTCGGACATATGTGGACCTATGAATGTTAAGGCATGCCATGGCGCCTCTTATTTTCTCACATTTATAGATGATTATTCACGTTTCAGTTATGTCTATTTGATCTCCCATCACTTTGAAGCATTAGATTGCTTTAAGCGCTTTGTGGCAGAGGTTAAGAATCAGAAAGAAAAGAACCTAAAGGTTTTTCGAATTGATAAGGGTCGTGAATATTTGTCTAAACAGTTTCAAGAACTGTGTAAGGAAAAAGGGATACGCAGGCAATTGTTGATTCCTGGTACTCCACAACAAAATGGTGTTGCAGAGAGAAGGAATCGTACTCTATTAGAAATGGTTAAATCGATGATGGTGCAAGCTGACCTTTCAATTTCATTTTGGGGGGATGCATTGTTGACTGATGCCTACATCCTTAATCGTGTGCCTTCTAAGTCAGTTCCCACAACACCATATGAGTTATGGACTGGTGCAAAACCTAATTTGGAGAACTTGCGGCCTTGGGGTTGTGCAGGTTTTGTTCACAGTACTTAACATAAGTATGAGAAATTGGGTCCTACAGCAAGTAAGAAAATCTTTATAAGACATTCAGAAAGCTCAAAGGGGTATGTAATGTATGGTGAACATTTTGATGGTGGAATGACTGAGATAAAGTCTCGTGATGGCAACTTCATTGAAGTTGATTTTCCAAGCATCAGTGAAGCAAAATAAGATCTTCAGCTTTATAAGCTGTAAGAACTTGAAGGTGTCATACCATCTTTAGGCGAGGGTGGAGAATCATAACTTCATCCTGAAATCGCCAAAGATAGTGGGAGTGATTTTGCTCCTAGTGGGAGCAAACCGCTAGATAGTGACATACAAGGATCCAAGGTACATAGAAGTGAACATGGAACTATTCCCCGTCGTCATTTTGAGATTGATGGGGAATCTTTTATATGTGATTCACTGGACCTTGATGAGCCTGCTTCCTAGGAGGAAGCATTAGCTTCACCTGCTTCATATGAATGGATAGTTGCTATGAGGGATGAGATGGATTTTATGGCAAAGAATCAAGTTTGGGAGTTGGTTGACCTTCCGCTTGGGTGCAAGACCATTGGAAACAAGTGGGTTTTAAAAATAAAGTGCAAAGCAGATGGATCAATTGACAAATATAAGACTCGTCTCATAGTGAAAGGCTATACCTAAAGAGAAAGGATAGACTATGAAGAGACTTTCTCCCCAGTAGTGAGATTTGTCTCTATTCGCCTTATTCTAGCTATTGTTGCTCATTTGGATTTGGAACTCTTCCAAATGAATGTAAAGACTACATTTCTCAATAGAGAACTAGACGAGGAGATCTATATGGATCAACCTATTGGCTTTAAGGTCAAGGAACAAAGGTGCAAAGTGTGCCATCTTAAGTGTTCCATTTATGGCCTAAAGCAAGCGTCTAGACAATGGTATTTCAAATTTCATAAGGCTATTATTTCAATTGGTTTCGAAATGATGGAAGAAGACCATTGTGTGTATGTCAAACGATTAAGAAAGAGTTTACTTATCCTATTTTTGTATATGGACGACATTTTGTTGGCTGGAAATGATATGGAGATGATTGTCACCACCAAAAAGTGGTTGTCCTCTATTTTTGAAATGAAGGACATGGGAGAGGCTAATTATGTGCTTGGCATTAAGATCTTCAGGGATCGCTCAAAGAAGCTTCTTAGTTTGTCTCAAGAAACTTACATAAAGACGATCTTAGAGCGATTCCGTATGCATAATTCCAAACCCATAGATACTCCAATTGAGAAGGGACATACATTAAGCCTTGAAGATTGCCTTAAATCAGAAAAGGAAAAAAAGAGAAATGGCAAGAGTTCACTATGCAAGTGCAATTGGAAGTCTGATGTATGATATGTTGTGTACTTGACCAGACATCTGTTTTGCAGTTGGTATGATTAGTCATTATCAAAGTAATCCAGGACCTGTTCATTGGCAAGCAGTTAAGAGGATTTTTCGATACCTTCATGGGACATTGGATCTCATTCTTTGCTATCAAGGTGGAGATTTGAGATTGAGAGGTTATTCTGATGCTGACTGGGCCAGTGATAGATATGAGAGCAAGTCCACTACAGGTTATGCATTTCTACTTAGTGATGCAGCTATCTCCTAGTGCAGTAAGAAACAGTCTTGCATTGTTTTATCCACAATGGAGTCTGAGTATTTTGCTTGTTCAACAGCAGCACAAGAAGTTGTTTAGTTAAAGAGATTTTTCCAAAGCCTAAAGGTGACATCTCTTGCAGATGAAGTTGTAAAAATGTATTGTGATAGTATGGCAGCCTTGGCTCATGCTAAAGATCCTAAGTATCATAGCAAAAGCAAACACATACAGACTCGTTATAACTACATTCGTCTGGCTATTACAGAAGGAGAGGTGATCCTCCAACATATCTCCACTAGCAGGATGGTGGCTGATCCACTTACTAAAGCCATTACTAGAGATGCCTTTCAGGCTCATGTTAGGAGTTTGGGACTTTGTAGGATTTGATATGTTTTTGGATACCTTATGGACATTTATGTTTATTCATACTTTATGCAATAATGATGTTATTCATTTTGATTCATCTTGTGATGTGATTGATATTGCATACTGAGCACACATTATTTGAGATTATGTCACCAGGCTTAGATCGGTCTACTCACATAGATGATCACCCTAGCACTTGAGTAGCGAGCAAGATGAGACATGGTGATCACTTTGTTTTTCTGTAAATCAAGTAAGTGATTATCTTAACGCTTAAGGAGGCGTGCAAGATAATATAATGCATATCACCTTACCTAGGCTAAGATGAGACTTATGGGAGTCATACTTGAAGTGTATCCACAACTTCATAAAGCCTGAATAAAGCCAAATGTGAGATCTTGGATAGGAACTAGATGTGTAACTGTGCTGAGAAACTCAGGTTGGTTGCCTTTATGGCAACTGGACTAAGATTTGTACGGTGTTTAAGTGTGACAAGCCCAGCTGAGTGGGAGCTCCACTGTAGCATACAAATTATACCGTATGTGCTATAGCCGACCAATTAAGGGAGTGATTGGATAGATCCCTACTCCGTCACTATGTGAGCCCTAGTCGACCATTATATGGTCCAATCTGTGCCCTTTTTCGACCCAGAATTATGTCATAAAGTGAATGTTTGATGTTGCTACTTTAGCATGTCATCTCAGGGCCATGATATATACGGTCTCGCAGAGCATGTCTAGGAAAGCGGTCAAGTGTGAATGAATTGACATGAGTGTCTGGGGAAGATTATTTAGAACACACCATTTATTTTATGGCTCATAGCCTAGGCGATTATAAGGAATTTGTTTTTCAACATAATCATGAGCATATTATATGGTATAGGATCAAGTGTTGCTTTGAGTTTTGAACTCATAAGGGATTAAAGAAACTTGATCGGGTGTGATCAAATAATCTGGGGCATAGACGAGATATTATTAGTGATGTACTATGTTAGTTTAGATGGTGACTTAATATAGTACTCCTACCTTACACCTTCTTGTCAGGTCGCACACTCCATTTTTTTTTTTTTTTTTTGTATAAAGAGAGGATTGGACATGAGACTGAGAGTAGCCAATTCTGACTATAGTACCTAGTGTGGATGAGTGGGAGATGTTGGAAATTGGGCTGGTTTTGACCCAACCCATAAACCATGGCCCATGGATCGTCCACATGAGTTATCTGATAAGTAAGTTTAAATTTAAACTTAATAGATATTGATATGAGTTATCAATATCAGTACTGGAGTAATTTAAATTTAACAGATGAGATCTTTTAGGGATCACATATATCTGATAGTAAGTGAATCTCTACTAATATTTAAAATACTCCTACATCAGTCAGATTGATGATAGACACAGTGAGTGAATATACTTATAGTTTTGAGTGCTTTCTCAAAATAAGTCTTCTCTCTAGGACACCATCTACTGTTCTCTAGAATTTGGAGTGTGGAAATTAAAGGAGAGACTCTAGTAGCCTCTCCTGCGACTTGGAGGTGTTCCACAAAAGAGGTCGTGAGGAGATCGTAAAGCAAGCAAAGAACAAGATCTGGCAATTTGGTGATTTGTTCCACCAAAGGTATGTGTCTATATGACCTCTAGTATAGTATATAAATATTCAACACGTATGGCGACTGGTTGAGAGCCAGATATCGGAAGCCAGAAGAATCCCATGGAAACCGTAGCTACCAGCAATCGGCAAGGGAGGAAGTGGAAAGATCACACCGTGAAACAATGGGAGCGCCACAATCAGTTTCCCCACAAATAGGTGAATCGGGTAGCAGTTTAGGGAATCCTGAAAATCACGGCACAGACATGGAAATTACTGCCTCGCATGAGGTGGGCATAGGCGTTACGGACGTGCTCGTTTATTGTCCAAGTAACTGATATCCAGCAAATGGCAACAGCAATAACTAAGGAGAAATTAAAGGAGCTGGGTGCATTCAAAACTATTAGTAATACAGTAACAGACATGGCAATAAAGGAGAAGAATAAGGAGGTGGGTGCATTCAAATCTGGATTTAATAAGAAAATAGCTGAGATCGTGGGAGAGGTTTTATTCAGTGTGCCAATAACTGAAGTAGGGACCACCCAAAACCCTACATTACGTGACTTCAATGCCACAGGTCGGATAAGTGAGTCACTAACTGGGAATAAGGAGAACACAAAGGTAGCGGCAAAACGGGGGACAAAGGAAAATAAAATTTAGCAGTAAGCCGTACCAAAATAACGTGGAAAAGGATAGAAAGTAAGGGGAATGGATGAAAAGGATAGAAAGTAAAGGTAAAAATTATTTTATAAAACGGTCTCAAGAGATATATTTTTTCTTCTAATGAAAATTAGGAAGATCGAAACATCTCCAAAAAGAAGGAATGAATGAAATTTGAAAGTTCGAATTTGTGTGAAAACACAAGAGCTTGTTTAGACTCTCAAATTAAAAATTACGGCTAGATTACTTTTACTCTTAATCAAAGTGCAGAACAAGAATAAATGTGTGCAATCACCGAATCTATTCTAGTGCATACACATGAACAACAAACAATAAAAATAAAGCATAAGAGTAAGGGAAGAGAGATGCAACAACAAGATTACACCAAGACGTGTTATCGAAGAGGAAACCCAAAAACTAGGCGAAAAACCTATCCGCGACCCTCCAAGTGGAAATCGATTCACCAGAGAATAAAGTTGAAGTACACGAATAACAAAAAACCCTCCAAGTCTAGTCTACCTAATATACTTGACCCCTTCAAGCTCTTGCTACCAATGGACTTCTCGAAGTCATATCTTCTCTAACTTTCCGGATCCCGCAATATGCCCGATTGCATCCGCCAAGCCTCACCAGCTTCTTTTGGCAAATCCCCAAAACATCTTAAGCTCTAAAACACTCACTACACTCTGAAAAAGTATGGGTTGTGTTTGGGTACAAATCTCCTCTCAAGGTATGGCAAAGGGAGAGGGAACGAGAAGAGGCTACAATGATTTCTCACTAAGGATGAGTAGCTCTCTCTCTAAAAGATGGGTGTGTTATGTTATAAAAAACCTATTTAGGGTTTTTCTCTCTAAATAGTCTCTTCACTTTTGTGGGTAATGAGGGTATGTATAGTATGGGTGAAGGGTAAGAAAGTCACACTTAAAATCCTCCGGACAGAACGTTTCACGAGCATTTCACGGGAAAGCCTTACCCGCAAGACACTCGCAAAATCGACAGTCTGGCATGGCTCTTCAACTTCCAACATGTGCTTCTCACGTGCCCTTTTTGTGGGATACTCTTCTCTCGAGTTAGTCGCGAAATTACACCGATTCTTCATTTTATACTTGGTTCTTCACCAACTTAATACTAGACCTAATACAATAAAATCCCACAAAATATAAGGAACAAAATTAAAGCAAATACAACACTTTTTGTCATGAAATAAAGCCAACATAACACATAGTTGTAAATCACAACTTTACAAAATTGCTAGGGCTATAAACGAGTTGAACTTTGTCAAGTAATGCATGTTTAAGTTGGGCTCATCAAGAAAAGTCAAAAGCTCAAGCTTGACTCGAGCTCATGACAAGCCTAAAAATAATGTTTAAGGTTAAGCTCGTGGGAAAGCCAAAAAACTTAAGCTTGGCTTGATTAATTAGTCAAGCCAAGCTTAAGCTTAATATCAAGCTCAGGTCAAGCTTTTGAGCTCGCGATCTAAGAAAATTACATTATCAAATGCTTAAATCTCAAAAACTAAGAAAAAAAAAATAGTATACTCATTTTATCATGTGTCTAATCCTACTTATGATTAGCCATTATTCAAATTAAAATTTTAAATAATTAAATTCATTCATCCTTCATTGCCTACACCTTTAACAATTGTTCAAAATACAATTTTTACGTTTACGTTAGATGGTGAAGAACTAGAAAATACTTGTTTGTAACTATTATGAATAAGAAAATACTAACATGTTTCATTACTACACATTAGATGATTAATGGAGAATAATCATATGTGGCCCATTTAATTAATTAATTAATTTTTAAATAACTAAAGTCTAAAGTGGTTATTTGTCAGTTTAAAGGGAAAGAAAAAATTAAGGTAATGAGTAGTAGTGGTCCCATGTTACTCTCCATTTGACCTGTCCAATTGAGAGCTCAGGATCTCAGCCTCATCCTTGTATCATTGTTACTTGTTTCATATGGAATTTTAATGCAAGTTGATTACCACTAGTTGGCGTGTTAGTATTGTATAATGTATTTTTATTGCATTGAGATTAGGTATTTAGGTTAAGTTTGAGATTGATAGTTTAAAAAAAAACAACTTTCAATATGAACCGTGGAATAAATTAAATAAGAAAAAGTTAAAAAGTAATTGATTATTATAATTGATGCTGCCTTTGTAATGATGCAGGTTGGTTCCTGTTTCCAAATGCACTGTCTTTGTGTTTGACGTGAAGTGAATAAATAGTGTTATAATAAATATTGTTATATGGAGTCTACTCTTTCAAATCACAGGGGTGCTCTTTAGTATGCCTCCCTCATTCAACATGCCTCAAACAAAAGAATATTTTTTTGTAATGTTTTGTTTCAGGGAATCTTCTCGATCAAAGGCCCTTAAGACTAAATTTTATTTCTAGGAACAAATAAAATATATCCACGAGGTTATTATTAAATGTGATACTTGACCAGCTGCCCTGGCACGCACTGTTAGACTCTCTCCAATTCCATGGCCTAAAAGGCTAAAACTAATATAATTCATTCACTCCCTCTCACACTTCAACTCTTTCCTTTTCATAAACACGGTTCCGAATGGAAGATTCAACCCCACTTCTCCCCCAACCCAACTCAGACAAATCAGAAACCACCGACCCTCCACCTCCAGAGAAACACCATTCATCTCTTGATTCCACCATTGAAAGATATATAGGAGATTTTGGATGGGCCCAATTCCTCCAAGCACTGGTTGTATCAAGTGCATGGATATTTGATGCACAACAGACATTTATTACTGTCTTCACTGATGCAAACCCAACATGGCACTGTACTTCTGATCAACTTGATTGTAACTCAGTCTCCAACATTTGCAATCTTCCGAATAATTCATGGGCATGGGATTTGCCTGCATATACATCAATCATATCTGAATGGAACTTAGAGTGTTCTCATTCCATTATCACTGGCTTGCCTGCATCTTCTTTCTTCGTGGGTTGCTTAGTGGGTGGAATTGTTCTTGCAACACTGGCTGATTCCTCACTTGGACGCAAAAACATGCTCTTTCTCTCATGCCTAACTATGTCTCTATCTTCTTTGTTTACTGTCTTCTCCACCAACATTTGGGTTTACTCGGCTTTAAAATTGGTTTGTGGATTTTGCCGTTCAACAATTGGAACTTCTGCACTTGTTTTAACAGCTGAGCTTGTGGGGAAAAGGTGGCGAGGCCAAGTGGGTGTGACAGGATTCCTTTGTTTCACAATTGGGTTCTTATCACTACCAGCTATAGCTTATTTGAATAGAGTTTCATCTTGGAGATCTCTTTATTTGTGGACTTCTATCCCAGGAATCTTGTATTCTATGTTAGTTTACTTCTTTGTTTGTGAGTCACCGAGATGGCTATTTCTGCATGGACGTAAAGAAGAAGCGGTGGCCACCTTAAGAAGAATCGCACCACCTAGCCATAGTACTTATTTAACTTGTAGCTTCTCTGAGGTTTCGTTTGAGCAAGAAACATGGAATAATGGGAATTTTTACTCGACTATTAAGATGTTGGTGCAGAAAAGATGGGCTTTTCGAAGGTTGTTACTAGTAATGGTGATAGCTTTTGGGATTGGAATGGTGTACTATGGCATGCCATTGGGCCTAGGAAACTTGTCATTCAATCTCTACT
Source organism: Quercus glauca (assembly GCA_023736055.1). Classification (NCBI taxonomy): domain Eukaryota; kingdom Viridiplantae; phylum Streptophyta; class Magnoliopsida; order Fagales; family Fagaceae; genus Quercus; species Quercus glauca. The sequence continues at coordinate 4,149,640 of CM043318.1, forward strand.
TGAGTGTCACTTTCAATGCCTTAGCTGAGATACCATCTTCTTTGTTCACTCTCTTGCTTATCAGTAAGTTGAATAGAAAAATTTCAGTGCTTGCTTTCACAATGATTAGTGGGATTTTTAGCGTCGTGTGTGCTTTGAAAGGCCAGTTATGGACAGGATTCCAAATTGGACTTGAGATAATATCTTTCTTTAGTGCTTGTACTGCTTGCAATATATTACTCATCTTCACAATAGAGTTGTTTCCTACTTGTGTGAGGAACTCTGCTACTTCGATGGTGAGGCAAGCAATTGTGTTTGGTGGCGTTTTTAGTCCGATGCTACTGGCGGCTGAGAGCAAAGATGGAATTTCATCCTACGTGGTGTTTGGGTTGGTGATAGGGTGTTGTGGGCTATTTGCAGTATGTTTGCCAGAGACAAGGGGTAGAGCACTTTTTGATACAATGGATGAGGAAGAACACAAAGAAAAGCAGCCTGCAATGGTCTAGGTGATGTCTTGGCTTAATTAATTAGCTTTTGGTTTGCTCAAATCATGTGAAAATAATTGTAGGTTGTGTGCTTGGTGTTTTTAGTTTAGTTTAGTTTTTAAAATTTTATTTCTTTTTAAGTGTAAGTGGATTCACCCTGATTTTAATCATACAAAATGGGGTGGGATCCCTCCTCTCAATTTTCAATTTTACTTTAAAAGAAAGAGAATTATAATTTGAGGTTAAGATCTTCTGTTCAATATAAAACAATATAGAAATTGTCAAGTCATTCAAAATTTTAATTGATATAATACACTTTTGGATTTGTTATATCTAATGTGAACTATATAAGAAATGAATCCATAAAAATTATCATTTTCCCTCTCTTCTGTGGCTTATTGATTTAAAAATAAGATAGAAAATGACTTTAAACAAATAAGTTGATTTTTAGGATATAAATCAATTTAAATGCTTGTAGTTATTTTCTGCCTCTTCTTATAAGTGCAAAAGTTATAAAAATACTATTAACTCACAAATTATACATTCTTCTTCTATTTTATGTTTTACCAATTATAATTTGTCATATATTTATTTGACCTTTCTTATAAAACAGCCAAGGTTTAGAATGGAAAAATATCAAACACATGGCAAGTTGTGATTGTTGAAAAATGAAGTGAAATACAATATATATATATATATATATATATGTGTGTGTGTGTGTGTGTGTGTGTGTGTGTGTGTGTATAAAGGATTTGTATTCATTTAAGTGTAGTGTTTAAGGGTTTTGTTAATTACATGACTCACATTTATTAGTTTGAAAAATCGGTGAGTCCTATTGAGGAATGTATAATTTCTCAAACAAGTTATTAAAAAAAAATTTAAGAAAAAACATTTGAAACTAGCAAAACTATGTTTTTTTTTTTGCTAAGTGTAATACCATAACCATGGGTTGCTAAGTGCAATATGTGTGTGTGTGATCTGTCGTGGTGGTCGATGGTGTGATCTGCCAATGGTTGGTTGGATCTGTTCTTTGAGATTTATGGGTTTTTTGAGTTCCGGGGTTCCTGGGTTTTTTGTGTTTACGGGTTTGTTCTTTAAGATTTATCAGCTCTTTGAGATTTATATGTTTTTTTATGTTTAATTATGATTTTTTTACTTTTTTGGGCAACCAAACATGTTCTTTGGAGGAAAGAACATGAAGAACTTGAACAGTAACACGGAAGAACACATAAACATGAACATGAATATGTTCTTGCAAAAAAAAAAATAATGAGAAGAAAAAAATTAATTATTTTAAAATTATAAGTTCATAATTTTGTTTTTATTTTGTAATCTAACATGGCTTCTTTTTTTTTTTGATGATATGGATATGACGTGAACGGGGGCTAATGGCGTGTAGGATTAATTATTTATTTTTTTAATTTTAAAGCTTGCCAACAAAGCACTCAATTTTCTATGTATGAATTTTTTATTAATAAGTTAACGATAAGGACTAAAATAGACATGCTTTTTCGTTTTCAAAGATTCAAATAGGCGCGAATAAAAAGTGAAAACCAAAACAAAAATTGGACCAAAATATAAGGACCAAAAGCATATTTTTGCCTATTAATAATTTTAAAATATAAGAAGTCAAAATCACCTACCAACTCTCTCCCTTCTAACAATAACTCGTGTATCTATTTTTTTCTCTGTCTCTAAGGGGGTGTCTCTGGGGCAAAGTAGACCTTCCTTGAGCTATAGAATCTGACGTTCCTGCTAGGAGGACTCTGTGTATCTCAAGCATTTTAGTGCTTGGAGAGGATTAGACGTTGGGTTCCTATTTCACTGGGGATTGGGAAACACGAGAGGTGAGAGTATCAGAAAAAAATGGACAACCTTACAAAACATTGGCAAAAAATGACTTTGAATGCTAGGGAAGGTGAAGAGCTGGGTTTGGACGATGAGTCATCAACCAAAAACTTTACCATGGCAACTAAGTTCTTTACAAGGAGGGCACTAAATGTTGAGGCAGTGATAAGAACTTTTAGCCCTCTATGGAGGTCTATGAAGGGATTTGAAGTTAGGAGAAGTAGTGACCACATCCTATTGTTCACGTTTGAAAAGAAGGAAGAGGTGGAGCGGATAATGGACAACGCCCCTTGGAGCTTCAACAAACACCTTGTTGTTCTGCAGTGGTATGACAAGGAAATCCTTATCAAGGATTTAGAGTTTGAAAAAACTCTATTATGGGTTCAGTTTCATGATGTCTCGATACAGTTTATGAATAAATCAGTAGCTGAAAAACTATGTGCAATAGTTGGAATGGTCTGTCAAGAGATCGATGAGGGAGAGATGGATAAGGGCAGTTTTTTGAGGATAAAGGTCACCATTGATACAAATAAACCACTGTGTAGGGGGAGGCTTATATCTTTGCCTCACGGTAAGCCAAGTTGGGTGTCTTTCAAGTATGAAAGACTACCCAATTTTTCTACTGGTGTGGCTGTCTGAACCATGGGGATAGAGATTGTCACCTTTGGATAGAAAGTGAAGGTACACTCACGAAGGAGAGTCAAGCTTATGGGGCTTGAATACGTGCCTCTCCGTTCGTGAAGGGAAGAAATTCAGTGGTCAAGGTACCGGGCTTCTACACTGCAAAAAAAGCTCAACAAAAACAGAGGGCGGAGGCACGTGGGGTGAACTCGCCACTAGAGATGCATGCATAGACCGAGGCAATCGCGAGTTTCCAGGAAGCATTTAATGTCGTATCTGTTGAGCCTGAAACAGAGGATACGATAGCTGATCTGGTGAAGGTGGCGGGTCAAGACATGAGGGAGAAAGCCAAGGAACGGCTAAAGGTGATTGACATGGAAATGGATAGTTTTGACAAGGTAAGGGGCGTGAATGCAGGAGACAACCCAGAAGGAGAAAATGGGGGTACTAAGGCCTTTTTGACAACAAAAAAAGCTGATGCACCTAACCCAAAGCCTGCAGATAGGCACACAAAAAGTTTGGCTGGTTCAAAGGACTTGTCACAGTCACAGGTACTTGAGGCAAAAGGGGAACCAAACCATGCTAGTGACCTTTTCTTGGTAACACTCCAAGACATTGATAAGGAAATAGCAAAATTTGATTTGCCACCTAATGTGGTTGGAGGAAAACAAAACCCGGATTGTGCACCAACCCCATCATCAGTAGGCCCTTCGACCCCCACAAATAATCTTTCAATATCACCCACCCCCCATGCACATGATTTCACTTACTCCCCTACACACCCAAAAAATAAAAACACTACTCTCACTGAAGTCCCTATCGCGATCTCTACTGAACCCCCAGTGCAAGTTGGCTCCTGGAAGAGATTAGTTCAACCCAGACCAAGAGTAGTTCCATGCTTAGAGAAGTCTTCTCAACATAAAAGACCCTCCAACATCCTGTCCAAACCAATTAAGATACCAAAGAAACGCCGCCTGGTTTCTTCTTTGGTTATTGTTCACAATGAAAATTTGGCAGAGGCTGTTCAACAGCCCTGCCATAAGCAATGAGTTTTCTAGTTTGGAATTGTCGTGGGCTTGGGAACCCACAGACAATTCGAGGGCTCGGTAATTTGGTTCGGGCACAAGATCCTGCAGTTGTGTTTATAGTCGAAACATGGCTGAATGAAGCAAGGCTACAGTTACTTTTGAAAAATTTCGACCTTGGACAGAAGCATGTTGTATCTAAGGTTACACAAGGAGGCGGTTTGGTATTGCTATGGAGATCCGATTTTGATTTAATGATTGTTAACTCATCTCTAAACTACATTGACGCTGTGATCAACGTCGGCAAGGAGAACCCATGGCGTTTTACAGGTTTTTATGGATACCTAGAAACCCCAAAGCACTTTAAATCTTGGAACGTCTTGAAAACTCTAAACCACATCTCCCCTCTACCGTGGTTATGTGCCGGCGATTTCAACGAGATTGTAAAGTCTCATGAGAAACTGGGTGGGCGAGCCAGATTGGAAAATTAGATGTGAGACTTCCGGGACGTACTAGATGAGTGTAGTTTTGCTGATTTGGGCTACGTAGGACAGAAATACACTTGGAGTAAACGTTTGGCTGGAGGAATCACAGTTTGGGAGCGATTAGATAGGGCGGTAGCGAACACCCAATGGCTCTCACTCTTCTCGGGCTCATCTATTATCCATCTCGACTCAGCTTTCTCCGATCACAAGCCATTAATCATTCACCCCGAAGGCATCCCAATCAAGAAACTTAGACCATGGAGATTTGAACAGGCTTAGTTAAAGGAAGATGCTTGCCACAGAACGGTCGAATCGGTTTGGACTCCCTCTCTTTTTTCACTCTCTCCTATGTCGGTTGTGGAATCAAATTTGATGACCTGTCAAACAAAGTTAAGACGTTGGAGTAAGGAGTCTTTTTGTAATATCACTTGGGCCGTAAGGGATAAGAAAAAGGAAATTGAGGAAGCTGAAAAGCAGGCTATTCGTGGGGCTTGTGCAGACCGAGTGCACTATCTAAGGGCTGAACTAAGAGACCTTTTGTCTAGAGTCAGAAAAGCTATGGCAATAGCACTTAAAACAACATTGGTTGAAGGAAGGCGACCAAAATACAAGCTTTTTCCATGGAAAAGCCTCCCAAAGATTCAGAAGAAACAATGTCAAACGGTTAAGGAATTCAAATGGGGAATCGTGTGAAGGTGATGATCAAATAGGTGGACTGTTTACGGAGTATTTCAGAATGGTTTTCTCATCCTCAAACCCAAGCCAGGTTGAGGTTGTCCTTGATACAATCCCACAAACAGTGACTGATACAATGAATATGAGTTTAGTCAAAACTTTTACGAGACAAGAAGTTGACTTAGCCCTAAAACAAATGGCCCCTCTGAAAGCTCCAAGGCCAGACGGTATGCCTCCCATCTTTTATTAACACTATTGGAGTTCCATTGGTGACGATGTTGCATGTGCAGTGTTATCTTGTCTAAATGCAGGTACTATCCCAGCCAGTATCAATCATACTTATATTACTCTCATTCTAAAAGTTAAAAGTCCTGAAAGAGTTTCTGAATTCAGGCCTATTGCTCTATGTAATGTTTTTTATAAGCTTATTTCCAAAGTTTTAGCTAATAGGCTGAAAAGTCTTCAACCACATGTTATCTCAGAAACCTAGAGTGCCTTCCAACCTGACAAAGCTATCTCGGATAATATTTTGGTGGCTTTTGAGACATTACATCACATGAAAACAATAAAAAGGGGCAAGGAGGGATTTATGGCTATGAAGCTGGATATGAGTAAGGCCTATGATAGGGTGGAGTAGCTCTTCCTTGAGCAATTGATGTTGAAGATGGGTTTTCATGTAAAATGGGTAGGATTGGTGATGGAGACCGTTAAAATAGTTTCTTATTCAATCCTCATAAATGGTGAACCACATGGCCATATTCAACCAACAAGGAGGATCCGACAAGGGGATCCTTTATCACCCTACCTCTTCTTGATTTGTTCTGAAGGTCTTAATGGACTTATAAAAAAAATTGTGGCTATGGGTGAGCTTAGAGGTTTTTCTCTCTGCAAGAATGGCCCACAAATCTCTCATCTTTTTTTTCAACGATGATAGCTTGATTTTCTGTAGGGCGAAGATGGGGGATGTGAAGGCACTTCAAACTATTTTGTCCCAATATGGATTAGCTTCAAGGCAGAAAATCAATGGCTTGAAGACAACTTTATTTTTTGGCAAGTCAGTTATCGATGAAACCAAACTTGCTTTGAAAAATTTCCTTGGGGTGCCAGAAATCAAAGAGTATGAAAAATATTTGGGTCTTCCAACAGTGGTGGGAAGGAAAAAAAAAGGAAAGTTTGAATTTCATCAAGGAGAGGATTTGGGGCAAAATACAGGGGTGGAAGGAAAAACTTATGTCGCAAGCGGGAAGGGAAGTCTTACTAAAGGCCATTGTTCAGGCCCTTCCAACTTTTCCAATGAGTTGCTTTAAACTATCTTTGGGATTGTGCCATGATATAGAGGTTATGATAAAGAAATTTTATTGGGACTAGAGGGGCGATAAGAGGAAGATACATTGGAAGAAGTGGGAGACCCTATGTTTGCCAAAAAATGAAGGTGGTTTGAACTTCAAAGATCTAAGAAAATTCAATGATGCAATGCTTGCCAAACAAGTATGGAGGTTAATCCATGATAAAGAGTCCCTTTTCTATAAAGTCTTCAAGGCAAAATTCTTTCCAAATGGTGATATTTTTTCCGCTCAATTGAAGTCAGGTTCCTACGCTTGGCGTAGCATCCTTAGTGCTCGTAAAGTAATTCTTGCTGGTGCAAAATGGAGATTAGGCAATGGACTCAATATCCGGGTTTACCAAGATAGCTGGCTGCCTGGCGATGGATCGGGAAAGGTCATCTCCTCTGTTTCGGTCCTACCTACTAATGCACTGGTGGCTGACCTCATTGATTGTAACTCGGGTTGGTGGAATGTGCAACTCATAGATTTTTGCTTCCTACCATTTGAAGCACAGAGAATCAAGTCAGTCCCAATCTGCTTAACTCCTCAAGAAGATATACTTATTTGGCCAAAAACAAAGGATGGAAAATACACAGTTAAGTCCGGGTATCACCTTATTTGCGATATGGAGAAGGTGGATGCTGCTTCGACTTCTGAACCTGAGGAGAATAAAAAATTCTGGGCTGGTCTATGGAGGTTGAGGGTGCCAAACAAAATCAAAACCTTTGCATGGAGAGCTTGTACGGACTCTCTTCCTACAATGGAAAACTTGGTGAAGTGTAGGGTGGTACAAACACCAATCTGCTCTAGCTGCAACAAAGAGCCTGAAACGGTGATTCATGCACTGTGGGGCTGTGAAAAAATTGGGCCGGCCTGGAGAACACTCTTCATAGAATTACGAGCTGCAATAACTTCTTTCCTAATGTTTGCTGATGTTTTCAGGTTAGCTCTACGGAATCCCCATGGAACAGAGGTGTTTATCACAATCTGCTGGTTTTTTTGGTGTTGGCGAAACAAAAGCCGAGTTAAGGAACCTGTGGCACCTCTGGAAAAAACCACTGATTTAGCACAGCAGTATCTCCAGGAGTACCATCGGCTTCATGCTAAGCCCATCTCGAAGCAACCACAACAGAAGGCCATCTAGAAGCCACCTGATCCGAGCACGGTGAAGACAAACTTCGACGGAGCCGTTTTTGAAGAATTGGGAGCAACAGGCATAAGCGTAGTGATCCGAAACTCTTTGGGTGAAGTGCTGGCAACGATGTCTGAGTTCATTCCCCTGCCATCCTCCATTGTTGCTCTAGAAACACTGGCTGTCCGAAAAGCAGTAAGTTTCCTCCAAGAAAATGGCTTGCATAGTTCAATCTTTGAAGGTGACTCGGAGGAATCAATTCTGGCAATCAAAAACCAGTCCTTTCACCACCCTTCTGTGGGTCATTTGGTTAAAGACATTATGTCTTCAGTTTACTCCCTACAATCTTTTTCTTTCTCTCATACGCGTCGGCAAGGCAACGCTCTAGCACATGCCCTAGCCCGAAGAGCAAAAAGATCTTTTTCCATTTTAGTTTGGAAGGGTCATGTCCCTACCGACATTTTTAAGTTGTTTGTTTATGATGTTTTAGCAATTAAATAGTCGTCTCTACTTTGGCCGTTTTCTCAAAAAAAAAAAAAAAAAAACTCTCTCCCTTCTACTCTCCTTTCATTTAATTTGGGCTAATAACAAAACTATGGATCCCAGAGTAACTTCATCCCTCCAATAAGGCCACTTTCTTTTCTCTCATGTCAACGAAACTAAACTGATGGGTCCCACAAAAACTTCATGCTTTCCCTCTTTTTCTCTCCTTCCAAGTAGCCTCAAAGAAAACATTACTTGTTTTGTTTCTTCTTTAGACACTGTTTCAAAAAGCAATAGAATACTTGCTTTAGAGACCGACACAGTTGTGTTAGGTAAAAACTAAGAGCATAGCATCCGGAGAAAAAAAAAAAAAAAAACTATTTTGTATCATCAAATACATTTTATCTATTTTACCAACCTATTTTATAATTCACCTTACATCCTAATTTTTTTATTTTTATATACAACTCAATAAAATAATATAAACTACTTAATAAAATAATAAAAAATATATTATTCTCTCTTTTTCCTCTCATTACTTTTTCTCTTCACACACAACTACAAGGTTAAAATAATATATATATTTAACAACATATGAATATTAAGGTTGCATAAATGCAATCTTACTGTTTATAGGTTGCAAATTCTTTTAAGTTTATAAATTCAAATAGAGTGAATTTTAGGTGGTTTGAGTTGTAAAATAGCAACCGGGGGTATTTACACCCCAATGCTAATGCTCTAAGAAGTCTTTAAAGGGACAAAAATTATATCATGGGAACGGTTTAATGAGATTTATTTCTTTTTTCTAATAAAAATTAGGAAGACTGAAACATCTCCAAAATGAAGGAACGGATGACATTGCCAATGTGAAGCTCTTGACACATGGAGACTAGTATAATATTTTTAATTATGCTATGCTCATCTTGATTTGTCCGAGGGAAAGGTCATAATCGCAGCCTCATTCTTATATCATTGTTACTTGTTTCATATGGTATTTTAGTGCAAGTTGACTACAATTGTTGGCGTGTTAGTAGTATAATGTATTGTTATTGGATAAATTTTATAATAAAAAAAAAAAATAAAACAAGTTGGAAAAAAAATAAAATATCTTTAGAAAATGTGAGGTCTAAATAACCCTTTACACCAGTTGACCGAAAAAAAAAAAAAAACCCTTTACACCATACGTACACGTGCTCTGAGATAACATTTGCAGTGGGAGATGCTAGAAGAAATAAATGGTTGGCAGCACGTGTCAATGATGCTTTCTTTATAATGCGGGGTTGATTATTAGGAATAGACAAAGGGAAGGTCCAGGGATAACCATCCCTTGGCCAGTCATTATGGTCATGACTATCTTCATGTTTATCTTCGTGTACTTAGGGCCGGAGCCAAAACGTAGAATTAGAGAAGCGACCTTCTTGTTGGTTGTGTGTAGTGATTTTAGCTTTCAACTCTGTTGCTGTTTAGCCATTTAGTTGCTAGTTGTTTAAAATTTTTTAAAGAGTCTAGACTTAATTTTTTTTTTTTTTTGTTTTTTTTTTTTTTTTAGAATGGGTAATTTCGTTTATTTTGTGTTTTGTATATTTTGTTTTAGATTTGGTCTTTAAAATGAGGAATATACTAGAACTATAAACTTTATTACAAATTACGATGTGATGAGTAATTATTGGTAAGTAAGAAAATAATGTAAATAGTGGGTCCAAATACGAATCAATAAGAATTTGTTATCCTAACAATTTATAAGAATGTTGTAAAAAATTTTGTGATTATAACAATACTCTTAAAAGAGTTAAAGATATTGTCAAGCGGATAAAATTGTAATTTTATACCCCAAAATCCAACCACTTCGTCCATGCATGTTCTAGTGTCCCTGCTAAAGTTAGAGTCATGTACAATCATTCCAAGATATGCTGATTTAACAGTCACAAATATAAATAATATGAAGTCAAGATGTCAAATATAATCAATTTTGGGTTTACAAGTCATCTACTCAATGTTTTGAAAAACGGTTCAAGGAAACAAAAATGAGAGAGGTTTTGGCAAAAAAAAAATGAAAGAGGTTTGAAGTATTTAAAATTGGACCGACATCAAACTATAATGATATCATAATTAATTTATTAATTAATTAAAATTAAATTAAATTAAGAGATTAAATATGTAAATATTTGCAAAATCGATCAAAAAAAAAAAAAAAAAATCCAAAGTTAGAGTCACAAAATATGTAATTTTGAGGCTGCACGTCACCTAATATATACTCTCATCAGATCACAGGCGTGCTCTTTAATTAGTATGCCTAGCTCATTGAACGTGCCTCAAACAAAAGAATTTTTAACCTTTTGAGGTATCAAGTTTAAACTTGGTGATTTTAACCTTTTATTAAAACTAAATAAATAAAACTAGATTCAAACTTGGTGTTCTATGTTCTTTTTATCTAGTGAATATCCACTCTTAAAGATCTTGTCATAATACATTAATGATATAATTTTTGTTGTAATGCTTTGTTTCTGTTCTCATAAATATCTACTTGATCAAAGACCCTAACGACAAAATTTTATTAAATGGCACAAGGACAAGAAAAATAAATGTAAAATGGTCAATAGAATCAGACATGCGCATCTCCAGCTATAGCTGCGTCATTATTCTAAGACTATTAGATCTAGCCAGAATTAAAAAACAGTAGTTCTTTTTATGAACAAATAAAATATTTTCATGAGGTTAATATTAAATGTGATATTTGACCTGGCACACACTGTTTGACTCTCTCCTAGCCTAAAACAACTAGAAAATCCATTGTTATTCATTCACATTCCTCTCACACTACCAACTCTTGCCTTCTCATAAACATATTTGTAAATGGCAGATTCAACACCACTTCTCTCCCAACCCAACTCTGTCAAGTCAGAAAGCAGCCCTCCACCTTTAGAGAAACACCATCCATCTCTTGATTCCACCATTGAAAGGTGTATAGGAGATTTTGGATGGGCCCAATTCCTCCAAGCACTACTTGTATCTAGTGCATGGATATTTGATGCACAACAAACATTCATTAGTGTCTTCACTGATGCACACCCAGCATGGCACTGTACTTCTAATCAACTTGATTGTAACTCAGTCTCCAATATTTGCAATCTTCCGAAGAATTCATGGGCATGGGATTTTCCTGCCTATACTTCAATCATATCAGAATGGAACTTAGAGTGTGCTGCTTCCATTATCACGGGCTTGCCTGCATCTTCTTTCTTCATGGGTTGCCTAGTGGGTGGACTTGTTCTTGCAACACTTGCTGATTCCTCACTTGGTCGCAAAAACATGCTCTTTCTCTCATGCCTAACTATGTCTCTATCTTCTTTGCTTACTGTCTTCTCCACCAACATTTGGGTTTACTCGAGTTTTAGATTGGTTTGTGGGTTTTGCCGTGCAACAATTGGAACATCTGCACTTGTGTTAACAATTGAGCTTGTGGGAAAAAGGTGGCGAGGCCAAGTGGGTGTGATAGGATTCTTTTGTTTCACAATTGGGTTCTTATCACTACCAGCTATAGCTTATTTGAATAAAATTTCATCTTGGAGACATCTTTATTTGTGGACTTCTATCCCAGGAATCTTGTATTCTTTGTTGGTTCACTTCTTTGTTCGTGAGTCACCTAGATGGCTACTTGTGCGTGGACGTAAAGAAGAAGCGGTGGCCACGTTGAAAAGCATTGCACCCCCTAGCCATAGTTGGAGCTTTCCTGAGGTTTCGTTTGAGCAAGAAATGTCGAATAATGGGAATGTTTACTCAACTATAAAGATGTTGGTGCAGAAAAGATGGGCTTTCCGAAGGTTGTTACTGGTTATGGTTATAGGTTTTGGGATTGGAATGGTGTACTATGGCATGCCATTAGGCCTAGGAAACTTGTCATTCAATCTCTACTTGAGTGTCACATTAAATGCCTTATCTGAGATACCATCTTCAATGTTCATTATCTTGCTTATAGGTAAGTTGAACAGAAAACTTTCTGTGCTTGCTTTCACTACCCTTAGTGGGATTTTCAGTGTTATGTGTGCTTTAAAAGGTGAGGTGTGGACAAGATTGCAGATTGGACTTGAGTTAATATCCTTCTTCAGTGCTTGTACTGCTTTCGGTATATTACTCATATTCACAATAGAGTTGTTCCCTACTTGTGTGAGGAACTCAGCTACTTCGTTGGTGAGACAAGCAATTGTGTTTGGTGGTGTGTTTAGTCCGATGCTAGTGGCTGCAGAGAGAAGAGATGGAATTTCATCCTATGTGATATTTGGGTTGGTGATAGGGTGTTGTGGGCTATTTGCAGCATGTTTGCTAGAGACAAGAGGTAGAGCACTTTTTGATACAATGGATGAGGAAGAACACAAAGAAAAATCAGCTTGCAATGGTGTAGGTGATGTCTTGGCTTAATTAATTAGCTTTTGGTTTGCTCAAATTATGTGAAAATAATTGTAGGTTGCTTCGTAAAAAAAACAACATTTATCTTTCATAAGATTGATTTGGTTGGTTTTTTTTGTTTTTGTTTTTCATTTTTATTTTAGTGTAAGTGGATTCGGCCGGATTTTAATCATACAAAAAGGGGTAGGATGCCTCCTTTCATTTTCACTTTAAAAGAAGATAATTAATTTGATGTTATGATTTTCTTTTCAATATATAACAATGTAGAAATTGTTAGGTTATTAAAATTTTAATTTATGTGATACACGTTTAAATTTTATTATATCTAATCCGAACTATATAAGAAATGAATCCATACAAATGATCATTTTCCCTCTGTTTGATGGCTTATTGGTTTATAAATAAGATAGAAAATGACTTTAAACAAATAATTTGATTTTTAGCATATAAGTCAATTTATATGTTTCTTCTCAAAAAAAAAAAAAAAAGTCAATTTATATGCCTGTAGTTATTTTCTTCCTTTTCTTTTTAGTAAAAAAGTTATAAAAATATCCCATAAAAAAAAAAAGTTATAAAAATACTACTAACTCCCAAATCATACGATAGTACTATAAGGGTTTTGTTAATTACATGACACACATTTATTGGTTGGAAAATTTGGTGGCTTGTGTTTTATTGAGAAATTTATAAGTTTTTGTATAAGCGAGAAATGAAAGAAGTTCTTAAAAACACTTTAAGAAATAACATTTGAAAGGTTCTATATATATATGTGTGCGCGCGCGCGAGAGAGTAGATTGAACGGAATATAATACATAATTAAATGGATTTGTTTAAAGTTTAAACAACGAAGTCATGGTTGGCTGTTGGCTGAAAACTAGCTAGAAACAAATTTGCTGCCGAGGTCTTCGAACTCAATTAAATAAATAATTTTGAGATGTTGCTTAGACAAGACATGCAATTAGTTGGATGAGCACTTAAATAATACTATGCTAATATTATCTTAATGATGGAGAATGGTACATCCATTCCCAGTCCACACTTTCTAAAGTAGGTTTTTCATATCACTGATATAGTATATTATCTTATACTTGCTTTGCATGTACTTGGACAATTAATGCTAAAGAGTTAAAGTAACGACTGACAAGCACTCCCAAATATTAGGAGTGCTAGCAATGTATAATTTATTTTTATTGGATTACTTTGATCCAAAGACAAGTTGGTTAAGAAGCGTAAATATATATTAAAAAAAAAAAAAAAAAAGGATAGTGTTCACACATTTTTTAAACTGAAATTGTAAGCTGAAAAATGATTTTTAAACTAAAATCAAGATCTGAAAGCACTATTTCAAAATTGAAATCATGTTTTCTGGTCATGTGTTTTAGTTTAAAAAATGAGTGTGTAACAGAATATGTGTAACATTTTTTATTCTTTAAAAAATGTAAGGTCTTAAGTACACTTTTACGAGGAAAGAAAAAATTGTTGATACTAGAAGATGGAAATTGTTGGCTGCATCTGTAAATGATGCTGTCTTTGTCATTGCTAGGTCTTATTTTTCTTTAGAAGTTTTAATAAATTAGTAATAGACATTTGGAATAAACGTTATTGGTGAAAGGATAACTGTAATTGATTAGGAATAGACAACGGGAAGGTTCAGGGATAACTATCCCCTTTGGCCCAAAACACATATACACACACACATATATATATATATATATGAAAAAGATACAATAGTGTTTAAATTTATATAATTGATTAGGAATAGACAACGGGAAGGTTCAGGGATAACTATCCCCTTTGGCCCAAAACACATATACACACACACACACATATATATATATATATATATATGAAAAAGATACAATAGTGTTTAAATTTATAGTATTCGCTTGATAATAATTTCTCTTTATGATACGGTCAAGCATATTATAATATATATGCCTGAGTTTTTTCAACATATTTCAATAAGGCACCAATAATCCAACATCACGCCACTCTATTACCATCTCTACACAAGATTATTTATTGTTCTAAGTTGTCTAATTAATTTGATGCTGTTAATTTTTATGTCCATTGTAGGATCTATGTATTTAATTTTTTAAGCAGAAAAATAAAGACGGGATAAATATCCTTATTTAATAGTTTAATATAGAAAAATTCAAAATCACCAACCAAATCTCTTCCTTCTCCATAATTGGCTGATAACAAAAATATGAATCCCATAGTAACTTCATCCCTCCACATCGGCCCACCGTCTCTTTCTCTCATATCAACCAAACTAAGAAAAATGATGGATTCCATATATAGAAACTTCATCCTTTTCCTCCTTTTTTTTCTTTCCATACAAACAGAGTGTAAAGGATCTTAAAGAAAACGTTGCTTGTTTTGTTTCTTGTTTAGACACCGTTTCAAAAAGCTTTAGAAATAATAGACACATTTGTGTTAGATAAAAACTAAGAAGTCTCTAAATAGAAAAATTATCTTATGATTTTGGATGGGCCCAATTCCTCCAAGCACTACTTGTATCTAGTGCAGGGATATTTCATATTTGATGCACAACAAACATTCATTACTGTCTTCACTGATGCACACCCAACATGGCACTGTACTTCTCATCAACTTGATTGTAGGATTTACCTGCCTATACTTCAATCATAGCTGAATGGAACTTATAATGTGTTCCTTCCATTATCACTGGCTTGCCAGCCTCTTCCTTCTTCATCGGTTGCTTATTGGGTGGACTTGTTCTTGCCACACTTGCGGATTCCTCACTTGGTCGCAAAAACATGCTCTTCCTCTCATGTCTAACTATGTCTCTATCTTCTTTGCTTACTGTCTTCTCCACCAACATTTGGGTTTACTCGGCTTTAAGATTGGTTTGTGGGTTTTATCGTGTGACAATTGGAACTTCTGCACTTGTGTTAACAACAGAGCTTGTGGGAAAAAGGTGGCGAGTCCATGTAGGTATGATGGGATTCTTTACTTTCACAGTTGGGTTCTTATCACTACCAGCTATAGCTTATTTAAATAGAGCTTCATCTTGGAGATCTCTACATTTGTGGACTTCTATCCCAGGAATCTTGTATTCTATGTTAGTTCACTTCTTTGTTCGTGAGTCATCCAGATGGCTATTTCTGCATGGACGTAAAGAAGAAGCGGTGGCCACGCTGAAAAGCCTTGCACCACCTAACCAGAGTTGCTGCTTTTCTGAGGTTTCCTTTCATCAAGAATTGTGGAATAACGGGAATGTTAACTCGACTATAAAGATGTTGGTGCAGAAAAGATGGGCTTTTAGAAGGTTGTTACTGGTTATGGTGATAGGTTTTGGGGTTGGAATGGTGTACTATGGCATGCCATTAGGCCTAGCAAACTTGTCATTCAATCTCTATTTGGGTGTCACGTTCAATGCCTTATCTGAGATACCATCTTCATTGTTCACTATTGCTTATAGGTAAGTTGAACAGAAAATTTTCTGTGCTTGCTTTCACAACGATTAGTGGGATTGTTAGTATCATGTGTGCTTTGAAAGGCCAGATGTGGAAAAGATTCCGAATTGGACTTGAGCTAATATCTTTTTGCAGTTCTTGTATTTCTTTCAATATATTGCTCCTATTCACAATAGAGTTGTTCCCTACCTGTGTGAGGAACTCAGCTACTTCGTTGGTGAGACAAGCAACTGTGTTTGGTGGTGTGTTTGGTCCGATGCTAGTGGCTGCTGAGAAAAGAGATGGAATTTCATCCTATGTGGTGTTTGGGTTAATGGTGATAGGGTGTTGTGGGCTGTTTGCATTTTGCTTGCCAGAGACGAGGGGTAGAGCAATTTTTGATACAATGGACGAGGGAGAACACAAAGAGAAACCTGCCTGCAATGGTGTAGTTGATGTTTTGGCTTAACTAGCTTTTGGTTTGCTCAAATTATGTGAAAATAATTGTAGGTTGTGTGTAGTGCGTGGTCTGAAAAACAACATTTATCTTTCATAAAATTGATTTGGTTAGTTGTTTTTGTTTTTGTTTTTTTTTTTTTTTTTTTTTTTTGTTTTTTTGTTTTTGTTTTTTTTTTTTTTTTTTTTTGTTTCTTGTTTTTTTTTTATTATTATTTTTTTTTATGTAAACGGATTTTAATCATTCAAAAAGGGGTGGGATACCTCTAGGGGTGGCAAAATTTGATATGACCCGCGAACCCGACACGACACGACACGAAATTAGCAGGTTATGAGTTGAGGCTTAACAAGTTCGTGTCATATTTGGGTTGACACGGCTGACCCGTTTAATAAACGGGTTGGGTTAGTGTTGAACACATAGAACCCGTTTGACCCGTCTGACCCGTTTAATTAATTGATATTTTACCAATATACCCTTCAAACTCTAGGTATATAAACATATTAGTATTTGTGATTTATTTTCTTTGACATATTGTGATTGCTTATTTGTGATATTGGGATATGCTTTAGTTTTGAATGATTATTTGTGATGCAATTACTCGTTAGTTTTGAATTTTATATTAAATTTTTTTTTTTTCATAATTTTTTTTTTTCATTTTGATAAAATCTGATAAACAGGTTGACACGACTAACCCGTTTAATAAATGGGTCGTGTTAAGGTTGAGGAATCTTGACCCGTTTAATAAACAGGTCGGGTTAGTGTTGACCTATGTAGGCGAATACTCATGACTTGACACGGCACGAACCCGACACGCGAACACGAATTGCCACCCCTAGATACCTCCTCTCAATTTCACGTAAAAGAATAGAGTTAATTTGAGGTTAAGATTTTTGTTTTTTCTGTCTATAACAATGTAGAAATTATTAAGTTAATTAAAATTTTAATTGGTGTCATAAATCTTTAGATTTGTTATATCTTATATGAACTATATAAGAAATTAATACATAAAAATGATAATTTTCCTTATGCTTGGTGGGTTGTTGATTTAAAAATACGATAAAAAATTAATTTAAAACAAATAAGTTGATTTTTAGCATATAAATAAATATATATGCTTATAAAAATACTATTTTCGAACAAATCATACATTTAAGTGCAGTGCTTATAAGAGTTTTGTTAATTACATCAAACACATCTATTGGTTGGTAAAATTGGTGACGTGGGTTCTATTGAGGAACGAATAATTTCTCGAAAATGTAAGAAATAAAACAAGTTCCTAAAAATACTTTAAGAAAAACCATAGGAAACTAGCAAAAACCCTTTTTTTTTTCTTAGTTTAAGAGCATTGGCACTGGGAATTGCAAATGCCAAATGTAAAAAAAATATGGCATTTCAAGCCTAAAAATCTCAGCATCTAGAATTGTAAAAGCTAACAATTGCAAATTTTTGTGCAATTGTGCTACAGTGCAAAAGAAAATATTAATATTTTATCTCTTTCTCTCTCATCTCTGTCTCTCATCTCTCATCTCTGTCTCTCATCTTTGAATCTCTATTGCTGAAGCTTCACTAGACCGCAACCCATAGCACAACCAACCTAGAACCACATATTAGACACCGAACCACCACTATAGCCAGACACCGAACCACCATTGCTACCCAGCAACCCAAGCAAAAAAACCCAACACCACAACCATGACCCATGGCCACACCGACAGTGACACCCACAACCCACGGCCAAACCAACGGTGATACCCAGGGCCAAATCAACGGCGACGCCATTAAGCAAGGCCAAACCCACAAATTTGACCCCCACAACCAACAAAAACCCACCAGATCACAACCAACAAAAACCCATATCACGAATTTATGATCCACGACCCACGATCCACAATCGAAGCACAGACTCACGATCCACAACCGGAGCATAGACCAGAGCACAATCAAAACCAAATAACTAACAGAGAGAGAGAGAGAGAGAGAGAGAGAGGAATGAAAAAAATGAGAGAGGACGAATAAAAAAAATGTTTTTTATGTTTGCCTTCTGGACTCTAAAAATAATATTTTAATAAAATAGTAAAATAATAGAGTTTTTGGATGCTGGAGATATTGTAAAATGGTATGGTATAAGTAATAAAATGACTTTTTGAGATGGCATAATATGCAATTCCCAGTGCAGATGCTCTAACACCATAATTATGTGTTGCTAAGTGCAATATACATCCGCACTAACACCATAACTATGTGTTGCTAAGTGCAATATATATGTATGTGTGAGAGACAATAGTTGGAATGGAATATAATACATAGAATTGTTAACTGGAATTGTTTAAACAACATAACCATAGTTGGCTGTTTTCGAACTCAATTAAATAAATAACTTTGAGCTTTGTTTAGACAAAACAATTAGTTGGATGAGCACTTAAAACAAAATTATGCTATTATTATCGTTTTGATGGAGAATGGTATATCCATTCCCAGCCCACAATTTCTAAAGTGAAGTTTATCAAGTCATTGATATTAGTATATTATCTCATACTTGCTTTGCATGCACTCCCATGATAGGAATGCTAGTATTGTATAATTTATTTTTATTATATTATTTTTGATTTAAAGACAAGTTGGGTAAGATGTGTAAATGTATTTAGAAAAAGATAGTGACGGTTATAAACTCACGGTTTTTTTTTTTTTTTTTTTTTTTTGCAGACACCTTATTATACACATCTATATATATATATATATATATATATATATATATATATATATATATATATATATATATAAAAGTTGGGCTTAATCGCTATGATTGCGCCACGTGGCTTCACCGAATTGCAAAAAAAATTATTAATTTTTTTTATTTTTAAAGAACTAAAAATGAATAATATACTACCGAAACTCTAATTCATTCTTATCATTAAATAAAATTAGAATAACATTATTATTTTTATTTGTTAAGATATATTTCTTAAATTAAGGGATAATATTTAACATACAAAATTTAATTTAGATAATATTTATCATCTAATTTTTCAAAATTTTAATATTATTAAATTAATATTATTTTATCAAAATATCAAGCTACAAAACTTGATTTTTAAGGGATAAGCACAACTCAAATTCTTCAAGAGATGATTAATATAAATCTATCTCAAGAAATAGTATATATCTCCAATAATTTGATTATCTCAATTTATTCCTAAAAATAGTATATATCTTCATTAATTTGATAATTTCTACGTTGATGACATTTAAAATATATATATATATATATATATATATATATTAAAATTCCTTATAACTATCAACAACGTTCTCTTTCTCTCTCTTTTTTTTTTATAAAAATTTTAATTTTTTATATGTTACGTTATGTTGAATCAACTCTTTTTTTTTTTTTTCTTTTTTTTTATATGACCTTTTTTTTAATTCCAATTTTTATGGGATAAAATAAACACATTGATTAGATATCTTTAATTTCAATAAGATTTAAATGAACTATATTTCAAATGGAACTCTACCAATATACATAACCCTGTATATCCTTTTTGGAGTGAAGCTTATTTCAAAAAGTGAATGCTTAAATCCCATGACAATGCAGGTATGCATTCTTTCTTCTTTTATTATTTTTATTTTTATTTTTTTTATTTTCTTTAGTGTTATTATTGGCTTTTTGTCTTCATGTGATTTTAATTAATGTATTCAAAACATTCGAAAACATTGCCAAGTTTCTAAAAGCTCCTTCTTTGTTTTTGCATTTTATTTTTATTAAATTGATTAGATTTTGTGTATTGGTTGCCTTTTGTTTAAACAATTTTCTTAGCTTTGATCTAATTTATATGCTTAGGGTTAGGGTCTTAGAATTAATGATTAAATATGGTTAGAATTAATAGATTAATTTTAACAATTTTTTTATTTGATATTTATGTTACATCAAATAATCAAGATGTTCTGCATGTGTATTCTTGAATTATCAACTTTAATTTTAATTTATAATATTATCAAGATTATATTAATTTTATATTTATCAATTGTTTAGTACTTTTTTTAAAATAATTATCAATTTAAAATTCAATTTGGAATTATCAACTTAAATTAGTTTTAGGAAGAAATCTTACCCCTTATTTTAGTGAGATAATTATTTACACTTGATAATTTTTTCCTTTATCTTTATTGAATCTATTAAAATATATAATTATTTATACATTTATTTTATAAGTTTTTTAATAAAACCGTGCAACGCACGGGCCTACAACTAATATATATATATATATATATATAACTGAAAATTCTAAAACTCTCACAATTTTTCACGTTAGCACAATATTTAAATAAAATTATCATTTTATTAATTATTTTTTTTAGTCCATACTTAACAAGAAGTGAAACTCTATCTCTCTAACAAATCCAACTTAAACTCAAACTCATCATTATCATTTTTTTTAAACAAAATTATTTTTGTTTAATCCAAATTTAACAAGAAGTAAAACTCTATCTCTCTAACAAATTCAACTTAAACTCAAACTCAAAGTATATCATCTATATATAATATTATAATTTATTTTAATTAAGAAATTAATTTATTAGTTTTAACTTTTTTGGGGACTCTTCCATATTAGTTTTACGTAAGCCCAAAGGAAACTAAACAAACCGACTACTACACAACTACTACTAAGTAGTAATATATATACACTCTTAAAACCTAAAGCTAAACTCAAGGGAGTAAAGAAATGCTATGAGAGAGAGAAAATATTTAAATACTCTCTATAAATTTTTTTAATCAATGTTTTTTAGATTCATGTTGATGAGTTGGCCTCTCTCCACAAAGATACTGATATTTTTTCTAAATAATTGTGATCAATTGTTTAGTGCTTTATATTTTTAGATTACTTTTCTAGGTTGGCTTTTCAATGGGTCCATTTAGTGGACTCATAATCTCCATAATTTTCCATAGATTATGCTATTCTTTGCTAAATTTACCGTGTTTTCTTTTGTAACATTCAGCTTATCCAAATTTGGATGGTTCCACCCCTTTCCATGATAGTCATGGAGGTTAGCATTTGACTTTTATTTATTGGTCCATATTTTCTTCCCATCCCATTACAATTTTCTTTCCATTAAAGTTGGATGTCGAATTGAAGTTTCTGTTAGCTAATTGAATATTTTCTCTTTTATATTTTTCAATTGTGTAGCCATATATATATATATATATATATATATATATCAATAATTTATAGGCATTAAATCTCATAATTCTTTAAATTCTTTTTACTTTTTAGAAGTTTTAACTTTTGAATTCTTGGGTTATTTTTTGCTAATATTTGAAACAATTTGGAAAATTTCAAAGACTATAGCTATGGATTATTCTTTTGAAGGTTTGCCATCTTTCTTTCATATTTTTCTATTGTGTCGTTATATATTTTTTGTTTTGTTTCATTAATTTATAAACTCTAAATCTTTTGATTTTTTTTTTAAACTTATTATAACATTGAATAAAGTGAAGATATTTAAAATATACTAACTATACAGTGCATTGCAGGGGTGGAACTACCCTTGGACATTGGCCCCCCCAAAATTTTTTTAAAAAAAATATTATTATATATATATGTGTGTGTGTGTGTGTGTGTGTGTGTGTGTATTAATTTTAGCAATTTTGTTCTATAAAATTATATTTTATTTCCCTTTAACAATATCATTGATTCTTTTAAGAATAATGCTATATTCACAAACTTTTTCATAACATTTTTACAAACCTTTCTGGTAGCAAATTCTTATTGGTTCACATATGGGTACACCACTCACATCATTTTTTTACTAACTAGTAACCACTTATTACATAAGTAATTTATAAAAAACTTGCAGCTCTAGCATTTTCCTCATTTTAGTAACCATAAAAAAATTTATAGATCTAATATCTAAAACAAAATATACAAGCCAAAAAAAAAAAAAAAAAGGCTCAACAACAAAAATTACTAGTAAAACTTAAAACAAAATTAAGCTCAATTAACTAATTTTATCCAAAATAAATAACCCTGCTCTTTAAAAAATTCTAAATAAAAATAATTTGGTTCTTACCCACAAAAGTAGCAGAATTAAAGGTTAAAATCACTACACACAGCCAACAGCGAAACCGCCCCTTAACTCAAAGTTCTAGCTCCGTCCCTGATGCATTGCATGAATTAGTGACTAGTTTTTTTAAAAATAAAATCTTGATTACAGACATCTTGTTACACACATTTTAAATCACCATTTTAGTTTAAAAAATGTGTAACAAGATTTGTATAACAGTTTTTATCATTTAAAATAGGTAAGGTCTTAAAAATGCTTTCGTTTTTTTTAGTAAGAAAAACACTTATAGGGGAAGAAAAAGCTACACCATACATACACATGTTCTGTGATTACTACTAAGAGCATTTCTAGCAAATTCTTCAAATTTTTGTATTGTTTGGAAAATAAACAGTGACTTTTACCTTTTAGTTATCCACTTTTTTTAAATACACTTTCCAACAGATTCTCTATCTCATTTAAATATTATTTCTTCATTCATTCTTTATTCTTTTTTTATTTTTATTTATTCTTCCTATATTCATTCCCAACAATTATATTTTTCAATGAAAAGTGTTATATTCACAACATTTTTCACAATACTTTTACAAGAATCACATCAAAATCTTATGTGGAAAATTATTACTAGTTCTAATTTAAACCCACCGCTGAATTTATTTTTTTACTCACCAATATTAACTAATAACAATCTATTACTTAAAATTTATTGTGAAAATATTGTGGTAGCATTTCTCAATTAAGATTTTTTATTTTTTATATTATTTTCCTTTCATTCAATTCATTCTCATCCATATGTTTTCATTTCTTTTTTTCTTTTTCTTTTTTCTTGTTTTTCTCATCCACACACGTGTCTAGCCTATCTCTACCCACCCCACCCCTTCTTTTATTTTCTTTTTCTCCCTCACATTCAAGAACATTCAAGCAGCTCTCATTCTCTCTCTCTCTCTCTCTCTCTCTCTCTCTCTCTCTCTCTCTCTCTCTCTCTCTCTCTCTCTCTCTCTCTCTCTCTTAAGAAGCAACGGAGAGAACGAGAGAAAAAAAGAAGCAACGGAGATGAGAGAAAAAAGTAAAAGAAGCAACAGAGATTAGAGAAAAAAAGAAGCAACAGAGATTAGAGAAAAAAAGAAGCAACAGAGAGAATTAGAGAAAAAAAGAAATCCGGAGGAGAGGGAAAGAATTGATATAATAGTAGCTCGTATAATTTTTTAATCAAAAAAATTCAATTGCTAATAATGTACTGTTAGGAACCCGGTGGTTCCTAATGGAGATTGATGGGAATTATAGGGGAATGGATGGAGATTGTAGAGAAATTGACTTAATTCGAGGTAGTCACCCTCCATAGAGAAAGAGAGAGATTAAGAGAGAGAGATAGAGAGATGCACTAATGCACTAACAAATTGGTTTATACTTTCATTGATATCTCATATTGGATTACAATTATGTATTTATAGGAGACTAGCTCTAATCTCATTGGCCCACATGGCTTCATTCTATTGGTTCTATTATTCCCCATGTGCATTAATAATTCCAACATGTGCTAAATGTGATTAACATGCCTCATTCTATTGGTCTATTATTCCCCATGTGCATTAATAATTCCAACATGTGCTAAATGTGATTAACATGTTTAGAATTGTAACTAACTAACTAAATCTCAATACACCAATTATTATCCATATGCTTATAGCATTCCTAACATTTCCCTCCCCTGGAAAACACCTTGCCCACAAGGTGTTGTTGTGAAATAGCATCTTCATCAAAGGAGATCTTCCAATAGACCAATACCGTAGTGACATTTTGATCACCATATTTATGCATTTCTCTTTGACAAGCGATCCCGTGCATATGAAGGTTTCTTCTTCGTAGATCTTCAAGATTTGCTCGAATTCTTGAGCCTTCAATGGTTCTTCAATCTTCAAGGTCTCATTGGTTCTTTCAACCTTGAAATGTTCTTGTATTCTCAAGACCTCATTCGATTCTAGAAACATTAAAATTGTTGGCGCTTGTATCTTGGATTCTTGGATCACCGACACTTGGATTGCCACTTCTTGAATCATAGACTCTTGAATGGAAGCCTCCATTGGTGCATCAAGAATGGGTTCTTGGAAGATCATCATCACCTTCTTTGTTGGTTCTTTTGACTGAACTTCAAGGGCACCATGTACATGTACATCATCATCCACTTTGACATAAAAATCAACATCTTGGCTTGTAACAACAGTAGTAGATTCTTGGAACTTAATTTGTTCTTCGACTTTCATTGAATCAAGAGATTGTAACTCTTCTTCGGACATGTTTTCAAGATCCTCTTGCACTCTTGAAAGTTCTTCCTTTATGGCCATATTAGATTCAGCCAAGGCCTTCATCTTCTTTGAAATATCCTTGGATTCTTCTGTAGCTTTGTTCAACAATTCTTGTATTTTTTTCAAAAGTTTTCTTTCATCACCATTGCTCATCTCAAGATCAACGGCTCTGATACCATTTGTTAGGAACCCGGTGGTTCCTAATGGAGATTGATGGGAATTATAGGGGAATAGATGGGGATTGTAGGGAAATTGACTTAATTCGAGGTAGTCACCCTCCATAGAGAAAGAGAGAGATTAAGAGAGAGAGATAGAGAGATGCACTAATGCACTAACAAATTGGTTTATACTTTCATTGATATCTCATATTGGATTACAATTATGTATTTATAGGAGACTAGCTCTAATCTCATTGGCCCACATGGCTTTGTTCTATTGGTTCTATTATTCCCCATGTGCATTAATAATTCCAACATGTGCTAAATGTGATTAACATGCCTCATCCTATTGGTCTATTATTCCCCATGTGCATTAATAATTCCAACATGTGCTAAATGTGATTAACATGTTTAGAATTGTAACTAACTAACTAAATCTCAATACACCAATTATTATCCATATGCTTATAGCATTCCTAACATGTACAGTAACCTATCAGATTTGATGAGCTACTGTTCATGAGCCAAAAAATATTCAAGGTTTAGAGAATTTATTGGAGACTATTTTTTTGGTCTCATTCTCTATTATAGAGATTATTTTGCTTTTAGCTACGCCATTGAAGATGCTCTAAGGCTGTCATTGTTGTGGTCATTGTTACTAAGGCTGTACATGTCATTGTCATTGCTAGGCTGGGTCTTGTGTTTGAAGTGAAATTTTAATAAATTAGTATTTTCGTAGTAGACAATTGGAATAAATGTTATTAGTTGAGGGATAAACTATAATTGATTATGAATAGACAGGGAAGGTTCAGGGATAACTATCCCCTTGGCCTCCCATTAAAAAAAAAAAAAGAAAAAAAAAAAACCTATCCTCTTGGCAACGTGCGCGCGCTCACACACACACACTCATATATATATATATATATATATATAACAGATTGTCATGGCCTTCTTGGACTCCCACGCTGTGCAGTACTAAACTACTTATAAGGATTTTGTTAACTACATGACACACATCTATTGGTTGGAAAAAATTGTGGCATGTATGTTTCTATGCAATTAAGAACCAATAATTTCTCGAACAAGTGAGAAATCAAACGGTTCTTAAAAATAATTTAAGAAAATAAATATTTGAAACTAGCAAGTAACAAATTTTCTACCGACGTTTTTGAACTCAATCAAATAAATAATTTTGAGCCGTTGTTTAAACAAGTCAAATAGTTGGATCAGCACTTAAACAATATTATCCTAATATTATCATTCTGATGGAGAATGTCGTACATCCTTTCCCAGCCCACAATTTCTAAAGTCTATGCTTATCACATCATTGATAGAGTTCATGAATTGATGCTAGAAGATAGGTGGTTCTTGCGTTTGAAGGTATGTTTTGATAAATTAGTAGTAGACAAACGGAATTAATGTTATTGATTGAGGGATAAATTATATATATCTATTAGGAATAAACAAAGGGAAGGATCAAGGATATGCTAGTTTTTTTTTTTTTTTTTCTCCAAATTTTGTTTCTTGATATATATATAATTTTATTTTCTGATAATATTTTAAATTTATAACATTCACTCGATGATGATTTCTCTTTATCATGTGGTTAATATATCAATTGACTTAATTTTTGTGTAAACAAAAATTAAACTGTAAATCTCTTACTCGATAACAACAGACTTTATTAATTGAGTTAATTAGATAATGAGAAGGTTTAAGGATAACTATTCTCTTTGCCGTTCATTATGACGAAAAAGGAGGAAGGCAAAAATGTGCCTCATGATAAGAATGATATATTTATCATATATTTAATTTTTGATAAGCATATATCATATATTTATATTTCTTATTGCTCGTAGAATTCATATACTATAAAAATGATATATATTGAATGTATAAAATAATTATTGATGAGAGTGAGAATTTATAAGCCTAATGTAATTATTAGTTTGCAGCGGTGTTTGACACAAAATAAGAAAGAATTTATTTTAGTTTGAGGGGGATGTTTGACATAGCATGGAAATAAGGGTTTTTTTTATTGCACTAGACCTTTTAGTCTTTGGTTTAGTGTTTAGTGTTTTTTTTTTTTTTGGTCAACAGGAAATATTATTAACGAACAACTACGCCATTATGGCTACATTAGAGGCAACAAGCCTACAAACAGTTTCCCCAATAGTATCTGAACACACAAAATCTAAAATTACATCAGATGGGGGATAATCCCATATTACAAAATGATCTTGCATCATACTTCCAAACTTAGCAATAGCATCTGCTACTCTATTTGCTTCCCGGTAGGCATGCTGCACTCTGTACTGCTGGAACCTGCCCAGAAGTGACCTATAATCAGCCAACAAGGAGGAATAAAAGGAATTAGAAGTAGAAAAGGACTGCGCCAGCTCCACTACCACCTTGGCATCTAACTCAACCACAATATTCTGCACCCCCATCTGCCCAGCCAGCATTAATCCATCTCTTAAAGCCCAAAACTCAGCTAAGATGCTAGTTGTGAAGCCAATAGCCCGAGCAAAACCTTTCAACCACCTACCCTCACTATCTCTTATAACCCCTCCTCCTCCTGCCCTTCCCGGATTCCCAAAGGAAGCTCCATCAGTATTTAGTTTATACCAACCTAATGGAGGTTTTTCCTATTTAATGTTACACACCACCCTATTCTTGACTCCTAATTTTGCCCACACAATAGTAATATTCCAAAGCTTGGTTTTTACTAATTCTATGTAAACTTCCATTCAAAATATTATTATCAAAAACCATGCTATTTCTATGTTTCCACAAATTCCAAATAGCAAAGGAGAAAATATATGACCAAGGCACAGCAGAGTAGTGTGACGCCTTGCTTTGGCAATTAACTTTCAGCCAGTCAAACAAATCCATTTCAGTAAAGGAACTAACCATTTCAGGGGGAACCTTGAGATTGGACCAGAAATTCTTTGCCACCACACACTCTCTCAACAAATGACTAATAGTTTCCAAAGGATTATTACACAAAGGACAGCTGCTTTCCCGTGTAATGCCCCTCATAGCTAAAACAGATCTGACAGGCAAGCTGCTATGCAAACACAGCCAAAGGAAATTAATAATTTTTGGCAAAATGTCTAATTTCCAAATCCACTGCCCTTGGAAATTGACTTCCTCTTGCTGAGATCTATTCAGCCAGGCATATGCAGAATTTGTAGTGAACTCTCCATCCTTGGAAAACTTCCACATGATCACATCTTCCCCTCTTCCAACCAGCTGCCTTGGAATGGCTAAGATCCTCTCTTTAATAATGGCCGGCAACTCAAAGGATACAGCTTCCCACTTCCACCCTTGCTCTGATTCAATAAACAACTCCGATAACTTCATATCAATCTCCCTTTGAGTCAAAGGGCCTTCAATTAATTCTCTCAACGAGTAACCCCGTATCTAGCTATCCGCCCATAGATTAATTCTTTCTCCATTCCCTACTCCCCAACAAATACCATTAGCAAAAGTCTGAAATCCAACTTTTATAGCTCTCCAATTCGGAGAACATGGCAACTTATCCGGGTCTCTTGCTCTCATTCTATCCTTAGAACAATACTTCTTTAGAATAACCTTAGCCCACAGCCCTTCTTTTTCCTGATTCAGCCTCCAATTTAGCTTTGCAAGTAAAGCCAAATTCTTCATTTTAGCAGCTTGAATTCCGAGTCCTCCCTCTTCCTTCGGTCTAATAATCTTACTCCACCCAACCAAATGCAGCCTTCTCTTCTCATTTGTAGAGCCCCACAAAAAGTCCCTATTAATTTTATCCAATTTTTCACAAAGATGAGAAGGAAGGGCAACAGCTTGCATTGTATAGTTCGGAATAGTAGACATGACAGATTTCACCAATACCGATCTGCCTGCAAAGGAAAGAAACTTAGTCTTCCAACCAGCCAGCTTGCTCATAACTCTCTCAACTACAAAATTCATTCTATTTCTTGGGACCCCTTTATGCTTGATTGGAAAGCCGAGATAATTCCCAATATTCCCGGTTGCTTGAATTCCCAACCTAGAACAGACTCCACTCTTAAT
Source organism: Quercus glauca (assembly GCA_023736055.1). Lineage (NCBI taxonomy): Eukaryota > Viridiplantae > Streptophyta > Magnoliopsida > Fagales > Fagaceae > Quercus > Quercus glauca. The sequence continues at coordinate 4,178,555 of CM043318.1, forward strand.
TTCAGCTTGCACATTAGGGGAAAATAAATTCTTGAATTCTTCATACTCACCTTTTGGCCCGACTCCTCACAAAATTCATCCAACACTTCCGATATCGCTTCACAAGCATCCTCCTCCACTTTTGCAAAAAGGATTAAATCATCCGCAAAAAAGAGGTGGGATATACCTATATTCTCTCTCGAGGCTTTCAAAGGCTTCCACACTCCTTCCAAGCATTTCCTCTCTATCAAGTGCCCTAAGTACTCCATACAAAGAATAAATAGATACGGCGATAAAGGGTCTCCTTGACGAAGACCTCTCGAAGGATTAAAAGCCTCTAACTTCCCTCCATTAAACAAAATAGATACCTTTGTGGAAGAGACACAACTTGTAATCACCCTAATCAGATTTTGAGGGAATTGGAAAGCCTGAAGAACTTTGTTTATAAAACACCATTCCATTCTATCATACGCTTTCTCCAAATCCACCTTGACGGCCATATACCCCTCCTTACCTTTTTTCTTATCCAAAGCAAAGAAGAGTTCTTGAGCCACTAAAACATTGTCTATACCTTTCCTCCCAGGCACAAAGGCTGTTTGGACAGGAGAAACAAGCCTATTGAGATAAGGTCTAATCCTCTCCACAAGGATTTTAGAGACAATTTTATAAACCGAATTGCAAAGACTAATCGGTCTATAATTATTCAGCGACTCAGGGCTTTTACCCTTCGGAATTAGAGTCACAAGCGTATCATTGATATGATCCGGAACAATACCTTCCTTGAAAATACTCTTCACCTCTTCACATACTGATTTCCCCACCTCATTCCAAAAGTATTGATAAAATCCAGCATGGATACCATATGGTCCAGGAGCTTTAAAGGGCTTCAAAGCCCACAGACCATTCCTTACATCTTCATCAGATACCTCCCTTCCCATCCAATTCCTATCTGCTTCAGATAGAAAACTACCTGAGAATTCAGAAACGGCAGAGACCCTGTAGGACATCTCCAATCCCGTAGAATAAAGTTTCATAAACCCCTTTAATATATGCTCCTTTACTGCCTCTTCCTCCACTATCCACTCACCCAAACCATCCTTTAAACACCTTATTTTATTCCTTTGCCTCCTCACCACCGTATTCATATGAAAATAGGATGTGTTCCGATCCCCAAAGGCAGCGACATTAATCCTGGACTTGAGAGCCCAAAACTCCTCTTCTTGAAGCAAAACAGAGGAGTACTCTTCAATAAGATGGTTCTCAAGCCACATAAGTGACTCAGAAGGATTTTCAGCCAAAGCCTTTTGAGTACCATTTAGCCTAGCTAACACCCTCTTCTTCTTCACAAAAAGATTACCAAAAACCTCATAATTCCACTTCTTGGCCTTCGTAGTAAAATCTGTAATTGCCACTTTTAAATTAGCCCCTTCAGGCCAAGCTTCTCTAACGATCCTATAAAAGTCTGGATGGAGAAGCCACATAGTCTGAAATCGAAAAGGCCGTTCTAGCCCATTCACACTAGGTTTCCAAAGTTCTATCAAAACCGGATGATGGTCAGAAAAAGTTCTAGGGAGGTGAGTAACAACCGCCTCAGGGTACAACATTCTCCAAATTGGATTGGCAAAGCATCTATCTAATCTTTCCAGAATCAAATCCGACAACTGTCTTTTATTAGTCCAAGTATATTTAGGACCAGCAAACCCAAGATCAACAAAATTACATGAGTCCAGGCATTCTTTAAACTCAAGAGCCCTGTTTAAATTAATTTGATTCCCCCCAAATTTATCCTCCCCACCAAGAATTTCATTAAAATCCCCAATCATCAACCAAGGAAGATTATGCAATTGCCCTACTTTCTCTATATTAGACCACAGAATTCTCCTTTCATCTAGACGAGGACTAGCATAAATTGCTGTAATTAACCATGAAAGGTTTGAAGCACATACCTTAACCGTCGCGTGTATTTCCTGTTCTGTTGCTGATAAAATATTAACTTCCGCATCTTCACTTCTCCATAAAATCCATAATCCACCCGCATACCCAATAGTATCTGTGGTGATATAGCCATCAAAAGGAAGCGCCTCAATGATCTTTTCAGCTCTGCTGCCTCCCACTCTAGTCTCAGTTATAACCATTATCGAAGGACGGTGATTCATAGCCATTTCAAACACCCTCCTCTTAAAATCCGGATTCAATGCACCCCTGCAATTCCACAGTAAGATGTTCATCTTCACAAACTGGCCCATTGGAACTTCAACACGACTAGGATTCATGGCTGCAGCTTCCACCATACTCCATCCCAGCCTCTTCAACAATTCCTTCGAGTGCTTCCACTCCGGTTTCCATATCATCATGTACTTCAATATACCCATCATCTCTTCTTTGCAATTTATCAACACATTGCACTTCTCCACCGGAATCATAATCTGAATTAGCTTTAGCATTGGGTGGTTCCCCATTAGTGCCGTAGCCACTCCCCTCAGATCCACTAACCTCCTTTCCTGAATCAACCATCCGGATTCGTCGAAGTGCGGCACCACCGATGGCCTTCTCTGCTTGCTCAAGACTTCGGACTCCTCCCACGAGATTAGAGGTACATCCATTATGAAATTCCACCAAGGATTGGCTGTTAACCCCCACGCCGGATGATCCAAAGGAATTTTCCCTGTTCTGCGACTCTCTGGAGTGATTGGGAAGATATTCTTCCACGCCGGACCCCACTCCTCTTCGCACCACTCCACATCCTTCGTCGGAACTGCCCTTATCTGAAGAATGACTTCTTCTGGAACCTCCACTAGCCTGCCCTGGAGCCAAACTGCCCAGCCACTCCTTTTCGGACTGCAAATCTGACTGCTTCGACCCACCTGAAGCCCCTCCATAATCTCTTTTCTGCAGATTTTTAGAATACCCACTTCTCTGTGAAGAATTAGACGAAGAGGGGTGTTGTCTTTTCAGAGACTTAGAGCCCTTACCACCAATACTTCTATTACTTCTTGAACCTGAGCCCGAGGAACTCGTCTGAAGCTTCCCATCAATCCGTATCGCCCCCTCTCCCTTTTTCGGACTTGCCGCATTGAACCTGATCTCCAGATTTCCCATATCTTCATTTGGCGCTCTCTCTTGGACAGAATCAGTCTTAGCTTCACGTGTGTGATTAGTCTGAGTGGACAACACTCTTTCTTTCATGGGATTGACTAAACTACCCTCTAAATTTCCCTTCCTTTGGACGTTCATGCCCTTTGGACTGACATCACCCTTTAAGTCACTCCCAACAGGAGATCTGGGCCGTCCAAATCTAACCAAACTCCTTTTCCTTGTAACCAACATCCACGGACCAAAGTTAGGATCTGACTTATCCTCCTCACTGACTTGGTTCAGGCCTTCCTCTACTGCACTTTCAACTTGCTTATCCACCTCTCGTACCTGGTTCTGCCTCTTCTCTTCTACACACCCATTTTTATCTTTTTCCTTTACTTGGTACCAACAGTTCTCTTGCTTGTGCCCAAGCCTCCCACAACAGAAACAAAGGGAAGAAATACCTTCGTATTTTACTTGCTGCACCAACCTGCCTATCCTTATGGAATTAATTAGGGGCTTATCCAGGTCTATTTGAATACAGAGCCTTGCATAGCTTCCACGTGATCCTGTGGCCGTGTATGAATCGATACGAAGCACTGGACCAATAGCACTACCAATCTCCTTCAATACTTCCATATCATAAAACTCAATAGGTAACTTAGGAAACCTTACCCACACAGCCACAGAATTTAGATTATCACCTGAAGCTCTGAAGTAAGGTTCCCAAGGCTTGATAGCCAAGAAGTGCTCCCCAATAAACCAAGGACCTCCCCGGAGTACTTTATCATAGTCATCCGAACAATAGAACTTAATCAAGAAGTAATCCTTCCCAAGATTCACATAGTCCATCCTAGTTGCAGGCTTCCATAATGCATTTAGCTTGAATGTGAGATAGTTAAAACCAACAGTTCGGCCAAACACTTTCACTATAAGTGCCTTTGACCAAGGAACCCTTATACGAGTCTTTGTCTCCTTGGACAGCTTCACTTCTGCCATTCCTTCAATGAGAGGCTCCACTTCTGTATCTGACTCTTCTCCATCATCCCAGACATTATCTAACTTAAATGCTTGTTCATATGCTCCAGGAATGTCTCCCACAAGACTATCTTTATAACTTAAACTATTCCGAGATGGGTTAATCTGCCTCACTCCACTACTCTCTTTGAATTTCTTAACACTGCGTCCTAGCTCATCTTCTTCCTCACTTGATCTTGGTGGGTCATTGCAGTACTCAGCTTCCATTCTCTCTTAAAATTGCAACTATCGTGACTCTACACTTAGTGTTTTGTGTTTACCTTAGTCAATTGGATTATTATTTTATGTTGTTATAAAATTAGTTTTTGTTGTATTTTTTCTTTTGATAAGCTAGTTTGTTTTACTTGGATGATCAGTGGATAATACTTTTAGGTTTTTTTTTTTTTGGTTAAAAGGCATTCACATTCAAACAAAAAAGGAGGGTTACACAGTTACAGCTGCCATACTGGCAGCAGCTAGTCTAGTATAATACTTTCAGATTTTGGTTTAGCTACCTCTTTCTCTGACTTTGATTTTATTTTATTTTATTTTATTTATTTTATTATTTTTTTACGTAGAACTTGCTCAGAAAGGACGAAAGTACATCTAAAAACAAATACTATCAGGGTAATTCTACCGCATTCGGCGATTTCTTTACTCTTTTTTTTTTTTTTTTTTTCACATTTGACAGTTTCATTATCATATTGTGCTATTTCAACATCACATGTGACCATTATTTTATTACATTCGGTGGTTCTCTTACTTTTTTATCACATTTGACGGTTTCATTCTCATATTGTGCAGTTTCAATATCACATGTGACTGTACTTTTGTTACATTCGGTGGTTCTTTTTTTTTCCTCACATTTGATGGTACCATTCTCCCATTGTGCAGTTCCAACATCATATGTGACAGTTTTTTTGTCACATTATGTGGTTTCATTATTTTTTTCTCACATTTGACGATTTCATCTTCACATTATACAGTTCCAACATCACATGCGACAATTCTTTTGTCACATTCAATGGTTCTTTCTTTCTTTTTTTCTTTTTTTTTTTTTTATAATCACATTTTACGGTTCCATTCTCACGTTGTGCAGTTCCAACGTCACATATGACTTTACTTTTGTCACTTTCGGTGGTTCCTTTTTTTTTTCTTCTCACATGTGATGGTATTATCCTCATATTGTGCATTACCAACATCACATGTAACTGTATTTTTGTTACATTCGATGGTTGCCATATTTGTTTCTCATATTTAATGGTACTATCCTCACATTGTATAGTACTAACATTACATGCGACTGTACTTTTATCATATACTGTGGTTTTTGTCACATTCAATGGTTCCTTTATTTTTTCTCATATTCAATGATATGATCCTCACATTGTACAATACCAATATCACATGTGACTGTACTTTTGTTACATTTAGTGGTTGCTTTTTTTTTTTCTCACATTTGATGGTACCATCCTTACATTATGTAGTACCAACATTACATGTGGCTGTACTTTTGTCACATTCAATGGTTTTTTTTTTTTTCTCACACTTTACAATTCTATCGTCACATTAAGCCGTACCAACATTACATATGGTTGTAGCCAACCTAACCCAACCCCACCAAATTACCTAATAATCGGCGAATATATATAACAAAAATACTTCTAAAATCTCTAAAATTTTTGAAATACCCTTAAATATACTAAAATTACTAAAAAATGACCGAAATACCCATAGAACCTTAAAAATTACCGAAATGACCCTGAAATCTTAAACTTTTTTGAAATACCCTTGAAACCTATAAAATGACCAAAATACCTCTAAAACCCTCAAGAGTTATTGGAATACCCTTAGAACCTAAAAAATGATCAAAATACCCTTAGAACCTAAAAAATGACTGAATGATCCTAAAACATAAAAAATGGCCGAAATAGCCCTAAAACATAAAAAATGATTGAAATAACCAAAAAAACCATAAAAAAAATGACCCAAAAAAAATACCCCATAACACTTGAAAATGACCAAAATACATTTGAAATTACTAGAAGACAAACAAAACCTAAAAAATAACTGAACAACACTGAAACCTAAAAAATGACTAAAATGACCCTGTAACCTAAAAAATTACTTAAATTCGCTAAAAATGACTGTAATGTCCCTGAAACCTAGAAACTTACTGAAATTGTTTTACATGTGACCGTACTTTTGTCACATTCGGTGGTACCATAATTTTCCATAATTTTTTTCTCACATTTGACAGTTTCATCATCACAATGGATAGTACCAACATCACATTTTACCGTAATTTTGTCACATCCCATGAAAGCATTATTTTTTTTTTTTTTTTCACATTTGATAGTTCCATTGTCACATTGGGCAATTTCAACATCACATTTTATCATACTTTTGTCATATTCGATTTTTTTTTTTCTCACATTTAACGGTTCCATTGTCACATTAGGTAATACCAACATCACATCTAACCATACTTTTGTCACATTTGATGGTACCCTAATTTTTTTTTCTCGCATTTGACAGTTCCATCGTCATATTGGGCAGTATCAACATCAAATCTGATTGTACTTTTGTTATATTTGGTGGTACCATTATTTTTTTCTCACATTTGATAGTTCTAACGTTACATTGGGTAGTACCAAATCACATATGATCATACTTTTGTTATATTCAATGGTTCTATTATTTTTTTTAGTCACATTAGACAGTACCAATATGACATATAACTGTATTTTTGTCGATTCATAACAATCTTGGTAATAATTAAAATGTTAACAATGAATTTTTCCAAAATAGTTATAAACTTGAAAATTAACAAAAATACCCTGGAAATTAAGGATTTCAAAAAATAGTCCTAAAAATATATAAAATTACTAAAATACTCCAATGCCTCTAATATTACCAAAATACCTTCATTAACCTATAAAATGACTAAAATACATTCTTAAACTTTCAAAATTAATAATAATAAAAACACTGAAAATGAAAAAAGTAGCGCTAAAAATACCTAGAATGATTAAAATACTAAATATTTTGAAAATTACCACAATAGCATCAAAATCACTCAATTTGGCCATGTTAGAGTGATATCTTGGATTTTTTTGAGTGTTTGTAAAGATATTTCAATCATGTTACAGGTTTTCAAGATAACTTGGTGATTTTTGACATCTCATTGGTATTTTAATTAAACACATCTCAGCTTTTTTGGTGCCTTTTTGGTGTTAAATTTTCTCAATTAAAAAAAAAAAAAAAAAAAAAAAAGGTGACCCAAAGTAAACGTTATTTGTTAGGAAACATTTGCTCCTCTAAATGATTCCAAAGAAGCTATATATTTAGACCATACAATGCTGTAACTGTAAACTCTAAAGAAGAAAAAAAAAAATTGAAACTGAAAACAATTTAGACCTCTGTGTTTTCTTGAAAAACTTGAAGTTGAAACCTAAAACAAATTTAGGGCTCAGGGTGTGTTCTTGAGGAACTTGATATCCCAAATATGAAGGGAAAGAGAGTGCAAAATTGAGAAGCAAATAAATTATGCATTCTAATAAAACTAGCTAATGATATTCTTGTCAGGAAATATCAAAATGAAGCAACCAAGCAAAAGCAAAAACACACCAAACCAGCCGCAAGCTAGGAATACATTTCAAAATAATTTTAGATTTCAAAGTCTGCCAAAATGCGATATTATCAATAGTTAACAATTACATTCAATATTTCTACAACAATTTTCTTGTCAACTACTTGGTAATTTTACAAATAAAGATCATAGTTGTAGCCAATTAGCTCAAATAGTTGCTCAGAAGCTATAGAAACTTATAATGCATTGAGATTTGGTATGAAGGAAGCTCTCCATTACCAAATTTAGCTCCTATAAATTGATAAAGCATAGGAAAAAAGATTAAAAATTTTCCAAAAAATGTGAATACGGACAAAGTCAACTAATAATGCAAACCTAAAAGAAAAAAACAATTGGTTGGATTTGTTGCTCATACAAAAGCTTGATGATTGTTTTGGCATGGAAAATTGCTTTGGACCTATAATTTGGCCAGGTACTAATGAATAACCAACATTAGTAATTTAGTATTCTCATCAGAACTTTGCAAACACTATGTCAAAAGAGAACCAAAGCGACTTTAGGATATAATTTAAAATAATCATAATGGGACTAAATCCTTTCTACCATACCTCCATTTGTGGATTGAGGAAGGGTACTTGCCACTGGTAATATAGCGGATGCTGATATGACAGGGAATGAACCAAATTTGATAGCTAGGAACTTGAACTCTGCACATTAAAGAAAAAAGAAAAATTAATGTAGCCACTACATGAACAACTAACTATATAGGCAAGAGGAAGGGTATTTAGGGAATGTTGACATGGATCTTTCCTACTCCTTTTTCTTTGACCTTTTTCTTTGACGTGGCTCAGCTACATGACTTGTTTATACTGAATGTTGACATGGTTGGTGTGCATTGGGAGAATTCACCTCATTACCTCTTCCTTATATACTTCCATCTCCTCTCTACTACGTTTTCATTGAGTGGACATATCCAGTGTTGTTAAAAGCGTTGAGCGCACCTAAGCGCAAAGGCTTCCTGGAGCCTAGGTGCAAAGCACAAAGTGCAAGCGCACACTTGATTGATGTGAAGTGCACATTTAAAAAAAAAAAAATTAATAAATTAAAAAAAATTATTAATGATCAATACAACAATCAAGTTATCAATTAATCATATAAATTACAATAAAACATTTCATATAATTTATATGACATTTATATAATTCTATTGTGCTTTACAATATATATGCAACCATGATATTTGATGGCCATGATTACAAAACATGGTTGAATCAAAATAGAAGTATAGAACCAAGAAGGCAAAGGCTAAAAAGTACTAGAATGTTAAGTAATGTTATCTTTGTGAGTGTCTGATTTAGTTTTTGTTTGTGTGGTTGTGGTTAAAAGTTCAAAAATATCTAAAAAGATAGGCTTAGGTGTATGGTAGCACACTACACTATTAGTTTTTATATATTAAATCAATGGCTCATATCAAACATATTTAGATCTAATGGCTAAAAATCAAATCAGGATTTAAAAATTTTTTTTACAAAAAGCTCAAAAAAGCGCGCTTTTGTTAGGGCGCTTTTGCTTTAGAGGGAAAAAGCCCCAAGGGCTCTGCGCTTTGCACTTAAGCACGCTTTTAACAACACTCACATATCTCTTCCATCTCATTTTTTTCTCTGTTTATTTTTTAAAATACAAACTATAAGAATCTATAGCTAATAAAAAAAAAAAAAAAAACTCATGCACTATAGCAATCTCAGAAACTAATGTCACTTCAACCCAATAATAACAGGGACAACTAAGAATCCTAATTAGAAAATATTAATATGTACATAAAAATATCTAGTTTAATCAACTAAAACAAGATAATATTTGTAAATTCTCTGGCAACGTGCTTTGTAAATCTTCAAAGTCTTGCCAATAGAGTAGTCACTGTACCATCTCAATGTTTCATAAATTTTAAATGCCAAGGAGTGGCTATTACATTTTTCTTATCAAAAGAGAAAGATGTCTCATTAAAATATATGCCCAAAATGGTTCTAGAAATTATCTCTTGGAAGAATGAGAAAAAAAATATTTTATTTTTTCTACAACTTTGAATTACAGAATTTCTACTACTAGAAAATCCAAGAAATAAAGATTACATTTTATTTTCCTTGGAATATCTCAGTACCTTTAGAAGAGTGACAACAATCCAATCCACTAATAATAGGGACAACTGCCCGTTGATTGACCAAGGGATAAAATTGATACTTCAAAATTGAAGGTGCAAAGTACAGTAAACCATTTCTAACTCATTCTAGTAATTTAATCACCATTTCCAGCAATAAAATTATACAACTGATACAACCTAATCAAAACAGTCAAACACAAACACAAAGAACATATGTACATGTATGTGTGTATACTTTGCCTCTATGACCGTGCAGTGTTCTACAATAAACCAAAGGAGTTTGAAGCTAACTAGTGTCGAAGCCTACGACCTAGCATACCTGGAACCTGTAAAATTTGATACAAAAACCAACCAAATCTAAGAAACAACCTACACAAGCACAAAAAGCAAAAACATTGAAAAATGAAAAAAAAAGAAACTTACTACCACTTTCAACCTTAGCAAGCTTAATGGGAAAACTATCTATATTTTGTAGTGGTAAGTTCTCTTCGTTATTTTAGTATTTGCGTGTTTTGGCTTTGAGTTAATTGTCACAAGCTTATTCTGAATATCCCTCATTGTGAGTTTGTGACCAGGCTAGTACCAAAATTACCTGATATCTGCCTTCAGTCAAGATTAAGAGTCAATCACAATTGTGTACCACCTTTACATTATCATCATGAAGTTTATAAACAACTAAAAACGTGATAAATTATGACTATGGAGCAATTAGATGGATACAAATTATAGTCAGAGAAAGGGCTGGCAATCTGGACTACATCATTTACTCTGCATAAATTCAGTTTGAAAAATTTTCAATGTAGTTTGAATGGAATGGTTATATTGATGCTTTGAATATGTAACCTGGACATTAAATTAACTATTGATAACAAAATTTAAGATTTTGATAATTTCATGGTCAAGAAAAAGAAAAAAAAAAAAAAGATGTTATCTGTAATTTTAATATTTTTATAGCTACAACTTTTAAAATTTGTATCACTGACTCATACAAGTATCTCCTGGAAATTCCAGCTCATAGAAGCATTTCATCAAACATTTTGCATTTCCACTAGTCCAACCTTGAACCTCAAAAAACATAAAAAAAAAATATATAATTAAAAAATATCAACAATTTCTTAACAAAACTAAACCAACCCAGTTCCCATCCTTACCAGTAGGTACAAAGCCCACAAAAAATAAGAAGCAAATCAAACAAAACCCACAAACAAATCATACGGAATCCACAGAGGCAAAGATGAACCTAGACAATCCTATCAATATTTTGTGATTCAGATTTACAATTGATGGAAGAGACAAATAGAGACGTTTAAGAGGACAAGATGAATTGAGAGAGACAAACCCAAGCACTGGGATTGATGGTGGCTTCTGTTTCAGCTTGAAGAAGAACGTAGAAGAGAACGTTTCCTTGAAGAAGAAGAACATGAGAGGATTTGAAATCAAGGGATTTGGATGCCTCAAATCCTGGATTTTTAAGATATCCAAGTAAAGGATTTGGATTTGGGCCCCTCAAATCCAAATCCAAAGGATCCAAACAGAATGCCAACAAATAGATTGAGTGATTTACCCAAGAACATCAGCGATGAAGGTTAGAAAGAAGAGACGGCGAAAGAGAAGAACCTGCTTCAGATTAGATCAGATGCGATGCGAGAGAGAAGAAGAACCGTATGTTTTTTCTGTTTTTGCTTTTATATGTTAACCTGACTGACCGGTAACTGATATCCTATTAAAATTATACAAACGGCTATGATTAAAACAAATAAATCTAATAGCTAAAATTTAGATGAGCACTGTACCCCCTAAAAAAAAAGGGTGTACAGGAGAATGACCCATACTATCAACTTAGAAATTCATATATATATATATATATATATATATAGAGGCTTCTTCTGTCTGGATAGATTTTTTTTGTTCCAAAATATCCCTACACTCTTAAATTTAAGTAGAGACAAAACTAAAAAATAGTTTTGTAAAAATACATATCTAACTTGTATTAAAACATTGTTTACAAAATATGAATACTCTTCCATTAACCCACTTCTTCAAAGTAACTATATGTTTATTGTTTTTTTTTTTAAATAGAAAAATAAGTTTTTTTTTTTAAAGAAATATAAAAGAATAAGTTAAACAACCCACATTGCTGCTGTTTTTTTTTTTTTCCTTAAAAAAACCCCATGTTTATCCAAAAAAAAAAAAAACTAATAGTTATCAAAAAAAAAAAAAAAAAAACTAAACAAAATAGATATATAAACTTATATATATATATATATATATATATATATATACATCTTTAACTCCCACTAAAACGTTACTTACAAAACAGGACTACTCATATGATGGTTTTCAAATTGCTCTTCTGTTTATTTTATTTTTTTTAGTAAAGGTAAATAATTTGCATCCATTCTATTTTGGGATTAATATATTTTTCAATTACAAAAATACCTAAGGGTGTAATGAAAAATTATTTTACCTGCAAATGCATAATACTTATCACACCCTAAGTATTTTGTGATTGAAAAATGTAGTAATTTTAAATTATAATTTATGTAAATTATTAAATTTTATCCAAGAAATAAAAGAGTCGCTAAGCATGTGCGTGAGCGTGTACCCAGAAACTAGTATATATATAAATATTGGTCTCTCTCACAAATTCTTAGTTCACATAGGGGTCGAATAAAGTCTGCCTTAAAATATGGAAGTGTATAATAAGGTATGCACGGATGGTTTAAACTTTGATTGATAAACATGTGCGTCAAAGAAATCAAAATTTTTGTGGCTGAGGTTAATAGACTAGAACTCTTATCTATTTTTCTATATTGAAAAATTGTCCTTTTTTTTTTCTCCGAAAGTATTATGATGGATTTGATTTGGCAATAATTGTCAAATTGGTTGATTGCATTAATGGTCATGGGAAACCAAAAGTGCAAAAGATTGATCTAATTATGGGAAAGAGTGAATAAATATTGAATAAACACGGTAGATGATTTATACGAGAACAATTTTTAACTTTAAGTATTGAATTCTTCTTCTCATAATTAAAAAAAAAAAAAAAAGGGTTAACCAGTAAACTATCCAAAAATAGGGATGGCAATTTTTGCCCGACCCGCGAGTACCCGGCCCGACCCGACCCTAATGGGCCGGGTTTTACCTGGTCCGATTAGAAATAGGGTCGGGTATGGGTTTAAAAAAAAAAAAAAAAAAAAAAACCGAAGCGGGTCCGGGTTTTATTAAAAAAAAAACCCGAAACCCGACCCGTGACCCGACCCGGTAAAAACCCGGTACCTGAAATTACTAAAATACCCAATATATATATATATATACCTAAAATCTAACCCTAAATTCCCTAATCCCCCATTTCTTCTTCAGCAGCCTCCCTCCCTCTCAATTTGACATTCCCACACTCCCTCACCCTCACTTTATCTCAAACCACCACCATGAACACCACCAATGCTCAGACGGCTAGACACCCAACCCACATACGCCGCCGATTCACTCCGACCCTCAGTTCCTCTCCCTCAGCTCACGTCGTTGACTCTTCCTGTCGAGTTGTCGCTGTTTTTCTTCAGCTTCAGCCTTCAGCCTTCAGTGAAAACGTCAACACTACTTATTCTTCTATCCCAAAACCTGGAAAGTGTCTCAAACTTAAAGTCGTAGAAGCCTAAGAAAAAAAAAAAGAAAAAGAAAAAAGAAACTTAAAGTTGCAGAGCATAGAGAAAGAGAGAGGCGTATGGCTCACCAGTCACCACACAAACTCGACTGGTTAGGAGACTTAGGACTTAGATGACGGTGTCAAAGACTCAGAGGATCACTGATTGGAATCCCTCTTGAACCGTTGCATACGCAGCGTATGTAATTTTTTTTTTTTTTAACAAATTCATATTTTATTTTTGGGAGTAAATGGTTGTGACTTGTGAAGTTGATGTTGTGATTTGTGTGTATTTATTTAGATTTTTGAATCATAATTTAATTTAGATGGGTATCCTAACTAAGAAGGGATCTGGGTTTTTTTTCTTTTTTAGTTATTGTAAATTTGTTAATGGGCTAAAGAATGGGTCGTGCTTTTTAGGATTGGAATGGGCATATATATATATTTTTGTCAAAAATCTTAGGGGTGCCGGTGATTAAATTATTTTCAATTTTTAAGATAATTTTCTCTTCAAATTACATGCTTCAAATTACAAAAAAAAAAAAATTTGGGCTTATTTTTTATTTATTTATTTATTTTTGTGCGGTTGGGCCTCGAATTGGGCCCAATCCTAAACGGGGCCCAGACTAGGTCTGGGCCCCGGAAAAAAACCCGGTACCCTAAACGGGCCGGGTTCGAGTTACGGGTATTACCCTGCAGGTCGGGTTCGGGTATGAAAAAACCCGGCCCGAACCCGACCCGTTGCCATTCCTATCCAAAAAAGACAAAAATTCGGTGGCTAGTTGTGCCAAGAATCTTGAAACTTAATTTGTTGGCACATTTTGGTGTTTCCAAAAAAAGACATACAAGGATCAAACTTTCATTCTCCCAATTATTGAATTGTAAAAAAAATGGAATCTAATTGTTCCTAAAATTTGTTGCCACATTTGTGTGTGTATATATGTATAATTCATTTTTCAATAACCGGATTTAATGCAACACTTTAACAATAAATATAGCAATAACATATTTACAACAAATTCTAGGCGGTAAGTTGTTAAGTAACAACCCACCACTTGTTACTTAACAACTTACCGCCTAGAATTTGTTGTAAATATGTTATTACTATATTTGATAAGGAATATTAATTTGTCTTAGGTGTAACTGTTTAAGTAACTAGAATTATCTATTGTTGTTTATAAAAAAAAATATATATATATATTATCTATTTTTTTTCTCTTACTCTGTCTTTCTCTTTGTTTCTCATTCTCTAATTGCTCCACCAAAAAAATAATAATAAATAAAAGCATCAAGCCTCATGCACACACTATGCGATGAGGCTAATTATTATTATTATTATTATTGTATAATTTATTTTTATTGGATTATTTTGATCTAAAACAAGTTGGGTAAGAAATGTGTAAATGTATTTAGAAAAGGTGAGAAAAACTACATCATACTGAGCTGGGAGATACTACCTCCGTCCCATTTTTTTTGTCCTGTTTGAAAAGTCAAACTTTTTAAGGGAACATTATTTATTGTCTTGTCTACCTTTTAAAAATGTATAAATTTCCAAAACAACCCGTAAAAAAAATTATCAAAAAATTGAATAAGTAAATTAATAAGGGTATAATAGGAACATTAGTAAATTAATGATTTTTATTTTTAGAAACAGGACAATATTTTGGGACATCTCAAAATGGAATAGAGGACAAAAAAAATGGGACGGAGGAAGTAATTATCTTGGTGAGTTAATGAATTGATGCTAGAAGATAGAAATTGTTGGCTGTCTTGTCATGGAGAAATTATTGTGTACTCTCAGAATATCATAAATGCGTACTCCTTCCTCTCATATGAATAGTGAGTCCTACTAATTAAATTCATGGTGGAATCCACCATTCATGTGAAATGAAAGAGTATGCATTTATGGTATTCCGGAAGTACCTAATAATTTTCCCTTGTCATGGATAGGTGGTTCTTGTGTTTGAAAGGATGTTTTGAATGGATGTTTGATAAATTAGTAGTAGACAAACGGAATAAATGTTATTGGTTGAGGGATTTTTAAAGAGACGTTTGATAAATTAGTAGTAGACAAACGGAATAAATGTCATTGGTTGAGGGATTTTTAAAGAGACGTTTGATAAATTAGTAGTAGACAAACGGAATAAATGTCATTGATTAAGGGATATTATTGGTTGAGGGATATTAATAATATTCCTCAACCAATAACATTTATTCTGTTTGTCTACTACTAATTTATCAAACATCGCTTCAAACACAAGAACTACCTACCACACACACACACACACACACACACACACACACACACATATATATATATATATATATATATATATATATTATTTTTTAATTTTATTTCTTAATATGATAGTATTTTAAATTTATAGTATTCACTTTATAATGATTTCTCTTTATGATATGATCAATATATCAATTGACTTAATATTTGTGTAAACAAAAATTAACTTTTAAATCTTTTATTTCATAACAATAAAGTTTATCAATTGAGTTAACTAGAGAATGGGAAGGTTTAAGGATAATTATTCTATTGGCTAGTCATTATGTTCAATGAAGTGTGCTCTTTTTTTGAGAAAGAATGAAGTGTGCTGTTTTGTGTGCCTAAACAAAGCATAAATTGTACTATAATCTTAGTGTTTAGGGTTTTAGGCCCTGGTTATCACAAACTTAATCAAAAACTTAATCAACTTTAACTAACTAATTAATTATTTATGCTATTGATTAAATTGATTAACACATCACACAAGAACAAATCACATAGACAAAATAAAATGATGACTAGGGAATATCAATGAAATTGTCTATTTAAAAATTATAAACTTGAAGAAGATTTAACTTAAATACTCCTTAAGGCAACATATCCATTAATAAAATTGAAGTTTGTATCATAGACTTAACCCTAAATCTACTGCTACCTCATGTATTACAAAACACTATCCTCACATGTTTTCAAAAATGTGTTCTAGGGTTTGTACACACACACTTAAGATTTACCAAAACCCTAAATTAAACGATTGAAAAAAAAGCTGAAATTCCAATCAACACAAATTTCGAATGCTCGAGATGTGTACTTTTGACTTGTCAAGCCAGCAATTGAAATGCAATATTCCAGTACTCTATTTTTTTCATTCTTGAGTCTTCGCTTGTTCTGAACTTGATTTGTCTTGTTTGAAGGATTAATTCAACACTGTCCAATAATTGTTCATGGTTGCGAATTTAAGAATATAGGCTCTACACTTAGGAAAAAGACGATATTCTATAGTATCAACTTCAAAGTTTCTGTTTTGTTTTAAAAATAAAAATAAAAAACAAAAAGGTTCAACTTGATGTTCAATGTTCTTTGAAAGCAGTGCATATTGACAGTCAATAAATAACTCATAAAGACCTTGGCATAATAAATTCAGGGTCATACTAACGAGTTCCCTTAGGGCACTGGTTAAGAATTTATTTTAGAAAAGTTTTAACATCACTTTTATGGGAAATGAAAAAAGCTGTTAAAACATTAAATTTTTTTTTTTCTTTTCCCATAAAAACTTTCTTTAACAGGATTCTTAATTAGTGCCTTAAGGGCACTCGTTAGCATTTTCCATAAATTAATAATACAATACTTGTTGTAATTTGTATTTGTTCTAGCATCTATTATGATCAATGACCCTTTCCGAATATACTTAATTGAATCGCAAAGATAAGAGGATAATTGTGGAATGGTTAGTAAAATCTGCCATGCATTGCCATCTAGATCATTAAAAAGAAAAAAGAAAAAAGAAAAAGAAAAGAAGTATATAAAAAAATACCTTTTTTTTATTAATTCAAAAATAGAGAAGAGATTTGAAAAAAAAAAAAAACTAAAAAAAAAGGGGTAAGATTAGGGAAATGTTTGGTAAGAGTATATAAATATAGTTTTTTGTTTTGCAATCCAAAAAATGGGTATATACCACACTTGAATTTATTGATTGGCTAATATTTTCTAAATAAGGTTTTCAAAAAACTATATCCTATTTTCCTGATTTAGAACAAGATTTTGAAAGCAACTAAGGGGGTGTTTTAGGATATTGCAAATATTTTAGTTGTAAATAAATTAAAAATAGTGGACCCCACATATTTTTCCAAATTCTTTTATCTCATAAATTAAGGAGTTTATCTTTATTGCAAAAAGAATTCCTACTCTCCCAATTTGAAACTTATCATTATAAAAAAAGTACATGATGAGCTCTATTCCCTTATCATTATCCACAAAAAGAGTAATATATAGATTCTACATGTTACTTTTTGTAAATATTAAAAAAAAATCTCAAAAATAGAAAAGGACTCCTAAACAATTATTATTTTTTTAATATTTTAAAAATTGTTATTAAAAGTGGGAGCCAAACATGTATAACATAAAAATTATTATCTGAAAACTAGTTTCAAGTTCAATTTTTTGAAAATTGTTTTATAACAAAAATCCCCCTACCAATCAATAGGACCTAGAATTTAGAAGAAGGAAAAAAAAAAAAAAAAAAAAAAAAAAAAAAAAAAAAAAAAAAACCTAAGGTGGAGTTTGGAGTAGGGAATCACATTACTCATGGAATCTAAATTACTGAGAATATGATACCTTGCAATCTGGATGCTTAGGAATGTAACTATTTCTGTGTTTGGTTTAACTGTGAATCTAATAAGATTCCTAAGAATGTGAGATTATAATGTTTGGTTTATTCCTAAGAATCTTAAATGAATCATTTATTTTTCGAACACTATCTTTAGATTTGTAAATCCATTATCAAGTCTTTTTTTTTTTTTTTTAAATTTTAAGTCTTCCTCCAAATAAATAATGACAAAAAAATAAAAGTAAACTATAAATTATGACAAATACATTAAAACTATAATCTAACATTTCAAAATGACAAGTACAATACAAAAATAACTATTTAAATTCTTATCCTTTATGAAAAATATTGTTGATAAAAATAAATAATTTAATTTACTTTGGCATCTAACCAATCCCAAATAGGAAATATAAAAAGGGGAAAAATTAATTTTTAGCCATACTTTTAAATAGAGCTTAATTCATAACAAAACAACTTGACAACGTTTAGGTTTATAAGATATAGATGATTTGCTTTATGTTTTATCTTCATTATTTAAATGATTAGAAAAAATAGTTAAAATTGTCAATTTATAAAAAATACAATTTCCTTTAAATTTAGGAATTTGAATACCCATTTGTTTTAATGGGAATCCACATTTCTACAAGTAGGGAATTGAGGGGGAATTCGGATACCCTTGACATTTGATTCCCTGTGTGATTTTCACCAAATGTCGAAATTTTTAAACATTCCTAGGAATCCTAAAACATTACTCCGTACCAAACGCCACATTAAGTCTTGATAAAGGGGGAAAAAATGAGAAGAAAAAATAAATGAAAATGTTAGGCTTAGTGGTCCTATTTTATAGCCAAAAAAAAAAAAAAAAAAAACTTTGTCTTTATTTTTTATATATAATTTTTATTTTAAGAATCTAATTTATAAGTGGATCAAGCAATTTGAAAATTGGTATGAGAGTGACTCTATTTTTAGGCAATTTTTTTAGTGAAAGTTAGAGTTGTATTTTTACCGGATTGTCCTTTAGTTTTGTTTCTTCTTAAACATAGGGGTGTAGGGGCATTTTTTAACAAAAAAATGAAGATCCCAAACAACAGAAGCCCTTTAAATAGTAGTATAAATCAATGTTATGAATTTTGTTCTGTTCCAGCTGGAATGACTAGAATTTCTTGTACCGGTGTGTATCCCAGAATGGTAATACTCTCCATTCCACCTCGGATTAAATTTTGCCTCATTTCAGCCCGTTCCGATCAATTTCAGCCGAAATTCATTTTTTGGCCAGTATGTATTTTGGCTTCTTATTTTACCTTCTTGAACTTGATTGGCGTCCTGTAGCTCCTAGTCTCTCTCTCATCTCTCAATATCTGACCCTCTTAATTGTGATAAAGAAGTTGAAAATGAAATTGAAGAGCAAGATGAAGCGAAAATGGTGTGACTTGTGAAAAAATAAATAAAAAGGAGATGAAAAAGATGAGAAAAGATGAAGAAAGACTGAAAGACTAGCAATCTGCAATAATGAAAGATAGAAGAAGTAGCATTTGAGCAAATTGTTGTGTATTACTCACTTGTGTACAATTACCCAAAATGTGAGTTTTATTTGAAAAAAAACCATAAAATAAATGTTTTTTTTAAAAAAATAATAATCCCACTTTATTTTAACAGAAAACGATATTAAATTCATTATTTTACATAATAGTAATTGTGGGGCCCTATTGCACTAATCACGCTGGCCCACTACGTGCGGCCCAAGGCCCGCGCCGAGGATAATGCTAAGGCCGAGGACAATGGGAAAGAACCCAGGACATCCAAGGCCCGTGCCGAGGATGACCTGTCCTCGGCACACCGACTTCACTAAAGGAAAAATATCCCACATCCGTTGAATATATCTCACCAACATTCTGACCGCTTTAATGGTGAGGTGACCTGAAAACCCCAAAGCATCAGTCACTTTAACTATTATAAAGCCTGCAAAGGCGGCTGGGAAATAACATAAAGCCTGCAAATACAGATGATGGGACAATCTCCTGTACCTAGAGGCTCCGATAATTGACAAGTGGACGGCGAAGACTAAAAAAGTAAAAATACTATATAACCAAGAGACTCCCCAACATAAGGGGGGGGGGGGGGTTCATTCAATAAGGGAGGGAGAGTAATAGATCCTCGGCCAGGGCCGAGGACAAAGGTTTTTCATAAACACTTAGCCAAATTCTGACATTTAGAATCCAATGGATCTCATGCCTTCAATTTTTATAAACTTTATATCAGTCATAGTTTACTTCGGTGATGCTAAATCCTTAAACCCACTTCTCTACAAATTTTATTGTTAAGGGTCCGTTACAAATTGAGTCCCTACAATTGGCGCCGTCTGTGGGAAGGAATTTGTGCGCTGGCAAGTACGGTGATCGGTGTAAAGAAATTAAGGGCAACTTTTTCAGAAACAATATACCAAAACAATACAATATACTACAGCAACAATTATTCGGAAGTTAACAATCACAAGAACAAGAATATGCGAAAAATAGAAAGAGACAAAATAAGTCTACTTCTTTTATTCATATATGAAAAAAAATTACATCTTTTACAAGTGAAGCCCAGGGGGCTCGTTCTAAAGCTAACTACAAAGGCAGACGCTTGACAAAGCTGGCAGAGGAACAAAAGGCAGACGCTTGACAAAGCTGGCAGAAGAACAAAAGATCGAAAAGAAGGGAAAGAAGAGATGAAGAACAAATATTAGAAAAGAAGTGAAGGACGAGAGGAGGAAAGAAGAGACAGAAGGCTGGATAAGAAGCAAGAGAAGAGGAAAAGAAAAGAGGAAGGCTCGTTGAGGAGTAAAAGAAAGAAGAGAGAAGAAGGATTAGAGGGAAGAAGAGCTATAGAGGAGGTGGAAGAGGTCGCGGCACAGGACGGCTCCGCTTCTAGGTTCCGCCTGATTTCCCTCCCACCCCCACTGCAGCCGGCTTGGGGGGTCAATGACCCATACCCAAGGGGAGGTGGTTACGTTCTTCCTGGATCCTCCTCCAGACGGCAAGGAGGGCTCCTCCTCTGGTTAGGTTGAAAAGAAGGAGAATCTTCAGGTCTCTCCTACACCCATCCTAGCGTAGCAGCCAGGGTTGGAGTGTCATCCTCGGCTCCCGATGGGGGCTGTGCATCTCCAGGATAGCCTTTTCCAAGGGCCAACACGCTCGAAAGGGCTCAGACGACAATGTTCGGCAGAACCTTTTTGGGTGATATTTTTGGGAGGAGTTTACGATGGATATTTGTCAAGTGTGAAGGAGAAGGTTGCCCTAGAAACGCTTTATATAGAAGGCGGAATATTGATGAGGGTCAATCTGCAATAAATCCCAGGGAGAGATTTCCGGAGGCAATAATGCCGCCCCAATTCCCAAGGGGCTTGTCAACCGTTAGATCCTCGTAGATCCATGGCCGGTATTAATGAGGAGACGCCTCATTAAACGAGAAGACACCGAAGCGTCAGAACGCGTTACTTGGACAACCCAGGAGACGCCTCATTATCAGAAGAGTCCCACCAAACAAAGAGGCAAAACACGGCAAGGTCTTATCCTCCACCAACTCTAGCCCCATTTATTATTATTATTACCCTGCTTGAAAAATGTGATTATTTAATGCTTATTGTAAATTGTAGAAATGTAAAATTAAACGGCTACGGATAAATAGATAAAACAGATAAAATGAGAAAACTAGGTACTGGACAGAACCAAGGCATTGCATGGTCCTCGGACCCAAACCTCATGGGGAAACCAGATACTTCAGATGATAAAACGAGAAAACTAGGTATTGGACAGAATCAAGGCATTGCATGGTCCTCGGACCCAAGCCTCATGGGGAAACCAGATACTTCAGATGATTAAAACGAGAAAACTAGGTACTGGACAGAACCAAGGCATTGCATGGTCCTCGGACCCAAGCCTCATGGGGAAACCAGATACTTCAGATGATAAAATGAGAAAACTAGGTACTGGACAGAACCAAGGCATTGCATGGTCCTCGGACCCAAGCCTCATGGGGAAACCAGATACTTCAGATGATTAAAACGAGAAAACTAGGTACTGGACAGAACCAAGGCATTGCATGGTCCTCGGACCTAAGCCTTATGGGGAAACCAGATACTTCAGATGATTAAAACGAGAAAACTAGGTACTGGACAGAACCAAGGCATTGCATGGTCCTTGGACCCAAGCCTCATGGGGAAACCAGATACTTCAGATGATTAAAATGAGAAAACCAAGTGTTGAACAAACCCAAGCACTGCGCAATCCGAGGACTCCCGCCAATAAGGAGACCGCTCCCTCAAGAAATATTAAGTGTTAAGAAAAACCAGGGTCTTAGTATGAATCACGTGTTCAAATCCGTGGCAAAGCCAACCCCCCCCCCCCCCAAGCGCTAAGTAATGAGCTCTACTAAGGACGAAAAACTATGAGAAATTGAGTGCTATAGCGAACGATCCAAGCCTATCCATCCTCGGGCGACCCTTTGCGCAAAAAGAAAGCTGCAAAAACAGCTGAAGTAGCGATAACACTGACGGTACGGTAAAACCCAACAGACCGAGAAAAGGCGCCGAGAAAGTCAAAATCCTCCTCCCCGCCCAAGGGGACGTGCAGCAGAATTTTGAGGGGCTATTGTGGGGCCCTATTGCACTAACCACGCTAGCCTACTACGTGCGGCCCAAGGCCCGCGCCGAGGATAATGCTAAGGCCGAGGACAATGGGAAAGAACCCAGGACATCCAAGGCCCGCGCCGAGGATGACTTGTCCTCGGCACACCGACTTCACTAAAGGGAAAATATCCCACATCCGTTGAATATATCTCACCAACATTCTGACCGCTTTAATGGTGAGGTGACCTGAAAACCCTAAAGTATCAGTCACTTCAACTATTATAAAGCCTGCAAAGGCGGCTGGGAAATAACATAAAGCCTGCAAATACAGATGATGGGACAATCCCCTGTACCTAGAGGCTCCGATAATTGACAAGTGGACGGCGAAGACTAAAAAAGTAAAAATACTATATAACCAAGAGACTCCCCAACATAAAGGGGAGGGGTTCATTCAATAAGGGAGGGAGAGTAATAGATCCTCGGCCAGGGCCGAGGACAAAGGTTTTTCATAAACACTTAGCCAAATTCTGATATTTAGAATCCAATGGATCTCATGCCTTCAATTTTTATAAACTTTATACCAGTCATAGTTTACTTCGGTGACGCCAAATCCTTAAACCCACTTCTCTACAAATTTTATTGTTAAGGATCCGTTACAAATTGAGTCCCTACAGTAATAATAATATATAAATATATATTTTAGTAATAATTTCGAAACAATATCCAAAATTGGCCTGTATCGAAATATTTCATTTCAATGGACAAATCAAAACGGATTCTGAAACGGTATTCATAACATTGGTAAATATAGATATTAGATCCAACCAGAATTTAAAAACTGTAGTTGATTTTTCTAAGATCAAATAAAATATTAGGAAAATATTTATATCCATTATTTCAAACATATATTCATAATTGATGAAAAATGATTAAATTTTAACCTATAAAAGTAGCTGAAAAAAAAAAAAAAAAAAAAGAGAGAAAAGAAAAGAAGAAGAAGAAGAAGAAGAGAGGAAACAATGGATGCATGACAAACAAAACCCATACAGTATTTTTCCAAGGTTAAGTAATGAGTCATACATAGACATATATGCTACAATGTGTGATGTGTCATACATAGATGCTAGACGTGGCACACAGTTTTAGACTCTCGCCTATACTTAGCCTAAAAAAACTATAAAAGCCTTTATACATTCACACATCACTCCAATTCGGCCTTTTCATCAACATAGTTCCAAATGGCCGATTCAACACCACTTCTCTCCCAACCCAACTCGGCCGAGTCACAAAGCACCACCCCACCTCTAGAGAAACACCGTCTATCCCTTGATTCCACTATTGAACGGTGTATAGGAGAATTTGGGTGGGCCCAATTCTTCCAAACTCTACTTGTATCCTTGGCATGGCTATTTGATGCACAACAAACATTCGTTAGTGTCTTCACTGATGCATACCCAACATGGCACTGTACTACTCATCAACATGGTTGCAACTCGGCCTCCAACATTTGCTATCTTCCAAAAAATTCATGGGCATGGGATTTGCCTTCCTATACATCAATCATATCAGAATGGAAGTTAGAATGTTCTTCTTCCATTATCACTGGCTTGCCTGCATCATCCTTCTTCATGGGTTGCATAGTCGGTGGATTCGTTCTTGCCACACTTGCTGATTCCTCACTTGGCCGCAAAAACATGATCTTTTTTTCATGCCTAACCATGTCCCTATCTTCTTTGCTTACTGTCTTCTCCACCAACATATGGGTTTACTCAGCTTTAAGATTGGTTTGTGGGTTTGGCGGCGCAACAATTAGAATTTCTGCACTTGTGTTAACAGCTGAGCTTGTGGTAAAAGGTGGCGAGGCCAAGTGGGTGTGATGGGATTCTTTTGTTTCACAATTGGCTTCTTATCACTACTGTTAAATATACTATTATTATTAGCAACGCGATGTGTTATACCATGTTGTGTATGCTAGAGTGGATGCGGAAGGTGAAACATAGAATAGGAACACTGAGAACATGAGGGTTACGTGGTTCAGCCTTGTCGGCCTACATCCACGGAGGAATCCCTTAAGGGTTACATCTTTATTATGTAAGAGTGTAGTACAATAACCTGTGTTACAATGAGCCATAACATGGGTATATATAATAGACTAAACTCTAGACTAATAGACTTCTAGTACAAGTAGGAGACTTAGCTTGCACACAAAGTAGAATTAGGCTTGGGCCTATTACATTGGGCTAATATGACTAATATATATCTCTAACACCCTCCCTCAAACTCAAGGTGGAAGCTCGATGAAGGCTTGAGGTTGAATAAGCATGAGAAGATCACTTGAAGATGCCTTGAAAAATGCTGTTGAAGAAACCACAATAAAGAATGTGCCAATTGACCAATTTCAGAGCTTCAAATGAAGAAACGAAGTCCAAAATTAGAATCTACGCGAAAAACTGAGCAAGATAAGCCCTTTTGAAAATTTTTGACTTTTGATCAAAGGTCAACGCAAAAAGTCAAAGTCAACTGGTCTAGGGTCAAAGTCTACGGATACTGGTCCGGGTCGGTTTCGGGTTTCCGGGTCGGGTCACGGATCGGGCAGTAGAGCCGCTGACGTCATCCTATGACGTGTCGCTGACGTGGAGAAGGGCTGACGTGGAAACGGCTTGCGTGGTGCTGACGTGGCATGATGACGTCATCAGATGACGTCAGATGACATCAGCAGCAGTTTTTCGGCGCGTGGCAAGAGTGTGCATGTTCACCGGCGCGTGGAGGAGAAGCCAGATACGTAATCAGCGCGTAGAGGCGCGTGCTTAAGCGGTTGAAAGCCAGATTTCTTCTGTAGGCAGATCGGTGGTTGACATGGCTGATAGGACGGCGCGTGTGGCCAATGGATGAGCTACAAAAGAGGAAATCGTGGTGGCGCGTGGGGAGGTTCTGGAGCTATTATCGGAGCGTGGTGGCGCGTGAGGCCGCCGTTGGAGGCCGTGTTTTTGGGTTTTTGTCGCGGGAGGTCGTGGAGCACGTCTGTGGTGTTGGTTTCATCAGGCGAAGCTTGGGTTTGCACAGATCTGAGAAGTTGAGTCACGGCTTTGCTTGAGTTTGTGGATCTTTGGACACAGTAGTTACACAACAACGATGATTTCGTGGGAGCTGTGTGATGCAGTGGGTCCTGATCTGGAAGCAAGCATGGGCACCGTCGTGGATCTGTGCCACGCATGTAATAATCTTCTTTACTATGTAGAGATGTTTGTTTGATGCAAAGAACGGAGTTTGGCTCTGATTCCATGTTAAATATTAGCTCTGATACCATGTTAAATATACTATTATTATTAGCAATGCGATGTGTTATACCATGTTGTGTATGCTAGAGTGGATGCGGAAGGTGAAGCATAGAATAGGAACACTGAGAACACGAGGGTTACGTGGTTCAGCCTTGTCGGCCTACATCCACGGAGGAATCCCTTAAGGGTTACATCTTTATTATGTAAGAGTGTAGTACAATAACCTGTGTTACAATGAGCCATAACATGGGTATATATAATAGACTAAACTCTAGACTAATAGACTTCTAGTACAAGTAGGAGACTTAGCTTGCACACAAAGTAGAATTAGGCTTGGGCCTATTACATTGGGCTAATATGACTAATATATATCTCTAACAACTACCAGCTATAGCTTATTTGAATAGGGGTTCATCTTGGAGATCTCTTTATTTATGGACTTCTATCCCGGTAATATTTTATTCTATGCTGGTTCACTTCTTTGTTCGTGAGTCTCCCAGATGGCTCTTTGTGCATGGACGTAAAGAAGAAGCGGTAGCCACGTTGAAAAGCATTGCAACACCTAGCCATAGTAGTTGTTTAACTTGGAGCTTCTCTGAGGTTTCGTTTCAGGAAGAAAGATGGAATAATTGGAATGTTTTCTCGACTATAAAGATGTTGGTGCAGAAAAGATGGGGGCTTTCCGAAGGTTGTTACCGATTTTAGTGATAGGTTTTGGGATTGGAATGGTGTACTATGGCATACCATTAGGCCTAGGAAACTTGTCATTCAATCTCTACATGAGTGTCACATTAAATGCCTTATCTGAGATACCATCTTCATTGATCACTATCTTGCTTATAGGTAAGTTGAACAGAAAATTTTATGTGCTTGCTTTCACTACCCTTAGCGGGATTTTCAGTATTATGTGTGCTTTAAAAGGTGAGGTGTGGACAAGATTGCGGATTGGACTTGAGCCAGTATCCTTCTTCAGTTGTTGCACTGCGTTAAG
The DNA here is from genome assembly GCA_023736055.1 of Quercus glauca. Lineage (NCBI taxonomy): Eukaryota > Viridiplantae > Streptophyta > Magnoliopsida > Fagales > Fagaceae > Quercus > Quercus glauca. Next base: position 4,205,501 of record CM043318.1, read on the forward strand.
TACATTATTCATATTCACAATAGTGTTGTTCCCTACTTGTGTGAGGAACTCAACAACTTCATTGGTGAGACAAGCAGTTGTGTTTGGTGGTGTGTTTAGTCCGATGCTAGTAGCTGAAGAGAGAAGAGATGGAATTTCATCCTATGGGGTGTTTGGGTGGGTGATAGGCTGTTGTGGGCTGTTTGCCGTATTTTTACCGGAGACAAGAGGTAAAGCACTTTGTGATACAATGGATGAGGAAGAACGCAAAGAGAAGGCAATTTGTAATGGTGAAGGTGATTTATTGGCTTAATTAGCTAGCTGTTGGTTATCTCAAATTATGTAAAAATTGTGTGCAGTGATTGGTCAAAAATCTTTAAGATAAACAACATTTATCTTTCATCAGATTATTTTATTTTATTTTGTTGTTGTTGTTGTTGAAGAATTTCATAAGATTGATTTGTTTGCATCTTCATTTTTTTTTTTTTTTAATTTCTTTTCTGAGTGTATGTGAATTTGGCCTGGAATTTAACCATATAAAAAGGAAATACAAATTCACTCTTTTTAAAATTTTATTTATTTATTTATGTTTCACTGTGTGAATAACTTGTAAATTCATTAAGCATCATGTGCATAAACCTTTCAAAAACATCATTTGTTCATCTCAAATTGAAATGTCTAGTAAAATGATATATTTTCAATATCATATTTTGTAGACAACCTGAAACATAAATATATGAAATAGCAGACAAGTAAAATTTTTCAAACAAAGCGCCCACATACTCTTAGAATTGGTGATGAATCTTACAACAAGATCGTCTCTATTTTATTTGAAATAAAGAGAATTCGTTTCAATAATAAAATTTTATTTTATTTTTAAAATGTAACAGTATACAAAATATTACGTCACTTAGAAATTATAAATGGTTTGACACTACATTATAGCATTAAATCAACTTATTTATAACTTTTTTCATGACAGGTTACCAGCGCTAAAATTTTAAACATGAGTATATAGCTATGGTAAACTTGGGAAAAAACATTTGGCAATCCATTAAATCATTGTGAGGGGTGTGAACTTTATATTAATTTTTACATAGGTTTTTTTTTTCATCCTTAAAATTTGTAAAGATTTTTTAAAAATAGTTTTTAGACAAAAATAGGATTTTTTTTTTTTTTTTTTTTTTTTTTTTTTTTTTTTTTTTAGTTTAAGGACAGAAAGTGAAACATTTCCAACAGTTTAGGAAAAAAAAAAAAAAAAAACTTTCCAATAGTTTAGAGATGAAAAATGAACTTTTTAAATTAAGTTTCAGGATGAAAAAAAAATCGTAAAATTTAAGGATCAAAACAATATTTTAGGCTTATTATTTACTTTTGGGTGTAAAAATACCTTACCCTGCTTAAATCTACACTGCCCACCTAATTTTTCTTGCTTTGAAGAGTTGATAGGGACGGGTTTTGCTTCCCCCCGCCCCCCTCCTGTCCCTAATGTATATATAAATATTTAATTTTTTCGTATATATATATATATATATAATTTATTTTCATATTCTGAATATAATTTATTTGTATTTACATATATTTTATTACCATATCCAGAACACTTCTCTCTTAGTCTCTCTTAGTACTCTCAGGGTTCACCATTTTTCTTTATGCTTCATCTTTGTTTTATCAGCGTTGAAACCAGCTCTTTAAGATTAGTAAAACATCTCAAATATGTTTCAAACCTGAAACCGCACCTGAATAGAGGAGGATGCACCAATGGTTTGATTCTGCCTCACCCCGTTCCATCCCTACTTAGTACTATATATTGTTCATGGTTGTCTAATTTGATGTTATTGAATTTTATGCCCAAAGATCTCACCTTTCATCAAATTAATTGTTCCATAAGTTTTAGTTATTACAACTTGGGTGTAAATCTACCACACGGAAGCTTAAGAATCACATAAATCTGAAAAAATATGAACTGCCATAAAATCCTTTATAGAAAAATATCAGGCTTCTGTTAAACAATGTTATCAAAAGTAATTAAAAATAAAATAATAAATACATAATATTAAAAATAGAGGAAATTCTTTTTTCCTAAGTAAAAATCAAGAATAAGAAGGAAAAACAGATGAATATCAAAGATTGTATATCTCTAGTCTTGCAATGCATACAAAATATTTCAAATTTTTGACACTAAAATTGTAGATATTTATTACAAGTACGAGAATAGAAGTTATTAATCAATTTTTATCCAAAATATAAATTTTATTTTCATGAGAATTTTAAACTCGTAAAAATATTATTAGCATAACACAAAATGCTAGACAGTGAACAGAAATGTCCACCATAAACAAGTATGGCTCAACTAAAAATGTCAAATGGATAGCTGGCAAGATGAAAGGTTGGAAAATTTTTTTTTTTCTAAAAAATAAGATGAAAGGTCAGAAATAAATGTAATTGTTGAGAACTTAAAGGAATAGTTTCTCCATCAAGGCCATGTATATCATCAAGAAAGCACAAGGACAAACAGAAGATTACAGAAAACTTTGCCCAATGCCAGAAGGAACAACATGATGCTATGATTGACAAGACCCATGCTAGACCAAAGACAATTTTGTAGCTGACAAAGCATGGAGCTATGATTTTGTAAACAGTCAAGTATTCAATTTTTAGTGATACGTCTTATTAGAGCATCTCCAGTGAATTGCAAATTTTTATATTGTTTAAAAAATAAATAGTGATTTTTACCTTTTACTTACTAGTTTTTTCAAATATATTTTCTAACAGATTTTCTATCTTATTTAAATATTATTTATTATTTTTTTAACAACTACACATCTTCTAACATTTTTTTATTCAATACTTAATTATTATAATAAAAAAACATTTGAGAAATAAACAGTAGCCCATCAAACTTGATGAATTATTGTTCATGAGCCAAAAAAATTCCAAGTGTAGAGAGTCCATTGAAAACTTATTTTGTGGGTTTACTCTCCATAGTAGAGAGGATTTTGTGTTTAGCTCTCCTGTTGGAGATGCCGTTAAACCATCCTAATTGTTGACCAATGGTAAGAATAAAAAAACATTTAAAATTTTTACAACTATCTCAATATCCACGCCACACCCCAAAAAAGTCCCTTCCACACTTTCCCACCTCAGATTCCAGCCTCCCAAACACCCTCTTAACCAACACCCCCACCTAAAAATATAAATTTGCGTCATATATATATATATATATATATATATATATATATTTTTTTTTTTTCCAATCACACAAAACCCTTTTAATCGTGCACTTCTATGGTGTCCACAACTACACCTCTATACCCATCACATTCACTTCTCTATCAACCACCCTAAAAAAAATTCGAACCGCAATCGAAAACCAAAACCAAAGCCAAGAAAAATGATGGTTTTCTCTGAAAAACTAGGTTTAAATTTACTTGTGGGGTGTGAGGGTTAAGATCAGAGAGATGGAGGGTGAGGGCTTGAGAGTGACAGATGGATGGTGAGGGTTTGAGATTGGAGAGATGGAGGGTGAGGGTTCAGATCAAAGATGGAGGGTGAGGGCTTGAGATCGGAGAGATGGAGGGTGAGGGTTCAGATCAGAGATAGAAAGTGAGGGTGAGGGTTGAGATCGGGCTTGAGAGATGGAGGTTGATGTATGGGAAAGGCTAGAGTTGAAAATGTTTGTAGTATAGTATTTATACAAAGCCTAAAGCCGCGTTTTTAACCTACAGCTGTAGGCAAAAATTTTAGGCCGTGTTTAAGAAATGCGGCCCCATCCCAAACTAAAGCCGCGTTTTAAAAATGTGGCTTCAGACCAAATTTAAAGCCGCATCTATAAAATGCGGCTTTTGGCAAGCTAGGGCCGCATTTTATAAACGCGGCCATAGGTAAGATTAAAAAAAAAATAAAAAATTGAAATAGGCAGGTCCTATAGCCGCATTTTTTAAATGCAACAATAGCTCCACCCCCAAAAATGCGGCTATAAACACTAAAAACGCGACTATAGACATATTCTATAGCTGCATGTTTAAAATGCGGCTTCTTTTGCCCACTTTAAGCTGCGTTTTTTTAGAAATGTGGCTTTATCCTATCTGTAGCCACATTTTTACAAACGCAGCCTAAGACCCGCGTGTTTTGTAGTGGAATTTCCTAACTTACAACATATAAATTCAAGTTAATTGTGCTTTAAGTCATAGCCTAGTAATTTTCGCATCTTTTGAGATATTTGAATATCTAATTTTCTCTCTCCATTCCCCACTATAATTATTATAATTAAAAAAAAAAAAAAAAAAGGAGAATGATGATTGGAGTCGTGTTGATGTTATCCTAGCAAAATAATTGAAAGAAAATTGTGATTCATAGTGACTTCACTTGTTTTTTCTTTCTTTTGTGCTTAATGTGTAAAAAGGATTTGTGTGCAAATGGGGTTCTGGTTTCTGAATATAGAATCGCAATAAAGCAATTTGTCTCAAACTCTCAATCACTTCCATGAATGAAGCAAATAATTTATTATACATCAGTTTTGGTTTCCCTTAGACCATGTCACCTTTTCAACCCTCATATCAAACGGATTTGACTGTGAATTAATATTACTCATACAATATAATTCTGGTAAGGTTTTCGTTTGATCACATGAGATTTATTTATTGGGTTGGAAGGCCATGTAACATGATCCTATTGAGTTAAATCTATGGAAAAGCATGTGTTTGAGAAGTCTTATGTTTGGTGGCTTATAGGTTTAAGGATAACATAGAAAATTACTCTTAAAAAATAAGTCAATTTATTTACATTGTTACATATAGTTATTTTCTTCCTCTCCATTAAAATGAGTTATCAAAATCCTAATTAACTAACAAATCATACATTTAAGTGGACTGCTTATTTATCTCAAAAAGAAAAAAAGAAAAAAGTGGAGTGCTTATAAGGGATTTGTTAATTACATGACATACCTATTGATTGGAAAAATTGGGTTTAGGCGGTATGTTTCTATGGAGGGCTACATAATTACTTGAAGAATAATATTATAGTCACAAATTATTTTACAACATTTTTACAAAATGTTGATATGGTCAACCTCTTATTGGTTTTCATTTAAGCCTACTATTAATATTATTTTTTCATTTACCAATAATCACTTACCACATCAGCAGTTTATAAAATATTTTGTAAAACAGTTTTGTTTCTCTAACATTATTCTTACTCTCGAATGATAAATCAAAAAAGCTCTTAAAGCATTTAATAAAAAAAAATAGTAATTGAAATTAAAATGACACATACCTTTGAGATGTAATTCTCAGAGATGGCACTTACTCATGTTCATAGTCACCATTTATTGTAGTCGCATTTTTTATTTTTTTGAGATGTTTGTAATTTTTTTTAATAAATAATAATACTTATTAAAACACATACAAAAATTATAATACTTATTTGTAAATACTAATTTATAAATATCCCACCCTTTCTCCCGAGCCCAAATCAAGGCCCTTGTATTCCTCCATGCACTATAGGCATGAGGAATTACCATAGTGTATCTATATCTATCTATCTATATATATATATAGTTGAAAAGTAATATAATGCATAGATTTATTAATTGAAATTGTGTAAACAACTTAATTAAGCATTTCTTGAGTAACTAATTTTCTGTTGAGGTTTTCCAAGTTTCAACTCAATTAAATAAATGGTTTTGAGCTTTTGTTTAGACAAGACAGTTGGCACTTAAACAACATACTATTATTACCATTCTGATGGAGAATGGGTCATCATTGCCCACAATTTATATCATTTATCAATAATATATTATATTATCTCATACTTTGCTTTGCATGTGCTTTGGACATGGTTAAATTATGAAACTAATTAACTGGGCCTCTCTTTTACTTTAGTTGTTATCCTTTCATTATAAAGATAGACTCAATAGATTGAAGTTCCAGAGAAATCATGAGTCTTCTCGTCACTGGGGGAAAAAAAAATCAAAGAAAAAAGAATCTAAAGATTTCACTGATTTCATTTCATACTATTTTTAAATTGAAGACAAATAATGAATTGATGATACATGTCTATTGCTCTAAATGACCCGCAGAAATCGATTTACATAGGTTCTTTTGTTTGTTTGATTGATTTATTTATTGTTTTGTTTAGAAAATTGACCCCCCGAAATCGATTTACTTAGGTTCTTTTGTTTGTATGTTTGATTGATTTTTTATTTAGTTATTGTTTTGTTTAGATACAATAATTTTGAAATTTATGACATCATAATTAATTTTTATCATTTGAGACATCAATAATTTTTGCTTTTGTTTTTATTTTTTTTATATATAATTATGTATAATTAATTATATATAATTAATTATATATTTAATCCTTGTGTAATCTGTGGTCTTTGTTTCTCTCTATTTGTTTGAGTTTTGGGTGTTTATTGTATTTTTATTTAGCAAAAAATAAATAAAAATAAAATAGCGTTCTGGAGTCTGTTAATATACGAGAATATTTTCTTTTTTAATGTCCCAACGAAAGATGGTAATCCAAGTGGAAGAAACTATCGGTGGTGTTGGGTGAGATGCAGATTACTCAATGATGTACTGATTATATGTGAGGACTGAGGAGCATATGAATGGTCAAAATTTGATTGCCAGTGAGCAAATTAAAAATGATGCCAATAGTGAGAAGGAAATTTTGGACACATCTGACAGGTGAGATTGGGGTGATTTTTGCTAGTTTGTTTGTTTGTTTTTTTTTTTTATTTTTTTTTTTTTATAATTCTATTTGTTGTTTAGTGTTTTAAACTAAATATAAATTGGTAATTTAGTGGTTAACAGTTGATGTGGTAGCATGTCACCTCAAAATGTAAAGGATATGACTTGTAGTAAAATATGAAGTACTTCTAGCATTATTTGATAGAGTATCACGATTAGGTAAATTAATATTTTCCATCTACTATTGAATGACATAGGCAATTTTGACACATCAAAATGTTAGAGACTAAACTGACACATTTTAAAATATTATGAACTAGTTTGACACATATGGCAGACATTAGGACCAAAATGATAATTCCTTCTAAATTATTTTTAACATCTTAGCAATCTCGCTAGAAGCCCATTCTAGGCAGGACAATTTTTCATTTTCAAACTAGTAATAATAACGAAATTAACAAGAAGCACAAGTGATTAAATAAGATCAATTTTTTTTATGTGTAGCATGCTAATAAAGTGATCCATTTAAGTTAATATTTGGATAACAAAAGTAAAATTAATTTATTTTTCAGAATTTATTTTAAGTGAAGTGTTGGGATCATATTTTACAAATAAATAAATAAATAGAAAGTGAGAAAAGATGAGTCAACTTTCTAATGAAGACATGGGCTCCAGCATTTAAACAAATCATACTTTGGTTTACACATTTGATGGAAATAAGTGAAGACATGGGCTTGGTGGGTTTCATTTTAAACATGGAACTGAAACTGATTTGTCAGGAAACATACAAACATAAATTATAACATATTTAAAAAAATAATATATATATACACACACTTAGAAAAGAATTAGATCATAATGTTAAATAGATATTATGTCAGTAAAGACCTCAAAAAAGTTTTTTTAATAGTAGGTACAAAATGATTTAATAAAAGACATGTTTTTCCAGTTCATTTGCCAATATAGAAAGACAAAGTAATTCACAATATAATAATAATTTATGTGTCTGTCTTCCTTGCCTAATTAGTTCTTTAATATAGTTTCAAAAATAGATATCTTCCATTGTACTAAACTTGAAATTGCATATCCATAAGTTGGTATTCTTCAAACATTCAACTGCCTCTAGATCTGTGCTAGTAATACGGTGGCAAAAAAGACCCAATCCCAATTATCTCCCTCATTACAGGCCTATTTAAATAAATATTTACCGTTGTTTCTCTCTCTCTCTCTTACCCCCCACCCCCCAAAGAAACAAAAAAAGGTAAATCTTTATCCACCCACCCAATTAATGGGTCAAATGGGTAAAGAATTATTGGGTGACCTAATTAAATGAGTATTAATGGGCTGCTGGATACCCATCTTTAAGATATTGACAATATCTCATGTTAGTATACATTTCAATTATTTGAGATGAACACATAAGTAATGGGAGCATATCAAATGTGAAAAACTTTCACACAGAACTACTTGTATATTTTGCGTGAATGTAATGAGACTAATTATTGTTAGAATTTCCTCAAAAAAAAAAAAAAAAAAAAAAAAAAAAAGAAGAAGAAGAAGAAGAAGAAAAAAGAAGAAAAAGCTTTTAGCATATTGTCATATGTTGTCATTATGTCGACATTATATTGTCATTTTAAGATCACCAGGTAGTCTGTACCTTCTTCAGTCGAAAAAAGATCACCAAGTAGTCCATGTTGGCTTAATATGGTAGTCAGGGTATCATTGTAAAAAGAATTATGCTAAAGAGTGCCCTTAGGACAATGATTAACGATCTATTTTAGAAAAGTTTGACACAATTTTTACGATAAATGAAAAAAGTTATCAAAACATTAAATTTTTTTTTTTTTTTGCTATAAAAACTTTTTTTTTTAAATGAATTGTTAACCATTGAGCTAAGAACACATCCGTTAGCATTTTTCTTGTAAAAATAACACGTCACAATAAAGATGTAGCCATCTACAATTATGGACTTAGGACAAAAAACCGGACAAATTTAACTCATGTGCTCTATTTTTCTATGAAATTTAATAAATATTATATATATATATATATATATATAGTTATTGATTGTCACCTCACACAAAAATAGAAGCACCAACTTTTTCCTAAAAATTTTATTCAAAAAGATTTATAACAAATAAATATTAGTCATACATTTCCTAATATTTGTATTTCATATAAAAAATCAAAATTGTTTCCAAAAAAATATCTAAAAATCAAAATTAAAAATGATGAAAATCTTATAAAAAAGAGAGGATAATTATAGAATGCTCAGTATAATCTGCTATGCATTAGCGACAACATTATTCAATAAATATTAGATCAAATTAGAATTTAAAAAAATGTAGTTGATCTTTCAAGGATCAAATAAAATACTATACATTATTTCAAACATATATTCATAATTGATGAAAAATTATTAAATTTTAACGTATAGAAGTAGCTGGAAAAAAAAAAAGAAGAAGAAGAAGAAGGAAACAATGGATGCATGACAATCAAAACCCATACAGTATTTTCCCCAAGGTTAAGTAATGAGTCATGCATAGACATAGATGCTACAATGTGTGATGTGTCATGCATAGATGCTAGACGTGGCACACAGTTTTAGACTCTCGCCTCACCTTAGCCTAAAAAAACTATAAAAGTCTTTATTCATTCACACATCTCTCGCTCCGATTCTGCCTTTTCATAAACATAGTTCCAAATGGCAGATTCAACACCACTTCTCTCCCAACCCAACTCGGCCGAGTCACAAAGCACCACCCCACCTCTAGAGAAACACCGTCCATCCCTTGATTCCTCCATTGAACGGTGTATAGGTGAATTTGGGTGGGCCCAATTCTTCCAAACTCTACTTGTATCCTTGGCATGGCTATTTGATGCACAACAAACATTCATTAGTGTCTTCACTGATGCATACCCAACATGGCACTGTACTACTCATCAACATGGTTGCAACTCGGTTTCCAACATTTGCTATCTTCCAAAAAATTCATGGGCATGGGATTGGCCTTCCTATACATCAATCATATCAGAATGGAAGTTAGAATGTTCTTCTTCCATTATCACTGGCTTGCCTGCATCATCCTTCTTCATGGGTTGCCTAGTCGGTGGATTCGTTCTTGCCACACTTGCTGATTCCTCACTTGGTCGCAAAAACATGATCTTTCTTTCATGCCTAACCATGTCCCTATCTTCTTTGCTTACTGTCTTCTCCACCAACATATGGGTTTACTCAGCTTTAAGATTGGTTTGTGGGTTTGGTCGTGCAACAATTGGAACTTCTGCACTTGTGTTAACAGCTGAGCTTGTGGGTAAAAGGTGGCGAGGCCAAGTGGGAGTTATAGGATTCTTTTGTTTCACAATTGGGTTCTTATCACTGCCAGCTATAGCTTATTTGAATAGAGGTTCATCTTGGAGATCTCTTTATTTATGGACTTCTATCCCAGGAATCTTTTATTCTATGCTGGTTCACTTCTTTGTTCGTGAGTCTCCTAGATGGCTCTTTGTGCGTGGACGAAAAGAGGAAGCGGTGGCCACGTTGAAAAGCATTGCAACACCTAGCCATAGTAGTTGTTTAACTTGGAGCTTCTCTGAGGTTTCGTTTCAGGAAGAAAGATGGAATAATGGGAATGTTTTCTCGACTATAAAGATGTTGGTGCAGAAAAGATGGGCTTTCCGAAGGTTGTTACCGGTTTTGGTGATAGGTTTTGGGAGTGGAATGGTGTACTATGGCATGCCATTAGGCCTAGGAAACTTGTCATTCAATCTCTACTTGAGTGTAACACTAAATGCCTTAGCTGAGATACCATCTTCATTGATCACTATGTTGCTTATAGGTAAGTTGAACAGAAAATTTTCTGTGCTTGCTTTCACTACCCTTAGTGGGATTTTCAGTATTATGTGTGTTTTGAAAGGTGAGGTGTGGACAAGATTGCAGATTGGACTTGAGCTAGTATCCTTCTTCAGTGCTTGTACTGCTTTCGATATATTACTCATATTCACAATAGAGTTGTTCCCTACTTCTGTGAGGAACTCAGCTACTTCGTTGGTGAGACAAGCAGTTGTATTTGGTGGTGTGTTTGGTCCGATGCTAGTGGCTGCTGAGAGAAGAGATGGAATTTCATCCTATGGGGTGTTTGGGTTGGTGATAGGCTGTTGTGGGCTGTTCGCAGTTTGTTTACCAGAGACAAGAGGTAGAGCACTTTGTGATACAATGGATGAGGAAGAACACAAAGAGAAGACAATTTGTAATGATGAAGGTGATGTCTTGGCTTAATTAGCTTTTGGTTTGCTCAAATTATGTAAAAACTGTGTGCAGTGATTGGTCAAGAATCTTTAAAATAAACAACATTTATCTTTCATAAGACTGATTTTTTTTTTTTTTTATTATTTGTGTGTGTGTGTGTGAAGAATTTCGTAAGATTGATTTGGTTGTATTTTTTTTTTTTAATAATTTCTTTTCTGGGTGTATGTGAATTTGGCCTGGATTTTAACCATGTAAAAAGGAAATACAAATTCTCTTTTTAAATTTTATTTATTTGTTTATATTCCACCATTCATAATGTTTAAGTTTATAAACATCCTGTGCATAAACCTTTCTAAAACATCATTTTTAATTTTGATTTTTAGAAATGAAAAACAAATATGAGGAAATGTAAGAATAATATATTTTAATGTTTTATGACTATATATAGTATACATTAAATTTCAAGAGAATAATAGAATACATGAGCTAACGTAGTTGGATTTGATGACCTAAATCCACAAGCCTAGCCGGTTACATCTTTATAATGTCAAAATAAAGATAGAACATAATGACAATATATGACAATATGCTAATTGTGAATTTATTTATTTATTTATGCGTGTGTGGAGGAAATGCTAACAGCAATTAGTCTCATTACATTCACGTAAAATATATGAGGAGTTGTGTGTGAAAGTCTTTCACGTTCAGAATGCCATGCTCGCGTTACTTATTTGTTCATCTCAAATTGAAATGTCTACTAAAATGATATATTGTCAATATCTTATTTTGTTGAGAGCCTGAAGACATAAATTTATGAAATAGCACGCTTGTAAAATTCTTCAAAACAAAGTGAGCGTTTGGGAACCGCGTTTTGCGCTTCCCACATCCTGCGTTTGCATTTTTATTTTTATTTTTATTGAGCCGTAAATTTTGATTTTACTGTGTAAACAGTGCACACTAGTGGGTCCGTATACTATTCACGGGACCCACAAATCTCACTTTTTAGCAATTTTTTTATTTAAAATAGGTTCTACGATACTATTTACACATTTAAAAATTATTTTGTTTCAGAGTTTTTAGTTTTCAGTTTTCAATTGTATTTGAACAGACCTGTGCACTGATTTACTTTTAGAGTTTTTTTATTTTTTATTTATTTTTTATAGAGTTGGTGATGCGAAAAATAATATAATACATAGATTTATTAATTGGAATTGGATAAACAACTTAAACATGATTTTGAGTAGCAAAATTTCTGTCGAGGTTTTCCAACTCAATTAAATACGTGGTTTTGAGCTTTTGATTAGAAAAGACAATTAGTTCGAGTAGCACTTAAACAATATACTATTTTATCATTCTGATGGAGAATGGGTCATCCTTGCCCACACTACACAATTACTAATATATTATCTCATACTTTGCTTTGCATGTGCTTTGGACATTGTTAAAGTATGAAAGTAACTGGGCGCTCCTAAATGATAGGAGGTCCCAGCAGCCGGCGTGCCTCTTTTTCACTTTTGTTGCTGTTATCCTTTCATTATAAAGATACACCCAATAGATTGAAGTTCCAGAGAATTCACGAGTCTTCTCGTCAATAATGAAATGATGATAGAGGCCTATTTCTTTAAATTGACCCGCAGAAATCGATTTACATAGGTTCTTTTGTTTGTTTGTTTGATTGATTTTTTTATTCATTGTTGTTTTGTTTAGATATATGATAATATTTGAAATTTATGATATTGTAATTACTTTTTATCATTAGGGACATCAATAATTTTTGTTTATGTTTTTTTTATTATTTTTTAAAATATAATAATGTCCAATTTTATATTGCCGAGATTTGAATAGAGTCCATTATTTGATGTTAAAAAAATTTACACGTTGAAATAATTTGAACGGATCTATTTGATATTGTTATAAAAAGCAATCCTTTAACAGTAGAGTTCTACATATGAGATCTCTCGTTCAATTCCCATGTAATTTGTAGTCTTTGTTTCTTTCTATTTGTTTGTGTTTTGAGTGTTTATCATATTTCTCTTTAGAAAAAATAATAATAATAATAAAAAGTAGAGTTCTAGAATCTGATAATACATGAGAATATTTTCTTTTTTAATATTCCATTGAAAGATAGTAATCTAAGTGGAAGAAACAATCGGTGGCGCTAGCCACTAGGTGAGATAGAGATTACTCAATGATGCAGTGATTATATGTGAGGACTAAGGAGGATATGAATGGTCAAAATTTGATTGCTAGTGAACAAATTGAGAATGATGCTGACAGTGAGAAGGAAATTTTGGACACATGACAAATGAGATTTGGGTAATTTTGCTGGTTAGGATTTTTTTTTTTCTTTTTAAATTCTATTTGTTGTTTAGTGTTTTAAACTAGATATAAATTGGTAATTTTTTTTGGATGAACATATAAATTAGTAATTTAGTGGTTAATAGTTGATGTGGTAACATGTCACCTCAGTTTGTAAAGAATATGACTTGTAGAAAATATGAAATACCTCTAGCAATATTTAGTAGAGTATCATGATTAGCTAAGCCAACATTTTTCATCCACTACTGAAGGACATAGACAATTTTGACACATCAAAAGTAAGGAATTATGAAAGTAACTGGGCACTTCCAGCAGCTAGCATGCCTCTTTTTCTCTGTTATCCTTTCATTATAAAGATAGACTGAATAGATTGAAGTTCCAGAGAATTCATGAGTCTTTTTGTCAATGGGAAAAAAAAAATTAAAGAAAAAAGAATCTAAAGATTAATTTGACTGATTTCATTTCATTCTATTTTTAAATTGAAGACATATAATGAATTGATGATAGTGGTCTATTTCTCTAAATTGACCGGCAGAAATCGATATACATGGGTTCTTTTGTTTGTTTGTATGATTGATCTGTTTATTTATTGTTGTTTTGTTTAGATATGATAATATTTGAAATTAATGACATCATAATTATTATTTATCATTAGAGACATCAATAATTTTTTTAAAATTATTTTATATATAATTATATATTGGTGAGATTTGAATAGAGTCCATTATTTTATGCTAAAAAAAATTTACTCATTGAAATAATTCGAATAGATCTATTTGATATTGTTATGAAAAGTAATACTTTAATAGTAGAGTTCTACGTATCATGGTTTTGAAATCCGGACCGGACTGTACGGTCCGACCGGAGAAACCGCGAACCTCTCAGCTTTGCGGTTTTTTTAGCTTCAAGAACCATTCATGGGAAAAAAATAGGAAGCCGTGCGAACCGTGGTCGGATGGTACGGTTCTAAGAACCGTGACCGGTTTTTGAGGTTCGGACGGTTTGTTTTTGTTTCAGCTTTTCCGGTGAATTTTGGCCAATACACTGGTATGAAGATATGATCAGATCTAGAAGAAATGAAGGAACACGAAGAAGAATAAAGATCGGAAGGATATCTGTAATTTCAGATCTTGAACAAAGGGATTTGTAAGGAAAAAAATAGAACCAGAGAAGAAGAAAAGTTCCTCAAAAAAAAAAAAAAAAAAAAAAAAGAAGACGAACACAACAAAGCAGGATCTGCGCCTAGTTGAAGCAGCAGCCAACAGGTTTCCCACACAGTCGCGGATCACGCTTTCATTTTCTGCTACCGCTTCTTCTTCTTCTTTTTTTTCCTTCATCTCTTTCTTTTTTCCGTTGATGGAGCTCTGTAGTTTCCTCTTTAGACCTTCGCTTTTTACTCCTTTTGAATTCCTAAGTCCCCTACGTGCTAACATTGGAAATGAAGAAATGTTTTAATTATTTAATAAAAGCAAAAAAAATTCAGCCATTAGATTTAGATAATTTTTTCAGCTGCCCAATGATGTTACATGCATTGATATTTTACTTTTCTTTATTTGGTTTATTGGCCTGTACGCCCACCAAAACAACAAACTCCAAGTGCTGTGCTAGTTAGTGTACTGTTGAAGAAGAATGAAGGCTTCAAGTGTATCATCACATCAATTCACAACTAATGTCTAATGGGCTATTTATATTGGACCCAAAGAACCTAACAATTACAACAACTTCGGTTTTCTTTTAAGTTAAATCACAAGGCCCATGAAAAGTCCCTCAGACTTTTGCTTCAAGTGTATATTGGACCCAAAGAACCTAACAATTACTTTGAACAAGAGACCTCATATGATATGAGGTCTCTTGTTCAATTCCTATGTAATTTGTAGTCTTTGTTTATCTCAATTTGTTTGTGTTTTGGGTGTTTATTGTACTTTTCTACCAATAAATAAATAAATAAATAAAAAGTAGAGTTTTAGAGTCCGTTAAAACTTAATATAAGAGAATATTTTATTTTTTAATGTTCCAATGAAAGATGTATAGTAATCCAAGTGGAAAAAATTATTGACGGCGCTAGGTGAGATGGAGATTACTCAATGATGCAATGATAATATGTGAGGACTGAGGAGGATATGAATAGTCAAAATTTGATTGCCAGTGAGCAAATTAAGAATGATGTCGACAGTGAGAAGGAAATTTTGGATGCATATGACAAGTGAGATTGTGGTGATTTTCACTGGTTAGGTTTTTTTTTTAATTAAATTTTATTTGTTGTTTAGTGTTTTAAACTAGATATAAATTGGTAATTTAGTGGTTAATAATTGAGTTGGTAGCATGTCACCTCGTTTGTAAAAGATATGACTTGTAGTAAAATGTGAAGTACCTCTAGCATTATTTGATAGAGTATCACAATTAACTAAGTCAAAAATTTCCGTCCACTACTGAATGACATAGAAAATTTTGACACATCAAAAGATTAGGGATTGAACTGACACATTTCAAAATATTAGGGACTAATTTGACACATATGGCAGGTGTTAGGACCAAAACGATAATTTCCTCTAAATTATTTTTAACATCTTAGCAATCTCAAGAAGCCCATTCTAGACAGGAAATTTTTTCATTTTCAAACTGCTTCCATCGCTAGTAATAATAACGAAATTAATAAGAAGTGCAAGTGATTGAATAAGAACAATTTTTTTATGTGTAGCATGCTAAAAGTGACCCATTTAAGTTAATATTTGGAAAACATAAGTAAAATTAATATTTTTTCCAGAATTTATTTCAAAAGAAGTGTTGGGATCATATTTTACAAATTAATAAATAAAAAGAAAGTGAGAAAAGATGAGTCAACTTTCTAATGAAGACATGAGCTTTGGCACTTAAACAAATCATACTTCGGTTTATACAATATGAAAACCGATGGCCAAGAAAATAGGCCACCGGCCCATTGTCAAAATAAGTGAAGACATGGGCTTGGTGGATTTCATTTTAAACATGGAATTGAAACTGATTTGTCAGGAAACTTACTAGTCCAACCATTAAAGTCCAGCAATCTAGAACAATTGCTTGAGAGTTGAGACTATATCTGCCTTTTTTTGTTGAACAAATAGGTTGGGTTTCATATGTATGTAAGACACGTGCTTTTCATTATAAAGAACAATGATATAGTTCAAATAAAGAATTGATTTATAACACACACACACACACATATATATATATATATATAAATCATCTCATTTTTAAAGTGCCTAAGAATTTTATCATTAATCAGAACAATCATTAAATTTACTATTTACGAAAAAACAAAACACAAATTAGGACACATATTACATTAGAAAAGCATTAGATCATAATGTTATAACAAATTAGGATATACAAACACAAACTATAACATATTTCAAATATTGTTAGGTTTTAAGACCCCTTAACACAATATGTTTAACCTGATATTAAGCCAAGTTGATTAACAAGATTGTTATTCAAGTCTAGGTTAAACAATTATGAGTAAAACAAATATAATGTGGAAAGTAAAGAACACAAAGATTTGATAACCTAGGAAAACCAAACCGGTAAATAACTTGGGGAGGATTTAACCTAATTATCCTTAAGGTAAAAACAAATCAACTATAGAAAGAATTGAAGTTTACAAAAGGAGTTAGACCACTAATATCCTAATGCTACTACACGTAGAACTTACTGACACGATCACGTGCAAGCTCCAAGTCCACGAACTACTTCTTTCTTGGATCTGCAGCAACCACAAGTTCTCCTACTTGTGACTTTGAGACTCCACTCAAAGGTTTTGTTGTTCCTTGAACGTTCTTTATGCAGCAACTGAAATAACCATCAAGTTCTTGATGTGAATCTTGATCTTGATAGTTCTGTATGTGTGTTTGAAGGTACAAATCACTCAGATCTCACAAAAGACTCAACACACAACTCAACCAAGACTACTAAAATATAGCTTAACCCTACACGTCATATGGGCTTAGGCTGCGTTTGAAAATATTGCAGAAAATTTCTGATCTGCGATTTTTGATCGATCGAGCCTTGCAGAATTCAACAATAATTTCCTGTAATTACTAGATTCTAAACTTACATTAAAACAAACTTTGAGCAAGTCTAAACCTAGACTAAATTTTTTGATCATGGTTTGCCAACATATACAAAATGAAGTTCTAATACATTTAGTTCCTAAAGTCTTAGAAGCTAACAAATATATATATATATATATATATATATATATATATATATATATATATATATATATATATATTTGAAAAAGAATTACATCATTGATAAGGATATTTTGATTGAAAAATTTTCTAACTCCTTTTCTCCTTCGGGTTTGGATCACCCTTTGATCTCCTTTTTTACACTTTGGGTACTAGGTCCTTTTTAGGTTGATTACGACACCATTAGCCATGCTCTCCACTCATGTTCCCTATTTGGTCACCCAATACGATGTGTAGTAAAGTAACAGTCGGGTAAGAATGTATACTTGGTCCACACCCTCTTTGCATGTCTTCCACTCATGCATCCTTATATGGAAAGAACTTGCACATTATGTCCAAAGATCCTTCTATATATTCATATTCTCCAAACATGGGAAGTAAAGCCCTAAGTTCTCTGAATATTAACTTCATATCTTCTCTACAAGGAAAAATCCTACATTCATGGGATCTTAGTTAGCCTTACAGCACTATATAAACACTAAGGTATGTGAAATTTCCTATCTCTTACACCTTTAAGTTATCGGAGATTCTTCTATCACTGACTTAACTTTCGAAAGGTCTTTGACTGGCACCCTACCAGAATCACAGCATCCACAAGTACTCCCATTTGTGCATCTTTAAGCTTTTAATGCAACAACTAAATCGATCATCAAGCTCTTGACATAATCTTGCTTCTTGATAACCCAAAGTATATGTGAAAGCAAACACCTCTAAATCTCACAAGAGATTCACATACACAGCATAAACAACAACTGCAACAACAGCAAAACGTGGCTAGGGTTTTTCCTTTTATACTTACAACAAAACATAAAACCCTACACGTTAAACGGGCTTGGGCTAAGTTAGAAAATTCTGCAGAAAAACAATCTGATCGATCAAGTCTAATTTTCGATCGATTGATCTAGGCAGATTTACATAGTAAATTCTGTAGTTTACTCAATTCCAACTTTGTACATAAGCATACTTTGAGCAAGTCTAAAACAAGACTAAACGTTTTGATCATAGTTTGCCAACATTACAAAATGAAGTTCTAATAAATTTAAACCTAAAGTCTTAGAACCCAACAAACTCTGCCTTTGGCAATCCGTGACAAAACACAAACTAGACAAAGTGCTCAAAGTTACAAAAATAACCCATTACACAAACGTTGCCCAACAAAAACAAATTCAACCTAACTACTATCTATCAGTTGCAAGTGTAGATAACAGCATGACTGAATCAACTTGTATATTCCTGTAACACTTAACAAACACATAAACGCATGTGTGGAAAATACAAGTAAAACAAAATAAATTCTTGATTTCACATAACATAAACTATAAGACATATATCATGAATAACCCCATAAATATAAATCAATAATCAATGTAGCACAATGTGAAACAAGAAACAGAAATAAACACATCACAGTATCTCCCCTTATCATAGATAACTCAAATGAAACAAAAAATACATCATGAGCCAAAAAATATAAATACAAGATGAAGCACCTAGATACAATCTAAAGCTCCACAGCTCCAAAACAACAAAAATCTCCCCCTATCAACAAAATCTCCTATCCGTATGTACTCCCCCTTTTTGTGACGAATTGCCAAAGGGCAATCACTCATCATCAGAAGAAGGTGGTAGAGGTGACTGTCTAAAACTCGCCAAATTTGCTCTTAAAGCCTGAAGCTCGGTAAGCACATCCACCAAAAGCTGACCATGAGCCACCTGAACGGTCATGACAGTGTCCAAATCACGACAAATGCTAGAAACATCTGAAGTAGAAGGTGAAGGATCAGCAGCAGCGGTCGGATCAACAAAGGCATCAGCAGCTGGATCACCTGTAGAAGAAGGAGGTGGAGGAGGAGAAGGTGCACCAGAAGAGGAAGAATCTACTCTAGGGCGTTTAGAACTAACTCGCATCTGAGCAGCCCTCTGCTTGAGAAAGGTGGCACCTAGAGGAGCTATGATATGAATGGGCTCAAACGCCAGAAACTCATCTAATCCTAGATGTAATAAAATCCTATGAATAAAAACAGGGAAAAACAAACCATGAGCAGTAGAACTAATCCTATGAACCTCAATCAAAGAATGAATGAAAAGATGAGGAAAACTCATAAAAGCATCTGTGATAAGAGCATACAAAAATGCACATCTCTCTAAAGGAATAGTATGCAAATGAGAGATGGGCCAGATAGGACGGCAAGAAATCCGGAAGAAAAGATAATGAATCTCGGTCAACTCATGAGAAGTGATCTGAGGATCAGAACCCCACTGAATAAAAGTTCCAGTAAGATATGACATAATGTCATCAAGGGGTGGAGACTCATCGTAATGATAAATAGGATGCTGGACCAAAAACACCCTAAGAGTAGAGGCCATTACAGTAGGAGTATTGGTGAACTCTTCACCTCGTATCAAACTCTTCACCTGAGTGTTGGAATCATAGGAGTGGATAGAGAGGTTCGAGTAGAACTCTCTAATCAAGGTAGCCGGAGGAGGATGACTCACATCCAACAAAGGAAACTAGCCCCTACACTCAAAGTTTCTCCTAATTTCCAGGTCAAGCTCATCTAAAACTACTTTCCTCTCAGCCCATACATTCATATGAATGTTCAGCTTCTCAAAAGTTTCCTGGTTTTTCTCACTCAGAAACCTCTCACTATCAAAAGAATGAGCAGAAGAAGAAGTGGAGGTCCTATGGGCTTTAGTCTTCCTAACCATGATACTAAAGATCATAAAGGAAAGACAGAAAAGAGACAAAAGACAAAAACAAGAAAAACCCAAGGGCAGACTGCATCAGACACAGTTAGAGCAAAAAAAATATGGAAAATAACAATTTATATGATGCATGAACAATATCAACACATGATGCACGCTTTAATGCAGTGAGAATAAGTTCAATTTTACTTTGAAATCACAGGATTGGCTTGAGTGTAGAGTTTATATCAAAAACGCCAAACTTGGAAAAACCAATTTCACAAATCTCAACAAATTGACCAATTGATCAATACACAAGTTAGATAACAGATTATAATGACCAAATCAATCAATCAAACAAGCCAATTTCATCAATTAATGCTCAATTGAACAAAATACCTAATTCGGGTAGTTTCAAGCCCTAGAAAAAACAATTTTTCCCAAATCAACAAATTGATCAAATTAATCACCAAGGAACAGTTCAATAACATCCCATAACAAAAACCCAATGATCAATTTGGAAAGAATTGATTGAAATCAACAAAACCCCAATTTTCCTTAGGTTCAAAATTTACCCAAAATGCATGGAAAAAATGCATGAAACATGAAAATAAATGAAAAGGGAAGGCAACAAGGTCTTACCGGCCTTAGAAGTCTAAAACCCTTGAAGAAATTTGAGGGAAAATGACAAAAATTTTGCTTTGAACCTTGACCAATCGAAGAGAGAGAGAAAGAACTTTTTGAAAAAGTTTGAATAATGACAGACACGTGAAAAGCTTATGTTTTTAAAAAAACTCACTGAACGATTTTTGATTGATTAAAAATTAGATTTGATTGATTGAAAATTACATTCGATCAATCCAGCAGCGATCGAACCAGGCAGATTCAAACCAAAATTTGAATCACAATTTCGATCGGTCAAGAAACAAGTTCGATCGATCAGTAATCTGGAAAAATCAATTTTTTGAAAAACAGAACAGTTTTATGTAGAAACACCTCAAAGCATAATATTTTATGAATAGAATGCATGAGTATGAGATAAATTTAAAAAAAAAAACACTTGTATTGAACCCAGATCTCCCAAAAATAATATTTTCAATCAATTTTTCTTTAAATCTCAAATGTGAAACACATTTTGCATTAGAATCAAGGAATTTCCAATCTTGGATGGCCACAACAAAATCACACACAATAACATGTACAAAGTTTAGTAAAGAGTAATTTTTGTAGTGTGTACAACTAGCAAAAACTTGAGATACATGTGAGGTGATATGTGAATGGTAATCAAGCACAATTTCTATAAAATTCATCACATAAATTTAAAAGAGACTATCACTTAAAGAGTTACATCATATAACTCCCACATCTCCTAAAATAAAAGCTTGCAATCATGTAAGTTTCTTGATTTGCCTCATATTGTACACACCAATTTTATTTGATTTGAAACTTATTAAAATAGCCTAGATAATATACACACCAATTTTATTTGATTGTGCAGTTATTTTAGCCCAATAATGTACACACCAATTTTAGCATTTAAACCGAGGCTATACCTTATGTTCTTTTTATACATATGCTACACTTTCTCGAGCACAAAATCTTATGATATTGTGAAATGTACTCTCCCCTAGATCGAGGGTTTTACATGAAGTCGCCACTTATTTAATTTGAAAGGGAAAATAAGAAAACCTTTAATTAAAAATACTTCTATTGTATTAATGTATATTGCAATTTACATCAAATTTTGTAACAAAAATTTACAATGCTTTTTGTCCTAGATACAATCTAAGAAAAGTAAATTACATTGCTTTATTTCCTAGTTACATTCTAAAAAATGTAAAATTACATATGCAAAAGCATAGTCTAGAACCCTTGATCTTGGTTCGAAGGCTAATTTGCGAGATAGGAAGGGATTAAGCACCCATCTCGCCTAGTAAAACCGATCTCCTAGGTTAAGGTGGCCAATGTCATGTCATGTCAAACAAATACAAACAATATGTCATACAATCATGTTAATTTGTAAGAATTGTAAACAAATATGTGTTAGGGGAATTAGACATAAAAAAAAAAACAAAAAGTGAAACTTGTTAGATAATGTAAAGAAAGCATTAAGGTAATGGCATGTTCATTCAAGAAATCAATGTAAACAAAGAATTCCTAACCTAGACATGTTCATCTAAGCACGTGAAGAAAGAAGAACAAAGTTGTCATGTTATTTGTCATCAACATAATTGCAAAGAGAAACAGATAAAAATAAAACATTTGAGCATATTTGATCATCCAAGCAATTATGAAAAGAAGTAAAGGAAAATCCCTAGACATGTTTATCTAGAGAAAATCAAAATATTTAGACATGTAAGCATTTCTTTTTTAAAAAAAGTAAAACAATTACCTAGACATGTTCATCTAAGTATTGAAAAAAAAGTTGTGTTTTAGCCTAGAAGTGTTCATCTAAGTATTCAAGAGAAAATTGTGTTTTAGCCTAAAAGTGTTCATCTAAGCATGTAAAAGGAATAATAATAAGACATATAGGCATGTTCATCCAAAAAAAAACAAATAATGACATGTTAAACATTTATTCAAGCATGTGTAGAAAGTTAAGAACATAATTAATTACTTACTAGCATAGAACATAAATTAAAAAGGGGAAGTGATCACTTAAAGAGCTAGGGAGAAAGTAAACTACAACAAAAGTAGGAACAATGGTTGCACAACAGCTTTTCTTTTCTGCTTTCTCACTAGCTCTCTAGAGGGAATTCGGGGTCCAGAAAATGGAAGAGGTCTTCTCTATTTATAGAGAAAGGGTTGGCTTAGCTTTAAAGCTAAGTTGTTAGCTTTCTTCTGAAGCTAAGGGGAGAGATAACCTGTTTAAATGAGCTGAAACGGATTTGGTGTTGATCTCCATTTGAATTTTGAAATGATGCTATACCTGCTTTGTATTTTGGCTCTAACTTTCCGCTCAAAATTCCAATTGATTCGAGATGGGTGTTTTTTGAAAGGAAATTCAATTATCTACAACTTTGTCAAAAATAGAGAAAGCCAAATTCCAATGTTATCTAGGCCAAAAATGTGTTTCAAATTGCTGCTGAAGATAATGACGTTTTTTTGAGCTTTTTTTTTTTCTTTTTTCTTTTTTCTTTTTTTATTTTTTTGAATTTTTCATGGATCATATCTCCAAAAAATTTTAAAAGAGCAGATAAGATGTTGTAAAAAAACATTTTTTATTATTTCTTTTTTTTTAAATGAAATAAAATGAAATCCAATAAAAATTACACTTAATTAATTTTAAATTAATTCTTGTGAAAACCAATCAAAATTAAGTGTTTAAAATATGACATGATCAGGCCCATCGTGTAGGTGAATCATGATCATTGAAAATTGTTTGTATGATAACTTTTGATCAGGTGGTCCGATCAAAACCTATGACATACCATTATGATCGTTAGAGTATCAAAATTTGTTTTGTATCACAAATCTGAAGATCTACCGGTTGGTTAAATGCAAGCTGTAAAATGGGGTGTCTACAGAATGCCCCTCATTGACAGAGCTTGAAAAGCGAATGTCAATGTAAAAGAAAAACACCAAATTTTGCAACTTGAAATTTAACTGATATGTGATAATTATTTTTTATGTTTTGTAAACTTGTCGGTTTCGAAAAAATTTTGATCCAAAATGTGTTGGCAATTTTCTCAAAAAGAGACTTGTTATTATTATTTTTTTTTTAAACTTTGTCGGGCTTTTTTATTTGAAAACTCTGTTGGGTTTTCTTGTAAAGACCTTGGAAAATTTTCTAAAAACTTATCTGTTTTTTGAAAATTTTTTAACTTGAAACTTGTTGAAAATCTTGTTGAATTTTCTCTTGAAAATTTTGATATTCTTACCAAAATTTATATTTGTGAAAATATGTTGGGCATTCTTGGAATGATCTTGTCATGTCTTTTGAAAATTTGATAAAAACCTTGTTGGGTTTTCTTATGAAGATCTTGGGAAATTTTCTAAAAACTTGTCTATTTTTGGAAATTTTTGAACCTGAAACTTGTTGAAAATCTTGTTGAATTTTCTTTTGAAAATTTAGATATTCTTATCAAAATTTGTATTTGTGAAAACATGTTGGGCATTCTTGGAATGATCTTGCCATGTCTTTTGGAAATTTGATAAAAACCTTGTTGGGTTTTCTTATGAAGATCTTGGCAAATTTTCTAAGAACTTGTCTATTTTTGAAATTTTTTGAACCTGAAACTTGTTGAAAATCTTGTTGAATTTTCTTTTGAAAATTTAGATATTCTTATCAAAATTTGTATTTGTGAAAACATGTTGGGAATTCTTGGAATGATCTTGCCATGTCTTTTGGAAATTTGATAAAAACCTTGTTGGGTTGTTTTTTGAAAATTTTTGAAATTGAAAATTGTTGAATTTTCTTTTGAAAATTTTGATATTCCTATCAAAATTGGTATTTGTGAAAACATGTTAGGCATTCTTGGAATGATTTTGTCATGTCTTTTGGAAATTTGATAAAAACCTTGTTGGGTTTTCTTATGAAGATCTTGGCAAATTTTCTAAGAACTTGTCTATTTTTGAAAATTTTTGAACCTGAAACTTGTTGAAAATCTTGTCGAATTTTCTTTTGAAAATTTAGATATTCTTATCAAAATTTGTATTTGTGAAAACATGTTGAGCATTCTTGGAATGATCTTGCCATGTCTTTTGGAAATTTGATAAAAACCTTGTTGGGTTGTTTTTGAAAATTTTTGAAATTGAAAATTGTTGAATTTTCTTTTGAAAATTTTGATATTCCTATCAAAATTGGTATTTGTGAAAACATGTTAGGCATTCTTGGAATGATCTTGTCATGTCTTTTGGAAATTTGATAAAAACCTTGTTGGGTTTTCTTATGAAGATCTTGGCAAATTTTCTAAGAACTTGTCTGTTTTTTGAAAATTTTTGAACTTGAAACTTGTTGAATTTTCTTTTGAAAATTTTGATATTCTTATCAAAATTGGTATTTGTGAAAACATGTTGGACATTCTTGGAATGATCTTGTCATGTCTTTTAGAAATTTGATGAAACCTTGTTGGGTTTTCTTATGAAGATCTTGGCAAATTTTCTAAGAACTTGTCTGTTTTTTGAAAATTTTTGAACTTGAAACTTGTTGAAAATCTTGTTTTCTTTTGAAAATTTTGATATTCTTATCAAAATTGGTATTTATGAAAACATGTTGGGCATTGTTAGAATGATTTTGTCATGTCTTTTGGAAATTTGATAAAAACCTTGTTGGGTTTTTGTGTAAACTGTGTAACATTGTCAGGCGTTCTTTTTCTGAGAGATGTTTGAAGATCTTGTAAGATTTTCCTCGACTTTTGAAAAGATGCTAAAACGTTCTAAAAATCTTGTTTGATTTTTCGAGAAAGTCATGAAAACCTTGTTTTGAAAAATTGTTGACAAACCTTGTTGGGTTTTTTGAAGATTTTGTTCACAATCCTTGTTAGGTTTTGAGATTTTTGTTTTTGAAGATAAAGTATGAAAACCTTGATGGGTTTTGTTGAAAATTTGTAAGAATTTTGAAAAACTTTCAGGTTTCCTTGAAAAAAAGTTATGAATTTTCTGAAAATCTTATTGGATTTTTTTAAAAAAAAAACTTTTTTGTGACTTTCAAGAAAAAAAAACTTCGTCAAACCCTAGAGCCTGAGATGTTGGACAACACTAGTCCACTTCAATGAATGCAAGAGACTCCTTAGTCGAGCCTTGCGTGATGTGGGAGACTTCTTAGTTGATCCATGTGAGATGTGAGACTTCTTAGCTAATTTGGTGATCTGGACTTGAAGCTGTTATTGAATGTTGAAATGAATGAGAGATTTTTGTTTAATTCCTGCAAAGATGAAAATTTTCCTTTCTCAAGCTTGTTAGAAACCAGTTAATTTGAACCAATGCCCCTAGTATAAAAATGCTTGCATAGAAAAATAGATGAAAATATTGCATATGAAAACTAATGGGCCAATGCTCATAATTTAGGCATGCTTAATGCAGGTAAAAAAGCAAATGGGCCAATGCCCCCAATTTAAAGCTATTTGCAAACAACTTTGGATCATTGTCTTGATTTGGTGCCTATTGTTTACAGAGCCTTTAACAAGTTGCCTATGCATCTTTCTTTAAGAGGATAAAGTCAGACATAGTTCAAGTCTGTATGGAAGACATCTAGTCCACCCAAAAGATGATCATGGCTTCCATCCAAACCTTGCATGGCATAAAATGGACTTGCCCATGAAAATTTTTTTTTTTGAAAGAAATTGATTTTCTTCTTGAAAAACCATTTGGTGCATAGTGGTGCCTTTTGAGAAAAAAAATTTTCTTTCCCAAATGATCATGAGATAATCCTTTCAACAGCTATTTTAGCATATCATACTATTTAAGAGTCAAGTCAATCTTTTTGACTAAAAAGGATCAAAGTCATTGAATGCATGTAATCAAATTTGCTTCTTCATTTTAAACATTGTTGGATTAGGTCTTCAAGGACAATCAAAGAAATGAAATGTAGAGATGTTTGAGAGTCATGTATTTTTTATTTTTATTTTTTTGTGGGATATAAGCAAAGAGGAGTGCCCCTAATTTGGGAGTCACATTTGTTGGAAACAAAAAAAAGGGAGTGACTTCAATTGGAGAATTCTTTCAAGTCATTTGGGAATTTAAGAAACTGTGTCATGGAGATTACTTGCTAGTGGGGCTTGATAACCTTAAGCATTTTTCCTTTTTAATCAAAGAGAAAATATTGCCAGAGTTAAGGGTGTGCCTATGATTTGCAGAACTTCAAGGGGGTCTTTATGTATAGGTTGTAATGTAGGCTAGGTTCAGGTTATGAAAGAAATGATATAAAAAGGCTCAAAATACCCTGTAGATATTCCCCTCAAGTGTGCAATACTGAAAAGTTAGGCATTAGAAGGATTTTGTTGTTTCTCCCTTTCTTGACATTGTGCTGAAATTCTCATCATTCTTGTCATCTGCTTATTGGTCATCATGGATCATTTGTATTAATGTTATATCATGCTTGTTTGCCTTGTATTCTTCTTAGGCAACTCTTTTTTGAGCTTTCAAATTTTCTTCTTTGATTTGAATTTGTGCTGAGGTTATTGTTGTGACTGAATTTTTCTGCCTTTCTCTTCATTGACTTGTTGTGTGAATTTCATCTTGACAAATCTTTCCTCTTCTTTTGGAACTTGTGACTAGGTCACCTTTTCAGTTTTCGACCTTCTTTGTTCTTCTTTTTTCTCTTCTTTTGAAACCTATGACAAGGTCATTTTTTCTTTTTCTCTTCTTTTGGCAATTGTGACCTGGCCGCCTCTTTGATTTTCGATCAATTGGACTTCTTTTGTTCTTTTTTATTCCTCTTTCTTTGATAGCAAATGAAAGAATGATTTTTTTTATATGACCGTGCTTGAAAAATCTGCCTACGTAGCTCTTTTAAAAGAAAGATCAGGTCATCCATAGTTCAAAATAATTTTTTTTTGTGCCTTAATTTTTGCCTAGACTACCCTTTTGGGTTTTCAAGCTAGCAGGCTCTCTCACACTCGATTTTTTTTTTTTTTTTTGCGTAGACCGCCCTTTCAGGTTTTCAATCTACCATTGTTGTTGTTGTTGTCGTTTTTTTTTTTTTTTTTTTTTTTTTTTTTTTTTTTTTTTTGCCTAGATTGTCCTTTCAGATTTTCAATCTAGCGGGATTTTTTTTTTTTTTTTTTTTTTTTGTTGCTTCATGCTTTCTGACTTGACAAGCTCTCATCTCTTTCCGTATAATGGAATCTCTTAGCTTTCAGCTTGATGAATTCTTGTCTTCTCACTTTGATGGAGTATTATCATTTGCATTCTCAAATGTGATCTCCATTATTTCTTCTAATCTTGATGGGCTCTGCTTTCCTTGATGTCTTCATTGAAGCTATGAGATTGTCCTCCATAGCATAAAATTTGAGTATGCACACTCGAATGTTCCCACCCTAGGTTTAGGTTGTTATGGGTTCATGAAAAAAAGTCTAACTGTTTAATAGCTCAAATGAGCTAGCAATGGATAATATTTGTAATGGGTGTCAAGGAATAATGTGGCTAAACCAAAGATGGCCTCCTATCCCTAGTAAGGCTTGTTTATAGGCACAGTAACTCAAACTCTTTTAGTAATTTCCTCTTGGAATAAAAATTATGAATGCTCCAAAATTTTGACACAAAAAATGTTCTAAGATTTGGATTGAGTGTACATTGTTTGAGAATTTCTGATTGGTGCAATCTCTTTTTGTTGAGATTTTCTAATAACTAGATTTTCTTTGATTGCCTTTTAGGACCTTCTCTTCTTATGTTCTAAGTGATTCAACAAAAATCCTTACAAGAATCAGATGAAATTAATTCTCTCTTGGTGCACATTGATTGGTTGGCCCATTAAGCATTATGATTTGCAAAAGCTTTGCCAAAGGAATTCTCATATAGTACTTGAGGAAAATAACATTTGAAAATTTTGACCTCTCACACTCTTTCCAAGCGGACTGGACTTTGATGAGACGGTTAAGCCTTACATCATTTTTGAAAATCCACTAAAGGGTCCAATGCCCCTAGTTGGAAGATTTTTTTTTTTTTTTGAAAATTTTCCTTGATTTTATTTTATTATTTTTTCTTTTTTGAAGAAAAGCATTTTTCGAAGGATTATCATGAACAAGTCCATTTTGATAGAAATTTTAGGCCTCAGGGAAACCATTTTCAATTGGGCTTTGAAGGGAGTTGGAAATGTCACTAAAGATCCCAATGCCCCTAGTTCAAAGTTTTCTTTAATTTTTTTTTTTTTTGAGTTTTTGAGTTTTTTATTTTTTATTTTTGCATCAAACAAAGCATGAATAACAAAATGCATCAAACAAGAATTGAAATTAAGATAAGAGAAAAATGGAAACAAGTAAGGAACAGACAAAGTTTGTAATATAAAAAATTTCTTGAAAAACCCATTATGGCTTGGCAACTCATGAAGTAGAGTTGGATTGATTGGTAGATGCTGGTGCAGCGATGATTTGTTGGTCCAGAAGATATTGGATAATCCCACCGTTATTGATGACATCTTCAATTTGGGTTCTAGCAGCAATTAGGGTCTTGAAGTTGGGAAAGTATCGAGCAAATAGATACTTGTTGAAGGTCAGGAGGAGGTTCTTCACAATCATGTTCAATTGTTCTTCCTCATTGGGCCTAACTGTCATCTGAGCTACTTTTGTCCTCCACCTTGTGATGAATGCATGAAAAGATTCACTGGAATCTTGCTTGGTTGTCTCAAGGTCTCGCCGGGTGATGTCCACCTCAGTATTGTACTTGTATTGCTTGTAAAATTCATGGCACATATCTTCCCAAGTCCGAGTTCAAGAATCCTCCAAATTTAGGAACCAACGTAGGGCAGCTCCGGTGAGTGTATTTTGAAACATTTGGGCCAGTAACTCTTCATAAGCTCCCAAGGGTTGCAATGCTCTTATGTACATTTTCAAATGGACTTTAGGGCAGCTCGTGCCATCAAACTTGTCCAATGTTGGCATCTTAAACTTTGGTGGGGCCCTTGCTTGAGGAAAGAGAGAAAGTGAATGCAGATCCATAGCTTCTTCAACCCTTCTAGATCTCATTAAAAGCTTTTCCATTTGGTCCATTCGTTCAACCATCTTCTTCTCATTTTCAGTCAACACCAAGCCATGGCTTTCTTTAGAATTTCTAGGTCCATTGTCATTTTGGGCCCTAAAGGATTCATGAGAGTTCTTATTCCCCATCTGTTGGATCAATGCTTGGATGTCCTTTTGGAGTTGGGCTTGACCTGCTACCAAAGTGTTGAGTAAATCTTGAGTGGTGAAAGGCGGTTGTTCCCTATAATCATTCATGTGTCAATCTTCTTGGTTGTTGGCCATTTCTTAATTGGAAGCCTCAATTTTGATGTTTGCTTGGGCCTTGCACTTTAAGATTGGTGGCTTTAATCTTGATGTCTTTAAGCTTAATGACCTTGAGCTTTTAGATATGCATTGAACTTGGTGGGCTTGAACCCTGATTGAGATTCTTTGATCTCAACCAAAATGCATAAGTTAGATTTTTATTTTTTTTAAGAAATCTTAAACAATTATGATGGGCCTAAGCATTGGACTAAGGCACATCATGGATCAAACAACAGCCAAACACATTCATGGGTTGCAATGTATTTTATGGGATTGACCTAAAGATTAGTTCTATGGCTTCTTACATGAAGGTAAAAGGTAGGCTAATAGGTTCCCCAAAAGCTAGGACGTTGTACCTCTCAACTTGTGACATATGAACGCCACGTTGGTCCAAACGGTAGAGTTTGTCCTTTAAGAAATGCAAGAAAGATCAAGCGAGTCTTAGGCGATGGGGTGGTAAGTTCACCACTGGGTACACGAATCTAGGAGGACCGCGATCCATGGCTACAGATACCGTAGTTTCCGAGCAACATACACAATTCATATACAATTCCAATCATGCAAATGATGTTATGGCAAACAAATATGACATATTATTAAAAGAAATAAACAAAAAAATGACATGGTTGGCCACCATAACCTAGACTGGAGTCTAGCCTTCAACATCCCCAGCGGAGTTGCCACTGTGAAATGTACTCCCCCCTAGATCGAGGGTTTTACATAGAGTCACCACTTATTTAATTTAAAAGGGAAAATAAGAAAACCTTTAATTAAAAATACTTCTGTTGTATTAATGTATATTGCAATTTACATCAAATTTTGTAACAAAAATTTACAATGCTTTTTGTCCTAGATACAATCTAAGAAAAGTAAATTACATTGCTTTATTTCCTAGTTACATTCTAAAAAATGTAAAATTACATGTGCAAAAGTATAGTCTAGAACCCTTGATCTTGGTTCAGAGGCTAATTTACGAGATGGAAAGGGATTAAGCACCCATCTCGCCCAATAAAACCGATCTCCTAGGTTAAGGTGGCCAATGTCATGCCATGTCAAACAAATACAAACAATATGTCATACAATCATATTAATTTGTAAGAATTGTAAACAAATATGTGTTAGGGGAATTAGACATAAAAAAGAAACAAAAAGTGAAACTTGTTAGATAATGTAAAGAAAGCATTAAGGTAATGGCATGTTCATCCAAGAAATCAATGTAAACAAAGAATTCCTAACCTAGACATGTTCATCTAAGCATGTGAAGAAAGAAGAACAAAGTTGTCATGTTATTTGTCATCAACATAATTGCAAAGAGAAACAGATAAAAATAAAACATTTGAGCATATTTGATCATCCAAGCAATTATGAAAAGAAGTAAAGGAAAATCCCTAGACATGTTTATCTAGAGAAAATCAAAATATTTAGACATGTAAGCATTTAAAAAAAAAAAAAAAAAAAAAGAGTAAAACAATTACCTAGACATGTTCATTTAAGTATTGAAAAGAAAGTTGTGTTTTAGCCTAGAAGTGTTCATCTAAGCATTCAAGAGAAAATTTTGTTTTAGCCTAGAAGTGTTCATCTAAGCATGTAAAAGGAATAATAATAAGACATATAGGCATGTTCATCCAAAAAAAAAAAAAACAAATAATGACATGTTAAACATTTATTCAAGCATGTGTAGAAAGTTAAGAACATAATTAATTACTTACTAGCATAGAACATAAATTAAAAAGGGGAAGTGATCACTTAAAGGGATAGGGAGAAAGTAAGGAAGTACTAAACTACAACCAAAGTAGGAACAATGGTTGCACAACAGCTTTACTTTTCTGCTTTCTCACTAGCTCTCTAGAGGGAATTCAGGATCCAGAAAATGGAAGAGGTCTTCTCTATTTATAGAGAAAGGGATGGCTTAGCTTTAAAGCTAAGTTGTTAGCTTTCTTCTGAAGCTAAGGGGAGAGATAACCTGTTTAAATGAGCTGAAACGGATTTGGTGTTGATCTTCATTTGAATTTTAAAATGATGTTGTACCTGCTTCGTATTTTGGCTCTAACTTTCTGTTCAAAATTCCAATTGATTCGAGATGGGTGTTTTTTGAAAGGAAATTCAATTATCTACAACTTTGTCAGAAATGGAGAAAGCCAAATTCCAACGTTATCTAGGCCAAAAATGTGTTTCAAAGTGCTGCTGAAGATAATGACGTTTTTTTGAGCTTTTTTTTCTTTTTTATTTTTTTTTTATTTTTTTGAATTTTTCATGGATCATATCTCCAAAAAATTTTAAAAGAGCAGATAAGATGCCGTAAAAAAACATTTTTTATTATTTCTTTTTTTTTTAAATGAAATAAAATGAAATCCAATAAAAATTACACTTAATTAATTTTAAATTAATTCTTGTGAGAACTAATCAAAATTAAATGTTTAAAATATGACGTGATCAGGCCCATCGTGTAGGTGAATCATGATCATTGAAAATTGTTTGTATGATAACTTTTGATCAGGTGGTCCGATCAAAACCTATGACATACCATTATAATCGTTAGAGTATCAAAATTTGTTTTGTATCACAAATCTGAAGATCTACCGGTTGGTTAAATGCAAGTTGTAAAATAGGGTGTCTATAGATATGTACTAAGGTGTTCATGATTGGCTAGTAAATAGTGGTGAGATGGTTATTTATGCATTTCTCAATAAGTTAAAGTCCAACAATCAAAGGCATATGACTTCAAGATCAAGATTATGTGATCAAAAACTATAAACAACTCCCACACAATATGCACTACAAAGTTCAAACTAGTAAAGTGCAATAAAGTAAGCTCATCCAAACTAAACAAGGTACATAAACATGTTATGTAAAGATAATATGACCAACATTGATTTCACATCCAAGAAAAATAATGCAAAACACATTTTGCTTCCCTTTTCCTTCTTTTTTTTTTTATATTTTTTTTTTATAAATTTTTTAATTTTTAAATAACAAAAACAACCTGGAATGAAATGCATGAATGTTATGCAATGCAAATCCTAGAAAAGTTAACACAAAATCAACAAAGAACAATGGTCACAAAGAGAAGAGCGATGAAGTACAAGGACTAAGAAAGCCAAAGATGATCAGGGACACAAAATAACATCAATTACTTGACGAAGTGTCTCAAACTTACTTCTATCAAGAGGTTTTGTGAAGATGTCAGCATTCTGACGTTTAGTAAGGATATACTCAAGAACTACAATCTTTCTTTCAACAAGATCCCTAATAAAGAGATATCTAATCTCTGTGTTTAGTCTTAGAGTGTTGAACATAGTTCTTAGAGATATCAATAGCACTAGAATTAGCACAATAAACAACCATGGTGTCTTGTGTTATCCCATAATCACTCAAAAACTTTTTTATCCAAAGAAGTTGTGAACAACAACTTCCAGCAGCAATATATTCTACTTCAGCAGTAGATATAGAGACAAAATTTTGCTTTTTACTCATCCAAGTAAAGATTGGCTTCAACATAAAAACACCCACTAGTGGTGCTTTTTCTATCATTGGCATTGCTGGCCCAATCGGAATCAGAAAAAACCAGCAAGAGACAAATTTGACTCTTTACTATAGAACAAACTATAATCACAAGTTCCACTAACATATTTTATGATTCTTTTAACATTATTCAAATGTGAAACCTAAGGATTAGATTGAAATCTAGAGCAAACACTAACACTAAAAGTAATATCAGGATGACTTGCAGTTAAATACAAAAGGCAATCAATCATGCTTCTATATAGTGTAACATGAACAGACTCACCTGAAGGATCATTGGTTAGCTTCACATTAGCAGCCATTAGTGTTCTAGCATGCGCAGCCTTGTCAAGTCCAAATCTCTTGACCATATTTCTGGCAAACTTTGCTTGGTTGATGTAAATTCCAGAATCCATTTGCTTCACTTGCAATCCCAAGAAATAAGTTAGTTCACCAACCATACTCATTTCAAACATATTCTTCATCTCATCTGCAAAAGATTGAGCAAGAAAGTCACTAGTAGCACCAAAAACAATATCATCAACATAAATTTGAGCTACTACAAAATAATTCTTACCATTTCTATGAAGAGAGTAGTATCTGCAAATCCTCTTTTGAATCCATGCTCAATGAGATATGTGGTTAACCTATCATACCATGCCTTAGGAGCTTGTTTCAAACCATAGAGGGCTCTCTTCAACTTGTAAACATCATCAGGTTTGTGAGGATCAACAAAACCCTTTGGTTGTTCAACATATACCTCTTCTTGCAACATCCCATTCAAGAAGGCACTCTTGACATCCATTTGATACAATTTGAAATTCAAATGGCTTGCAATGGCCAACAATATCCTAATGGATTCCAGTCTTGTTACCAGCACAAAAGTTTCATCAAAATCAATCCCTTCCACTTGTGTGTATCCTTGAGCAATAAGTCTTGATTTGTTTCGAATAACTGTACCACGTTCATCTAACTTGTTTTTAAAGATCCATTTAGTTCCTATCACATTTACTCCCTTTAGTCTATGAACTAATTCCCACACATCATTCCGAACAAATTGATGAAGTTCTTCATGCATAGAATTAACCCAATCAGCATCTTGAAGTGCCTCATCCACCTTTTTCGGTTCAAATTGGTATAGATAGCATGAGTGAGTAATAACATTCAAGGCTTTGGATCTCAATCTCATGTTATCATTCAAACTTCCTAATATGTTTATGACAGGATGATTTAACTTTACTTTAGAAGACGGACCTTTGACCAGAGATGTGGAGGTACCCTTTTGTTCTGATGAAGGACTAGGCTCACCTTGTTCTTGTTGAGTTTCATGAACCGGTGTAAATGGTTCTACACTTGATGGTACAAAAACAACATCATTCAACAACAGTAGCTCTTCATCACTATGCTTCCCAATATAATCATCAGGAATAGGATCATCAACTTCCACAGTCTTTTCTTGAACCGGAGGAGTGTTTTTTGAATAAGTTTTTGAACACAGTTCATCATTGATCACCAAATTTAAAGACTCCATGACTATTTTATTTCTCAAGATGTATACTCTGTAAGCTTTACTAATGGAGGAGTATCCCAGAAAGTATCCCTTGTCACTCTTTGCATCAAACTTTTCTAGGTTCTCCCTATCACGCAGAATATAACAGTCACTGCCAAATATCCTGAAGTATTTGACAACAGGCTTCTTTCCTCTCTAGAGTTCATGGGGAGTTTTCTTAGAATCTGGTTTGAAAACACCCAATTTAGTGTATGGAAAGCAGTGTTAACAGCTTCTCCCCAGAAGGATTTGGGCAACTTTTTGTTGTGTAACATGACATGAGCCATCTCTTGAACAACCTTATTCTTTCGTTTCACTATTCCCTTTTGTTGTGGTGTCATGGGTGAAGAGAACTCTTGATGTATGCCTTGATCATTGCAGAAGGTAGCCAACTTTGTGTTTTCAAATTCTCTTCCATGATTACTCCTAATTTTGGCTATCACAGTACCTTTCTTAACTTGCAATTTCTTACACAAGTGTATCATCTTTTCAAGAGCCTCAACTTTATCTCTCAAAAGCACAACCCAAGTATATCTAGTAAAATCATCCACAACTAGAATATACTTCTTTCCACCTAAACTCTGAACTTTGGCAAGATCCATGAGATCAATGTGCAATAACTGAAGAGGTCTGGAAGTTTGAACTTCAATTACAGACAGATGCTTGGACTTCACTTGTTTACCCATCTGACATGGTCCACAGATGCACTTTTCTATCTTCTCAAACTTGGGCAAACCAATAACTGCATCACACTTGGAAATCTTCTCTAATTGTTTGTGACTTTTATGTCCCAACCATTGATGCCATAGCAGTCTACTTGATTGATCTTTGCACTGAAACACTTGTTACTTATACTTGGTGTTGTACCATAGCAGTTGTCAGCTATCCTCACACCAATACACATATAGTCACCTCCTTCATTAAGTATCTCACATTCATACTTGGTGAAGAGAACATTCAGTCCATTGTCACAAATCTGACTGATGCTGAGTAAGTTAGCTTTCAACCCATCAACATACTAGACATCTTCAAAAACTGGCAACCTTGGAACGTCCACAGTTCCAATGCCTTTGATCACAAATTTGCTTCCATCTCCAAACTTAACTGTCCCAATCTTTTCTTCAAAGAGTGTTTTGAATACGGCTTTATTTCCTGTCATATGCTTGTGTTAGGACATATGTGGTTCACATGTTAAGAACATATGTCATACTTATTTATGTAAATTGGCTAATCCTTTGACAAAACGCATTCTACTTGTAATTAGGTAGTTCTAGGTGTTTTTAATACTTTAAGAAACAAGGTTTCAAGATCAAGTGTTAAAGTGATCAAGTCTATCCAAGAAAAAACAAGTTGAAGTGCAATTTCATTAAAGCTCGACACCTGCTTGATAGCTCCTCAACACCTGCTTGATAGCTCCTCAACACCTGCTATCTGTCGAGAATTAAAAAATCAGATTTTCTATTCTGATTTCTTGGGATCCGTGAATATGTTTTTGGGCCTTCTTTTCTTCTAACCCTAAATATATAAAAGGATTGGTTTAAGAGCCGTCATGATAGACACAAGTTGCAAAAGCATTGAGCAATCCTTGTTCAAGCAAATTGTGATCAAAGACAAAGTTCTTGACCTAGTTCATCTTCTCAAAAGAAGTTGCTGTGTATTTGCACCAAAGGGTTTTGTAACCAAGCATCTTCCTGATCTTTATCGTGTAAGATGAACTGAAGAATTTTGCAACCAACCTCTCCTTCTAAGTTGGTGTTTGAAGTCGCATACTGGGATCCACGCATTTGGTTAGTCACGTACTTGGGAGCCGTGCATCAAAGGTGGAAATTGTCACTACAGATCAAGTCCAATTAGGTATTGGGGTAAGGGTTCAACTGTAGGTTGGTAAGGTACTTGGGATTCCTTTACTTGTAACCGCTTGATTTGATAATAGTGGAGTTTCGGGAGTGGTGACCTGAAAATCACCCGGTGAGGTTTTTGCCGTTAGGGTTTTCCCCATTCGTGAACAAATCACTGTGTTATTTATTTTCCGCTGCATATTTAGTTATTCGGTGATTTGTTTGTGCTGCCACGTGTTTGCATGATAAATTGATTAATTAATAACTTGGCTAATTAATTAATTGGTTTAATCACAAGGGGTCATTCAGTTTGTGGCCTATCAAGTGGTATCAGACCAGGCACACTCTAATTAGGTTTATCTTTGCTGTGTTGATCCATTGACCCCTATTTGTCATGGATAGAGGACAATCATTAATTATACCTCCTTTATTTGATGGGACTAACTATGCCTACTGGAAGGTACGCATGAGAGCTTTTTTGCAGTCCTTAGATGAGAAGGTGTGGCAAGCTGTTGAGATTGGCTGGACTAAGCCAAAAGAAGCGCCAGCCGATTGGGATGAAGCCAAGATCAAGGCGGCAAACTTCAATAGTAGAGCGTTGAATGCCCTATTTAGCACAGTCACCAATGAGGAGTTCAAGAAGATATCCTCAACTGAAACTGCTAAGGAGGCATGGACCATCCTCTAGACAACCTATAAAGGAACAAAGGCTGTCAAAGATTCAAAGTTTCAGAGGCTCACTACAAGCTTTGAAGAGATTAAGATGGAGGAGGATGAGTCGTTTGATGAGTTCTATGCCAAGCTTAAGGACATAGTGAACTCAGCCTTCAATCTTGGGGAAACCATCCCTAAACCCAAGGATGTAAGGAAGGTGCTCAGATCTCTACCTGAGAGATTCCATGCCAAGATTACGGCAATAGAAGAATCAAAGGATATTGACAAGATTCCTTTGACTGAGCTGGTTGGGAACTTGCAGACCTACGAGCTAGGGTTATCAAGGATTGGCAAGTCAAGCAAAGGCAAGAGCATGGCCTTGAAGGCAAAGAGCAGTGATACAGATAAGTCTTCCGATGATAAAGATTCCAAGATGAAGTCCTACATCACAAGGCAGTTCAAGAAGTTTATGAAGAATGCCAATGGAAGGAGCTTAAATAAGGACCGCAGGCAATCCAGTTCTTTTCAGTTCAAGAGCCAAGACAAAGGGAAGAAGGATGTAAAGGAAGGCGGTTAATACACTATTCCGGCAGGACCAAAGTGTTTTGGGTGTCATGGGTTTGGACACATGAAGAATGAGTGTCCTACATATCTCAAGAGCATTGGGAAGAGCAAGGCACTTGTTGCTACCCTAAGTGACACTGAGCCTGAAGATGATTCCGATAGTGAGGATGACGGAATCTTAAATGCCTTCACTGCCATAGTCAATCCTATTGAAGGGATTGTTGAAGAAGTGGAAGAAGAAGAAGAATTGGTGGACACTGAATGTGAGAAGATGGATGATAAAGATGATATCCATTCAGCCTATGAGAAGCTCTATAAGCTCTCTGAGAAGCATGAGAAATTGTATAGGCTGACCACCAAGAAGCTCGGTGATGTGGAACTTGACCGGGAAGAGTTGTCCACAAAATTTGATGAGGCAAATCAAACTATTGGAGTGCTGAGGTTTGAGAACAATTTCTTGGCTGAGAAGACCAAGAAGCTTGAAGCGGAGCTGTTTCAAGTCAGAACTCAATTGGAGAGGACTTCAAGTGCAAAACTTGATGAGATGCTCAGCAATCAGAAATCTGTTTCGGATCGAACAAGCTTAGGGTATGGTCTTTCTTTCTCTAATTCTACTTCTACTAGTTCTACTGTTTTTGTTCCTTCTGCTAATGTTGTTAAAGTTGAGAACACTAATGTTAAAACTGAATTAGCTAGTGAGAACTTAGACAAAGGCAAATCTATATTAGGAGCACCCCCTAAGCAAGATAAGAAAGATGCTAGAAACCCTAGGGCTAAGAAGGCTAATTCTCAAAAGCTTAAACAAAAGAAGCAGCATCTCTGTCATCATTATGGAGCTATAGGTCATACTCGACCAAACTGCTACAAATGGCTAGCCACCCAACAGAGCAACAGCTTGACAGCATCTGGATGCCAAAATTAGCTTCAATCCTCTCTTGCTCCTCTTGGAGATCTTCTAAAAGCCCTCATGTTCCTTTCGAACTTGAACGGTTTCAATTCTTCCCCCTCACCGCCAGTTCAAGGATTTAATCAAAGGAAAGGTTCTTCCAAGGTGTGGAAGAAAAAGGACTCTAAATGATTTCATCATTTTCTTCTCCCTTCTTGTTGTTTTCTTGTTTGTTGCATTGCTTGTGTGTTTTGCATTTTTGCTGAGTCAGTCTAGTTTTATGCATTGTTTTTGTTTTGCTTAACATGTCTTTGTGTGTTTACTTTCAGTTTTGTTTATTTTGTTTTTGATATAAAAAATAATAAAAAATTGAAAAAAAAATTCAGAAAAATACAAAAACAGTGTGTGTTTTGTGTACTTTGGTACTTGTGTACCTTGGATGGCCAATGAAACATAGTTTTCTAAACTTTGTATCTTTTGTAACTTAGATGAGCATCTCTATGCACAACTAAGCAAGTGAGCTTTGTGGCTCTTGTTTGTGATGAGTAAGATTAAGTTATCTCTTAAACTTAACACTCATATCACTCTTTTTGATGGGTAGGACTAGAAAATCCTAAGAGAAAGGCATAAATAACCATCTCACCATTGTTGCCCACCAATCATTAATGACATCTGTATGCTTCAGCATAGCAAAAGTGTGATGTCAATGACATTTGTATACTTTGGCATAGCAAAATTGGAATGTCAAATATCAAATGGGTATTTCTTTTCTCTCTTTTATGCCCATGCATGATATGCTTAAAAAGAAAATATGCAAAGAAAATAAAAAGCAAAAAGGTTAAAAATGCTTTAAAAATGATTGCAAGCGTGTATTCTAGGAGATGTGTGAGTTATAGGATGTACCTCGAAGGTGATAGTTTCCATCAAACAGTTATGATTGTGTGTGAGTTGAAGTTATTTTCTCATATCTTAGATCGTCATAACATGTATACACATATGCAATCTTGCGATGTTTTTCACACACAACACGCAACATTCTTTGCTACTTTTGATACATGTGCAGGTACAATGTGATTTGGCCATCACAAAGGTTTTACATGTGCTTTTGTATGCTCACTAAACTGTCCTGACTTGTTTTTGAAATATAAAATTGGTTAGACTTGTTTAGTGTGTGTGTGTGTATTTTTGGGAGATCCATGTGCTTAAATTTTCATTGAAAGATGATTTTGAGAGCTTTTTATGTTGATTGGATCTTGGTTGAGGTGTATGTTAGATTGCATTCATGTCTATGTTTTTCACTTCTCGAAAAACTGTTTTTAAAAGCTGGTTCGACACCTCCTCAATACCTTGTTATCTGTCGAGCTTCTTAAGCCTATCGCAATCTCGACATATCCTCGACACTTGGTGGATCAATCGAGAAAGTTTCTGTCTCCTCGATAGCTTCTCGATACCTTGTCGATCAATCGAGCTTCTGTTCTTGGTTCTGGTGTTCATTCCTCGACACCTTCTCGACACTTTCAGCTGTCGATGTGCTTTTTCACGACACCTACCTCGACACCTATCTCGACACCTTTCGACACCTCAACAGTCAAGAATTAATGAGGCTTCTATATATAGCTCTGTCGCGATCAGAACTTCATTTCCTCGATCTCTCTCGATCTGTCCGCGGCTATTCATCTCCCAAATCATCTTTTCTCACTCAAAATCTCCTTTCCTCGTGATTTTCGGCCTTCCTTGCTTCAAATCACTTGGTAGGATCTCATTTTTCCTTCCTTATTCATGCATTTCATGTTTTGAATCTTAGGTTTTGGGGTTTTTGAAAATTTTTGGGGTTTTTCAAAATCAATGAGTTTTTCTTGAAATTTTGGGTTGGGTTTTCACTTAATTGTGTTCAAAATGTCATACATTGCATTTCATGTGCATTAGAATGATATTTACATGCATTTAGATGTGTGTTCTATGCTAGTAGGATTGGATTGGGCTGAGCCCATGATGCTTTTTAAGTTTGCATGTCACATGTTCATGCATTCCCCATGCATACGTACTTTTTGTTCAAATATATTTGATATTTGAACTGTTTTGGGACTTTTCTGATTGTCTCCCTCTCTATCTCTTTCTCATTGTGTTTACGTTAGTTGTGTCTATGGCACCTAAACGTAAGTCTATTCCGTCTCGGAACTCTCTTCGTTCCGGGGCATCGTCTTCTTTTGATCCTATTCCCTCGAAGATTCGGTTCCGTGATAAGGATGCCCGTAAAGCATTCTTGGAGAACTTTTCTCGACGAGGTGTTCATTCGGAACGCCAAGTCATTTTGGCGGACTTCGCCGACACTGACCTTCCCTCTGTCATTCACAGTAGGGGATGGGAGTCACTGTGTGACGTCCCGGTCACATGTCCTCTCGTGCTGATTCAGGAGTTTTACTCCAATATGCACTGGATTGATCGTTCAGTACCTCTTTTTCACACTCGCGTTCGAGGTACGTGCTTTGCTGTCACACCGCAGCTAGTTGCGGATGTGCTTAGGGTTCCTAGGATAGAGTTTTCTGATTGGGGTGAGCATCAGTAGACATCATGTAGACCTTTTGCTAAAGGTCCTAGATTTCTTAACATGGTGATGACTTTTGTACTCCATCCACTCTCTCACTACAACTCTATCACAAAGCCTTATGCTTGATTTTTGCTATCTCTTCTTGAGCATCTTACGATAGATTTTCTTTCTCACTTCATTTTCTCTATCATAAATGTTTATCTAGATTCGGTGTCCCGTGATAAGCTCATCTTTCCTTCCGCTATCACAAGGATCTTACGCCATTTTTCTATCCCTTTTCCTGTGTCCAACCACTTCACACACATTTCTGCCATAGATGCCGCTACCATAAAACGTAGTGAGGCTCAGTTTAGGTCGAGACAGACGGACTCCACTTCTCCCTCCCGTTCAGCTCCATTCAGATCAGCTCCATCTACATCTGCTTCTTCTATCTCTACCGACGATGTATCTCTTGGAGACATCATGGCGCAGCTGCAGTGCATGGATGCTCGCCTCGATACACTCTCCACTGAGTTGTATCAGGTGAATGTTCGTGTTGGTCGTATTACATGACGGCAGGCGACCATGGGTGGTTTTGCTTCTGAGGCCTCTCCTTCACCACCTCCTCTAGTCGTTGCTGATTCTGATGCTGAGGATGATGATGATGATGATGGTGATGACGATGATGCTTCGGATGATGATGATGGAGATGCTAGCTCTTCTGATGAGATGTCTACATGACACTCTACCCTATGTCTATATGACACTCTACCCTTTGTCACTCGTGACAAAAAGGGGGAGTAATTTTGGGTTATGAGAGTAGTCATCTTAGGGGGAGAGTTAGTATAGGATGTTGAGTTTATGAGGGATGTAGTGAGGTTTTGATGTATCTTTTCTTTTCTATTCTTTTTAGATGCATTGATCTTGTATACGAGGTCTTGTGACCAGTTTTACATACATTGTACTTATTTTTCTCTATATGTGGATGTATGTTTCTTTCACCTATCTCTTCATGTATTGTTTCTTCTTTATCTTTAGACACATGTTCTTTATACTTGTATGCAACCTAATTATCTCTGTTTCACACAAGATGCCTTGATGAATTTTGTTTAAAGTGTTTCAGAAATACAGGTTGTCAAAGTCTACTTGCCATAAACTCTCTTCTTGCAAAGTTTTTCAAGAGTTTGTGTTAGGATAGATTTTATTGTATTCAACAAGTGAATATGAGTTGAGTGATTTATAACTTCTCTCATATGTTCATTTGTTTGTTGTGATTTTGTCACGGATTGCCAAAGGGGGAGATTGTTAGGACATATGTGGTTCACATGCATGTTAAGAACATATGTCACACTTATTTATGTAAATTGGCTAATCCTTTGACAAAACACACTCTACTTGTAATTGGGTAGTTCTAGGTGTTTTTAATACTTCAAGAAACAAGATTTCAAGATCAAGTGTTGAAGTCATCAAGTCTGTCCAAGAAAAAACAAGCTGAAGTGCAATTTCATTAAAGCTCGACACCTGCTCGATAGCTCCTCGACACCTGTTATCTGTCGAGAATTAAAAAAATCAGATTTTCTATTCTGATTTCTTGGGATCCATGAATACATTTTTGGGTCTTCTTTTCTTCTAATCCTAAACATATAAAATGATTGGTTTAAGAGCCGTCATGATAGACACAAGTTGCAAAAGCATTTAGCAATCCTGGTTTAAGCAAATTGTGATCAAAGACAAAATTCTTGACCTAGTTCATCTTCTCAAAAGAAGTTGCTGTGTATTTGCACCAAAAGGTTTTGTAAGCAAACATCTTCCTGATCTTCATCGTGTATGATGAACTGAAGAACTTTGCAACCAACCTCTCCTTCTAAGTTGGTGTTTGAAGTCACGTACTGGGATCCGCGCATTTGATTAGTCACGTACTTGGGAGCCGTGCATTAAAGGTGGAAATTGTCACTACAGATCAAGTCCAATTGGGTATTGGGGTAAGGGTTTAACTGTAAGTTGGTAAGGTACTTGGGATTCCTTTACTTGTAACCACTTGATTTGATAATAGTGGAGTTTCGGGAGTGGTGACCTGAAAATCACCCGGTGGAGTTTTTGCCGTTAGGGTTTTCCCCATTCGTGAACAAATCACCGTGTTATTTATTTTCCGCTGCATATTTAGTTATTCGGTGATTTGTTTGTGCTGCCACGTGTTTGCATGATAAATTGATTAATTAATAATTTGGCTAATTAATTAATTGGTTTAATCACAAGGGGTCATTCAGTTTGTGGCCTATCAGCTTGGAACAACTACTATCCAAATACCAAAGACAAGAATCACATGCTTTTAAGGCAGTTGAAGCAGTATAATACACATAATTGTCATCACATGTAATTATACCAAGATGTTCAAGGAAAGACTTAACAAAAGCAACAAAAGATACAAACCAAAAGTAGACAAGATGGAACATTAGCAGTAAGAACTTCCAAGAATCCATGACAACAGGGGTCAAGGATCAACTCTTAGATCAAAGGATCTAAACACTAGAGCTAACCTACTCTG
The DNA here is from genome assembly GCA_023736055.1 of Quercus glauca. NCBI lineage: Eukaryota > Viridiplantae > Streptophyta > Magnoliopsida > Fagales > Fagaceae > Quercus > Quercus glauca. The sequence goes on from CM043318.1 coordinate 4,249,635, forward strand.
ATACCACTTGTGCGTTTTTAGACTCCTTAAACACAACTAGATTAATCCAATTATTTAGCCAAGTGATTAACTTTGGTAAATTATGCAGATCTAGGTTAATACAGATAAATCATATCATTGTAAAGTGTGGAAAATAAATAACACAACGATATGATAATTCAGGAAAACCAAACCAGTAAAAAACCTGGGGAGGATTAACCTAGCTATCCTCAAGGTAAAACAGATCTACTAGGAAAGAATTGAAGTTTACACAATAGCAATTTAGACCACTAACATCCTATTGCTACCTTAAGTAGGAAACTTACTACCACGACCACGTGACAGCTTAAAGTCCATGGACTACTTCTTTCTTAGATTCACAGCATCCACAAGTACTCCCACTTTTGTATCTTTAAGCTCTTAATGTAGCAATTGAATCGATCATTAAGCTCTTGACATAATCTTGATTCTTAATAACCCTAAGTATATGTGAAGGCAAACACCTTTAGATCTCACAAGAGATTCACATACATAGCATAAACAACAACTGCAACAACAGCAAAACGTGGTTAGGGTTTTTCCTTTTATATTTAAGGCAAAATATAAAACCCTATATGTCAAACAGGCTTGGGCTGAGTTGGAAAATTCTGCAGAAAAACAATCTACACGAGCTTCGATCAATCGAGTCTAATTTTCGATCGATTAAGTTAGGCAGATTTACACAGTAAATCCTGCAGTTTACTTGATTCCAACTTTACACACATACTTTGAGCAAGTCTAAAACAAGACTAAACGTTTTGATCATGGTTTGTCAATATTACAAAATGAAGTTTTAATACATTTAAATCTAAAATCTTAGAACCCAACAATGTTGATGCTCTAATAATAATAATAATAATAATAATAATAACAACAATAATATCTTTGGCAATATGGCACCCCTATAGAGCTTCCTATGGATTGTGATGTACTAATCCTCGAATAGTTGAATAAATTCCACTCTTTCAACCAAAAAAATAATTGCTGTCCAGCCACGAGCTTAAATGGCCACAGAAAAATATTAATGTAAGAATTGAAAAAACTCCCCTGCCCCCCTAAAAATATCCAAAGGTGAATGATTATGGGAGTTGTGTTGATGTTACTTTCTAGCAAAATAATTGTACAAAAAATATGATTTATGATGATTTCCGATTTCAATAATGAATAAGAATAAAATATCTTTTCAACCCGTCATGTCAAACGGCCTGTAGACTGTGAATTTAACATTTCTCGTACAGTACAGTTGTGATAAAGTTTTTGTTTGATTACATAAAATTTATTTATTAAGGTTGGAAGACCGTGTGACATGATCCCATTGAGAGATTAAATCAATGAATAATCGTGTGTTTTTGAGAAGTCTTATCATGTTTGGTGGCTTATTGATTTAAAAATAAGATAGAAGAAGACTTTAAACAAATAATTTGAATCTTAGCATGTATGATAAGTCAATTTATATACTTAGGTAGTAGTTATTTTCTTCCTCTCCTTAAGAAAATAAGTTATCTCTAAATACTATTAACTCAAAAATTATACATTTAAATGCAGTACTTAACTGTTAATTACATGACACACATTTATTGGTTGGAAGAATCGGTGGCATTTATGTTTCTATGTAATTAAGAACCAATAATTTCTCGAATAAGTGAGAAATCAAACAGTTCTTAAAAATAATTTAAGAAAAAAATATTACGAGTTTAGACAAGAAAATTAGTTGGATCAGCACTTAAACAATATTATGATAAAATTATCATTCTGATGGAGAATGTCGTACATCCTTTCCCAGCCCACAATTTCTAATAAAGACTATGCTTATCACATCACTGATATAGTATATTATCTCATACTTGCTTTGTATGTACTAAGAAAATACTGAGAGCACTCCCAGATGATAGGAGTGCTAGTATTGTATAATTTATTTTTTATTGGATTATTTTGATTTAAAACAAGTTGGGTAAGAAGTGAGTATATGTATTTAGAAAGGATGAGAAAAAACTACACCACACGTACACTTGAGCTGGGAGATAATTATCTTGGTGAGTTCATGAATTGATGCTAGAAGATAGAAATTGTTGGATGTCTTTGTCATGGGTTGGTGGTTCTTGTGTTTGATAAATTAGTAGTAGACAAACGGAATAAATGTTATTAGGAATAACAAAAGGAAGGTTCAAGAGTACGCCATTTTTTTTTTCAAATTTTGTTTCTTGATATATATATATATATATATATATATATATATATATATATATATATCATTTCTTGATATGATATAATTTTAAATTTATAGCATCCACTCTATGGTCAATATATCAATTATAAAAATTAAACTCTAAATTTCTTATTCGATAACAGTAGATTTTATCAATTGAGTTAACTAGATAATGAGAAAGTTTAAGAATAACTATTTTCTTAGCCAGTCATTATGTTCAACAAAGTGTGCTCTTTTGTGTGCGTAAACAAAGCAAAAATTATACTATAATCTTATTGTTAGGGTTTTAGGCCCCGGTTATCACAAACTTAATCAACTTTAACTAAATAATTAATTATTTATGCTCTTGATTAAATTAATTAACATATCACACAAGCACAAATCACATAGACGAAATAAAATGATAACTAAGAAAAATCAATGAAATTGTCTATTTAACAATCAAAAACTTGAGGAAGATTTAACTTAAATAATCCTCAAGGCAAAATATCCATTAATAGAATTAAAATTTGTACTGTAGAAAACCCTAAATCTACTACTACCTTATATAGTACAAAACACTATCCTCTCGTGTCTTCAAAAATGTGTTCTAGGGTTTGTATATATATATATATATATATATATATATGTACTTAAGATTCATCAAAACCTTATTTTAAATGGCTGAGAAAATAAGCTGAAATTCCAATCAATGCAAATTTCAATTGGTCAAGATGTGCATTTCGGCTAGTCGAGATTAGTGACTTTTGACTTGTCAAGCCTGCAATCGAAACGTAATATTCCAGCACTCTATTTTCTTCATTCTTGAGTTTTCACTTGTTCTGAACTTAATTTATCTTGTTTCAATAATTAATTCAACACTGTTCAATTAGACAAATTAAGTTCTAAATGGTTACAATGGTTCATGGTTGCGAATTTAAAAATATAGGCTTTACACTTAGGACAAAGACGATATTTTATAGTATCAACTTCAAAGTTTCTGTTTTGTTTAAAAATAAATAAATAAAAAGGTTCAACTTGGTGTTCAATGTTCTTCGAAAGCAGTGCATGTTGACTCATAAAGACCTTGGCATGATACATTAATAATACAATATTTGTTGTAAATGCTTTATTTTTGTTCTAGCATCTATTATGAACAATGACCCTTTACGAATACATTTAATTGAATCGCACAGAGACAAGAGGATAATTGTAGAATGGTCAGTAGAGTCTGCCATGCATGCCAGCTAGCTACAACATTATTCTATAAATATTAAATCGAACCAGAATTTAAAAAACTGTAGTTGATCTTTCTAAGATCAAAAAAAGTATTAGGAAAATATTTATATTCATTATTTCAAACAAATATTCATAATTGATGAAAAATGTATAAATTTTAACGTATAAAAGTAGCTGAAAAAAAAAAAAAAAAAAAAAAAAAAAAGAGGGATGCATGACAATCAAAACCCATACAGTATTTTTCCAAGGTTAAGTAATGAGTCATACATAGACATAGATGCTACAATATTATTCCAAGATTAAGTAATGTGTGATATGTGTCATACATAATTCATCAAAAAAAAAAAGAAAAAGATATGTGTCATACATAGATGCTAGACGTGGCATACAATTTTAGACTCTCACCTCTCCTTAGCCTAAAAACACTATAAAAGCCTTTATTCATTCACATTTCTTTTACTCCAATTCAGCCTTTTCATAAACATAGTTCCAAATGGCCGATTCAACACCACTTCTCTGCCAACCCAACTCGGCCGAGTCACAAAGCACCACCCCACCTCTAGAGAAATACCATCCATCCCTTGATTCAACCATTGAACGGTGTATAGGAGTATTTGGGTGGGCCCAATTCTTCCAAACTCTACTTGTATCATTGGCATGGCTATTTGATGCTCAACAAACATTCATCAGTGTTTTCACTGATGCATACCCAGCATGGCACTGTACTACTCATCAACATGGTTGCAACTCGGTCTCCAACATTTGCTATCTTCCAAAAGATTCATGGGCATGGGATTGGCCTTCCTATACATCAATCATATCAGAATGGAAGTTAGAATGTTCTTCTTCCATTGTCACTGGCTTGCCTGCATCATCTTTCTTCATGGGTTGCCTAGTGGGTGGATTCGTTCTTGCCACACTTGCTGATTCCTCACTTGGTCGCAAAAACATGATCTTTCTTTCATGCCTAACCATGTCCCTATCTTCTTTGCTTACTGTCTTCTCCACCAACACATGGGTTTACTCAGCTTTAAGATTGATTTGTGGGTTTAGCCGTGCAACAATTGGAACTTCTGCACTTGTGTTAACAGCTGAACTTGTGGGTAAAAGGTGGCGAGGCCAAGTGGGCGTGATGGGATTCTTTTGTTTCACATTTGGCTTCTTATCACTACCAGCTATAGCTTATTTGAATAGAGGTTCATCTTGGAGATCTCTTTATTTATGGACTTCTATCCCAGGAATATTTTATTCTATGCTGGTTAACTTCTTTGTTCGTGAGTCTCCCAGATGGCTCTTTGTGCAAGGACGTAAAGAAGAAGCGGTAGCCACGTTGAAAAGCATTGCAACACCTAGCCATGGTAGTTGTTTAACTTGGAGCTTCTCTGAGGTTTCGTTTCAGGAAGAAAGATGGAATAATGGGAATGTTTTCTCGACTATAAAGATGTTGGTGCAGAAAAGATGGGCTTTCCGAAGGTTGTTGCCGGTTTTGTTGATAGGTTTTGGGATTGGAATGGTGTACTATGGCATGCCATTAGGCCTAGGAAACTTGTCATTCAATCTCTACTTGAGTGTCACATTAAATGCCTTATCTGAGATACCATCTTCATTGATCACTATCTTGCTTATAGGTAAGTTGAACAGAAAATTTTCTGTGCTTGCTTTCACTACCCTTAGTGGGATTTTCAGTATTATTTCTGCTTTAAAAGGTGAGGTGTGGACAAGATTGCAGATTGGACTTGAGCCAGTATCCTTCTTCAGTTGTTGTACTGCGTTAAATATATTACTCATATTCACAATAGAGCTGTTCCCTACTTGTGTGAGGAACTCAGCAACTTCATTGGTGAGACAAGCAGTTGTGTTTGGTGGTGTGTTTGGTCCGATGCTAGTAGCTGAAGAGAGAAGAGATGGAGTTTCATCCTATGGGGTGTTTGGGTGGGTAATAGGCTGTTGTGGGCTGTTTGCAGTATTTTTACCGGAGACAAGAAGTAGAGCACTTTGTGATACAATGGATGAGGCAGAACGCAAAGAGAAGGTAATTTGTAATGGTGAAGGTGATCTTTTGGCTTAATTAGCTTTTGGTTATCTCAAATTATGTAAAAATTATGTGCAGTGATTGGTCAAAAATGTTAAGATAAATAACATTTATCTTTCATCAGATTGATTTTTGTGTGTGTGTGTGTGTGTGTGTGAAGAATTTCATAAGATTGATTTGGTTGTATCTTTTCTTCTTCTTTTTTCTTTTTTTTTTTCTTTTTTTTCTTTTAATTTCTTTTCTTAGTGCATGTGAATTTGGCCCGGATTTTAACCATATAAAAAGGAAATACAAATTCTCTCTTTTTAAAATTGTATTTATTTATTTATGTTTTACTATGTGAATAACGTGTAAGTTTATAAGCATCATGTGCATAAACCTTTCAAAAACATCATTTGTTCATCTCAAATTGAAATGTCTACTAAAATGATGTATTGTCAATATCATATTTTGTAAATAGTGTGAAGACATAAATATATGAAATAGCAAATAAGTAAAATTTTTCAAACAAAGCACTCACATTCTTTTAGAATTGGTGATGAATCTTACAACAAGATTGTCTCTATTTTACTTAAAATAAAGAGAATTCATTTCATTATTAAAAATTTATTTTATTTTTAAAATGTAGCAGTATACAAAATATTGCGTCACTTAAAAATTATAAATGGTGTGACACTACATTATAGCATTAAATCAACTTATTTATAACCTTTATCATGACAGGTTATTACCAATGCTAAAATTTCAGACATGAGTATATAGCTTTGGTAAAGTTGGGAAAAAACATTTGGCAATCCATTAAAGCATTGTGAGGGGTGTGAACTTTATATTAGTTTTTACAAAGGTTATTTTCTTCGTCCTTAAAATTAATTTGTAAAGATTTTTTAAAAATAGTTTTTAGACAAAAATAGGGATTTTATTTTTTATTTTTTATTTTTTAAAGTTTAAGGATAGAAAGTGAAACATTTCCAACAATTTAGGAATGAAAAAAAACTTTTCAATTGTTTAAAGATAAAAAATGAACCATTTAAATTAAGTTTCAGCAAGAAAAAAAATTTCGTAAAATTTAAGGATCAAAACAATATTTTTGGCTTATTATTTACTTTTGTGTGTAAAAATGCCTTACCCTGCTTAATCTACACTGCCCCCCTAATTTTTCTTGCTTCAAAGAGTTGATAGGGACGGGTTTTGCTTCGCCGCCGCCCCCCCCCCCCCCCCCCCCCCCCTTTGGGTTCCTAATGTATATATAAATATTTAATTTTTTCATATATATATATATAATTTATTTTTATATCATGAATATAATTTATTTATATTTATATATTTTTTATTACCATATCCAGAACACTTCTCTCTTAGTCTCTCTTAGTACTCTCAGGGTCACCATTTTTCTTTATGCTTCATCTTTGTTTTATCAGCGTTGAAACCAGCTCTTTAAGATTAGTAAAACATCTCAAATATGTTTCAAACCTGATTTCTCCTTCTACCTCACCTGAATAGAGGAGGATGCACCAATGGTTTGATTCTGCCTCGCCCCATTCCATCCCTACTTAGTATTGTTTATTGTTCGTGGTTATCTAATTTGATGTTGTTGAATTTTATGCCCAAAGATCTCACCTTTCATCAAATTAATTGTTCCATTTTCAGTTATTACAACTTAGGTGTTTTCTCATCAGAGAATTTCCTAACTTGCAACATATAAATTCAAGTTAATTGTGCTTTAAGTCATAGCCTAGTAATATTCGCATCTTTTGAGAAATTTAAGTATCTAATTTTCTCTCTCCATTCACCACTATAATAATTATAATATATAATAAATAAATAAATAAATAAAAAAGGGCGAGAATGATGATTGGAGTCGTGTTGATATTATCCTAGCAAAATAGTTGAACGAAAATTGTGATTCATAGTGACTTCACTTGTTTTTTCTTTCCTTTGTGCTTAATGTGTAAAAAGGATTTGCGTGCAAATGGGGTTCTGGTTTCTGAATATATAGAATCGCAATAAACCAATTTGTCTCAAACTCTCAATCACTTCCTTGAATGAAGCAAATAATTTATTATACATCAGTTTTGGTTTCCCTTAGACCTTGTCACCCATGGAAAAAGGTGAAAAAAAAAATTAAGGAATAATAACAAAGTTTCTTTTTCAACCCTCATATCGAACGGATTTGACCGTGAATTAACATTACTCATACAATATAATTGTGGTAAGGTTTTTGTTAGATTACATTAAATTTATTTATTGTGTTGGAAGGCCATGTAACATGATCCTATTGAGGGATTAAATCTATGAAAAAGCATGTGTTTGAGAAGTCCTATGTTTGGTGGCTTATTTACATTGCTACATATAGTTATTATTTTCTCCCTCTCCATTAAAATGAGTTATCAAAATCCTAACTAACAAATCATATATTTAAGTGGAGTACTTATAAGGGATTTGTTAATTACATGATTGGTTGGAAAAATCGGTGGCATGTTTCTTTGGAGGACTACATTATTACCTGAATGAGAGATTAAAAAGCTCTTAAAGTATTTAACAAAAAATAATAGTAATTTAAATTAAAATGACACATACCTTTGACATGTACTTCTTAGAGATGGCACCTAATTACTCTTTTTCAAAGTCACCATTTATTGTAGTCCCATTTTTTATTTTTTGAAATTGTAGGGGTCACGTTTCAGCGGCCTAGGCCCAATGAGTGTGGGGTCGTGGGTTAGTGAACCCAATGCAATGAATTTGTAGAGAATAGGTCAAAGAGTTGGGCTCTAATCAGCGTTATAACAATCGAATTAGGTTCGTAAGACAATCATGCAAGGAAAAATACATATAAGGTTCAATTTACGTGTTGTCGGAGGAGGTCAATGTTCTTACAGACTGAGGGAAAGGATTACAAGTGTTGTTCTTCCTATTACAGTGTTCCCTTTTTAATTCTTCAACCCCCCCACCCATGGAGGGTCTTTCTCATTATATAAGTCCCTTTTGGTGATCCTGACCTTACACCTATTGATCATCCGGACCTCCACTTGAGTGTCTGTCCCATCAGACACCCCTTCTGGCCCTTTGTGAGTTGCGGTGGCCAAGAAAATACTGTTCAGAAGTCTTCTCCACATAAATGCGGCCAGAAAAACAGCTGCAATGCATTTAATACGGAGATAACAGCTTTTCCTTTAGATATTCTTGTGTCTCCTTCCATCTCGTGGGCTCGTGTGGCATGCTCCTGACACCGGTGCCCCCATTGAGTTCATTCTTGTTGTTGGAACGTGCAAAGGAATGGTGTTAATCTTTTCCGAGGAGGACTTTCTCCACGGACCATCCATTTTTCCTTTCTTGTTTATAAGGCGCTGAGTTGGAATGCCCCTCCACCTATTTGTCTCTCCTCAGACTTACCAGCGATCTTGGGTAAGGCTTAAGGCCCAGTGTACCATCCTTAGGCCTCGTCCCTATAATAGCCCCTCAAAACCTTAGTTTTTCCTTCTCATCCGAGGAGAAAAAGTGGGGTTTTGATCTGTAAGAGACAAGACCACTTACTTCTTCGGTTTACACATGTCAGAGTGCCATTTTTCATGCTTCATAACTGCTTCTAGCGCTTCGAGGTCTGTGAATCGTCATTTATTGCTCCAGGCGGCACCTTGTTCCCCCCATCCAATGGTAAGGCGCATATCCTACGGTGGATATTTTCTTCTAGAATTTTGAAAGGGGTTATTCCCGCTCCTTTTCTCCCTTTATATAAATCCTTGAGGGGGCTCATTTCTCTTTTTACTTCATGAATTTTCAAACACTCCAGAGAACTTAGTGCTCTAACTCACAAAATATCCTAGATTCCTAAGCCTCCACAACTCCTCCTTTGAGAAAGTTTTAAGGGATCCTTTTTACAGGATCAGTGTTGGCTTTCTTGTTCTTGTAAGTCTCTGCCTCTCTGAATTTCCTTTCCCTTCTCGGCCAGTCTCCTCGGCCCTTCTGGTTCTTGTCTTCTTTACTTATACTTTCCAGTCGTTTTTCCTAAAGTTGTCCAAATGGGTAGATTCGAGAGTTTAGTAGACTCCCCTGCCAAAATAGAAGCCTTTAAATAGAGATTCCACATACCCTAGGAGGTTGGTCTGCGATATTGTTCTCCGGAGCAAATCGTTACACATAGAGAGACTGGGGAGGTCGTTATCCCCATAATAGCCTTCTTAGAATGAGTGATGACCCTTCCTATGGGTAGGGTAACTCAGGATTACCTTATTAATCATAGGTTGTGCCCCCATCAGTGCGTTCCTAATATGTTTAGGATTCTGGGCTACGTCGATGCCCTTAACGAGCATCTTAGGTTGGGACTTACATGGCATGACGTGGTCCACATGTACGAGTGCAACTCACAAGCCGACGAAGGGTTTTACCTCAAGTCTAGGTCGGCCATTGTCAGGCTTATTTCGTGCCTCCCCAAGTCCAATAAAGGGATGAAAGATGACTACCTCATCGCTGTAGGGGCATGTCATGATGGTTGTCACTGCCCGACCCAAGAGAGAGAAAGACAGGTGGGGTGCCTTAGAATTAGGTTTTACAGTACAAAACTTAGATTTTTTACCCTACCCATGTCCTTCATTTTGCTTTCTTTGGATAACGGAATTTAGTGCTTTGACTGTGTTTGGTCTTCTAATAATTTTTGCAGATAGGAGGCTGGTTGCTCCTCGACTCAGTCTTACGAATGTTGCGGCACTCAACTACTTACTCTGATTGGAGATTTTTGTGAGTGAGGACCGACAACTAAGGGTCATGCACTTGGTCCTAGATTTTGATCCCATCTCCAAGATTTTTCAAGAGGTCATACACACCATCCGAGCTAGTGACCCTCGGATAAATCGTATCGACGTGTCCAAGCCGGACTTCTTGGCACAGGATGACCTTCCACTAGTTAGACTACCAAGACATCAAATTCCTCCTTCGCTCACAATACCTTTACAACAAATTCCCCCCAGTGCAGCAATTGCAGAGGAAGAGGAAGTTGCCTCCTCGCGTCTATCGTTGGACGAGGAGATAGACCGGTTTCAATTTGAATCGGAGGGGGCGCCAAAAAAACCAATGGAGCTCTCAGATTCCAAGACAGAGTCTGACAAACTTTCCACTGCTCGTCTCCCAAAGCAAATCGTTACTCGGGTTAATTCAAACTCCGAGGAAGGAGTAATGGAGCAGCAAAAGAAGAGATCGAGTTTTAGGGGTTTGATGGCGAGTAGAAGCAAGGGGGTAACTCCGACAGACACTCCCAAGGCCTTGGTTCCCGCTAACCTTCCTCCTCCTCCTCTTCTTCCCGCCAACCTCAAACTGCGTGCTGACCCTAATCCGAAAAGGAAGAGGCCCGTGCAAGAGCTGGAAGAGGGGGAGGTGCCCCTTCAAAAGGGTACAAAGTAGCAAAAAACTAAGGATCTGAAAGACAGAAGATCCAAGTCTATAGATAGCAGGGACAACACAGAGGTCTGCTGTCAACCACGCACGTAGGCCCTTGTGATGGAGATGGACGGGGCTCCTATCCCTTATGACTCTTCCATAAGGGAATCCAGCAGGGGGCACGCTACTTACTTGGCCCAAGCCTTGGAGAAGCCTCTCCTCCTCCCTAAGGATATGGAGGCCCTCAGGCGGACAAAGCAACCGGATCTCTTCATGTCTTTAAAGAAAGACCTCGCTGTGGTGAGTGAGCTTCTAACTTGTACATGTATGTTCCTTTCACATACAAGTATTAACTGTTTTGCCATTTTCATGCAGGTCACTCAGCAGGTCTATGGTGCTGAAGAATGGGTTCGAGGTGCCCATTACAAGCTTGAGGTCGAGTTCCAATCTTGGAGCGAAGTCGAGAAGGCGCTTGGGGGAGAAAAAGAGGAAAGGGCTTGGCTGGCCGAGAAGCTGAAGGACGCAGAGCATAAGCATTCTAGCGCTCTAGCAAGGTTGAAGAATGCTGAAGCCTAGGCTAAGGACCAGCAGAAGCAGTTGTATACATTAGAGATTAACTTGGCCACCCAGAAACAGTTGGTCCTAGACCTCAGGGCCGAGTTGCAGAGGATTAGGGATGCAGCAAAGGAGGTAGCCCAGATGGCCAAGGAAGATACTGAAGCTGCTGTGACCGTAGCCTATGAACGCAAGGTGGACGAGACAGAGAAAATGCTAGCTGAGTAGGTGGCAGAAGTGTGCAGGGACTACTGCACTATGTCTTGGACAGAAATGCTCAATAGTGCGAGGGTCCTTGTTGACTCTGACTTGAGAAAGGCTGAGAACGTGTATTTCCTCAAACATATTTGAGAAGTTCTAGCCGATCTCCCTCCAACCACTGCTCTTCCCCTTTCGATTTCTAAGCAAGCCCTTAATGCCCCAACCCCTGCTGTGGGTACTAAGGTCCCCTTAGTGGAGGCTAGGAAGGGTAAAGAGGCCCTCCCTTCGGACAAAGGTACCCCTTCTGAAGACAACATTCCTATCAAAGACATGGTCTCCCAAGCCAAGGCAGCCGAGTCTAAAGCTATTAATTCCAAGAAGGGAGCTCTTCCTCCGTTGAAGTCATTTTTTTTTTTTTTTTTTTTTTGTTGTGTATATTTTGTGCAGTAGTATTGTCACCATTAATTTTGTTATGGTTCCCACCACCGTATGTAATGATACTACTTTTTGATCATTGAATGGAACTCTCTTTTAATTTCTTGTGTTTTTGTTTTTCATACTTTTGGGATCATTGTCGTCTTAAGCAATTTTATTCTGTGACCAGTCTAGCTGTAGCAAATATTAACAGCAATTTGTACTCAGACAAGTAATACAAGAATTTACACTTGGACAGATAACCCAAGAATTTTAACTTGGTTAAATAACTTAAAAACTTTCGCCTGTACAGAGCTGCCAATTTGAAGATTTGGTTATAACTTAGTGAAAAACGAACAAGTATCATGAACTGTTTGAACACTTAGGAAAGATGCCAGATTGATAGAATTTTGATTTAAACACTTTATAAAAATTTGTAATAGAGTGTTAACCTTCCCACATCAGCTAGTTCGAGGACTACAAGCCTGATAGAATTTTGGTTTCAACACTTATAAAAATTTGTAACTTAGTGCTAACCTTCCCACATCAGCTGGTCCGAGGACTGCAAGCCTGATACCTGATAGAGTTTAGATTTAAACACTTATAAAAATTTGTAACTTAGAGCTAACCTTCCCACATCAGCTGGTCCGAGGACTGCAGGCCTGATAGAGTTTTGATTTGAACATCTATAAAAATTTGTAATTTAGTGCTAACTTTTCCACATCAGCTGGTCCAAGGACTGCAGGCCTGATAGAGTTTTGGTTTAAACACTTATAAAAAGTTGTAACTTAGAGCTAACCTTCCCACATTAGCTAGTCAGAGGACTGCAGGCTTGATAGAGTTTTGGTTTAAACATCTATAAAAATTTGTAACTTAGTGATAACCTTCCCATATCAGCTGGTCCGAGAACCGCAGGCTTGATAGAGTTTTGGTTTAAACACTTATAAAAAGTTGCAACTTAGAGTTAACCTTCCCACATCAGCTGGTCCGAGGACTACAGGCCTAATAGAGTTTTGGTTTCAACGCTTATAAAAATTTGTAACTTAGTGCTAACCTTCCCACATCAGCTGGTCCAAGGACCGTAGGCATGATAGAGTTTTGGTTTAAACACTTATAAAAGAAGAAAAACCAGAAACACAATGCCTTTGTACAGCAAATGAACGTTTTCGATAGAGGAGACTTTCATTAACTAGTAATAATACCTTTTTAGGTTGTTTACATTCCACGAGAATGGTATTACATGCTCATCTAAGTCCTTTAAAAAATATGCTCCTATGCCGGCCACAGAGATGATGCAGTATGGTCCTTCTCAGTTTGGTCCTAACTTTTCCCATGGTGGATTCTTTGTAGTACCTAAGACCTTCCTCAACACCAAATCACCAGGTGCTAATGGTATTAGCTTCATATTGGCGTTATAGCCCTGTTTGAGTTTATGTTGATAATATGCCAATTGAACCATTGCATTTTCCCTCTTTTCTTCAATCAAGTCTAAACTCTTTTCTAGCAATTTGTTGTTAGTGCTCGGATTGAAGGAGCTGGTCCTCAATGTGGAGAAGCCAGTTTCCAAAGGTATAACAGCTTCAGCCCCATAAGTATTTAAAAAGGGGGTTTCCCGGTTGATCTGCGAGGTGTGGTCCGATATGTTTAAAGGACATACGGCAGCTCCTCTACCCACTTTCCCTTAACGTCATCCAGCCTTTTCTTGAGTCCATTAACTATAACTTTGTTGGTGCCCTCGGCTTGCCCGTTTTCTTGAGGGTAGGCTGTGGTAGAATATCTATTTGTAATTCACAGGTCACAGCAGTATCTCCTGAAGGATTTGCTATTGAATTCGAGGTCATTGTCTGAGACGAGGGTGCAAGGGACTCCAAATCGTGTAACAATGTTCTTTCATACAAACTTCTTGACATCCACATCCCTGATGTTTGCTAAAGGCTCGACCTTGACCCACTTAGTGAAATAGTCCATGTCGACCAGTAGGTATCTCTTGTTTTCAGCTGCCTTAGGCGCGAATCTTTGGCATTAGTCGCACTTCTTTACGTATTCTTGTGCTTCTTTTTTGCATACCGGGCCACCAATAGCCTTGAGTGAGGGCTCTGTGTACCAAAGATCTGCCTCCGGTGTGGCTCCCGCAAATCCCTTCATGTAACTCCTCTAGAAGCAACTCTGTTGCCTCGGGGTGTACGCATAGCAAGTATGGCTCAGAATATGAGTGCTTGTATAATTTCTGGTCCTCGGACAGCCAGAACTGAGGAGTCTTTCTTCGTATCTTCTCTGCTTTGATATTTCCTCGGGAAGGGTGTCTTCCTTTAGGAACAGTGCTATGGGGTCCATCTAGCTCGGCCCCACCCTGACATGATGGACATGAATCGCTTTCTCGTTCATTCCCGCAGGCTTGCATAGGTCCTCCAAGAGGATGACCCGAGGTAAGCTCTACATCGAGGACGTTGCGAGTGTGGCCAGAGAGTCCACATCGGTGTTTCCACTTTTGGGGACGTGCAACAAGTGGAAAGACTCGAATTCTGACTGTTTGCGCCTAACCTGGCCCAAGTACTCTTGCATTCTTTCATCCCTCGCCTCAAACTCTCCTTTCACTTGGCCGACGACTAATCTCGAGTTAGAGAACACCTCTATTGCCTTTTTGCCCATTTTTCAAACCATGGTTATTCCCTTTAGCAAAGCCTCATATTTGGCTTCGTTGTTGGTGGTCGAGAAACCCAATCTAAGTGATTTCTCAATAATAATCCCTTCAGGGGACATTAGCACTAACCCCACTCCGAACCCCTTTTGGTTTACTACACCGTCAGCGTGAACTTTCTATGATAGAAGTCCCTGCTGGATGATCACGCCAACTGATTTTCCATCCATGTGTTGTGCCTTTGTTTCTTCCTCTGATGGCGATTTGGCAAACTCGGCCACTAGATCCGCCAGGACTTGGCCCTTGATGGAGGTGCGAGGCATCTATTTGATGTCAAAAGCCCCCAGGATTGTGGCCCATTTGGCGATCTTCCCAATATAATCAGCACTTCGGAATAGGGCTTTGAGCGGAAGCTAAGTCAGGTGTTAGGACATATGTGGTTTATATGTTAAGAATATATGTCATACTTTTATGTAATTGGCTAATCCTTTGACAAAACGCACTTTACTTGTATTTTGGTAGATTTAGGTTGTGTTGAAATACTTCAAAAAACCATGTTTCAAGATCAAGTATTGAAGCCTTCAAGTCCGTTCAAGAAAACAAGCTGAAAGTGCAGATTCATTAAAGCTCGACAGCTACATCTATCGAGCTTCAGTAAAGCTGTTCAAGCCTGTAGCTCGACACCTGCTTGACAGCTTCTCGATAGCTTCTATCTGTCGAGGTTTATAAAATCAGAATTTCTGATCTGATTTCTTGGGATCCGTGAATGTGTCTTTGGGCCTTCTTTTCTCCTAACCCTAAACATATAAAAGGATTGTTTTAAGAGCCAAAAAAGAGTTCACAAGTTGCACAAGCATTGAGCAAACTCTGTTCAATCAAATTGTGACTGAAGATGAAGTTTTTAACCTAGTTCATCTCTTCTAAAGAAGTTGCTGTGCATGTGCACCTTTGGGTTTTGTGACCAAGCATCTTCTTGATCTTCATCATGTGTATGAACTGAAAAACTTTGCAGCCAACCTTTCTTTCTAGTTGGTGATTGAAGTCGCGTACTAGGATCCGTGCAAACTGGTTAGTCACGTACTTGAGAGCCGTGCATCAAAAGGGAGAACTGTCACTACAGAACAAGTCAAATTGGGTATTGGGGTAAGGGTTCAACTGTAGGTTGGTAAGGTCCTTAGGATTCCTTTACTTGTAACCACTTGTTGTGATAATAGTGGAGTTTCAGGAGTGGTGACTTGAAAATCACCCGGTGGAGTTTTTGCCGTTAGGGTTTTTCCCATTCGTGAATAAATCACCATGTTATTTATTTTCCGCTGCATATTTAGTTTATTGGTGATTTGTTTGTGCTGCCACGCAATTACATGTTAATTAACCTAATTAATAAATTTAGTTAAATTAATTGGTTAATTAATCACAAGGGGTCAATTCGTTTGTGACTTATCAAGTAGTATCAGAGCAAGCACACTCTGATTAGGATTTAATCTTTGCTGTGTTTGATCCATTGATCCCTGTTTGTCATGGATAGAGGACAGTCGTTAATTATACCTTCTTTATTTGATGAGACTAACTATGCATACTGGAAAGTACACATGAGAGCTTTTTTGTAGTCTTTAGATGAGAAGGTATGGTAAGCTGTTGAGATTGGCTGGACTAAGCCAAAGGAAGCGCCGGCCGATTGGGATGATGCAAAGATCAAGGCGGCTAACTTCAACAACAGGACATTGAATGCATTGTTCAGTGCAGTCACCAATGAGGAATTTAAGAAGATATCCTTAACTGAAACTGCTAAAGAGGCTTGGACCATTCTCCAAACAACCTATGAGGGAACCAAGGCTGTCAAAGATTCAAAATTTCAGAGGCTCACTACAAGCTTTAAAGAAATAAAAATAGAGGAGGATGAGTCATTCGATGAGTTCTATGCCAAGCTCAAGGACATAGTGAACTCAGCCTTCAATCTTAGGGAAACCATCCCTGAACCCAAAATTATGAGGAAAGTGCTCAGATCTCTACCCGAGAGATTCCATGCCAAGATTACGGCGATAGAAGAATCAAAGGATATTGACAAGATTCCTTTGACTGAGTTGGTTGGAAACTTACAGACCTACGAGCTAGGGTTATCAAGGATCGGCAAGTCGGGTAAAGGCAAGAGTATGGCACTAAAGGCCAAGAGCAGTGAGATAGACGAGTCTTCAGATGATGAAGATTCAAAGATGAAGTCCTACATCACCAGGCAGTTCAAGAAATTCATGAAGAATGCCAATGGAAAGGGCTTTGACAAAGACCACAGACAATCCAGTTCTTCTTAGTTTAAGAGCCAAGACAAAGGGAAGAAGGATGCAAAGGAAGGTGGTTAGTACACTGTTCCCGCAGGACCTAAATGCTTTGGGTGTCATGGGTTCGGACACATGAAAAATGAGTGTCCTACATATCTGAAGAGCATTGGGAAGAGCAATGCACTTGCCGCAACCTTGAGTGACACTGAGCTTGAAGATGATTCCAATAGTAAGGATGACGGAATCCTAAATGCCTTCCCTACTACAGTCAATCCTACTGAAGGGATTGTTGATGAAGTGGAAGAAGAAGAAGAATTGGTGGACTCTAAGTGTGAAAAGATGGATGACCAAGATGATATCCATTTAGCCTATGAAAAACTATACAAGCTGTTTGAGAAACACGAGAAACTCTTTAACCTGACCACCAAGAAGCTCAGTGATGTGGAACTTGATCGTGAAGAGTTGTCCACGAAGTTTGATGAGGCAAATCAGAATATTGGAGTGCTGAGGTTCGAGAACAATTTCTTAGCTGAGAAGACCAAGAAGCTTGAGGCGAAGCTATTTCAGGTTAGAGCTCAGTTGGAGAGGACCTCGAGTGCAAAGCTTGATGAGATGCTTAGCATTCAGAAATCGGCTTCAGATCGAACAGGTTTAGGGTATGATCTTTCTTCCTCTAATATTGCTTCTACTAGTGCTACAGTTTTTGTTCCTCCTGCTAATATTGTTAAAATTGAGAACACTGATGTTAAAACAGAATTAGCTGGTGAAAACTTAAGCAATGGTAAATCTATCCTAGGAGCACCCCCTAAGCTAGATAAGAAAGATGCTAAAAACCCTAGGGCAAAGAAGGTTAACTCTCAAAAGCCCAAACAGAAGAAGCAACATCTTTGTCATCATTATGGTGTTGCCGGTCATACTCGATCAAACTTCTATAAGTGGTTAGCCACTCAACAGAGCAACAGCGTGATAGCATCTAGAAGCCAAAATCAGCTTCAATCCTCTCTTGCTTCTCTTGGAGATCTTCTGAAAGCCCTTATATTCCTTTCAAACTTGAACGGGTTCAATTCTTCCCCATTGCCGCTGGTTCAAGGTTTCAACCAAAGGAAAGGTTCTTCCAAGGTGTGGAAGAAAAAGGACTCTAAGTGATTAAATCACTTTCTTCTATCTTCTTGTTTTGTTTGTTGCATTACTTGTTTGTTTTGCTTTTATTTTGAGTCAGTCTAGTTTATGCTTTTCATTGATAACATGTTTTTGTTTGTTTATTTTTCAGTTTTTTTATTTATTTTGTTTTTGATAAAATAAAAAAAATTTTGAAAAATCAGAAAAATACAAAAACAGTGTGTGTTTTGTGTACATTGGTACTTGTGTACCTTGGATGGTCATTGAAACAAAGTTTTCTAAACTTTGTATCTTTTGTAGCTTAGATGAGCATCTTTATGCACAACTAAGCAAGTGAGCTTTGTGGCTCTTGTTTGTGATGAGTAAGACTAAGTTATCTATTAAACTTAACACTCGTATCACTCTTTTTGACGGGTAGGACTAGAAAATCCTAAGAGAAAGGTATAAATAACCATCTTACCACTATTGCCCACCAATCATGAATGACACCCGTATGCTTCAACATAGCAAAAGTGCAATGTCAATGACATTTGTGTGTTTCAGCGTAGCAAAATTGGAATGTCAAATATCAATGGGTATTTCTTTTCTCTCTTATATGCCCGTGCATGATATGCCTAAAAAGAAAAATATGCAAAAAAAAACAAAAAGCAAAAAGATTAAAAATGCTTTAAATATGATTGCAAGCATGTATTATAGGAGATGTGGGAGTTATAGGATGTACCTCGAAGGTGATAGTCTCCATCAAACAGTTATGATTGTATGTGAGTTAAAGTGATCTTCTCATATCTCAAATCGTCATAACATTTGTACACTTATGCAACCTTGTGATGTTTTTCACACACAACACGCAATATTTTTTGCTACTCTTGATACATGTGCAGGTATAATGTGATTTGGTCATCACTAGGTTTACATATGCTTTTGTATGCTCACTAAACTGTCATGACTTGTTTTTGAAATATAAAATCAGTTAGACTTGTTTAGTGTGTGTGTGTGTATTTTTTTTTTAGATCCATGTCCTTAAAATTTTTCATTGAGAGATGATTTTGAGAGCCTATTATATTGATTGGATCTTTGTTGAGTTGCATGTTGGATTGCATTCATGTCTGTGTTTTTCTCTTCTTGAAAAACTGTTTTTAAAAGCTGGCTCGACAACTCCTCGACACCTCCTCGACACCTCCTCGATACCTAGCTATCTGTCAAGCTTCTCAAACTTTTTCTTATCGCAATCTCGACACATCCTCGACACTTGGTGGATCAATCGAGAAATCTCCTGTCTCCTCGATAGCTTCTCGATACCTTGTCGATCGATCGAGCTTTTATTCTGGGTTTTGGATTTTATTTCTCGATACCTCCTCGACACCTTTATCTGTCGATGGCCATTCTTCTCAACACCTCCTCGACAGATGTCTCGACACCTCTCAATACCTGTATATGTCGAGATTTACTGAGGATCTATATATACACCTCGTACTATCAGGTTCTCATTTTCTCAATCTCTCTCGATCTGTCCGCGCCTGTTCATCTTCCAAACTCATTTTTCTCACTCCAAATCTTCAACCCATGTGATTTTCGGCCCTTCCTTGCTTCAAATCACTTGGTATGATTTCTTTTCTTCTCATATTTCATGCATTTCATGTTTTTTGAATCTTAGGTTTTGGGGTTTTTGAAAATTTTTGGGATTTTTCAAAATTAATGAGTTTTTCTAGTAATTTTGGGATGGGTTTTCATTTAAATGTGTTCAAAATCTCATGCATTGCATCACATTTGCATTGTAAAGGTGTTTTCATGCATTTAGATGTGTGTAATATGTTTGTGTGCTGGTAGGATTGGATTGGGCTGAGCCCATGATGAAATTTCTTTTGCATGTCACATGTTCATGCATTCCCCATGCATACGTACTTCCTTTTCAATATATCTTGATATATTTGAAATGCTTTAGGACTTTTCTTATTGTCTCTTTCTCCCTCTCTCTCATTCGGTTTACGTTAGTAACGTTTATGGCACCTAAACGTAAGTCTGCTCCGTTTCGGAACCCTCTTCGTTTCGAGGCATCATCTTCTTCTGATCCTACTCCTTCTAACATTCGGTTCCATGATGAGGATGCCCGTAAAGCATTCTTGGAGAACTTCTCTCGACGAGGTGTTCATTCGGAACGCCGAGTCATTTTGGCGTACTTCGCCGACACTGACCTTCTTGATGTCATTCACAGTCGGGGATGGGAGTCACTGTGTGGCGTCCCGGTCACTTGTCCTCTCATGCTTATTCAGGAGTTTTACTCCAATATGCACGGGATTGATTCTTCAGTACCTCTCTTTCACTCGCGTTTGAGGTACACGCTTTGCTGTCACACCGCAGCTTGTTGCGGATGTGCTTAGAGTTCCGAGGTAGAGCATCCTGATTACCCCAGTTGTGAGTGTCTGAGGACTGTGTCTAAAGATGAGATGATGTCTGCTTTCTGTGAGCACCCATCTAGTTGGGGTGAGCGTTAGTTTACACCATGTCGGCCTTTTGCTAAAGGTCCTAGATTCATGAACATAGTGATGACTTTTGTGTTGCACCCACTTTCTCACTATAACTCTATCACAAAGCCTCGTGCTCGATTTTTTCTTTCTTTGTTAGAGCACGTCACTATAGATTTTCCTTCACATTTTATTCTTTTCATAATAGATGTGTTTAGGGATACGGCTACCCGTGATAAGCTCATCTTTTCTTCTGCTATCACAAGGATATTATGCCATTTTTCTATTCCTTTTCCCTCCTCTGGTCACTTCTTTGCCATGTGTGCCATAGATGCCGCTACCGTAAAATGTAGTGAGGCTCAATTTAGGTCATAACAGGAGTCAGCAACTCCTCCTTTCGGTTCGACTCCATCTCGTTTGGCACCCTCTCGATCTGCTCCGTCTACATCTGCTCCCTCCTCTTCTTTGGGCGATGTATCTCTTGGAGACATCATGACGTAGCTGCAGCGCATGGATGCTCGCCTTGATACGCTCTCTACTGAGTTGTATCAGGTGAACATTCATGTTGGTTGTATTGCACGATGTCAGGCGACCATAGGTGGTTTTGCTCCTGAGGTTACTCCTTCACCACCTCCTCCAGTGGCTTCTGATTTTGATGCTGAGGATGATGATGATGATGGTGATGATGATGACGCTTTGGATGATAATGATGGGGATGCTAGCTCTTCTGATGAGATGTCTGCTGGACACTCTACCATTTATCACTCGTGACAAAAAGGGGGAGTAATTTTGAGATATAAGAGTAGTCATCTTAGGGGGGGAGTTAGTATAGGACATTTTTGATAGGGGAGTGTTGATACTGAGGGATGTAGTGAGGATTTGATGTATCTTGTCTTTTCTTCCTTATATTGATACATTGTTCTTGTACATTTGGTCTTGTGATCATTCTGACATACATTGTACTTATTTCTTTCTATATATGGATGTATGTTGTTTCTTTCACCTACCTCTTACATGTGTTGTTTCTTTTCTCTCTTTATACACATGGTTCTTTCATTGTATGCAATCTATTATTTCTGTTTCACACAAAAATGCCTTGATGAGTTTTGTTTAAAGTGTTTCAGAAATACAGGTTGTCAAAGTCTACTTGCCATAAACTCTCTTGTTGCAAAGTTTTTTAAGAGTTTGTGTTAGAATAGATTTTATTATATTAAACAAGTGAATATGAGTTGAGTGATTTATGACTTCTCTCATATGTTCATTTGTTTGTTATGGTTTTGTCACGGATTGCCAAAGGGAGAGATTGTTAGGACATATGTGGTTCACATGTTAAGAATATATGTCATACTTTAATGTAATTGGCTAATCCTTTGACAAAACGCACTTTACTTGTATTTGGGTAAATTTAGGTTGTGTTGAAATACTTCAAGAAACCATGTTTCAAGATCAAGTATTGAAGCCTTCAAGTCTGTTCAAGAAAACAAGCTGAAAGTGTAGATTCATTAAAACTCGATAGTTGGCTCGACAGCTGCATCTATCGAGCTTTAGTAAAGCTGTTCAAGCCCGTAGCTCGACACCTGCTCGATAGCTTCTCAATAGCTTCTATCTTTCGAGGTTTATAAAATCAAAATTTCTGATCTGATTTCTTGGGATCCGTGAATGTGTCTTTGGGCCTTCTTTTCTCCTAACCCTAGACATATAAAAGGATTGTTTTAAGAGCCGTCAAAGAGTTCACAAGTTGCACAAGTATTGAACAAACTCTGTTCAATCAAATTGTGACCGAAGACGAAGTTCTTAACCTAATTCATATCTTCTAAAGGAGTTGCTGTGTATGTGCACCTTTGGGTTTTATGACCAAGCATCTTCTTGATCTTCATCATGTGTATGAACTAAAGAACTTTGCAGCCAACCTTTCTTTCTAGTTGGTGATTGAAGTCGCGTACTGGAATCCGCGCAAACTGGTTAGTCACGTACTTGGGAGCCGTGCATCAAAAGGGGGAACTGTCACTACAGAACAAGTACAATTGGGTATTGGGGTAAGGGTTCAATGTAAGTTGGTAAGGTACTTGGGATTCCTTTACTTGTAACCGCTTGTTGTGATAATAGTGGAGTTTCAAGAATGGTGACCTGAAAATCACCAGGTAGGGTTTTTGCCATTAGGGTTTTCCCCATTCGTGAACAAATCACTGTGTTATTTATTTTCCGCTGCATATTTAGTTTATTGGTGATTTTTTTGTGCTGCCACGCAATTGCATGTTAATTAACCTAATTAATAAACTTGGTTAAATTAATTAGTTAATTAATCACAATGGGTCAATTCGTTTATGTCCTATTATCAGGACAACCACTATGTGTGCGCCTGAACGTAATAGGGGAGTTTACGCGTGGCGTGTACCACTACCAGGACAGCCTTTTCTAGTGGTAGGTAACGGATCTCAGCTTCATGTAGTGACCTGCTCACGTAGTAAACTAGCTTCTGTGTGCCACCATCGACTCGTATCAGAACCAAGCTGATAGCATGAGAGGCCACAGTGATATAAGCGAATAGGACTTCGTCCTCCTCAAGTCTAAACATTATGGGAGGCCGAGAAAGATAATCTTTAAGCTGCTAGAAGGCCAAGGCACACTCTTCGGTCCACTCAAACCCCTTCCACTTATTCAGTAATTGGAAGAAGGGTTGGCATCTTTCTACTGACCGAGAGATAAACTGGTTCAGGGCTGCAGTCATTTCGGTTAGTTTTTGGACTTCTTTGGGATTCCGAAGGGGTTGCAAGTTATTGATTGTTTTGATTTGGTCGGGGTTGACTTCAATTCCCCTATGAGTTACCATGTAGCCTAGAAATTTGCTTGATCCCAACCAAAGGAACACTTGGAAGCGTTAAGGCGCAGCTTGTATTTTCTTAGAACTTCAAAAATGCTTCCGAGGTCTTTCAAGTGTTCAGACACTATCTTGCTTTTGACTACCATGTCTTCTATATAGACTTCGATGCTCTTCCCCATCTGTGGCTCGAACATCTTGGTCATCATCCTTTGATAAGTAGCCCCCGCATTTTTTAAACCAAATGGCATCACCTTATAGTGATAGTTTCTAGTGGGAGTGACGAAAGCAGTTTTTTCTTAGTCTTCCAGGGCGAGTGGTATTTGGTGGTATCTCTGAAAGGCATCCAAGAAACTCATCCTCGGATGGCCCACAGTCGCGTCCACCAACTGGTCTATCTTGAGCATAAGGAATGGATCATTGGGGCAAGCCCTGTTTAGATCAGTGAAGGCCACACATACTCGCCATTTCCCACTCTTCTTTTTTACCACGACTATATTGGCCAACCATTTGGGGTAGAACACCTCCTTGATAGCCCCTACCTGTTTGAGCTTTTTCACCTCCTCCTTGATAGCATCAGAGTGGTCTCTGAATGAACGCCAAGGAGGCTACTTTTTAAGAGTGGTGGAAGGATTAACGTTTAGATGATGACAAATAAAGCTTGGGTCTACCCCTAGGGCTTCGTAGGCATCCTAGGCGAACACGTCGACATTTCTTCTTAGAAATCCCAACAGCTCTTCCTTCTCTAGTGTGGGCATCTGAGCCCCTATTTGAAAGAATTTCTCTGGGTCGTCGCTGATAACAACTCTTACCAAATCTTCGAACTTCACCTCCTCGGCCGACCTTTCAATGGATGGCACCGTGCCTATTAATTGCTATAAGCCATTTTTAGTAGGGGCCAAGGACTTAGTTTTAGGTTGACGTCGAATGGCAGCCACCAAGCACTGTCTAGCCGCGGATTGACTCCCAACAATTTCTTCAATCTATCCCCCTGACGAGTATTTTACTTTCTGATGCAGGGTAGAGGAGACAGCCCCAAGAGCGTGAAGCTAGGGCCTCTCGACAATGGCTGTATAGGGAGAATATGCATCAACCACAATAAAGTCCACCTTTACCACTTCTGAGCCAATCTATATGGGCAGCCTGATATGTCCCTTTGGGATGACGACCTTTCCGTCAAAGCTTACTAGGGGCGAGCTATAGGGTGTCAAGTCTTTTGGTTTCAAGTCCAGCCCCTGGTACAGGTCGGGGTACATTATCTCGGCACCACTGCCCTGGTCTACTATCATTCTCTTCACATCATATCCCCAAATCCTGAGGGTGACTACCAAGGTGTCGTCATGGGGTTGAATGGTTCCGATCTTATCCTCGTCTGAGAAGCCTAAAATTGGCTGGATTTCTAGTCTTGCCCTCTTCGCTTCTTGCTTCTCATCCTTGGCAGATAACCGAGCTACAGACATTATTCTGGAGGGGCAAGATCCAGTTCTCCCTGGAGCGGCGAAGATGACATTTATTGTTCCTAAGGGAGGTCATGAGGATTTAACTCCTCGGGATACCGAGTTCGTCTGGCCCTTTTGACCATTGGAATGATGCAAGAGTTGTTTCAGCCTTCCTTCATTGATGAGCTGATCCAGGTGGTCCCACAAACTTCTACAATCTTCTGTGGTATGCCCGTGTTCTTGATGGTACTAGTAATAGAGGTTGTGGTTGCGCTTTGCAGGGTTCCCCACCATTTTATTCGGCCATTTAAAAAATGACTTGTTCTTGATTTTTTCCAGAACTTAGCATACTGGCGTTGATTGCTAACAGATGAGCGGACCCTGGCCATCCGACGAAGTCCCTCTGAGGTCGGTCATTGTTGTGCCTTTTCGACCTGAAATCTCTCCTCTCCTGAAAGATTACCATCTCCTTTCCTTTCCCCTGCTGCTAGTCCTTTTCGACCTTCTTATACTTGTCAATTCAGTCCATAAGCTGGCATACACTGGTGACTGGTTTGCTAGTTAAGGATTTCCTCAAACCATGATCAGTAGAGAGGCTGAGCTTGAAGGTGTTGATGGCCACATTGTCAAAGTCGTGGTCTATCTCGTTGAACATCTCCCAGTACTTATCTGAGTACGCTTTTAGTGTCTCCCTCTCTCGCATACTTTAGGAGAGTAGGGAGGCTAAGGACCGAAGCACCCTGTTGTAGGTGATGAAGTGGGAGCAGAACGCCTGGGTGAGCTCTTTAAAGGAGTTTATAGAGTTTTCTTTCAGGTCGTCGAACCATCTTATTGTGACGGGCCCCAGGTTGGATGGAAAAACCTTGCACATCAAGGCTTCGTCCCTGGAGTGGATAGCCATCCTTTGGTTGAAGTGGCTCATGTGCTCCACAGGGTTTGTCTTATCGTTATACATTGTGAAAACAAGTTGGGTAAATCGTTGAGGAAGTTTAGCCCCCTCGATCTTGCGCGTGAAGGGTGATCTGGAGATTTGGTCCAACGCCCTGCTCATAGCGTTGTTTCCCACGCTTCTATGAGGCGGAGTTTCGTTCCTTTGTTCGCAACGACATTCTTCATCATAGGAGAAGGATTTGCTGGGTGGGTTTTGAGACCTCTGCCTGTAACTGACATCCTTTTCGTCGTCAGAAGAAGCATCAGAGTTATAAGGGGTTCGCCTTCGTCGTGCATGGCTCAATTCCCTCTTTAACAGGTCAATCTCCAACTACATGGCTCTGTTGGGATGGTCTTGAAAGACGTGGCTTCTGACTCGAGTGTGACTTTTGCTAGTACGCGTAGTGTGCACACTACCTTCTCGATCTTCTTTCCGTTCGTAGTTGGCGAGGGGGTTTTCGCGCCAGGGTGGCATAGACTCTACCTACTATGGACCTGATCCTACCATCTTTCACTACTACACTCACTATCGCACCAGCTCTCCCCACAGACAGTGCCAATTGTAGAGGTCACGTTTCAGCGGCCCAGGCCCAATGAGTATAGGGTCGTGGGTTAGTGAACCCAATGCAATGAATTTGTAGAGAGTGGTTTAAAGAGTTGGACTCTAGTCAGCGTTATAACAATTGAATTGGTTTTGTAAGACAATCATGCAAGGAAAATATGTATAAGGTTCAATTTATGTGTTGTCCAAGGAGGTCAATGTTCTTACAGACTAAGGGAAAGGATTACAAGTGTTGTTCTTCCTATTACAGTGTTCCCTTTTTAATTCTTCAACCCCCTACCCATGGAGGGTCTTTCTCATTATATAAGTCCATTCTGGTGATCCTGGCCTTACACCTGTTGACCATCCAGACCTCCACTTGAGTGCCTGTCCCATCAAACACCCCTTCTAGCCCTTTGTGAGTTGTAGTGGCTAAGGAAACACTGTTCAGAGGTCTTCTCCACATAAATGCGGCCAAAAAAACAGCTGCAATGCATTTAATGCGGAGATAACAGCATTTCCTTTAGATATTCTTGTGTCTCCTTCCATCTCGTAGGCTTCTGTGGCGTGCTTCTGACACCGGTGCCCCCATTGAGTTCATTCTTGTTACTGGAACATGCAAAGGAGTGGTAATAATCTTTTCCGATGAAGACTTTCTCCTCGAACCGTCCATTTTTCCTTTCTTGTTTATGAGGCGTAGAGTTGGAATGCCTCTCCACCTATTTGTCTCTCCTCGGACTCGCCAGCGATCTTGGGTAAGGCTCAAGGCCCAGTGTACCATCCTTGGGCCTCGTCCCTACAGAAATGTTTATAAATATTAATATATAAATAATTCCATCATTTCTTCCAATTGAAACTAAGGCATGAGAAAGTACCTTTCATTTCAACTCATCCAATAATTTTAGTGGGGAATTCATTGAAACCAGGAGCAACATGATATATATATATGTGTGTGTGTGTGTGTATGCAAGGTTTTGAAATCAGGACCGTTCATTGAACTATAAAAGGGAGAAGTTCAAGATTTTTAAGGTCGAACCGAGATCGAACCAGGGTCGAACCGTGATGACGTCATAATTAATTTAATAATTATTTAAATATAAATAAATATATTAAATTTGTAACTATTAGCAAAATTTACTAAAAATATCTTTAAAATTGAAACAAAATACATAAAATAGTACATTATAAGGTTCATAAAAAATAGTACAACATAAATAAGCATAAAAAGAAATTTTAATAATATTCCTTTAAGAGAAATCATTTTAATTAACTAAAAACGACTTTTAAAATAAATTCATAAATTGCATAGGTATTATTCTTAAATAAAAATTTAATTTAGTAATATTTAATATGTTGAGAAATATGACATAGAAGTTTAGAAACTATAAATCATGTAAATTTATTATAAATTTAATAATAATGCATATTAGCTCCCAAGAAGAGCACTTGGTCCGTTGGTTATCGCTTCAGTCTTGCTTACAAAGCAAGGAAGTCAATACCGTTCCGGACGGCGTTTCGTTTTTGTCATGAAAGCAAAATATTTTGGTACCAATTAATACCGGTATACCGTTTCGGGATTACCACTAATTTGATATATTTATATATGTTAAGTTAAATCCCTATAATGTATAAAAGAAATTTAAATTTAGAAATAAAAAACTCACTTAATATGTTAAGCTTTAGTTAAAGTGTGAGCTAATTAGTAATATTAGGCTATTGATGTATTTACTATTTACTATTTACTATTTAGTTGATAATAATAATAATAATAATAATAAAATTAATGTCTTTTCTACCTGCCGTTGGAAACTTCAAAGGTTTTAAAAAGATTTTAATTAAAAAATAAAAGCTTTTACAACTTTGAATTATCTAGTTCACGTGAGTTAGTGTCCTATCAAAGGCACACTGCCCAAACTTCAAGTTTAAACGCCATAAAAACTACACATGTCCTCCAATAAAAGTTTAAAAAGCTATTACTTGAGTCTACTGTCTATAAAACCATAAGATAAAGTAAGAAATAGAAAAGAGGGAAGAAGTCTGGCTTTTGGGACTCTGCGCGAAGAAGAAGATTAGGAGGACTAGATGAGAGGATGAACGGAAAAATAGAGTCACTACCAGAACATCATGGCGACAATGAGGATCTAAGCTATTTGTTTTTTTATTCTTATCCACTGACATCGTTTATTTTGCTTTTTTTTTTTTTTTTTTTTTTTTTTTTTTTTTAAATACCTGCCGATTTTTATTTTTCGACCGGAATCTGATATATTTCCCATTATGGCCGGTACAATCCGGTATGCCCCAGTATTTGGAGCGGTAAGAAACAACCATGTTTGGGTACCGGTTTAGGTGTCGGTACGGTATAAACTTCCCTGTTATAAGGTGTGAGAGCTCAGGTTTGGGTCCTAGCAGCCGCATTTTTCTTTAATTTTTTCCTATTCCTTGACTGGTTGAACCAGATTACAGTTCGTCCGGTTTTTTCAGTTGAACCTCGGTTTTTCCAGTTCTCTCATAACTCAGTATATCCGGTTCTTTATGATTTCAGTCCAATTCTCAGTTTTTTCGGTCAGACCGCCCGGTTCGGTCTGGATTTTAAAACCTTGTGCGCACACATGCAAAAAGTAATTAATATAATACATAAATTTATTAATTGGAATTGTATAAACAACTTTTTTTTTTTTTTTTTTTTTTTTGAGAATGAAAACAGGGGTCATTATGAATATATTATACCTCAAACAAGACGCACGCCAGACGCCAGGTGGCAGCCGAGCTAGCGGGTCCTTTCGTAACCGGCCGGCCTTTACAACCCTATTAAATAAGTGGTTTTGAGCTTTTGTTTAGAAAAGACAATTAGTTCGAGTAGCACTTATACAATATACTATTTTATCATTCTGACGGAGAATGGGTCATCCTTGCCTACAATATACAATTATTAATATATTATCTCATACTTTGCTTTGCATGTGCTTTGGAAATTGTTAAATTATGAAAGTAATTGGGTACTCCTATATGGTAGGACGTCCCGGCAGCCATTATGCCTCTTTTCACTTTTTCTTTTTTTTTTTTTTTTTTTTTTTTTTTTTTTTTTTTTTTTTTCACTTTTTTACTTTGGTTATTATCCTTTCATTATTAAAGATAGACTCAATAGTTTTACCAAAAAAAAAGAAAAAAAAAAGATAGACTCAATAGATTGAAGTTCCAGAGAATTCATGAGTCTTCTCGTGGCTCGGGGGAAAAAATTAAAGAAAAAAGAATCCAAAGATTTGAATGATTTCATTTCTTTCTATTTTTAAATTGAAGAGAAATAATGAAATGATGATAGAGGTCTATTGCTATAAATTGACCCGCAGAAAATCGATTTACATAGCTTCTTTTGTTTGTTTGTTTGATTTTATTTATTTATTTTACATATTTTTGTTTTGTTTAGAAATGATAACATTTGAAATTTATGACGTAATAATTACTTTTTATCCAGACATCAATAATTTTATCTTTATTTTTATTTATTTATTATGATGTGGATTCGGTCAAAACCAGACCAGACCGACTGGTTGAATCAAGAACCGATCAACAGTCTGATCCCGAAAAAACCTCCAAAAGCTAGTAAAAATCGGACAAAAACCAGTAAAAACTGGACAAAATAGGTCAATAAAGGAGTTGAACAGGGTGTTTATTGCATTTTTCTTTAATAATAAATAAATAAAAAGTAGAGTTTTTTTTTTTTTGATGGGAGTATTTTCTTTCTTAGTGCCTATTTGGGTACTGCGTTTTGCGTCTGCATTTTGCACCTAGACGCATTTCAGCTCCTTTTTTTTTTTTTGCTTTTAGCCACAAAGGTTGACTAGTCAACCATGAACAGTGCATTTGTGCACTGTTCACATATCCACAAATTTTACTTTTTATCAACTTTTTCATTAAAAATAGGTCCCACGACACTATTCACACATTTAAAAATTATTTTACTACAGTGTTTTCAGTTTTCAGTTTTCAGGTTTCAGCTGTATCCAAACGGACCCTTAATGTTCCAACAGAAGATAGTAATCTAAGTAGAAGAAACTATCGGTGGTGCTAAATGAGATGGAGATTATTCAATGATGCAGTGATTATATGTGACGACTGAGGAGGATATGAATGGTCAAAATTAATTATTTTATTCACTCATATCTCTCTCTCTCCCAAATCTCCATCACCTCACTGTTGCCCTCTCTCTCTAGTAGACAGCAGCGTGTTTGTTATTGTAGGTTGCTTTGGTTCCAATTTGTTGCATTTTGGGTTTGAATCATTTTGGGTTTTAAGTTGTGGCTTTCAGTAGATGTTTAATCGGTGATTATGGGTATAAATCAGTGGTGGGCTAGCTTGATTTTGGTTGTGCTAGGTTGGTTTTGGTGGTTGGAGCTTGCTTGAATTGATGGTTGGATGTTTTGAATTTGTGTGGTTTGGCTTGATTTCGGTGGTGCTGGGTTAGTTTGGTGGTTGGGGCTTATTTGAATTGGTGTGGGTTGGGTTATTTCGGAGCTGCTATGTTGTTTCGATGGCTGGGCTTCTTTTAATCGGTGTAGGTTGGGTTGTTTTGGCGGTGTTGGGTTGTTTTGGTGGCTGGAGCTTGTTTGAATCGGTGTGGGTTGGGTTGTTTCAATGGTGCTAGGTTGTTTCGGTGGTGCTTGGGCTTCAGTTTTGGTGGCTGGTGGTTGGGAGCTTGCGTTTGAACTGGTAGTGCTGGATGGAGAAAGGGGACGGAGAGGTAAAGAGAGGAGAGATTTATAATATTTTATGGTGTAGCTATATTATTTTGTTGTGTTGATTTATATTATTTTATTATATTATATTAAAAAATAAAAACTGGGATGTTGGGCATACTGAAAAGTAGGATGATATAATAGATAAAATAATTTTTTAACATATAAAATAGCAAAGTTTATACAACCACGGATGTGAATGCTCTTACACTTAAAAAGGAAATAAAAAAACATACAACCAAATCAATATTATAAAACCTTCAACAATAAAAATCTTATGAAAGATAAATGTTGTTTATCTTAAATAGTTTTGACCAATCACTACACACAACCTATAATTATTTTTACATAATTTGAGCAAACCAAAAGCTAATTAAGCCATGACATCACCTTCCCCATTACAAGCTGCATTCTCTTTGTGTTCTTCCTCATCTATTGTATCACAAAGTGCTCTACCCCTTGTCTCTGGCAAAAATACTGCAAGCAGCCCATAGCACCCTATCACCAACCGAAGCACACCATATGATGAAATTCCTTTTCTTCTCTCAATAGCGACTAGCATTGGACCAAACACACCACCAAACACAAGTGCTTGTCTCACCAACATAGCAGCTGAGTTCCTCACACAAGTAGGTAACAACTCTATGGTGAATATGAGTAATATATTGAAAGCAGTACAAGCACTGAAGAAAGATATTAGCTCAAGTCCAATTTGGAATCTCGTCCACACCTGGCCGTTCAAAGCACACATGACACTAAAAATCCCACTAATCATTGTGAAAGCAGGCACTGAAAATTTTCTATTCAACTTACCTATGAGCAAGATAATGAACAATGAAGACGGTATCTCAGATAAGGCATTGAAAGTGACACTCAAGTAGAGATTGAATGACGACAAGTTCCCTGGGCCTAATGGCATGCCATGGTACTACACCATGCCAATCCCAAAACCTATTACCATAACCGGTGACAACCTTTCAAAGGCCTATTTTTTTTGCAACAATATTTTGAAAGCTGAGTAAACATTCCCATTATGCCACATTTCTTGCTCAAACAAAACCCCAGAAAAGCTCCAGGTTGAATAACCACAATGACTAGGTGGTGCAATGCTTTTTAATGTCGCCACTACTTTTTCTTTACGTCCATGAACAAATAGCCATCTGGGTGACTCACAAACAAAGAAGTGAACTAACAAAGAATACAAGATTCCTGGATAGAAGTCCATAAATAGAGAGATCTCCATTATGAACCTCTATTCTAATAAGCTATAGATGGTAGTGATAAAACCCCTATTGTGAAACAAAAGAATCCTATCGCACCCACTTGGCCTCACCACCTTTTTCCCACAAGCTCAATTGTTAACACATGTTTATTTGTTTAAACCCCTTAAACCAGATAGTTTAACCTAACATATTAGCTAAGTGATTACTTAGGTCAATTATGAGATCTGGGTTAAACAAAAAAAGATCATATCATGCAAACAACAGAAAAGTAAATAACACACAGATATGATCACCCAGGAAAACCAATGAAACGAACCGTTTCAAGGTAAAAATCTAGGGATGATTTGACCTAGCTATCCTTGTGGACACAACAGGGATTTGCCACCTAGTTTTTGCAATAGTTTAGGAACCATATATATAGCGTCCTCTCGAGGAAGGACAATTGATCTTATTACCAGAGATATGAGTTTTGAGTTAAAGTACTATCTTAGGAAGGTATTACGCACCCAAAGCTGCCTAATCCTAAGGTTGACTTCCTCTTATTGTGTCTTATATCTTAACCCTATTAAAGGCATATTCAACACTTCTATACTCACACATGCGCTAACATGCATCTAGTAAACACACATGGCACCTTCATCCCAAAACTCTAGCATACATCTATCATGTCATACACATCTCCTATCATACATCTATTTCATCTCATCCAACGCAGTAATCACGTTCACACATCATAATCACCACCAATCAAGGGAATTAATCAATCATATTCATCATGTTCATCAATCAAGAAATTTCATCATGCTCATCAACCAAATTAAATGCATGTTCATGTAATTATGCATGACTTACATCACTTACCTCCATGTTCATGTGATTCAACCAAGATATAAATCCTAATTATCAATTCAACAATCAAAGCATGTGAAACACATTATTCTACTAACCCTAGACCTAAACATGTGAAAAACTAGACTCAACAAGACCTAAACATGTGATTAAAACTAACCAAAACAAACAAAATAACAAGAACCCCATATCTGGGTTTCTAGGCATGAGGAAGTATGCGCACGCATATCGCCCAGAAATACAGTTTTAAAACAAGCAACAAATAACAATTAAAAAATTTTATAAATAAATAAATAAATAAAACTAGCATGCTTCTAATATATAACCAAACAGCCTAAACTAACAACAAAAATATCCCAAAAAAAAAAAAAAAAAAAAAAAAAGGGAAAACAAAACAATACCTATTCCTAAACATGCATTGGATTTAACAACAAACAAGAACAACACTTAACACATCAAAACATGTTCATCAATATATCCAATCATATCAACTTTTCAATCAAAACATAGTGAGACAAAACAAAATAAAATCAAATAAAACAAAATATATTTCTAATAATGAATAACATATAAATTAAGTAAGAACAACAAAAATACAAATTATAAAAGATACAAATCAAGGAAAAGCCATGAAGATAGATTCACCTTGCCATGGAACACAAACTTGATTAATATTTAACCAGCCCCTTAGTGCCTACACAACAAGATCAAATGACAATCAAAGAAATAAAATTATTTCAATAGTTCGTAAGTGATCACAAATCAAAATAAAAAGGCATTATTGAAGAGATTGGTTTGAAAAAGGTTTTGAAAGAATTTAGAAAGTAATTTCTACCTTAAGACTACTAAAGAGAGGTTTTGAAGAACAAAAAAAAAAAAAAACGTTCATGATGGTTGTATGTGCAGAAAATAAGAGTTAGAAAAGTGTTTTGGAGAAGTTTAGGTGAAAAATCCACTCTCTCTTGCTGGGGTCTAAGTTTGGAGGTATAAGGATGTATTTATATGTTTAAATTAGGGATTTCAGGCTTATTTTTAGGGTTTTGGATGTTCCAAAGGGTCTAGGGACTGGGCCCCATCAAAGAGGGAGGCTTTGGGCTCTAAAACATAAAGTTTTGGGCCTCTAGAAAGTGGCCTGCATACGCAGGTTTGAAGCTACATATGCATGCATTCTCCCTATGCACGCATGCGTTCTCAAAAATCCTAAATTTGACAACTTTGATGGCCCAATTTCAAATGGTCATAACTCACTCAATTTAAGTCCAAATTAGGCCAAATATGTGTTCAAATTGAAGCTCAGGATGTATACTTTCCATTGAAATAAATCTCACTAAAAAATTATTTGCCAATCAAATGTTATGATAAAAACAATGAGAAAATGTCATTTTTCAGTATTGTTTTTAAAGTGATTTGAGTACTTTTGAGTTGTGATTACTTCTAAACTATCAAAATAACTTCAATTACCTTTTGTAGACATGCAAACTCGTCATTGGGACAAGAGACTAAAGTTTATTAACCATGTACAAAATGAAGTGTCTACAAATGCCCTTCTTTTGGCTATACTTTCTCTGCAAGTATAGTCAACAGCTTGAAGAGACGAACCATATTGTAGGTTAATAAAATTTAAGTCTACACACGCACACAACACTTACATGCAAACATGCAAGCGAACAAGCAAATGTGGGGCGTGGGTGCAAAATCCAATCGTTGGATTCTGCGAGTCCCTATTCTCCTAAGTTCATTATCCTGAACCTTTGGTAAAGGAAAAAAACAAAAAGTGGCTACTATCCCAAGCCAAAAGAAAACTCATCACATGATATTATCATCACATCAACAACACATCATAAACACAACAAGAATGGCTACCATCCTAAGCCAGCAAAAACACATTAACACATCATAAACACATCATTAATGGCTACTATCCTAAACCAACAGAAACACATCAACACATCATAAACACAACATCAATCATCAAAGATCCTAAGTTTGCTATCCTGAACTAAAAATCAAAGAAACACAACAAGAATGGCTACTATCTTAAGCCAAACTCACACATCACACAACATCATAACATCAAAAACACATCAACACAACATCATAAACATACACATATCATCATAAGCACATCAACATGACATCATATTATCATAAAAGGTTCAAGAGGCTTAACATCACACATCAGGAACTCATCATTCAAGACACACATTAGGATAGAACCAAGCACAACATATCACATCATTTCTCTTAATCTTCTCTTTATTTTTCTTTTCATCATTTTTTTTCTTCTCTTTTTATTTTTTCTCTCTCTTCCATCTTCTTTTCTTTTATTCTCTCTCTTCTCATCTCCGTCCTTTCTTTTTCTCCTCTCATTTTCTTTGTGACCCTTCATTTTTTTCTTTTCTTTATTTTCAACATCTCACTTTCTTTCTTCTTCTTTTTTTCTTTTCTTTCAAATTTTCTTTCCCATTCTTTTGAACTAAAAATTGCTTTTTCTCTTTAAAGAATTAACAAGGAAGAGTTGATTAGGTTATGGGTTCATTGCATTCTTTTCTTTTTATGGGGGCACATATTTACTCAACACATCATCCATTCACTTTATTGTTACTATTATGTACCTTTTGCCTTTGGATGACCTTCAACAACCTAGCATTCCTAACACCTCTAGATGGAGATCAAATGTAGTTGAAAAAGACTCTAGATCAATGGAATTCTAAACAAGACATAAGTTTTGAGAAAAATGAATATTTATGAGCACAACAAGTTGGAAGAGACTCTAGGCCAGCAAAGTTTCAAACACAACAAAAGTTTAGAGATAATACAGCACAACATGATTTGAATACAAAGAGGATCTTGAAGAAAATTTGAAGGAGTTGAAGAAAGGAGGTAAAAACTAGGGATCATAGATCCAAATGATTTTGCACACCAATGTGTATTCTCTTTGAACTAGTTGTGCATTAATCACCTACCTTCTTCATTGATTTGTCCAAATACGAATTTAAAATTTGATCATCTCTAACCAACTCCATCATTGTCTTTATTTTAACATGCACACCTCACTTCTCTCATTTCCCTCTTATTGTATTCTCCTAAATCAACTCATCTTTCACGTATGGTTACTTTTCTCCTCATCATGGTTGCTTTAGCTTGGAGCTAGTTTCATCTTTCCTTGTATATTTCATTCCTTTGTCATTCCCATTCATGACTTGCCCCTAGCTTGGAGTGAGTTCACAATTTTCCTTGTTGCTCACTTCTTTTCAAGGTACCTTAACTTTTGCCTAGGCTACCCTTTCAGGTTTTCAACCTAGTAGACCTTTTGTACTTTTTTTTTTTTTTCCTTTCACAACTAAGGCTAGACTTTCCAGAATTTGTAAGCTAAACAATCTCAACTAATCAAAGAGGACTTGTTTTTGGACCATAACGAGGCTGAGATTTTAAGGCTTAAGAAAGAAAAGGTATTGGAGGCTCAAATTCAATTTTATTCCCAATGTATCCTAATTGCCAAGGATTATTACTCATTTCATGCTTGCATTTTTTTCTTCTATCTCTTCCTTTCCTTTTTTTTTTTTTTTTCTTTGCTTTTCTCTTTTTTTCTTTTACCATGCCCCTTGTTGGGAAAAGATATCATTTTACTTATAAATCATGCTTATATTCCTTTATCATTCATCCACAAAACTCGCCCCTAGTATAGAGTTGATCATTTCCAATATTAAAGTATGCCCTTAGTGTTAAGGGTAACCCTTTCAAATCACCATCTCTTAAGAACATGCCTCTAGTGTAGGGGGTAATCTCTTGGCATAGGTATAAAGAAGGAATTCATCTAGGCTCAACGAGGTTAGCAAGTGGAAATAATCTATCATTGTAAAAAGGGTAGCAGAAAAATGACTTCTCATTCCTTCAACCTTGATTGCTTAGCCTTTCCAAACCTAGTTTAGATTTTTCATCTCATCAAACTCTCATCATTGTAGTGTCATCCACGTGAAACAACAAGTTATTCATTCAAGGCGTAAATGCACTTTTAGTCTCTATATTTTGGCTTTTTTCCATTTTGGTCCCTACATTTCTATTTCACCACTTTTAGTCTCTAAACCAATTAATACATGTTATTTTAGTCCTTTTCGTCAGTCAACAGATGAAAATCATGGAGGTGACTAACGGAAGGATTAAAATATTATTAAAAATTCACTGTAGCAATAAAATTAAAAATAAAAATAAAAACAAGAACACACCAGAATATAAAAACAAGAATAGAAACCCAAATTTGGCTCAATGTAAAATGATTTCAAAGTGTAAAATATTTTCAAGTGAAAATATTTTTCAGAAATAAAAATGATTTTAGGTGGGTGGGTCTGAATATTATAATAGGAAATCTGAATATAAAAACCAAATCAACAAAAAAACATAACAAAAAAAATTCAGTCTTCCTAAAAAGTAAGCATTGATCGTGAGAGAGAAAGAGGGAGAGATAGATTGAGAGAAAGAGAGAGGTAAAGGACCACAGATTGGTGGGTGGGTCTGACAGCAATGAGATCGGCGAGTGGGTCTGATAGCGGCGAGATTGGTGGGTGGGTCTAAAGGAGGCAACGACGACGAGATTGGTATGTAGATCAGAGATCGTGTTAGCTTCTCAATGAACGTTGAGCTTCTTCACGACAACCCTAACCTCATCGTACCGAATCGGTTTCTCCAACTCTCTCTCAGCATCCTTCTTTGCTCCACTGCTCCGATCACCAGAGGTCCAATCCCATCACCTGGGATCAACGTCACCGTGTGTGGAGCTCTGTCACTGGGTTGGGGCATGTAGGTCACAGATCGATTGGTGTTAATCACGATCTCTCTGACTTGGGTTTATTTTTCCATTTGGGTGGTGGTTTGTTTTAAATTTCTAGGTTTGTTTTTTTAATGTGGGTTTGATGATTTTTTTGGGTTTATGGGTTTGATTTGTTGGAGGTTTCGGTGGAGGATGGTGTTTGGATATGGAAAATGTGAACATCGCCGGTGGTGGCCATGGCGTGTAGCAAGAGGAGAATCAATTGCCCATGAGTGGGTATCTGGGTTTGTTTGAAACTTACATGAGTGGGTATCTGGGTTTGTTTGAGACTTGTGTGATTGAGTTTGTTCAGATCTGGGTATCCTTGCTCTTGTTTTGGGTTTATGAATTTTATTTGCTGGAGGTTTCATTGTTGATTGAAAGATGAGAAAATCTGGGTTTGAGTTGTGATTTTGAATATCTGGGTTTCTAGGTTTTTGTTCTTGTTTTTATGTTCTGGTGTGTTCTTGTTTTAATTTTTTTTTTTTATTGCTACAATGGATTTTAAATAATATTTAAATCCCTCCATTAGTCACCTCCGTGAATTTTGTTTATTGACTGACGGAAAGGACTAAAATAACACGCATTAATTGGTTTAGGGACTAAAAATGATGACATAGAAATGTAAGGACCAAAATGGAAAAAAGCCAAAATGTAGGGACTAAAAGTGCATTTACGCCTTCATTCAATTTCACTTTCCCATCTTTGAACTCACTCATGTCTTGTGCTTTAAGGAACCTTTCATCACTCATCCTTCTCATTCTTGTGTACTCTCTCACTTGATCGAAGTCTTTTCTTTCTTTCCTTCTTTCTTTCTCTTTATCTCTCACCCTCTTTCTCACTTTCATGCTTGCTCTCTATGATCGAATGAATTAAGACAATCTTATTTTTTGATTCCTTATTTGGATTAACCAATGTGTTAGGTTTAAGGATTCATTCATTTCAAAGCTAGCAAAAAGAGATCACATGATACACGTTGTATTTGAATGGCCATCTTATTGAAAGTGAAGTAACATTGATTTGAGAATTCAAAGGAACATGACTCAACATGATAAGAGAAAAAGAGTCAACAACACAACAAGGGAAAGACTCAAATAGACTCAACGACAATTGAAAAAGACTTAACAAAATTGAACTCATCCTCTAGCAAAGGTGTTCACATGGATTAAATCTCTTAAGCACATCCCTTTGTTCATTCTTGCTTGTTTCTCACTTGCGCATTTCCTGAGGTTATGGCTTGGCGATCACCTCTTAATCTATCGAATCTTGAACTTCATGCTTCAACCTTGGGCAACTATTTGTCTTGTGCTCTATCCTTTGATGGAATGCACAATGGTCATTTCTATTCCAATTTGGTGGGATTGGATTTGGAAAAGGAGTAGGATTAAGTGGCTCGAGGTGCCCCCCCCCCCCCCTCCCCTCAATCAAGGCTGCTAGTGCTTCTGATTAAGGCATTTGAAAATCATCAAACACCCTTTCTTATGGTTGAGCAACATTCACATTGTTGAGAGCACCATCCTTTTCTCCTTCATTGAACACTTTCTTGGCTTGAAACTTGGCTTCATTTAGGTCCAATTGTCCAGTGTTAATGGCATCTTCAATTCTTGTACCACAATCACATAACTCCTCAAAGGAATTGATAGGTGATGACAAAAGCCTATTATTGTATGCTAGAAGCAAGTTCTTAATGATCATGCTAATCTGATCCTTTCATTTGGCTTATTTACCATCCTTGAAACTTTGCTCTTTAACCTTATCATGTACGTAGTAAATGTCTTGTAGTCTCCAAGTTTCTCAAAGTCATATCAATCACAGTGTTGAAGATGATTTGGTCCACAAACAAATCCACTAGCTCATTCCACACCTTATTCTTGCTTGGACCCAAGTTGTAGTACCATCTCGAGGCATTTCCAATGAGAGACATGGTGAAGGCACACAAATCTTGCTTCTCGTCCAATCCCTTCATTCCAACCAAGCTCAAATATTGTCGAATATGTTACCTTGGATCACCACTTCCATCAAACTTTTCAGCATTAGAATTCTTGAACTTGGGAGGCAAAGGCACCAATGGGGTTGAGCCTAATCCACCTATATTATACAAGAAGTCATCCATCCCTTGGGTCTTGCAAAAGGCTTGTTACATCTTTTCCTTTATCATGGCGGTCTCAACAACTATCTTGTCTATCTTCCCATTCTTGTCATGATTAACTTCATCTTCCTCACCTTCCTTATCTTGTTGGGGTTTCTCACTTCTTCCTTCTTCCAAACAATTTAGGCTATTTCCCAATTATGCGAGCATTTCTCCTTTCTTAGCCAATATTTGGATAATTGCCTCATTAGTAGCTCCAGCCATGCCTTCTAGTACAATAGTGTCAACTTCCTTTAGGCGACTAGGGGTAAGTGATCGAAACCAAGTGAACTTAGGAAGTTCTTTTAAGTAGGGAGTAATATTGTGCTTGAAATAAAATTTTATCAAATATGTTAAGGACATATTTTATGTAATTGGCTAATCCTTTGATAAAGTGCACTTTACTTGTATTTGGGTAGATCTAGGATAGGTTTAGTATTTCAAGAAACATGTTATTTAAGCCAAGTATTAAAACCATGAAGATTGGATCAAGAAACAAGTGAAGAAAAACTATTCATTAAAGCTCGACAGAAACAGTATCTATCGAGACTTAAGAACGAAGCTCGACAGAAGCTGAATCTGTTAAGATCTACGAAATCAGAATTTCCAGATCTGATTTTTGGCTCATGCTGACATGTATGTGTAGGGTTTCTTTTCTCACAACCCTATACATATATAAGACTTATTTTAGAGGTCGTCATATATGGAGAACATATGCAGAAAGTGACCTAGTGCCTTATTCTCTCTGCAAGAAGTTACTGCGTCTTTTGCACATTAGGGTTTTGTAACCAAGTAGTTCTTGATCTTTATTGTGGATGAAGTGAAGAATTTTGCAGGACAACAACATTTTCAAGTTGCTGGAGTTAGTCACATACTGGAATTCATGCAAAAGAGTGACGTTCATATATTGAAGAGTTCAGAGGTATTGAAATGGTAGAAGGTTTTTGATATAAGTTCATCAACAGGAATTGTAGAGTCTAGGGACAAAGGTTTCGTACTAGATCTGAAACTTCTCTTTACTATAGTGAATTTCTTTTCGGGAAGGTTTCCCCTCAAGTTTTTTACTGTGAAACTAGTTTGTTTCATTGGTTTTCCTGGGTCATCATATCTTGTCTTATTTATTTTTCTGTTGTGCATAATATTGACATGATATTGATGTTTGTTTGTTTTAACAAGGTTTATTCATAATAAATCTAATTAACAACTTAGTTTTAAAATTTGTTAATTTTATCAACTAAGGTCTAAATTTGCCAACAAAATAAATATGTACTCCCAATGTCTTTTAAAGTTTTGGACCCAACATCTTAATCAACTTTTCTTGCTTCCATCAAAATGTGGGCTAAATGTATGCCTCATTCGTGTTCTAAGTCATGTGTCACTTCAATGTCTTGGACTTAGAAATAGAATGAGCTACATTAACATTCAAAATTCATATTTTTCCCTATGCTTAAAGCCCAATTACATTATTCACATCTCTCTTTCTCATCTTTCCTCACTTGGATCCAAGCCCAACATTCTTTTTTTTTCTTTTTTTCTTTTTCTTTGGGCTTTGAATCCAATTACAAATAACTCATCTCGCCGTCTCATCCTCATTTAGGCTTAAGCATAGGTTGTTCATGAATTTTGCAAGGTTAGTCAACATCTTGTGCTTTTATGAAAATGGTCTCATCAAACAAATTAAACACAAAGATCAATGCCCCATTTATAATGCAAGTCCATTATGCCTTGGAAAATTTCTTTTCTCATGAAAACTTATTTGAACTAGCATTTAAAATGAGCCATAACATTTAGAAGTCCACATCTTTTCTTTTCTTTTTGGATTTTTTTTTTAAAAATAAAGTGACCAAGTTTTATCTCAACACGTCAAAGTCTTTTACTTGCCCCATTACAAAGCCCATCTTGAATGTTCACTCTCTCCCCTCGCGAGGGCCTTGCCCCTAGTTTCAAAAGTTTGATCCATTTTTTTCTTTCATTCTTAAATGGGCCTTGCCCCTAGTTCAAAAAGTTTGGTCAATTGGTTTAAAAAGATTTCCTCTTATAATTCTTATTGGGCTTTTGGTGAGCCTATCCATATCTTTGGGATTTAGGGCTTCAAAAGTTTCCAAAGCATAGATGGATTTACAACTTTTCAATAAAGTATATAACATACTCATGATATTGGGCTTTCTTGCTTTGGAAAAAAGTTTTTGAAATTTGACCCAAAAGCTAGGGTATGTTATGACTTTATGGCCCAATACCTTCCTCCAAAGTCTATGGTATACGCATAATCTTGAGCTCTCTTGATTTAAATTTTTTTGAATGGGCCCAAAACTTAAGGTATATCAATGCTTTGTGGATCATCTTTCATCTTCTTTTTGAATTTCTCTTTTCAAAATTTTTTTCATTTTTTTATTTTTCGAAAACTTTTCCCTCTTTTTTTTCTTTTTAAATTCATCTCTTGAAAAAGCATTTACAGAAGATTTAAAAAAAAAATTTATTTTCCTTGAAAATTTTCCTTTGCAAAACATTCCTTTTCTTGAATTCTTTTTCTTTGCAAAAGATTTATTTTGAAAATTTCACTTCTTAAAAAAATTATTTACAAAAGATTAGTTTTTTGAAAACTTTTCTTCTTTGCAAAAGGTTTTCTTCTTTTCTTGAAAATTTTTTGAAGTAGCCCTCTAGCTAGAACATATTGTGGCCCTCCTCTCAAAGCCGATGAATCTCTCATCATTTTGGGCCTTGGCATACAACAAGGAGGCCCAAGATTAGGGAAATTCATATTAACTTTGTAGGATTTTGGATGCTAAGTCCAACCGTAGGCCCAAGGTTCTCTTTTTCATAAGGACTTTTGATTTGGGCTTATGATAGCAACTAGGCTATGGTCTTATAAACCTTTCAAGTTAAGACATACCTTTGGACTTTGGGATAAGTCTCTCATATGTGAGAACTTCTTTTCTTTTTGTCCCAATATCTTAAGGTATGCCATAACTTTTGGGTCATCCTCCAATTCTTTATTTTTTATCTTTTATTTGTTCTTTTAGAATTAGTTGAACACAAGATATATGGTTGAGCAAACAAGAGATATAAAGGGTGCTCTCTTTTTGATAGGATCTAGGATCTCTCTAAGTGTGGATAGGCTCCTTAGAGCTAAAGGGATAGATAAGTAGGCCATTCACAACTAGGTGGGCCATGATTCCAACCAAGTGCCTAAGTGGACCTTTATGGATTAGTGGCAAACTGTTAACGTACTCAAAACCCATCATAGGCAATGGCACACTTTGTGAGTTGGTGGGATGAACTTCAAAATACTTGGGCCCGAATGGAGCCTTCCATCTTCCCACTCATCACCAACTGAGGTAAAAGGGACAATAGAACCAAGTGATGTGTGTGTAAACAAGTATTGAATAAGCCTATATTAAGGTTAAGACATAGGGCACATAGGAATTAAACACATTATCCCTAGCAGAGTTGTCACTGTGGACACAACAAGGAGTCGCAACCTAATTTGGCAATGGTCTAGGAACCATACATATAGCGTCCTCTCGGGGAAGGATCATTGATCTTACTATCAGAGATATGGGTTCGGAGTTAAGGTATAATCTTGGGAAGGTGTTAAGCACCTAAAATTGCCCAACCCTAAGGTTGGATTCCCCTCATTGTGTCTTATGTCTTAACCCTATTAAAGGCATATTCAACACTTCTATACTCATATACACGCTAACATGCATCTAGCAAACAAACATGACATCTTCATCCTAAAACCCTAGCATACATCTATCATGGCATACACATCTCCTAGCATACATCTATCTCATCTCATCCAAGGCATCAAGCACATTCACACATCATAATCACCACAAATCAAGGGAATTAATCAAGCATATTCATCATGTTCATCAATCAAGAAATCTCATTGTGCTCATCAACCAAATCAAATACATGTTCATGTAATTATGCATGACTTACCTCACTTACCTCATAGCACCACAGCACCTATGCAGCAATGCATGTTCTTATGATTCAACCAAGATATAAATCCTAATTATCAATTCAACAATCAAAGCATGTGAAACATGTTATTCTACTAACCCTAGACCTAAACATGTGAAAAACTAGACTCAATAAGACCTAAACATGTGATTAAAACTAACCAAAACAAACAAAATAGCAAGAACCCTAAATCTAGGTTTCTGGGCACGAGGATGTGTATGCATACCGCCTAGAAACACAGTTTTAAAACAAGTAACAAACAAAACCTAGCATGCTTCTAATATATAACCAAACAACCTAAACTAACTACAAAAATATCAAAGATCAGAAAAAAGGAAAAACAAAACAAAACCTATTCCTAAACATGCATTGGATTTAACAACAAA
Organism: Quercus glauca; assembly: GCA_023736055.1. Lineage (NCBI taxonomy): Eukaryota > Viridiplantae > Streptophyta > Magnoliopsida > Fagales > Fagaceae > Quercus > Quercus glauca. The sequence goes on from CM043318.1 coordinate 4,293,961, forward strand.
CAAGAACACTTAACACATCAAAACATGTTCATCGATATATCCAATCATATCAACTTTCCAATCAAAACATGGTGAGAGAAAACAAAATAAAATCAAATAAAACAAAACATATTTCTAAGCATGAATAACATATAAATTAAGTAAGAAAAAAAAAACACAAATTATAAAAGATTTAAATCAAGGAAAAGCCATGAAGAGAGACTCACCTTACTGTGGAACACAGACTTGATTGATATTTAACCGACCCCTCAGTCCCTACACAACAAGATCAAATGACAATCAAAGGTATCAAATTATTTCAATAGTTCATAAGTGATCACAATTCAAAATAAAAAGGCATTATTGAAGAGATTGTTTTGGAAAAGTTTTTTAAATGATTTAGAAAGTAGTTTTTGCCATAAGACTACTAGAGAGAGCTTTTGAAGAACCAAAAAAAAAAAAAAAAAAAAACATTCATGGTAGCTCTGTGCATAGCATATAAGAGTTAGAAAACTGATTTGGAGAAGTTTAGGTGAAAAATACACTCTCTCTTGCTAGGATCTGAGTTTGGAGGTATAAGGATATATTTATATGTTTAAACTATGGTTTTTAGACTTATTTTTAGGGTTTTGGACATTTCAAAGGGTCTAGGGGCTAGGCCCCATGAAAGAGAGAGGCTTTGGGCCTTAAAATATGAAGTTTTGGGCATTTTGAAAGCGTCTTGCATGCGCAGGTTTGAAGCTGCGTACGCATTCATTCTCCTCGCGCACTCATGTGTCCCTAGAAACCCTAATTTTGACAACTCTGATGGCCCAACTTGAAATGGTCATAGCTTACTCAATTTAAGTCCAAATGAGGAAATATTTGTGTTCAAATTTAAGCTCAAGATGCCTACTTTCCAATAAAACAAACTGCACTAAAAAATTCTTTGTGGATCAAATTTTATGGTCAAAATAGTGAAAAAATGTCATTTTTCAGCATCGTTTTCAAAGTGATTTAAGCCCTTCTGAGCTGTGATTACTTCAAACTATCAACATAACTTCAAATTCCTTTTGTAGACATGTTAAGCTTGTCATTGGGACTAGAGACTAAAGTTTATTAATCAGGTACAAAATGAGGTGTCTACAATCCTTAAGGTAAAATAAATCTACTAAAAGAGAATAAAGTTTTTACAATAAGATTTAACCCTAAATCTATTGCTACCTCCATTAGTAACTTACTGACACGACCACGTACAAGCTCTGAATCAACAAACTCTTTCTCTCTTGGATTTGCAGAACACAAACTCTCTCTTGGATTATACTCAAAGGTTTCAGATCACCACTTGTTAACCTTGCAACAACTAGATTTCACAAGCACTTGATTGTAGATCTTGTTCTAGTAGACACTTGTAGAGTTAGAAGGTATAGAACCTCCCAAATCTCACAAGAGTAACTCATAAGTTTTCTAAAAGTCTTCAAAACGAAGTTAAAGTTTTCCTTTTATATTTAGGAGTGTTAAACTGAAACCCTAAACGTTTTTGCGGGTTTGGGCCAAATTTAAAATTCTATAGAAATTATTTTTTACGATTTTCGATCGGTCAAGCCTAATCCTTGATCGATCGAGCTTCAAAGAAAATCACTTCTTTTTCCTACAGCTCGAACATTTTTGAGTCTTGACTTGAAACACTTTGAGCAATGTCTAACACCCATTCTAGACATTGTTTTTTTGTTCTTAATTTGCCAATATATACAAATTGGAACTCTAAACATTTAATCATAAATCTTTAGAACCTAACAACACAAGTGCATAAGTGCCAATTGTTGCACGTCCAAACCCACAAGCCAATCTTAAAGTTGAGTAAACCCATATGTTGGTGGAGAACACAGTAAGCAAAGAAGATAGGGACATGGTTAAGCATGAAAAAGAAAGCATGTTTTTTCTACCAAGTGAGGAATCAGCAAGTGTGGCAAGAATGAGTCCACCCACTAGGCAACCCATGAAGAAAGATGATGTAGGCAAGCTAGTGATAATGGAAGAAGAACACTCCAAGTTCCATTCTGATATGATTGATGTATAGGAAGGCCAATCTCATGCGCATGAATTCTTTGGAAGATAGCAAATCTTGGAGAATGAGTTGCAACCAAGTTGATGAGTAGTACAGTGCTATGTTGGGTATGCGTCAGTGAAGACAATTATGAATGTCTGTTGTGCATCAAATAGCCATGCAAAGGATACGAGTACGGTTTGGAAAAATTGGGCCCACCCAAAATCTCCTATACACCTTTCAATGGTGGAATCAAGGGATGGATGGTGTTTCTCTAGAGGTGGCGGGGTGCTTTCTGAATCGACCGAGTTGGGTTGGGAGAGAAGTGGAGTTGAATTGGCCATTTGGAACAAAGTTTATGCAAAGGTAAGAGTTGGAATGAGGAGTCTGTGAATGAGTGAAGGCTTTTATAGATGTTTTAGGTCGTAAAGAGAATTTGTCACTTCTACACGTACATAGCATGCAAATGTCAAAAATACAAAGTCAATAAAAACAACTCATCCATGATGATATGCCCACATTACTCGTTGTTCCTAGTTCACACATCGAAACTTAAAAACACAATAATTGCTAAAGGAAAAAAATTCAATCACGCTAGTTTACATTAATATTTCATATACATATTCATAATTGTTACAAATATATATATATATATATATATATATATATATATATATATATAATGTCCTTATTTTAACACACAAAAGTAAAAGTGAAAAAAGAAAAAAGAAAAATAGTGGATGTATGAGAATTAAAATCCAATACTAAAGTGAGATGTTGTCCTTGTCTTAATTCATAGTCATCCTAAATATATGCAAACACATAGCACATTTGCAAATTACTTCAAGAACATATCAAACATCGATCTCTTGTTAGAGTTGGTGATGACTCTTACAACATAGGATGTTCTCCGTTTCAAAGAGTTTCATATGATGATTAAAATTTTATATAAATAAACAAAACCTGTATTATATGGTTCTGTTTTTTGTGACATTATGGCTGCGTTTGGATGTTTTTGTCTTCTTTACCGAATGAATTGAATGTGTCGATTGATTATACCTGATTGTATAACAGCAGTTTTTTTTTTTTTTTGAATTGTTTATTAAAAAAAACATTTAATTTATTTTTTTTAAAAACCGTTTAATATTATTTTTTCTTTTTTAATATATTTTTTAGTTAGATAGTGGGGAAAAAGAAGGTGGGATTCTAAGAATAGGAAAGTTAAAAAAAAAAAAAAAAAATGTATAAAGAAATGAAGGGAGAATGATTATCAGAGTCTTTGGTAATTTTGTTCTTGATTAATTATTGTTTTTGTATAACTGTGACTCATGACTTTGTTTTTGGTGTTCGTACGAGTAGCATGTGTGCCGTGGCACTTCCTAGGGGCTAGATTAATTGAATATTGAATTTATGCAAGAAAGCAATTTGTCTCTATCCCATGCATGAATCATTAATGTGCGTTTAGGAGCTAGTAGTTATCAGCTGGCTTATTGCTTAAATTATGTATTATTTGCGAGTCTTACACAGATCCCATTCAAACTTAACTAGTAGTCGGAATAACTTTTTTGTCAAAATGTTAGGGAGGGAAAGTAATTGTTTGCGAATCCTACCTTATGATTTTTTTACAAAGGTGCTTTTTGTCTATTACGGATTTCGCTTTACTTTTAACTTACTATAATACTTTCAAAAATATGTATATCACTTTATTTTATTTAGCTTTCAATTTTTATTTTCAATACTTTTAGCAAAAAATTTTCAATAAAAAACTAAATAAGTTATTCCTAAAGTTTTCAACAAAAAACTAAATAAATTGTTCTTAAACTAACATTCAATACATACATGAATTTGAAAATAGGCAGGCAAATATTCCTAAGTATGGTTTTACAGCGGCAGATCAAATTTGGACTTCCCTAGAGACCATGCTACCTTTGTCACGAATCATTTGCTGTCAACTGGTGTGATTCATGGCCAAGGAAAAAAAAAATGTTTAATATGAATGTGAAGAATTTTATTTTATTTTCCATCATGTCAAAGGCTTTAAAAATGTGAATGTGTGAATGTACAACATATAGATATAGTGCTGCGAAAATTTTATATTTTTGTTGATTACATTATACTTATTCTTTTTATTTTTGATGAAAATATACTCATTGATTTGGAGGACCACCTAATTAACCTGGTCCTATGAAAGGATTGTTTATTTTCTGGAAGATTAAGTAGAGTAAGCTATTTCTTTTTACTTAAAGCAATTTTCTTTGTTATAGTCATATTTTTCATGTGTTGGTATATGCTTTGACAAAATACACTTTATTTGTAATTTGGTAGATCTAAAGATTGAACTAAAAAACAAGTAAAGAAAAACTAACAACTAACGAGCACTCCTAAAATGTTAGGGTCATACAACTTGCTTTGCATGTATTTAGACATTCCTTTATCGTGACAACTAACGAGTACTCCCAAAACGTTAGGGAGGAAGGTATCTCCCGGGCCAGGGCCATTTCTCTTTTACGTTATTTATCTTTAGTAGTCATCGAGATAGGCTCAATAGATTTGGTAAAAGAGAGCTCTTTTTGTCACGGGGAAAAAAAATAAAGAAAGAAAGAAAAGAGAAATATTTGATGGATTTTGTGAGGGATGGGCTGAGCAGGCCACCGAAAGACGACATGTTCTATCTGTCATATTGGGCCCAATATTTAGTTCGCCCAAAAAGAAACCTAGGAAACTGACTTTCTTCCTTTCACACTTTGTAGGTGCCTTCATGGAGTTTGGACCTATAATCATCTGAACCATCATTTAGCTCCATCTGCGGAAAACAATGTATTTGCCTAAGACAAAAGATTGAATGTTTAATTAATGACCCCTCAAAAAAAAAAAAAAAAAAAAAAAAACTAGTCACATATGTGCTATATCTCAAAATGACTTGTTTAGTCACAATTAAAACTTATTGTAGTTGTTAAAAAAACCAAGATCACCCCAATATATACATACCTGATGTGGGTACTCAAGCACACATCCCACAACATACACTCAAATGATATTCAATCAATCAAATGCATCACAATCTCCCTCACTTGAATCTCTAAATTGTGATGCATTTAGGTTTAATCTATATACGATGTAAGTTTTAACCTCAAATATAATTTGATAATAGTTGGTTTTTAATTATTTTTAATATATGGTGAACATTGAAAATGTATATTTTGAGTGATTGCTCATTGTAGTTTTTTTTTTTTTTTTTTAGAATACTAAATATTTTAACATACACATATGAGGAAATGGGAGAATGTCTTAAAGAAACTTACAGTGGTGTATATTCAAAATGGCCTAACTCTTGAATATACAACATAGACTTTAAACCTCTTTAACTCATACTCATTTTCCAATGTGAGATTAACCCACTGTTTTTTCTTTTGAGAATACTAAATATTTTTAATACACACACACGGAGAAATGAGAGAAGGTCTTAAAGAAACTTACAGTGGTGTACATCCAAAATGGCCTAACTCTTGAATATAAAACACAGGCTTTAAACCTCTATTGCTCATTGTAATTTCATTTGATAAGTGTATGGTGAATTGTTATTGGACAGTATGCATTAAGAGACAAATCATTAAATAATGCTAGAAGGTGCTTAACACCTTTTCATCTCGTAACTTAGCCTCTTAACTTAAATTTGGGACTATAAGCTATGTAGTCTTTTTCTATGTAACTATCATCCTCGGAGATTATCAATAGTTCATAAAAAGCTTGTAACATATTTTCTTATAATTGATATAATATTTTGTAAACAAAGAAATCTGTAATGTGTTTCTTAATATTTCCATTTACAAGTTGCGATTCCATGTAAGAGAATCAATCACTATTTCTTGAGTGCATTTAATTAGTCCTGATAATCTATAGTAAAATGACCATAACTAGCTTCTTCTAGATATTTTAAGTTGCACACATTTAGAAGCATTGCAAACTAGAGACATAAAAATTGCCAATGGTATATAACTTGCCAGTTAATGTTTTTTGTGATAATTCTAGAATTAATTTAGAAAATGAATTAAAATTTCTAAGGTTTTTTATTAAGTTATTTTTTTTTTATCATGGGACACTCTGGTGTCATTTGTTTTCGTTCCACACCAATGTTTAACTATTATTTAAAGAACTATAAACTTATGCTCACAGAAGAAAACTAGGAAAGAAAAAATGTAAGTGATGACATTATGATATTATCTAAAATATTTAAATTTGAAAAGGTGCTAATGTCTCTTTGGTAATTTAAATTAAAAGATTTTTGTATTATTCTTTCTTGCTTTAGTCATGTCCCATGTGACATATATCTGACCATTCATCTAGGTCCTTCATAGTTTGAAGTTCAACGGTGAAAATATTCTGCACAAATGGATGGTGGCTTTCACCCCTCCTCTTATTTTCGCAAACTGTAGAGAATTCTGTCAAATTGGGGGGCAGACAGGACAGGACATGGCTTTCTTTTCTATGAATTAGTAGTATTCTCACGCTTCCTTGTTCGCAAGATTTGAAAGGAATCCATTATTTGATGCTAAAACGTTTTATTCATTGAAATAATTATGTCCTCCCTTGAAGTTTAGGAAAATGACACTCCACTCCTAAATTGAAAGGAAAAAAAATTCTTCATCTCCTCTTTTGACATCTCAATTGACCAAAATTTGTTAAATTAATATGGGTTAATTAAACTTCCTTTCTTTAGGTTTGAGGAAATAATGACACTTTACTCCAAACTTCTTTTTCTTTTTTTTTTTTCTTTTTTTTTTTTTGAGGTAAGAGATAGAGATATTATTGATTGAAACAGTGTACAAAGAAGTATATAAGCCCTGTTTAGGCACATCCGAAATAGGGGAAGTTTTAACCCCTAATTACAAATATCACTACAAGCCTAGGAATTGATCTTCGATGTGAAACATCTGATTAGCTCTCTCCACTGTTCCTTTGTGCGTTGTTGAGGTTTTGGTATTCCTGCAAGAACCCAATAGCCCCTGCCAAGATGGCTTTGGGGTGGCCCGTGTCTGTTGAAATTTTGGCCTTCAAAAACCAGCACACAGCCACTCCCCATATGGAGTTTCCTCTCCCTCCCTAAACCTGACTATGCACGACTTAGATTCACGGCCTAGCAAGCTACAGTGGAAGCATAAACCTAGAAGCCTTTCGTATTTGAATGCCACCCAAACTTGATCACCTTCTGGACTGAGCACAGGGGCACCACGCCGTATTGGTTTATCTATTGGCATCTCTACTCAGATACGGAGGAACCTCGCTTGGTCCGACGCAAATGCCTTGCAATCCACCTCAATGACTCGGCCAATTGCCCTCCCTATATCTTTGCCTGCTTCTTCGTTAATAAGGTCGAACAGCAATCCCCACATTTGGACCCAAATCGGCACATATTGAAAGTTAACTGAGAAAGCTGTCATCCCTTTCTCCCATCGGCGAAGTAATAACAGTTGGTTATCAGAACTCCATGGACCGTTGTTAAGCACCCACACTAATTGGCTCTCGATGGCAAATTTAAATTGTATAAGTCCGTCCCCAATATCCGTAATCTTCAAGTTGCTGCCCATCTTCCAAACTGACCTCAAGAGATTTTTTGCTACCCTAAGGTTTATTGGTTTGGTTGTGAGGAACCTACCCAATAGACTCAAGGAGCATTCTTCTAATATTTGTTTATGATGCTCAGAACGAACCTGTATGACCTCACCCTCCTCCGGCATCAAACTTACTCATCGTAATCGTTCTATGAAATCCGAATCCATGTTAAGCAACACAATACTGGCGCAGCTCTAATGGAAAGGATCAGTAGCGAAAGTGTGTACCCTTGTCCCACAAAGAGTAGGAAGAAAGTCTCACCCAAGATGAGAAGGAGAGCTCCTAACGAGAGGAGAAGAAAATTGGGGGTGACTTTCTTTACTCCAAACTTAACGGAGAAAAACACTCATATCTCAAAAAAAAAAAAAAAAAAAAAAAAAAAACACTTTCCCCCTGACATCTAGTTAATCAAATTTTATTAATTAAATTAATAATATTAAAAATGTTTTGTGCTAACCTGCCATTTGTTTAAGGGAAGATTTCAAAAATTTTATCCTTCATTTCATAATTAAAATTTAATTGATTTAAATTTTTAATTAAATTGTATTTTAAAAGTATTGAGTATGAATTTTTCTTAATTATTTCTTTTTTCTTTTTTCATTGGGTTATTGAGAGATTTGACATTGCAAGTGTTTTTGGTACTTAATAATTTTGCATGTTTATTCTAAATTAATTAGTTTTTTTTATTAACCCTAGTTAAATTTTAGTAAATAGATTCTTATAGAAATTTAGAATATTTTGTTATTAATATAAACAAAATGGGAGAAGTGTTTGTTGGGTTTTAGACCCCTTAAAAACAACCAGATTGCGTAGCCTAGTTAATTAGCCAAGTTGTTACTTAGTCAAATTAAGCAATTCTATGTTAAAACAATCAAATAATCATATCAAACATATAAAGCAACGGAATAATAAATAACACATGATATGATGACCCAGGAAACCACACGGTAAAAACCTGGGGAGGATTTGACCTAACTATCCTCAAGGTAAACTTGAATCCACTATGAAAGAATCGAAGTTCATACAAAAGGACTTACAAGCTCCCCGCTCGAGTTCCTAATGCTATCTACTAGTAGAACTTACTGACACGACCACGTGCAAGCTCCGAATCCACAGATTCCTTCTTTCTTGGATTCTTCAATTAGCTACAAGCTCCCCGCTTGTTTTTCTTTAAGCTCTAATGGTTGCAACTGCGTTGATCATCAAGATGTTGAAATAATCTCTACCTTGAAAACCCTAAATTTTGTGTAAAGGAAAGCTCCTCAAAGATCTCACAAGATATTCACACAAAACAGCAATGTATGAGCAACAATACAATCTGAACAACCTCCAAAAACGTGGCTAGGGTTTTGTTTAAATACCTAGGGTAAAAACATAAAATCCTAAACGTTTAATGAAGTAGGGCTGAGTTGGAAATTCTGCAGAAAACACAACCTGTGCGATTTTCGATCGATTGAGTCTGTCCTTCAATTGATCGAGCCAGGCCGAAAGTCACAAAAACTTCTGCAGCCACTCGATTCCAACTTTACAATAATTAATCAACTTTGAGCAAGCCTAAACAAGACTAAATACATTGTTTTGATCATGATTTGCCAACATTACAAATTAGAGTTCTAAATACATTAAATCCTAAGTCTTTAGAACCTAACAAACTCCCCCTTTGGCAATCCATGACAAAATACAAACTAAAAACTCAAAGTGTACAAGTAAAAAGCCCTTTACAAAAGGTAATGCTCATAAAACAAATTCAATCCTAACTACTATCCATCAGTTGCAAGTGTAGACAGCAGCCAAATCGAATCAACCTGTATATTCCTGAAACACTCAACAAACGCATAAACGCATGTGTGACAGAAAAACAGTAAATCAACAAATAAATTCTTGACTTTACAAAACACAAAACAAAGACATATATCATGAATAACTCATAAATATAAATCAATGAGCAATGAATCAAGAAACATATATATCAAAATAAATTCTAACTCTCCCCCTAAGTTAGATACATAAAAAAAATATTTTCTCCCCTTATCGAAAATAAAATCAACTCCCCCTAAACAAAACAAACATGATTCCCATAAATCAATAATTTCTCCCCCTTTTTGTCACATATTGACAAAGACAACTCATACAAAGAGTAAACAGTCAACATACGCAATAAAGGATAAGAGAAAATAGAGAATTAATGGGACAAAAAAAAATTCGGCTCTATAGAAAATAGAGAAAACTCCCCCTACAAACAACAAAGGGTAAAAACAAGCTTCTCCCCCTATAAAAATAGAAAAAACAAAACAAGTTTTGAGAAAAACAGTTTTTGGGGAAACATAAAGAGGGTGGGGAAAAAAAAACACAAACCAAAGTTAAAAACTAAGGTGAGGATACACATGAAGAAAAAATATTCTCTCTTTCAATAAAATGCAAACATGGCACTATGTGACCCAAAACAGTTGCATGAGTAGAGAAAATATTTGCACATTGATTATCCATCATATCTCTTAAGAAAAATATTTTCTACAGTTCACACATAAAAAAAGGCATATACTAGAAAGTACATAACTCAAAAATTAATCAATCAATTTTTTGATCAAGTTGAGTACCCAATGTAGCAAAGTGTATGCATGCTATGTGTGAAAACAATGAGAGATATGACTGCAAAATTGCAAGATGGATACAGAAATCAATGCAATGCATATGAATCCTAAACATAAAAGATGCATGAAAAAAATATGTCATGATGCATGTTCTAATGCAATAAAACTAAGTTCAATTTAAGTTCAAATTAACAAAATTGGCTTGAGCATAGAGTTTCTAACAAAAACCCCAAAAATTTGAAAACTACTTGTTGAATTTTTAAACAAATTGACAAATTGAGCATCACATAACACAATACACAGAGTATAATGCTTAATTACATTAAAACAACAAGCCAATTTCATCAATTTCAACCTAATTGAACAAAATCCCCAATTCGGGTACATTCAAGCTCTAGAATTTCCAATTTCTCAAACTTGAAACATATTTTGCATTAAAATTAAGGAACTTTTAATCTTGGATGGCCACAACAAGATCACACACAATATAATGTACCAAGTTTAGCAAATAGTAACTTGTGTAGCGTGTGCAACTAGCAAAAACTTGAGATACATATGAGGTGATATGTGAATAGAAATCAAACACAAAGTCTACAAAATTCATCACATAGAATTTGAAAGAGATTATCACCTAAAGACTATCACTATGTGACCCATAAACAGTTGCATGAGTAGAGAAAATATTTGCACATTGATTATCCATCATATCTCTTAAGAAAAATGTTTTTTATAGTTCACACATAAAAAAAAAGGCATATACTAGAAAGTACATAACTCAAAAATTAATCAATCAATTTTTTGATCAAGTTGAGTACCCAATGTAGCAAAGTGTATGCATGCTATGTGTGAAAACAATGAGAGATATGACTGCAAAATTGCAAGATGGATACAGAAATTAATGCAATGCATGTGAATCCTAAACATAAAAGATGCATGAAAAAATATGTCATGATGCATGTTCTAATGCAATAAAACTAAGTTCAATTTAAGTTCAAATTAACAAAATTGGCTTGAGCATAGAGTTTCTAACAAAAACCCCAAAAATTTGAAAACTACTTGTTGAATTTTTAAACAAATTGACAAATTGAGCATCACATAACACAACACACAGAGCATAATGCTTAATTACATCAAAACAACAAGCCAATTTCATCAATTTCAACCTAATTGAACAAAATCCCCAATTCGGGTACATTCAAGCCCTAGAATTTCCAATTTCTCAAACTTGAAACACATTTTGCATTAAAATCAAGAAACTTTTAATCTTGGATGGCCACAACAAGATCACACACAATATAATGTACCAAGTTTAGTAAAGAGTAACTTGTGTAGCGTGTGCAACTAGCAAAAGCTTGAGATACATGTGAGGTGATATGTGAATAGAAATCAAACACAAAGTCTACAAAATTCATCACATAGAATTTGAAAGAGACTATCACCTAAAGAGTTACATCCTATAACTCTCACATCTCCTAGAACAAAAGTTTGCAATCATGTAAGTTTCTTGATTTGCCTCATATTATACACACCAATTTTAATTATGTTATTTGGCATCAAGCCTAATAGTACACACCAATTTTAAGCATTAAGCAATTAAACCAAGGCTACACCTTATGTTCTTTTTGTGCATGTGCTACACTTTCTTGAGCACAAAATCTTACAATATGCACTAAGGTGTTCATGATTGACTAATAAACAGTGGTGAGATGGTTATTTATGCCTTTCTCAAAAGGATCAAGTCCGACAGTCAAATAACATATGACTTCAAGATCAAGACAAAGTGATTAATAACCACAAACATCTTTCCCACACAACATGCACTACACAGCTCAAACTAGTAAAGTGCAATAAAATAAGCTCATCCAAGCTAAACAAGGTACATAAACATGTTATGTAAAAATAATATGGTCATTCCTTGATTTCAAATCCAAGATCTATAATACAAAACACAAAAATCTTTTTGGTTTTAACAAACGTTATAACCACTTGTTGAGATTTTGAAAAAAATTTATGACAAAAAACAAAAAACACACGTTGTGCTAAATGATCAATGCAAATGCAATACATGACAGTGCTTAACTAAGCTATAGAGGGTACACAAACAAGAAATATCAATTTCTTAATTAACCCATGAGTAATGTACAAACTAGTACATAAAGTCAAAAATAGCTTAGCACATTTATAACACATGCTATTTAAGTTTCACCACAATGTCAAGCATGTTCTAAATCAAGAGAGATATTAAAACTCATGTAATCCTCAAGAAAAATAAAACAAGATACAAAATAAAATATTTTTGTCTTTTTGAAAATTTTCAATGTTTTTGGATTTTTTTTTTAATAAAAAAACAACCTAGAAAAAAACAAAACAATCAAAAACAGAAACAAGACATGTCCACAAACAATAGAAAGAATTAAAATAGGGACAAGTCAGCAACACTCACTTTAAAGGATTTTTTCTCATCCATATAACACGAGTCTTCGGCTTTGTAGGTGAAAATCCATGAAAAGTAGAGTGTATTTGAGGAATTATACCAATCTTCTGAAACAGATTAAAATCCTGCAAATTCTTTTCACAAGCCAACAAACTTAAATTTTTCAAAAGCATATGAAACAATTTATATGGACTTATGGCAGGAGAAACATCATCACATATCCTAGATTGACATACAGAATGCTTAAATTTCAACTTATGACAATTAGGACGAATGTGACCATGGACACCACAAAAGTGGCAAACAGGAACAAATTTAGGAACATCAGTATTCCTAACATCAAATCTAGTCTCAGATTTTGGTTTTTGCCTCAACAAAGAACAATTTGGTCTAATATGACCAACAACACCACAATGGTGACAAGTAGGCACAAAAACAGATTTGTTATGCTCTCTAACAGTAGGTTTAGACTTATATTTAGAAACTTCAGCGTCTACATCAGAACTTTTACCTTTGTCTAACCTAGCAAAATAAGCCTTTTCTTTATTATTCCTCTTGAAATGAGGGATATAAACTTTCTCAGTTTTAGGCTTAAGAGAAGCAGAAACACTTCTGTTATCATCAGCAAGCTTGATACTAGTCAAATTTTCTATTCTAGCTTTAGATTCAACTAACTCTTGTTCCAAGCTTTTCATCTTCTCATCTTGAGAGGAAATTTGATTTCTCAAAAATTCATTCTTTTTATTAGATTCATCTAATCTAACAAGCAATTCCTCTTTTTCAAGATTAGCCAATTTTAACTCTTCCTTAAATTTCTTAGAAATTTTCAAAGATTTAGATAATTCTTTACGAAGAGTTTCAAAAGCATCAAAAAAATCAACAGAAGCATGAGCAGAAACAAGATCAGAAAGACACTTCAAATTGTCCATGACAACAGGGGTCAAGGATCAGCTCAGAGATCAAAAGATCTACAATAAAAGAGCTACCCGCTCTGATACCACTTGTTAGGTTATTTAGACTCATTAAAAACAACCAGATTGCGTAGCCTAGTTAATTAGCCAAGTTGTTACTTAGTCAAATTAAGCAATTCTAGGTTAAAACAAACATATAAAGCAGCGGAATAATAAATAACATATGATATGATGACCCAGGAAACCACACGGTAAAAACCTGGGGAGGATTTGACCTAGCTATCCTCAAGGTAAACTTGAATTCACTATGAAAGAATCGAAGTTCATACAAAAGGATTTACAAGCTCCCCGCTCGAGTTCCTAATGCTACCTACCAGTAGAACTTACTGACACGACCACGTGCAAGCTCTGAATCCATGGGCTCCTTCTTTCTTGGATTCTTCAATCAGCTACAAGCTCCCCGCTTGTTTTTCTTTAAGCTCTAATGGTTGCAACTGCGTTGATCATCAAGATGTTGAAACAATCTCTACCTTGAAAACCCTAAGTTTTGTGTAAAGGAAAGCTCCTCAAAGATCTCATAAGAAATTCACACAAAACAGCAATGTATGAGCAACAATACAATCTGAACAACCTCCAAAAACGTGGCTAGGGTTTTGTTTAAATACCTAGGGTAAAAACATAAAACCCTAAACGTTTAATGAAGTAGGGCTGAGTTGGAAATTCTGCAGAAAACACAATCTGTGCGATTTTCGATCGATTGAGTCTGTCCTTCGATTGATCGAGCCAGGCCGAAAGTCACAAAAACTTCTGCAGCCACTCGATTCCAACTTTACAATAATTAATCAACTTTGAGCAAGCCTAAACAAGACTAAATACATTGTTTTGATCATGGTTTGCCAACATTACAAATTAGAGTTCTAAATACATTAAATCCTAAGTCTTTAGAACCTAATAGTATTAATTTCTTCAAATCTCAAAAGAGGGAAGTGTTTATTCCCTTAAGATTTGGAGTGGAGTGTCATTCCCCCAAACCTCAAGGGAGAAGAGTGTAATACAATCCCTATGTAATCTGTGGTCTTTGTTTCTCTCTATTTGTTGGTGTTTTGGGTGTTTATTGTGTTTTTCTTTAGCAAAAATAAATAAACCGTAGAGTTCTAGAGTCCGTTAATACATGAATTTTTTTTTTGGATGTTCCAATGAAAGATATTAATCCAACTGGAAGAAACTATAGGATTGGAATGAAAGCTTGTGTGATAATGAGCTTTAATTGACAAAAATGTTTTGCTGTTAGAGTGTTTGACAAACTATAATGATGAAATGCATTGCATTTGTTACCCTCATTTTGGTAACTAAATTGCTAAATAGCTTTTAGATGTGAAGTGGGTTTCACTTAGGTCAACTAGTAAAGTTTCTAATAGTTGAATAAGAGATCTAGGGTTTGATCCCCGCCTACACCAAAAACTGACTAATGTTTTAGTCTAATGATAAATAACTCTAGTATTGTCCTTTTGTTGTGCTTGAAACCAAGCCTTAGAAATTACTGAAGGGTGGGAGACGCTAACCATAGCTGTGTAGAGCGTGAGAGACAAGCACTTCTCAAAATTAAGGAAGACCTTATTGATGACTATGGCTTTCTTTCTTCTTGGAGTATTGCAGAGAGGAAAAGGGATTGTTGCAAATGGAGTGGGGTCAGCTGTAGTAGCCAAACAGGCCACGTAATCATGCTCAATCTTAATTTCTCAGTCTTGGAACCTTTGAGAGGTAAACTTAGTCCATTCTTGACTGACTTGCAATATTTGAATTATTTGGATGTGAGTTTCAATGATTTTAATTAGAGCCCAATTCCAAAGTCCATTGGTTCTCTCTCCTCCTTAAGTCACCTTGATGTTCAAAATGCTAATTTCAGAAGAAACATTCATTTTCAGCTTGGAAACATTTCGAGGTTGCAGTATCTTGATCTTAGCTACAATCATTTTAATAATCCCAAAAACCTAGAGTGGCTTAGTCAACTTTCTTCTTTAAAATACCTTGGCGTGGGTGGGATTAACCTGAGCAAATTTAACAATTGGCTCCAAATAGTGAATAAAATTCCTTGTTCTTGGAGAATTGTAATCTTGCGAATATTTTCTCTGTTCCCCTTGCTAATTCTTCTACTTCTCTTGATGCTCTCTATCTCCCTTATAACAGATTCACTTCCTCTTCTTCAGTACTAGAGTGGTTGTTCAACTACAACACTAGTGTTGTTGAACTCTATCTCTTTGGTAACCAATTCCAAGGTATGATTCCCGATGCTTTTAGTAAAATAAAGTCTCTTGTACATCTCTATCTCGATGATAATGAGTTTGAAGGTGGAATACCAAAATCCTTTGGCGGTATGTGTAATTTAAAAACATTGTCTCTCATACGGGCCAATCTCAATGGAAAATTCCTAGGAATTATTCAAAACTTGATTGGGTGTGCATAACACTCAATAGAGATCTTGTATTTAGGTGGGAATCAAATCACAGGAAAATTACCTGATCTCTTAACATTTCCATCATTAAGAGTGTTATCACTTTTTAACAATCATTTGAATGGGACAATACCTAAAAGTTTGGGAAAACAATCCAACCTAGAGACTTTGAGTCTTGATAATAATTCATTCAAAGGTGTTATTTCTGAAACCCACTTCTCAAAACTAAAGAAATTGAAGAATTTGGATTTATCATATAGCCCATTGATTTTCAACTTTAGCTCCAATTGGGTTCCACCTTTCCAATTAGAAACTATATCTTTAAGTTCTTGCCAACTAGGCCCTCAATTCCCAAAATGGCTTCAAACTTAGAAAAATTGCTATTGGCTTGATATTTCTAATTATGGAATTTCTGATAACATTTCCCATTTCTATTGGGACTTTTCTCCACAACTACAAATTTCGGCTTTGTCTAATAACCATATTAGTGGCCATATTCCAAATTTTTCATTGGAAATCTCCAATTTCCCCTTTATAGACCTGAGTCCAAATAATCTGGAAGGTGAAATACCATCATTTTTATTTAAAGCGGCGCATTTGAATCTTTCCCAGAATATGTTTTTAGAGCCAATCCAATCTCTATGTGCAATCATAAATGAAGTTTTGTTCTTTTTAGATCTCTCCAATAATCGATTTTCAGGAGAGCTTCCTGATTGTTGGATGCATCTTGAAGGATTGAAAATTCTCAAATTGGAAAGCAATCATTTTTTTGGGAAAATCCCAAGATTGATGGGCTTGCTACTTGGGATTGAAGCAATTGATTTAAGCAACAATAGTTTTAATGGGGGAAATTCCTTCATCCTTGAAGAATTGTACAAAATTGAAATTTATTAATCTTGGACACAATAACTTGTCGGGACAAATACCGATGTGGTTAGGGAGCAGCCATCCAAATTTAGTTATTTTTTTCCTTCAATCTAATCACTTATTTGGAAGCATTAACTTATCAAGAGCGAACGCCATAAGTTGAAATTTGCTATAAAAATAAAAAGCTTTTAGATGTGAGAAATAACTACACATGACATAATAAAAGTGTTGTAATTTAATACTTGAACTAGCTATTGGCCTGTGCATCGCACGATTTTTTTTTAAAACTTTTTGGTAATAACTAAAAAAAATTATAGTGTCTATTAAAAACAATTATAATGAAGTGAAGCAAAACGGTTGTTTCTTTTTACGTCAAAAAAATTCAATTTCTTTTTAATTTCTTTACCATTTTTTATTTTAATAAAATCTTTCCCAATTAATCATAGATTTGTTATCAATCTAATACGGGAAGTTTTGATTTGAAAGAAAAATAACAATGGAAATAGAGTTATGTCCTTGTTATAAATTTTTTTAAAACGAAAAAGAAAAGAAAAGGTTAATGGTGCTTATTTTTAAAGAATAAAATTCCTCTAAAAGTGGAAAGCAAAAAAATAAATATAATAAGAAGAAATAAAGAATTTTGAGATATATTAATACTTAAAGATAAAGGTAAACAAAAGTTTTACAGTTATTGTCACTCTTCTGGTACACTAGCACCTATTATACTGCTTTATGATAATAAACAAAACCCACGAACCGAAAATCATAACCATCAATTGGAACAATTTGGATGTACTCTTTAGATGAACTTTATTTCACAGTGGCAGGATCGATGATATCAAATCTTATTTAAAGGTATCATAATCCATCTAGAAATAAAACATAAAACATGTTCTAATACACTAGCACCTATTATACTGCTTTATGATAATAAACAAAACCCATGAACCAAAGATCATAACCATCAATTGGAACAATTTGGATATACTCAATGATTCCTTTAAATATATATATAGACACACACAAAAGTCAAGGTAGAAATTGCATTGCAAACTAAATTGAAAGGAGACTGGTCTGTTTCATTTGTCTTCCAAGTTTTTTTTTTTTTTTTTGGGGAGGAAGATTTGTCTTCAAGTTTGCAATGCACTGATACAAATAAGAATTTTAGAAAAAAAAAAATATACATCCAAAGTTAAGTGTGTGAAAAAAAAAGGATGAATATACTTTTGAGAACCGGTAAAAGTGGATTTCTAAGGTAATTTGGATTTGGGCAGTTACAATCTTAAAAACTGAAAAGGTTGGCAGGATTATCTTTTTTAAATAATACAAAAAGTATTCAACATAGTTTAATGCCAAAAATAAATAAATAAATAAATAAAGAGAACTCTGTCGTTTGGTCACCAGGGAAAAAGAAAGAAATAAAGAAAGAAAATAGATTTGATGGATTTTGAGAGGGATGGTCTGAGCAGGCCACCAAATTAAGACATGTTCTGCTTGTCATACTGGGCCCAATATTTTGTCCACCCAAATAGACCCCTAGGGAACAGAATCATGTTCTTTCACTCTTTTTTTTTTTTTTTGAGAAACTCATGTTCTTTCACTCTATGTGGGTGCCTTCATCGAGTTTGGACCTATAATCATCAGAATCATCATTCGGCTCCATATGTGGAAAACATGTATTTGTCTAGGACAAAGATTGAAAGTCTAGGCCTTTAAGTCTGTACTCGTTTTTCATAGATTATTGATATTAATAAAAATTCAGACTTTGTTTATTATCTCTCTAGTGAATTACAGAACCCCTTTTCCTTATGGATTCAAGGAGCTCTCGTGAATTTGAGGTTATTTTCAGAAGCAAACATATTTCATTTTTTGTTTTCTAAAAGTAAACGTATTCTGCTTCTTGACACTTTTGCATCTCATATTAGATTTGATGCTTTTCAATTATATTACTATTGTAGGATCCATGAATTTATTTTTATTAGCGGAGATAAAACACATACAATTTGTAACTTATAGGTAAGTAAATTTTCTAATTTATTTTTACAAATAAATTATTAGGAAGAACCAAATCTTATGAAAACGTACGGAATTCAAAGATCTGTTGCCAAATATGCAGCAGTAAGCTAATCATTGCTGTTTAGCCACTAGCTTAAAGGAAATTAATATATGTTTTGCAAATCCTCAATTTCGTCATATACAATTTTTTAAGGTTTCAATTTTCTTAACTAACAACTATATTATTTAAATTTTTAATAAATAAACAAATAAATTTTTGAACAAAACCAGCGTTTGGATGTGTTTGTCCGCTTTGCGGAATGAATGTGTCTATTGATTATACTTTCTTTCTATTATACTTTTTCTTTTGAGAAACACATACACACACATATATATATAGAGGGGAAGGGGGATGAGATAAGAGAATACACTCACACACCAATACCAAAACTGCATGCTGCGGCAGTTAGTGTCGCGGAGCAAGTGATAAACCCCTTCTCAATATCACGCCTTACTTCTTTCTATTATACTTGATTGTGGGGGAAGAAGGATTCAAAAAAGGTAATTTCGTTCTTAATTAATGATTGTTTTTGTTTTTGTATAACTGTGACTCATGACTTTGTTTTTGGTGTTCGTACGAGTAGCATGTGTGCCAAAGAAATCCTAGTGGCTAGATTAATTGAATATTGAATTTATGCAAGAATGCAATTTTTGCAAAATACCCCTAAAAACACTTAAACTGCAAAATACCCCTAGAAACACTTAAATTGCAAAAATACTCCTCTTAAACCAATAAAAATAGCAAAAATATCCACGAAAACGACTAATATTACCAAAATACCTCTTTAAAACCAATAAATTTGCAAAAATACCCCTGTAAAACCTATAAATTTGCAAAAATACCCTTGAAAACCACATATATTCCAAAATGCCCCTTTTAAACCAATATATTTGCAAAAGTACCCCTATAAATCCAGTAAAATTACAAAAATACCCTTGGAAAACACTTAAATTGCAAAAATACCCTAAAAACCACTAATATTACCAAAATAGCTCTTTAAAACCAATAGATTTGCAAAAATACGCCTATAAAACTAATAAAATTACAAAAATACCCTTGTAAAACAAATAAAATTGAGAAAATTACCCCGTAAAACTAATAAAATGGCAAAAATACCCATTTAAAACTAATAAAATTGCAAGATTACCCTTGAAAACCACTAAATTTACAGAAATACCACTTTAAAACTAGTAAATTTGCAAAAATACCCCCTTTAAAACCAATAAAATTGCAGAAATACGACTTAAAAACCAATAAATTCTAAACCCTAATACCCCTTTAAAACAAATATATTTGCAAAAATACCCCTGTAAATCCAATAAAATTGCTAAAAGACCCTTGAAATCCATAAATATTACAGAAACACCCCTTTAAAACCAATATATCTGCAAAAATACCCTTGTAAAACCAATAAAACTGCAAAAATATCCTTGAAAACCACTAATATTATAGAAATACCCCATTAAAACCAAATCAATTGCAAAAATACCCCTTTAAAACCAATAAAATTGCAAAAATACCCCTTTAAAACCAATAAAATTGAAAAAATAGCCTTCTAAAACCCATAAATTTGCATAAATAGCCCTGTAAAACTAATAAAATTGCAGAAATACCCCTTTAAAACCAATAAAATTGCAGAAATACCCCTTTAAAACCAATAAAATTGCACAAATACCCCTTAAAACCCAATAAAATTGCAAAATTACCCTTGAAAACTTGTAAGTCCAACCATTAAAGTCCAGCAATCTAGAAAAATGTCTTGAGAGTTAAGACTATCTACCGTGTTTTGTTGAGCAACTAAGTTGGGTTTCATACGTAAGACATGTGATTTTCACTATAAGGAATAATGATATAGGTCAAATAAGGAATTTATTTATAACACAAAATATATATATATATATATATATATATATATATATATATATATATATATAAATCATCTCATTTTTAAAGTGCCTAACAATTTATCCTCCCCCCTGAAAAAAAAAATTTAATAATAATAATAAAAAAGGTAAATCTTTATCCTCCCACCCAATTAATGGGTTAAATGGGTAAAGAATTATTGGGTGGCCCAATTAAATGAGCATTAATGGGCTGATGGATACCCATCTTATTATTATTATTATTTTTAAGTTTAAACCCTAACTATCGATATCGTATTTTGTCCACTCCTAATTTTCGAGAAGTATTTTCATTTTAATCCAAATGACTCTAAGTGGCATTTTTTATCAAAATTATCAAAGATTGAGTAAATGGAATCAATTTAAGTCGATTGGGTGACATGAGATAATATAGTAGTAATAGTAGGAAAGAGAAGATAAAAGTGATGGGGATAAATACTAAGTGTTACTCGTCCCCGTGTCGTGGTCCAAAGCACAGACAAAATTACATCAACTCGTCCAATAGTACTCGTCCATTAGTTACTAGATTATATAAGTCTTCTATGGACGGGATGATCTACAGACGTCTAGTACATGGACGACCAAATCATACTTGATGATTTTTTCAGATGATCCTCCATTATATTCACGTAATAGAGAATATAACACGTGGAAGGAACTCCACACACAACTCTCCATATAACTCATTTTCTTTATCAACCACCAACATTACCCACAATGATAATGGATCTAAACAAGTAGACCCACGTCTAACTCTCAATAAAAGGGGTAAATCCTATTCACTCAAGGTAAGTCCAGACCATTCACTATTTTCTTTCCTTTTGTCCTAGAGAGAAAACTGACTTAACCGTTGGAGGATCCTTGATTGGGTCACACCGGTCACCTTTGATAGTCTTTCTTTCTTTTCAGAATTGACAGCCATTACCATAGCCCAAAGTATTTTAGCTTACTGATTTTCGTGCTTCATCAAAAAATATTCCTCCCTAGCTTCTCATGGTTAGTCTTTGGTTATAGAGGTGTGATGGCGCTTGGTGAGATGGAAACTACTCAATGATATAGTGATTATATGTGAGGATTGAGGAGGATATGAATAGTCAAAATTTGATTGTCAGTGAATAAATTAAGAATGATGCCGACAATGAGAAGGCAATTTTGGATGCAGGTGTCAAGTGAGATTGGGGTAATTTTGCTGGTTAGGTTATTTACTTGTTTTAAAAATTCAAATTTGTTGTTTAGTTTTTTAAACTAGAGATAACTTGGTAATTTAGTGGTTAATAGTTGATGTGGCAGCATGTCACATCAATTTGTAAAGGATATGACTTGTAGTAAAATATGTAATACTTCTAGCATTATTTGATAGAGTATCATGATTAGTCAAGTTATATTTTCCATCTACTACTTAATGGCATAGAAAATTTGATGCATCAAAAGATTAGGCATTAAACTGACATATTTTAAAGTATTAGGGATCAATTTGACACATATGGCAGACATTAGGACCAATAAATAATTTCTTCAAAATTATTTTTAAGATCTTAGCAATCTCTCTAGAAGTTCATTTTAGACAGGAGAATTTTTCAGTTTCAAACTGCTTCCATCACTAGTAATAATAATGAAATTAACAAGAAGTGCAAGTGATTAAATAAGATCAATTGTTTTATGCGTAGCATGCTAAAAGGGACCCATATAAGTTAATATTTGGATAACAAAAGTAAAATAATTTTTTTTCTCAGAATATTATTTCAAGAGAAGTGTTGGGATCATATTTTACAATGAAAATGAGCCAACTTTCTAATGAAGACATGGGCTTTGGCACTTAACCTAATCATACTTTGTTTTATACATTTGAAAACTGAGGGCCTAAAAAATAGGCCACCGGATCATTGTCAAAATGAGTGCAGACATGGGCTTGGTGGATTTCATTTTAAACATGGAATTGAAACTGATTTATCAGGAAATTCACTAATCAAACCATTAAAGTCCAGCAATAGAACAATGGCTTGAGAGTTGAGACTATCTGCATTTTTTTTTTGGTTGAACAACTAAGTTGGATTTCATTGTAAGACATGTGCTTTTCATTATAAAGAATAATGATATAGGTTAAATAAAGAATATATTAATTTATAAAATACAAAAGAATTATAAATCATCTCATTTTTGAATTGCCTAAAAATTTTATCATTAATCACGACAAACATTAAATTAAATATTTACGAAGAAAAAGGAAACCACAAATTAGGACACATATTACATTAGAAAAGCATTAGATCATAATGTTACAACGAATTAGGATACACACACAAATTATAACATATTTCTTTTCTTTTTTTTTTGAGAGAAAATTATAACATATTTCACATATATATATATATATATATATATATGGACACGTACATAAAAAAGCATTAGATCATAATATTAAGTAGATATGACGTCATTTAAAAACTCAAAAAAGTTGATTTAATATTAGGTACATAATGGTTTTATAAAAGACATTTTTTTTTTCGAATATAGAAAAACAAAGTAATTCGCAATATAATAATAATAACAACAATAATGTATGTGTTTTTCTTCCTTGCCTAATCATTTCTTTAATATAGTTTCAAAAATACACATCTTTCCATTGTATTAAACTTGAAATTGGATATCGATAAATTGGTACTTCTCCAAACACGCAATTGCTTCTGGATCAGTGCGAGTAGTAGGGTGGAAAAAAAGATTCAATACTAATTATCTCGCTCATGACCTGCATATCTTAAATAAATATTTACCCATTTCTAAAAAGTAAATCTTTATACACCCAATTAATGTGTTAAATGGGTAAACAATTATTGTTAGCCGAATTAAATGAGTATTAATGGGTAAAACTGCTGGGTACCCATCTTTTAAAGAATAAAATCAATACCCTTACTATCAACACCATATTACCACCGCGCACCCTTGGTACGGTGGTTACTCTATAAGTATAAATGCTTGTGGAGTGTGGAGGGTAAGAGCCAGGTTTAAGTCTCTAAGAGGGAGCTTCACACACCGTATTTTGTACACTCTAATTTTCATGGAATATTTTGATTTTAATCCAAACGACACTATGTGGCAGTTTTCCAAAAATTATCTAAGATTGAGTAAATGGGATCCATTTAAGTTGATTGGGTGATATAATATAATAGGAAAGAGAGATAGAAGTATTCCTCCTTTACTTCTTATCATCTCATGGCCAGCCTTATGTTATAGAGGTGTGGTGGCATTGGTGAAATGGGGATTACTCAATGAGGCAATGATCATATGTGAGATGGAGGATGATATGAACAGTCAAAACATGATTTCCCAGTGAGCAAATTAAGAATTGTGTTGACGGTGAGAAGGAAATTTAATTGGACTTTTTTTTAGAGAGAGTTTTAACATATGTTGTTCCCTCTTGATGATAGCTCTTTATTATCAGATCAAGACATCAATCAGTTTTTGGTGTAAGCGAGGATCGAACCCTTTCGCGGTCGAATATTTACTCTTTCCATATCTATTTCAGTTGTAGGGTTATCCTATGACATGGCCTCTCAGAATAAAAGTGGATTGGTCCCGTGTTCGTTTCGCCATCCTACCCAATGAATTATTAGGATTTGTTTTCAATAGAATCTTCTGCATCCACGGGTTCCGTCGTTCCCATCGCTTCGCGATTAATGGTTAGGCCTGAATTCTACAGTGGAGCTCCTAATGAAAATGAAATGTGTTATTTAGTCAATTTTCTCAGTCTTTGTGGACCCTGGGCGCTTGACTTTTATTGTTCTATGAACAAATTCATCGAATTATAGATCAATCAAATTAGTATTGATGCTTAATTACGCTATCCTTTATAAGATTGCTCTGAGACCTTACATATTGGAATCATATAGCATTAGTATTCTTTTTCTCTCTTTCTCTCACCCTTCCATTTATCTACATTCTTTTTGTTATTGCTTCACAACTTAAAATCAGATTGGTTTTTCTTTTTTTGCTTGTTTATGCAAACAAAAATTCAATTGCTACAATGATATGATCAATATATCATATTGTGACTAGTTCTCTAGATCCAGATAATATGAAGCGGTGAGTTGATTATTAGTTCGATAGTTATTAGTTCATACTATGGGCCAGTTCTTTTTTTTGACTACTAACCCCCCAAAAACCAACGAGTCACACACTAAGCATAGCAATTATATCAATATAAAAAAATGAATTGAATTTTTATTCAACCTTATAGAATTGCCTTTTTTATTTTTTATTTTTTTTATTTTTATTTTTTTTTATTTAACAGAAAAAGAATGAAAGAGTTTGTCATTTTTTGCTTTTTTTATTTCCGATAGAACGTAAAGACAAGTCAAATAAAGGCTTAGGCTTCCTCATCTACAAATATCCAAATTTTGATGCCTAATACCCCATAGATAGTTCCAACTGCATAGGAACAATAATCAATTTTAGCTTGAATGATTTGTAGAGGAACTCTACCCTCTCTGATCCATTTGACACGCGCAATCTCTTTTTCGTCAATACATCCCACAATTTATACTTGAATTTCTTTTGTACCTGCTTGTTCAGTTAATTCAATAGCCTTTTTCATTGCTTTTCGAAATGAAACCCTATCTTTAATTGTCCGGCTATAAATTCAGCGAGAATCTTAGGGTTTCCATAAGGGTTTGTAATTCTTGTAAGAGCAACGTTGAGTTTTCGGTTTACACAATTAATTTCTTTTTGTACTTCTATCTCCAATACCTCGATTCTTCGAGGCCCACCTTTACCTTCTAGTAATAATTTTGGGAATCCCATATATATTATGACCTGAATCAAATCGATTCTTTTTTGAATCTTTATGCATGCAATTCCCTCAACACTAGAGGATATTTGAATATTTTTTTGTACATAATTCTTGATCCAATCTCAGATTTTTTGATCTTCTTGTAGCCGTTTGGAATAATTTTGTGGTTGTGCAAACTAAAGAGAATGATGACCTTGGGTTGCACCAAGTCTGAAACCAAGTGGATTTATTTTTTGTCCCATAATCTCCCAATACTATATATATCATGACACGTCATATCCGTGTACTTATTTTTATTTCTCCATACGTTGCCTTTGAAGTATAATATGGCGTATTTGGCTCCTTTATACTTCCTTTACAAATATATCTTTTAGTCCAATAATTATATGAAAAACGAGTCTTTTTATCGAATAACAACGCCCTCGAACTCTATATTTTAATTTTACCAGTTGTGCTAACTGGAACTCAAATTTAATTGGACTTAGATTATAATGAGATTGGGGTGATTTTACTGGTTAAGTTATTTATTTATTTTAATTGTATATGTTATTTAGTTTCTTAAACTAGATATGTCGTGGTAATTTGGTGGTTAAATAGTTGATGTGACAGCATGTCACATCAGTTTGTAAAGGGTAGGACTTGTAGTAAATATGTAGTACTTCTAGGTTCTAGTATTATTTGATTGAGTATCATAGTTAGTTATGTCAGCGTTTTCCATTTACTAGCAAATGATATAAACAATTTTGACACATAAAAAAGTTAGAAACTAAACTGATACAATTGCAAAATATTAAGGACCAACTTGACACATATGACAAACTCTTGGACCAAAATGATATTTTCTCCAAAAATATTTTTAAAATCTTACCATTCTAGCTAGAGGCCCGTTCTAGCCGGGATAATTTTTCATTTTCAAACTGCTTCCATCATCACTAGTAGATGGATAACAATGAATTCTATTATTGTTCTAGAGATTGGTTTACAATTATTTTTTCATTCTTTGAGAAAACCAAAAGTTAAGCTAAGACATCACCCACCACATTACAGGCTACTTTCTCTCTGTGTTCTTCCTCATCCATAGTATCACAAAGTGCTTTACCCCTTGTCTCTGGTAAACATGCTGCAAACAGTCCACAACACCCTATAACCAACCCAAATACCACATAGGATGAAATTCCATTTCTTCTCTCGGCAGCCACTAGCATCGGACTAAATACACCACCAAACACAAGTGCCTGTCTCACCAACGAAGTAGCTGAGTTCCTCACGGAAGTAGGGAACAACTCTATTGTGAATATGAGCAATATACTGAACGCGAAACAAGCACTAAAGAAAGATACTAGCTCAAGCCCAATCTGCAATCCTGTCCACTCCTTACCTTTTAAAGCACACATGATACTGAAAATCCCACTAATTGTAGTGAAAGCAAGCACAGAAAATTTTCTATTCAACTTACCTATAAGCAAGATAGTGAACAATGCAGATGGTATCTCAGATAAGGCATTGAATGTGACACTCAAGTAGAGATTGAATGGCAAGTTTCCTAGGCCTAATGGCATGCCATAGTACACCATTCCAATCCCAAAAGCTATCACCATAACCGGTGACAACCTTTTAAAGGCCCATTTTTTCTGCACCAAAATTGTGATAGCTGAGTAAACATTCCCATTATGCCACGTTTCTTGCTCAAACGAAACCCCAGAGAAGCTCAAGGTTGAACCACCACTGTGGCTTGGTGGTGCAATGCTTTTCAATATGGCCACTGCTTCTTCTTTACGTCCATGAACAAATAACCATCTGGGTGACTCACAAACAAAGAAGTGAACTAACATAGAATACAAGATTCCGGGGATAGAAGTCCATAAATAAAGGGATCTCCAAGATGAGCCTTTATTCCAATATGCTATAGCTGGCAGTGATAAAAACCCTATTGTGAAAAAAAAGAATCCTATCACACCCACTTGGCCCCGCCACCTTTTTCCCACAAGCTCAATTGTTAACACAAGTGCACAAGTTCCAATTGTTGCACGGCCAAACCCACAAACCAATTTTAAAGCTGAGTAAGCCCATATGTTGGTGGAGAAGACAGTAAGCAAAGAAGATAGAGACATAGTTAGGCATGAGAGAAAGAGCATGTTTTTGCGACCAAGTGAGGAATCAGCAAGTGTGGCAAGAACGAGTCCACCCACTAGGCAACCCATGAAGAAAGATGATGCGGGCAAGCCGGTGATTATGGAAGAAGAACACTGTAAGTTCCATTCCGATATGATTGATGTATAGGAAGGCCAATCCCATGCCCATGAATTTTTTGGAATATAGCAAATATTGGAGACTGAGTTGCAACCAAGTTGATGACTAGTACAGTGCCATGTTGGGTATGCATCAGTGAAGACACTAATGAATGTTTGTTGTGCGTCAAATAACCATGCAAAGGATACAAGCAGGATTTGGAAGAATTGGGCCCACCCAAAATCCCCTATATACCTTTCGATGGAGGAATCAAGGGATGGATGGTGTTTCTCTAGAGGTGGAGGGGTGCTTTCTGACTCGGCCGAGTTGGGTTGGGAGAGAAGTGGAGTTGAATTGGCCATTTGGAACTATGTTTATGCACAGGTAGAGTGTGAATGAGAGGTCCGTGAATGAGTGAAGTCTTTTATAGATGTTTTAGGTCTAAAGAGAATTTGTCACTTCTACTTCCAACTTCACGTACATTAGTATGAAATGTCAAAGATACAAAGTCAATAAAATCAACTCATCCATGATG
Source organism: Quercus glauca (assembly GCA_023736055.1). Lineage (NCBI taxonomy): Eukaryota > Viridiplantae > Streptophyta > Magnoliopsida > Fagales > Fagaceae > Quercus > Quercus glauca. The sequence continues at coordinate 4,322,338 of CM043318.1, forward strand.
ATATGCCCACACCTCACACATCGAAATTTAAACACACAATAATTGCTTCAATCACACTAGTTTACATTATTATTTCACATATATTCATATTCATAATTTTTACAGAAATATCTACAATGTCTATATATTTTGACAATAAAATAAATGTGAAAAAAGAAAAATAAAAATAGTGGATGTATGAGAATTAAAATCCATTACTGAAGTGAGATGTTGTTATTATCTTATTTTGTAGTCATTCTGAATATATGTAAACACACATAATAGCACATTTGCAAATTACTTCAAGAACAAAGCCTTGATATCTTGTTAGAGTCAGTGATGACTCTTACAATTAAGGTTGTCCATGGATTGGTTCGAATCGGGTTTATGCCCAGCCTGGAACTATTCGACGAAATTAGGTGGTCGAAAATCTCACTCGTTGCCGACCGATAGACTGGTCGGATCGGGCATATCAGACCTTTAATGAGTAGCAGATGGGTCGGTTGAAGTCATATTTCTAAGAAAACAGTGAGGAAAACCTAGATCCGGTGAAAGTCTCTTCGGATTCAATGAGATTTCGCTAGATCTAGTCAAAATCTTATCAAATCTACCTGATATCTCACTAGAGTCTAGGTTTTTCTGCCGGGATTTGGAAATTTTTTTCACCAGAGTCTAGGTATTTTTCAGTCAGTTTGGGTTTTTCGAGTTTTGTGGGAGTGAAACCAAAACCAACCTGCTGGAGTCAGTTTTCTAGCAGTGAAGGCCCATTGCTAACCACCGGAGTAGTCAGATCGGATCTGGTCGATTTCTTTAGGTGGGTCGAATTTTTGGATGTGTTTGGACCGTCCTACTTACAATATTGGATATTCTCCATTTCAAGAGATTTATTTCATGACTAAAATTTTATTTCTTAGATTTAGCAGCATACAAAATATCATATCATTTAAATAATTTTTTGAGGGATATCATTTAAAATTTTTAAAGGACATGAAATTAGGAATAACAGAGGGGCTTAATCATCATTTAAAAATCCCCATCGAGTTATAATATTTGTTAAGATAAGCTACTAAAGTTAAAACACAGACTTAAAAATCTGGCTTTGGTACCGTTTGGAAATTTTTGTTGTTGCAAATCCTCTCAAATTATTGTGAGGAGTAAGGACTGCATATTGGTCACTATTATTCTCTTTTGGGTACTTTAGTACTATATATTGGTTCTGCTCAATTATATTATCATTGTAGGATCCATATATTTATTTTTTCAAACGGAAAAAAACACATAAAGGATTATAACTTATAGGTAAGTAAACATTCTTATTTATTTTATAAATAAATTAGTATAGGAAGAACTAACTCTTGTGGAAACTACGGAATTCAAAGATCTGTTCCCAAATATGCAGTGGTAAGCTAATCATTGCTGTTTAGCCACTATCCTAAAGGAATTATATATATACATATATATATATATATGAAAGAGACTTACACAGGATTGATTTGTAAATCCTCAATTTCCTCATATACATTTTACTAGCTTAAAGCATTTTGTTTTTTTTTTTTTTTGGAATTGTTTATATATATATATATATATATATAAAACCAAAACAGTTTAATATATTTGCTCTTCTCTACACCACTTTTTCTTTTTTAATATCCTTTTTTTATAGTTAAATAGTGGGGGAAAAGATGGTGGGATTAAAAAAGGGGCCATGTTAACGAATGTTCTGAGGGCAATGGTTAACAATTCATTTTAGAAAAGTTTTGATACCACTTTTATGAGAAATAAAAAGGCTGTCAAATTTCTTTTAAAAAATAAGAAGAAAAAAGCTATCAAAACATTAATTACTTTTTTTTTCTTTTTCTACAAAAACTTTCTTTAAATGGATTGTTAACTAATACCCTAAATACATTCGTTAGCATTTCCCTTAAAAAAAAAAAAAAAAGTCGAAAACACTATTTTGTTCCCTACATTTTGTAGTCAAAGTTAATTTGGTTTCTACATTTTTGTAGCAATCAATTTAGTCCTTGTTATTTTTAACTTAGAGTCAATTTGGTCCCTACCATTAACTAACTAATGGAAAATGCCTATGTGACTAACGGTGTGCTTTGTTGGCATACGCGTGGCAAAAAATATATATAAAATCAAATATTTAACATTTAAAAGATCACATAAGCATTTCAATAACAAGAGAAAAAGCCATGACAAACCAAAAACTAAACTGGAAAAATAATTTTAAAAAAAATAAAGAAAACGTTTTGATTTAAACCCTCAATTTCTTTAATTTTCTTATGTGTTCTTGCACTCTCTTAGATATCAAACACAGCCAAACAATACACCAATCGGAAAATCCCAACCAAAATATGCCAGCAGAGAATTAGTTTCTCTTCTTCTTTATTTTAACAAATCTCTTTGCTACACTGCTCTTTTCTAGTGAAATTTCAGCAGAGTTTTAGCCTTTACTTTTTCACAGGATTCGCTCTTGTTTATTGAAGTGCTGCCCTCTAATTATTGGGAATAAGCTGGTAGAGGCCAATATGAAATTAAGCCAATTAGATCGTGTTTAAGAAATTTTGATTGTTTATGATGAGTTTCTTATCCATTAGGACTTCTTTTTCTAATCAACTAGCTGCTGCAGCTATGGTTTATGTCATCCAAAACAGCACTCTCAAGTCCTAAGTGCTCTGGGAATCTACGAGGAAATCCCTTTTGATCCCAAAACATATATGGAGCTTGTGGGACCTAAAATGGGCTTACTGTAGGTGCTAGAAAATCTCCATTTATGGGCGCCGAACCTGTTTATATTTTATTTTGGTTGGGATTTTTAAATTGGTGTATTGTTTGGCTGTGTTTGGTAGCTAAGAAAGTGCAAGAATACACAAGAAAATTAATAAAATTAAGGATTAAAAAAAAAAACGTTTTCTTTATCTTTTTTTAAATTAACTTTTTCATATTAGTTTTTGGTTTGACATGGTTTTTTTGGTTGATATTGAAATGCTTATGTGGCCTTTTAAATTTTAAATATTTTATTTATATATATATTTTTGCCACGTGTATGTCAACAAAGCACACCGCCAATCACGTAGGTATTTTTCGTTAGCAAGTTAACGGTAAGAACTAAATTGATTCTAAGTTGAAAATAAAATAGACCAAATTAACTGCTACAAAAATATAAGGATCAAATTAACCGTGACTCCATAATGTAAGGGCCAAAACGGTGTTTTAAAAAAAAAAAGTATTGGAAAGTAAAAAAAATGAAAAAAGAAATGAAAAGGAGAATATTATCAGTCTTTGCATACCTGTGACTCATGACTTTGTTTTTGGTATTCGAGCGAGTAGCATGTGCGCCAAGAAATCCCAGAGGCTAGATTGATTAAATATTGAATTGAAGAAAGCAACTTGTCTCTATCCATTGCATGAATCGTAAATTTGCGTTTGGTAGCTAGTAGTTATCAGTTGGCCTATTGCATAAATTATGTATTGTTTTTAAGTCTTACGTAATTACGGAAAAAAAAAATTCAAACTTAACTTAACTTAATGTCGGTATAACTTTTTTCTTTTTGTCTAACAAGTTAGGTAACGTAACTGTTTGGGAATCCTACCTTATGATTCTTGTACAAAGTAAGATGCTTTTTGCCTATTGCAGAGCCCAATTTACTTTTATGTTGCTATAGGACTTTAAAATAAATATATATATATATATATAGTGAGTTTCAGTTAGCTCAATTAGTAAAAAATTTTATAATTTAATAAGAAATTTAGAATTCAATTTCTGTTTACTTCAAAAATCGATTGATATCTTGGTCTAATGATAAATAATATTTTATTCAACTTTTAATTAACTTTTATTTAAAGTATTTTGACCAAAAAGTTTTCAACAAAATATTAAATAAAATGTTTCCTCAATACATTCATGAATTTGAAAATGGGCTGGCATTTTCTGCCGACTGGTGTGAATCATGCCCAAGGAAAAAATAAAAATATGAATAGGAAGAATTTTATTTTAATTTCCCTCATGTCAAAAGGCCTTTAAAATGTGAATATATAAAGGAACAACGTATAGATATAGTGCTGCTAAAGATTTTTTTTTTATTTTTTATTACATCATATTTATTCATTGATTTGGAGTACCAGCTAATTAATTGTCCTATGATAGGGTTGTTTAAAGTTTTTGTTTTTGTTGATTACATTATACTTCATCTAACTCTTATTTACTCCCTTCTACTGCCCCTCCGTCCAAACAAGCTGAAAATATTAACTAACCAAACACCCGAGTGCGATGCTTATAAGTGTTTTGTCCATTAAATGACACGCATTTTTGTTAAGTAAATTCCAACGGAGGACCGAATAGTTTCTGAAAGAGTGGAAAATCAAACAAATACTTAAAGTATTTAATAAAAGAAAATAGAAATATTTGGAATGACACAAAACGTTTGACATATTCTTATAGATGACACTCACTCTCAGTCAGAGCCACCCATTATTGTAGTAGCAATATATTGAAACCGTAATCACCATGGTAATGATATGTGTGTAAAGTTGAAGAGAACATAATAAATAAACTTATTAGCTGGAATTGTATAAACAATGTAAGGGTCGTATTTTTATGTTTTAAGTATATTTGAGATTAAAACACACTATTTTATAACAGTCATCATATACATACACAGAGAGACATATAGATACACGTTTAATAGGAGCTGTTGCGACTTTTTGTGCGCCTTAAGGTTTTGTGCCAAGATACTTCTAGATCTTTAAGCATGGATTGAACAACTCTGCTAAACTACAACAAGCAACAATTGTTGTGGTGTTAGTCACGTACTCGGATCCATGCAAATAAGAAATCTCTACAAAAACAAGTTCAATTGGATATTGGAGTTGATACTGGCATAGGTCAGTAGATTCTACTATAAGTTGATACTTTGGGATAGTCTAGTTAGGGTAAAATTCATTGCACTTGTAACCACTTGTTTTTTGATTAGTGTATTCTTCAAGAGTGGTGACTTGAAATTCACCTGGTAAGTTTTTTGCCTACAAGGGTTTTCCCTATCATGATTAAATTGTTGTGTCAAACTTATTTTCCGCTGCACTTAATTTAGTTTGGTGATTTGCTTGTGCCTTAATCTGATTTGCATGTAATTTGACAAATTAATCAATTTTTGGTAATTAGATCTATTAACTAGGATCAATAACAAACAACTTAACCTTGGTGGAATGAAAACTAGTAAGCACATTTGCCATCAAGATTTTCTTTTTTCAATTTTTTGAATGTGATGTTGAGGTTTTTGATCTCAAATAAATGGCTTTGAGTTTTTGTTTAAATGGGACAACAGATGAACATGAATTTTTAAAAGTATAATGATTATCCCACATAGTATTTACGTGCAAATTAAAATCATGTTTTCAAAACACAAAACACTATTTCACCGATCTACAATTATAACTGAAATTTTTTTTTTCCAAACACAATCACAATTTCAAAAATTGTGTACAACAATAATTAACATTTTGAAAATGTCATTCCTATGGAGTAAAACTTTCACATCATTATAGTGTATTTTCTCATACTTGCTTTGCATTTATTTGGAAATTACTAAAGTATTGAAGTAACGACTAAAGAGCACTCCCAAATGTTAGGGTGTTAGGGAAGAGGTCTCTTTTACTTTATATCCTGTAATCATCAAGATAGACTTAATAGATTGCAGTTGGTAAGAGAACTCTGTCTTTTGGTCACCAGGGAAAAAGAAAGAAAAGAGATTCGATGGATTTCTGAGGGATGGGCTGAGCAGGCCAACAAATTAAGACATGTTCCACTTGTCATATTGAGCCCAATATTTAGTCTGCCCAAAATAAAACCTAGAAAACAGAAGCTTCTGTTTTAGATTTTCTTTCTTTCACTCTTTGTAGGTGCCTTAATTGAGTTTGGACCTATAATCGTCTGAACTATCATTTGGCTCCATCTGTGGAAAACATGTATTTATCTTAGACAAAATTTGTATGTGTAATGATCCAAGAAAAAGCATTAATCATATCTATCTATGTCATACTCCAAAATGACTAGTTTGATCACAATTACGACTTGTTGTAGTTGTTAATAAAATTGAGATCACCCTAGCTAGCATATGTTTGATGGGTTGCCCATATTGGGCATATATTGTGATGCAACACACCCCACAACACACACACTCAATTACTATCCAATCAATATGGGGTGTTACAATCTTCCCCACTTGAATTCCTAAATTATGATGCATGTAGGTTTAACCCATACATCATGTAGGTTTAACCCCATATGGGATTTCATAATAGTTGATTTTTAATTTTATTTTGTAAATTTCATGTTTTTCATAATAATAATAATAATAATAATAATTGTAAAGTTATTATTTACAATTATGTTTTTGTTGGCTTTTATTCCGTGCCAAATTTGATTGTAATTGTTTTAATCTTTTATACCCTGTATTATTGTGGGATTTCATTGTAAGGGTTGTGTGATAGAGAAAGAGTGTGAAGACTCAAGCATTTGAAGACTGAAAATTTCTCGCGGGTGTGTCGCGACTTAGCTTCCCGCGAAGTGACACATGTGCCTTGCACATGCTGAAATGCGAAGAGTCAAGCCAGATGGAGATAGCTGTGTCTCGCGAGTATCTCGCGGGTAAGGCCTTCCCGCGAGACACCCGCAAGGCATTCTGTTCTGCCAGCCTGTTCAGCCTGAGTCACACTTTCTGTGCCTACACTATATATACTCCTTTTACCCACAAATGTTGAGGAGCGCTTCAGAGAGAAAACCCTAGCCAAACACATTGAGAATTAGAGATTTTCATACCCACATTTCTCTATACACTTGCTTGTGGTATTTCCTCAACTCTTCCCACTCCATTTTCCATACCATTGAGAGGTTGATAGCCCAAACACTTTCCACACCCTTTGAGAGTGTTGAGTGATGTTTTGGTGCTGCTGGGAAGCATTGGAAGAAGCCAACGATGGTAGATGCAACATGGAGCTTGTTGCGGGATCCGGAGTGCTAGACAAGACAGGGTTCTGAGAAGCCTTGTTGGAGTAGAAGCTTAGAGGGCTTAGGTACATCGGGTAGATTAGGCTTGGAGGGTCTCTTGCTAACCCATGTATCCCAACTGATTGTCTAGTGGATTGATTTCCGCTTGGAGGGTGGCGGAGAGGTTTTTCGCCGAGTTCTTCGGTTTCCTCTTCGATAACACATCAGCGTATTATCTTGTGTTTGCATCCTTCTTCCCTACTCTTTTACATTCCATTATACTGCTGTGTTGCTTAGTTTATGGATTAGAGTAGCTTCTTGTTTATCCACTCGCATTTACACTATTCCGCACTTAGTATTAAGTTAGTGTAAAATCTATCGAGCCGTAATTTTTATTAGAGGGTCTAAATAGCTCTTGTGTTTTTAACACATTTTCGAGCTTTCAATTGGTATCAGAGCGGGTATACTTGCTGTGGTTCAAATACCTAAGTGTGATTCTAGACCCCTTGGTGTGATTTGAAAAGTGTCTTGGTTAAAATCAACATGAAGGATAGTAAAAATGTTTGTGAAAATGACTCTATGAGCATATTTGAAGATTGTTCTAGTAATGTGTTTTTAGAGTTATTTAAATCAAAGAAACATGCTAGAATCTTCTGTCACATGCTGAAATCCCTAGTTCATAGGAACCATGATATACATAACAACTTATGTGAGTCAAAATCCTTAGTCTATAAATATGAGAGGAGAAATAGACACTTGTGTGATAAACTTGATCATCTAAAAAGGAAACTACACTCATCCTTGAATGAAATAAAGGAAAATGAGTCCTACTTTGAGGGTCAAGATTGTCTCTCTCATGCATGTCTTTTTGTTCATACCGCTTTGAAAGTATTTAATTCATGTTTGTGGTATCTTGACAGTGGTTGTTCAAAGCATATGACTGGAGATAAGTCTCTATTCAAAACTCTTAAAGAGAAGGAAGATGGCTTTGTGACATTTGGAGATGGTAGTCATTCACAAGTTCTTGGAAAGGGAACGGTGGACATTCCGGGACTACCACTGTTGACTGACGTGCTGTATATTAAGAGATTAAAAGTGAACTTGCTAAGTATTACTCAGATCTGTGATGAAGACTTCTTAGTTCAATTCTCAAAGAAAGGATGTCTAATCTTGAATGAAGAAGGTGTTCAAGTTTTGAAGGGACTTAGGACCATCGATAATTGTTATGGGGTCATTCCCAAATCAAGCATAGCAATGTCTGGGTAAATCTCTTGGAGTTGTGGCATCAACGACTTGGACATGCTAATTACAAACAAGTGGTAAAAGTCTCGAAGCTTGAAGCATTGGTTGGTTTATCAAAGTTTGGAAAAATTGAGAAGAATGTTTGTGGTCCATGTCAATTAGGAAAACAAACGAAGTAAAGCCATCCAAAAGTGAATGTGGTTGCAACCTCTCGACCTTTAGAATTACTGCATGTGGATCTAATGGGTCCAACAAGAACAGAAAGCATGGGTGGAAAGCGTTATATTATGGTGGTAGTTGACGACTTCTCAAGGTATTCTTGGGTGGATTTTCTTAAAGAGAAATCAGAAGCATGTGACAAGATGGAGAAATTGTGCAAGAGACTGATTAATGAAAAAAGAATACCTATAGTCAAGATCAGAAGTGACCACGGGAAAGAGTTTGAAAATGCAAAGTTTGAAGCATTTTGCAATGAACATGGCATCAAGAAGGAATTCTTAGCCCCAAAGACTCCATAACAAAATGGGGTAGTTGAAAGGAAAAACCGAGTGATTCAAGAAATGGCTCGAGTAATGTTACTCAACAAAAACCTTCCACAGAAGTTTTGGGCTGAAGCGGTGAATACTTCATGTCATATTGGGAATAGGATTTACTTCCGAGCAAGAACGAAGAAGACATCGTATGAAATTTAGAGAGAAAAGAAGCCGAAGGTGAAATATTTCCGAATATTTGGGAGCAAATGCTATATTCTCAATGATAGAGAGAATCCTGAAAAATTTGATGCTAAGATTGATGAAGGGATATTTCTAGGCTACTCATTAAATAGCCGAGCATATAGAGTGTTCAACAAAGGCACTAAGACAGTAATGGAATCAATAAATGTGGTCATCAATGACACCACATCTGAAAAGGATATTGATGATGGTGAAGGATCTGACCTCAAGAAGGGTGAGGTTGAGGACAACATGTTGCAAGATGATGATACTGAGAAAGAATCACCAGAAAATGAGTCCACACCTCCTATGTCAAGAAGGGAGACTAGATCAACACAAGGGTCGTCAAGCCCTCTCACCCCTCCAGAAGTTCAACCTCCAATTTCTCGAGATGAAGAACCATCTACCTCCAAAAGACCGTCATCAAGGGTAATTCTCAATCACCCATCAAGTAATATCATTGGTGATGTAAATGAGGGACTTCGTTTGAGAAAAGGATTAAAATACAGTGCAAATCATGTGACATACAATTGTTATCTTGCTCAATTCAAACCAAAAAAGGTAGAGGAAGCTCTTAGAGACGAGAATTGGATAGAGTCTATGCATCAAGAGCTACATCAATTTGTTAGAAATGATGCATGAGAATTGGTTCTAAGGCCAAAAGATACCCATGTGATCGGCACCAAGTGGATCTTTAAGAACAAAACTGATGAAGACGGTGAGGTTGTCCGAAACAAGTCTAGACTAGTAGCTCAAGGGTATACCAAGTGGAAGGCATAGATTTCGATGATTCGTTTGCACCAGTAATAAGACTAGAGTCAATTAGGATCCTACTGTCCATAGCATGTATTATGGATTTTAAGCTGTACCAAATGGATGTGAAAAGTGCCTTTCTGAATGGTTTTCTAAATGAAGAAGTATTTGTTAAGCAACCAAAGGGGTTTCAAGACCCTCACCTTCCGGATCATGTGTTAAGGTTGAAGAAAGAACTGTATGGGTTGAAGCAAGCACCAAAAGCGTGGTATGATCGTCTCACAACATACTTATTGAATCATGGTTTCAAAAGAGGCCAAGCTGATCGAACATTGTTTGTAAAAAGAGATGAGAAATCTCTCCTCGTCGCTCAAGTGTATGTGGATGATATTGTCTTTGGGTCCACAATTGATCACCTGGGTCATGAATTTTCCGAAGAAATGAAAAGGGAATTTGAAATGAGTATGGTAAGGGAGCTGAACTATTTCTTAGGGTTTCAAGTGAAACAATGGAAAGATGGGTTATTTATATCTCAAGAGAAATATGCCAAAAATCTTGTTAAAAGATTTGGTCTAGACTCTAAGAAGCATACTTCCACTCCAATGAGTTCCTCATCAAAACTGAGTCGGGATGTCACAGGTGTAGAAGTGGATCCAACACTCTATCGAAGCATGATAGGTAGTCTGTTATATCTTACTGCTAGTAGACCAAACATTGCCTTCAGTATAGGAGTATGTGCTCGATTTCAGGCAGCACCCAAAGAGTCACATCTAACAGCAGTCAAACGAATTATCCGCTACATAAATGGCACGTCTGAATATGGACTCTAGTACTCAAGAGACTCGAATGAATGCCTAGCTGGATATTCTGATGCTGATTGGGCCGGTTACATTGATGATAGAAAGAGCACTTCCAGTGGATGCTTTTATCTTGGAAACAACTTGGTATCATGGATGAGTAAAAAGCAAAATTCAGTTTCTCTATCAACAGCAGAAGCTGAGTATATTGCAGTAGCAAGTTGTTGTGCTCAATTACTGTGGATGAAGAAGCTTCTTCATGATTATGGAATTACTCAAGACACTATATGTGTATTCTGTGATAATACAAATGCCATAAATTTGTCAAAAAATTCAGTTCAACACTCGAAATCAAAGCATATCGAAATCCGGTATCACTTCATTCGAGACTTAGTGGAAGAAAAGACTGTGTACTTAGAGTTTATCAACACTGACAACCAGAAGGCAGACATATTCACTAAACCTCTCGATGGCCCAAAGTTTGAATCTTTGCATATGACCATCGGTGTCGGTATCATTCCTTGAACTCTATCTCTTGTGTGAACCTACACTGCTCTTTGTTGCATACATGTTGTTGTGGTCTCACATGTTCAGTCTTAGCAGTTTCTTTTACTTGTTTTGGTTTGTACCTGTTCCATGGTTGATCTTACTTTTCTTGTTTTGTTTTGGGTGTGTTCAAAAATTTCAAAAACCTATAAAAATTGAAAAATCTTAAAAAGTTTGATCACTTGTTTTGTGCATATCTCATGTGAGTTTGGCCTAGTACCTTCGTACTAATGGCGTAGTGCATTTACGATCTTGGCTTGTTATGTATGCACTCTTTTCTATGTGAAAAAAAAAATCTTGAAAATTATGTGTGACTGTTGTAAATAGATCTTCAAGCTTGTCATGAATGATTGGTCAATAGTCTTGTTGGTCTTGATACTTGCATAGACTTGTGTCTATATCTCTTCCCACTTTATTTTTATGTTTTTGCAAAAAGAGCTCACCAAATGTAAATCTCCAAATGAAAAGAGATATTGAGCTGCAAAAGCCTGTCGCACACACTAGTATTCGACTAGGAAAAAGGGAAAGCGACTCTTTTAAATGTATATTGTATGGTGCTCAAAAAGCCAAAGGCTAATCATCAATATTGAAATATCAAAAATTTCAAGCACCGGTCTCAAAAAGAGATGTTTTGTCCAAAAATGGATCAATTGTTATGCTTTATGCAGAAGCCAAATGAAAAGCTTCTGAGTTATGTATTCAATGTGTAGGAGGTCATATATACTCATTTCTATAATGGAGATAGTCCACTTGATTTTGTATAAGTTGTGTATGATTCGATTGAATTGATTATTGAAGCTTCGCTCTGGTCTAAGGACTATTTCACATTTGATACTCACACACAACACACAAGACTTTAATTCAATCAATGCCTATCTCATTTGTGTGATTGTATATGTTCAAATGTGATGTGTATGCTCAAGAACTTGTTGATCAAACTCAAAAAGATTTTTGAGTTTTTTATATGTTTTTGAAATTGATTTTATACTTTTGTGTGTGTGTGTGTGTGTTTTTTTTTTTTTTTTTTTTTGTCAAAATGCATTTTGTGTGTTTTTCATCAAAATCTAGTTCAGCAGTTGTTTCGCAAGAAGCTCGCGACTTAGAGCTTCCCGCGAAAAGTGCTTGAGGGAATTAATTTTTTTCTCTTTGTGTCACACAGAAACTCTCGCGACTGTCTCGCGACTATTTCGCGACCAACAGCTTCTCTCAAAAAGCTGTTTGGCAAAAATTGGAATTTTTCAAAATTCAGATAGAGGGTATCGCGACTGTCTCGCTACTATCTCGCGACTTAAAGCTTCTCGTGAAAGCTTATGTGCTTCAGTGGCCATTCTCGCGACTATCTCGCTACTCTCTAACCCGCGAAAAACGCGTGTTTTCAGTTTTATATAGCAGATGTGATAGTTTTTCAAATCACAAACACTTCCCTTGCATAACCTCATTCGAACCCTTCTCAACCCAAATCTCTATTTCATTCAAAACCCTATCAATCCAAGCATATTTTCTGCATTCCCTTTTTCAAGGTATGTCTTCTAAAGCATTTTCTTCTAGTTTTTGCTTAGATTTTGCAGAATTTTCGTTAGGGATTTGAAAATTGGGGATTTTTCAAAATTGGGTTGGGTTTCTTCTATTTTGTGCATATCTTTCAAATATTTTGATTGGGCTGAGTCCCATTTGTTTGTTGTGCATCTGTGTTGGCCCCATGTGGCATTTTAACATGCATTGAGGGTAGATTTTGCCTTGTTCATGCATTATTCATGTTAGATTTACTGTTTTGCATGCTAGGTGTTTGACAAAATGTCCGAGTGACATTTTTGTGCCTAATTGGAATCAAGTGATTTCAATCTATGGGTTTTCACTTGTTTGACCATGTTTCACTCGGTGTGTTCAGTGTTCATGTGTTTTATACACTTTGCCCTTGTTGCATACACATGGCTCACACCTAGGCACACTTAGGCACCCCTCATGCATCTCGTGCCGCACACATATGCATCAGTACATGCACACACACACATACACATCCACAGTTACTTACTTTCATGCATTGTGGTTATGCTTTCTTGCTTTTATGTGTTTATTTTGGGACTAACTTGGATCTAATCAAGTTTTGTGTTCTGTTTTCTGTTTCTGTACATGGCTCTTGTCTATTTTTTTTGTGTTCTTTTGCACAGATGTCTCCATTCAAGACTTCAGCTGTGAAAGGTGGCAGCAACAAAGGGAAAGAGTCGATCATTGATGTTGTGACGATTCCCTTAGACCAAAGAGAACTCGTTTTTCAACAGGAACTTATGATCCTAACTTGTTTAGGATTTATGATGCTTTTAAGACATATAAGAACCTCTTTCGAGGTGCTCCCTTGTTAGCTGAAAGGGCCGTTAATCAGTCATCTCTTTTAGATACTAAAATTCCTGTCTGGTTTGCCACAAAAGACTGGACTTTTCTTCTTTCTGATCTTAAGGATGCCTATGAAATCATGGTGAAAGATTTTTATGCCAATGCTTCTGTAGAAGGGGACGAAATCAAGTGATGGGTTAGAGGAAAACGGTTCTCGGTAACTCCTGTGTATCTATTTGATATTCTTAACATCAATCGGCCAATACTACCTATGAGTCACACCAAGAAGAATGTCAAGCAAGAACATCATGCGACTCAGGGAAGTTCAAGCGCTACATCTCATTCCTATGATGAAAAGTTCGATAACATCATGGTTGCTCTTCAAGAGATTAATACCAAGATTTCAAGACTAGCCAATATCATGTACTCCTAACACTCCCGTCTTGATAAACAGTTAACATCTCTCGAAACTCAGATGGACGAGATTCAAAGGAAGCTAGAAGAGAATGGCGACTAGCTATTCCATGACAAAAAGGGGGAGATGGTACTATTGACAAGGGGAGTGTAGTGATAGGGGGAGTCTTTTGCTGGTTCAATCAATCTATGTTTAGTTTTGATAACTGCTTTATGTTTATAGTCTTTACTGTTTTTACTGCTTTTGGTCTAAAGCTTTGATACTCTGTTTTCAATTTCAGTATTAATTTCAGTTGTTTTGTGTTTATCTCTATGCTTTGTGGCATTACACTTGTACCCATAATGCTTATGTAAGCTGTTAAGGGTTTGTTTGCATGCATATTTGTAGGCTTTTATGGTATGTACCATGCTTAGGCAATACCTTACTTATGCAGCCTTTCTACTTTTGTACTTGATGTTAAATGTCATGCATTTTACTTTAGTACATCAATCTTGTGCCCTAGTAGGATTGTTCCTAGATGCAAATACTTCGTGTATTTTGCATTGGTTGAGTGTTGGATTTGCAAATGATACTCTTCAAATGAGCTTATCATCTTGCATGTCCAAATGTTCATTCCCTGTGTAAATGAGCATAGTAATCACTTCTATATAGTGATTGCTTGTTTGGTCAAGCCATGGTTTATTCATTTATCCCATTTATACTTGATCGCTTTTTACTTGTTCATGTACGTACTTTGTGTTCAACTTGTCATAAGCTTAATGAAAGTTTGTTTGTGTGCAAGTGTTTCAGGTTACAGGTATATACGTGTAAGTGCTTTACAGCTTCTAGATTAGGTGTGAGTGAGTTTTGTCTTTATTCCCAAACTCACGTTTAAGTCTAGAGTCTGTTTTAGGGTTTTGTCACGGAATAGCCAAAGGGGGAGATTGTAAAGTTATTATTTACAACTATGTTTTTGTTGGCTTTTATTCCATGCCAAATTTGATTGTAATTGATTTCAATCTTTTATACCCTGTATTATTGTGGGATTTCATTGTAAGGGTTGTGTGATAAAGAGAGAGAGTGTAAAGACTCAAGCATTTGAAGACTGAAGATTTCTCACGGGTATGTCGCGACTTAGCTTCCCCCGAAGTGACACATGTGCCTTGCACATGCTGGAATGCGAAGAGTCAGGCCAGGTGGAGACAGCTATGTCTTGCGAGTATCTCGCGGGTAAGGCCTTCCCGCGAGACACCCGCGAAGCATTCTGTTTTGCCAGCCTGTCCAACCTAAGTCACATTTTCTGTGCCTACACTATATATACCCCTTTTACCCACAAATGTTGAAAAGCGCTTCAGAGAGAAAACCTTAGCCAAGCACATTGAGAATTAGAGATTGTCATACCTACATTTCTCTATACACTTGCTTGTGGTATTTTCTCAACTCTTCCCTCTCCATTTTCCATACCATTGAAATGTTGATAGCCCAAACACTTACCACACCCTTTGAGAATGTTGAGTGACGTTTTGGTGGTGCTGGGAAGTATTGGAAGAAACCAAGGATGGCAGATGCAACATGGAGCTTGTTGCGGGATCCGGAATGCTAGACAAGACAGGGTTCCGAGAAGCCTTGTTGGAGTAGGAACTTGGAGGGTTTAGGTACATCGGGTAGATTAGACTTGGAGAGTCTCTTGCTAACCCATGTATCCCAACTAATTGTCTAGTGGATCGATTTCTGCTTGGAAGGCGGCAGAGAGGTTTTTCGCCGAGTTCTTCGGTTTCCTCTTCAATAACACATCGGCGTGTTATCTTGTGTTTGCATCTTTCTTACCTACTCTTTTACATTCCATTATACTGCTATGTTGCTTAGTTTATGGATTAGAGTAGCTTCTTATTTATCCTCTTGTATTTACACTATTCCGCACTTAGTATTAAGTTAGTGTAAAATCTATCGAGCCGTAATTTTTATTAGGGGGTCTAAACAGCTCTTGTGTTTTTAACACATTTTCGAGCTTTCAATAATAATAATAATATTATTATTATTAATAATACTTAGTGGACATCTAAAATGTATATTTTGAATGATTGCTTGTTGTAATTTCATTTGATAGTGTGTGGTAAATTGTTATTGGAAAATATGCATTAAGAAACAATAAGAGATAGTGCTTAATACCTTTTGATCTTGTGATTTAGCCTCCCCACTTAGTGCCCATTTGGATTGAATGGAAAGTGGAGGGGAGTAGAATAGAATTGGCTAAAAATAAGCTAATTTTAAGCAAATTCCACTCTGCTCCCCCCAATCCAAATGGATCATTAGATTTGGAATTCTAGGCTATGTAGTCTTACCCATTTAACTATCATCCTCAGAGATTGTCAATAAGTTATAAAGATCTGCAATTTTTCTTTTTTTAGAATGTACGGAATAAAACTTTGTAACATATTTTCTTGTAATTTTTTTTTTGAGAAAGTATTTTCTTGTAATTTTTTTGAGAAAGTATTTTCTTTTAAGTGATATAGTATTTTGTAAACTAAAAAAATGTTAATTTTTTCTTAATATTTCCGTATACAGGTGGCGGTTCCATGTAAGAGAATCCATAATTCACTATTTATTCGAGTGCATGCAATTAGTGCTGACCATAACTAGCTTCTTCTAGATATTTTAAATTGCAAACATTTAGATACATTGCAATCTAGAGACATAAAAATTTTCAATGGTATATAACTTTCCTTTTATTATTTTATGAGATAATTCTAGAATTAATTTAGAAAATGAATTAAAAATGCTAAGGTTTTTTATCAAGTTATTTTCTTGACATGGGACACTCTGGTGTCATTTGTTTTCGGTCCACACCAATGTTTAGCTATTATTTCAAGAACAATAAACTTATGCTCACAGAAAAATAAGAAAGAAAAAAAAAATGTAAGTAATGATTATGATATTATTAAAATATTTAGATTTGAAAAGATGCAAATTAAAAAAAAAAAATGTATTATTCCTTCTTGCTTTACTCATATATTTGGCCGTTCTTTTAGGTCCTTCATAGTTTGAAGTTCAACAGTGAAAATATTCTGCACAAATGAATGGTGGCTTTCACCCCTCCTCTTATTTTTATAAAATGTGGAGAATTCTGTCAAATTGGGGGACAGACAGGACCGGACATGGCTTTCTTTTCTTTGAGCTAATAGTATTCTCACGCTTCCTTATTTTCTAACTAAAAAGCATAACTCTTCTCTACTGCTTACTATGCACGCAGGCCTAGCAACCAGTCATTCAAATACAGGCTGCTAGAAGCCTAGAAGTTAAGGGCTTAAGACCACCAGTACTTAAATGATATTTCTGCATGCAATAGTCATCTAAGCATTAGCACAACTATTCCAATATGGAAGTATCAAATTCTAACCAAGTGGTCCTCCCCTCAATGTCTCTAGATGAAACAATTGAACAAATTATAGAACGTTTTGGGTGGTCACAGTTCATGCAAGCCGTCCTCGTATCAGTACATGCGTTTTTTGATGCACAACAAACATTCATTAGCATCTATGCTGATGCTGTACCAAAATGGCATTGCAATACCTTTGATACATCATGTAACCCAAAATCCAATATTTGTAAACTCCCAAGAAGTTCTTGGTCTTGGGATGAACCTTCTCATTACTCAATCATATCAGACTGGGGTCTTGAATGTGCTAGTTCAATCATCACATCCCTTCCTGCTTCATCCTTCTACACTGGCAGCCTAATTGGTGGCTTCACTCTTGCTATACTTGGTGACTTTTGTCTTGGTAGGAAGAATTTGCTTTACCTCTCAAGCCTAATAATGTCCGTGACCGCGCTTCTCACAGCCTTCTCCACAAACATTTGGATGTACTCGAGCTTGAGATTTGTAAGTGGACTTAGCCGTTCATCAGTTATAACATGCACTCTTATTTTGATAACAGAAAGAATTGGAAAAAGGCTGCGTAGCCAAGTAGGGACAACGGCATTTTTCTCTTATGCTCTTGGGTTATTATCCTTACCAGCCGTAGCATATACTAATAGAGGTTCATCATGGAGAAGCCTCTTTCTCTACACTTCCATTCCAGCAATCTTTTACTATATCATAACCTATTTCTTTGTCTATGAGTCTCCTAGATGGCTTTTCATGCAAGGGCGTGACAAAGAAGCCATAGCAATATTGAAAAGAATTGCATCCATAGAAGACAGAATTTTGGACTCATGCCTATCCAACATTCACCACAGGCAAGAAATACCAAAGGTTCATCCTTATAAGTCTATGAAGGATTTATTTAAGAGAAAATGGGCTTTGAAAAGGATATTAGCAGCTATGGTAATTGGTTTTGGCGTTGGAGTGGTATACTATGGCATGTTACTTGGGGTAGGAAATTTGGATTTCAGCATTTATTTGAGTGTCGTATTTAATGCCTCATTGTTAATACCTTCAAATTTACTGACCTTGTTCTTTATATCAAGATGGAAGAGGAAAAGTTCATTGTTTGCCTTTTGTACAATAAGTGGCATATGCAGCATAATCTGTGTCATAGTAGGCAAAGGTAGAGAAGGCATACAAATTGGGCTAGAACTAGCATCTTTCTGTTGCTCAAATTTGGCATTTAATGTGTTGATGATGTTCACAATTGAGTTGCTTCCAACAAGTGTGAGGAACTCAGCCACATCGTTGGCTAGGCAAGCTGTTGCGCTTGGTTCAGTGTTTGATCCGGTATTAATTTCAATAGGGAGGAGAAATGAGTTTCTATCTTTTGGGATTTTTGGATTGACAATATTGTTGTGTGGGTTCTTTGTGATCGTTTTGCCAGAGACAAGGGGTAAAGCTCTTTGTAACACCATGGATGAACAAGAAAGCAAGAATAGTACGATGGTGTGAGCTTATTTTATATAAATATATAAGGCACGGTACCCCGGAGCAATATATGAGCAGCTTATTTGTTTCTTTTCTTCTTCTTTGGTTTGTTTTATTGTTGTAGTTTTTGTTTCTATCTAGTTTCAGCTGCAAATAAGGAGAGTAAGGGATATAACGAATGATGCATGGCACCAATATATAGAGAGCAACTCATTGCATAAACAAAGTAATTTTTTTTCTTTTTAGTTTCAGTGGCAAATAAGTGTCTCTCTCCCAGAGAAATGAAATCCCGCGATGGTGGAAATCAAAATGTAAGAAATCTGATTAGCGAAGCTATATATGGAACCCTCAATAACGAGTTGCATTGGTTTTATGAGGAACAACTCTTCACAAAGATCTCTCTCTCCATGAAGAGGCACAATGCTCTCTGTAAATAGGGTACAAGGCCCTCACGTCAATTCATTCCAATACCCCCCAAATTTTCCAAATGAACCAATTTATGAAACCATAGTTAGGTACTGCCCTTGACAATTATTTTTATATATATGTTCAATTTTTTCAATAATTTACGGACTCAAAAATTCTTTATTGAACACATTTATCCTAATGTATCCCATTAAAAAAATAAAAAATTCTTATATGTACTATGTAGCATTAAAGCTATAAGATAGTATATATTACTACTATATTATCCTAATATTTACAACAAATGTGACAAGTTTTATATGTTGTTGAGAGAGGAAGGAGGTCTCCTCCCGTAAAAGGAGTATTTTCAACTATGACACATTATGGGAATCCAAAAAAAATACTACAAGATATCATGTATCGTGTTTTTTTTTTTTTTTTTTTTTTTTTCACAGTAAACCTTGTCGACTAATAATGAAAGGAAAAAGGATATGTGACAAGATGCAATTTGAAGAGAATAAAATAGAACACCTACAAGAAATTACTCCCTCTTATGGAAGGAGTCCTCCCTTCTCTCACAAGAAGTGTGGGCCCTTGTATGGGATACATGGTAGGACTCACCACTCCTATCATAAGAGGGGCACTCTTCTTATAGAAGTGAATAATTTCTCAACACCTACAGTAAGATAGAAAATTTTCTATACCTTAAATATGGGTTGTTATTGAATGGAAACCTTTGTTCAATCTACTTTTCGAGTTCCACTTTATGCGCCACCAACTGCAGTATGTTCTAATTAGTTTCCATTTTAAACATTGGTTACTTTATAATGGAAGAAAAAATGTGATAGGTTGTGATTGGTGGATATAAAATGGAACACTCAAAATGATACAAAGAATTTTATTTGTTTGCCTTGCCATTATTACCTTACAAAATAAAAATCTTTTGTCCCACTTTGTACACTATAATTTATATTCCATCAATTACAACCTTCCACACAATACATTTATATTTCTATTAAATACACAAAATTTAATATGAAAAAATAAATAAATAATAAATAAATAAAATGAGACACATGAAATACTATGATTGGTAGAGCATAAAAGTGGAATATTTACAGTAGGCCAAATAATTTCTATTCACTATGTTACCTTCATTTTCATAACACTTTCCCTAGAGTGGCATTTGGGTAACTACACAGGTAGAAATGTATTTTAACAAAATGCATTCTAGTATGTTTGTTTGTTTAGACCCCTTAAAACAGATTGTTTAACCTAATATATTAGCCAAGTGTATATTTAGGTTAATTATGAGATTTAGGTTAAATAGTAGTAGATCATATTATGCACAATGGAAAAGTAAATAACACATAGATATGATTATTAAAAAAAAATCAACGAAACGAACTGTTTCAAGATAAAAACCTGGGGAGGATTTGACCTAACTATCCTCAAAGTAAATAAATCCACTAGAAAGAATTGAAGTTTACAAAAGATTTAACCCAAAATCTATTACTAACTCTAGTAGAATTTATTGACACGGCCATGTACATGCTCCAACTCTACGAACTCTTCTCTCTTGGATTTGCAGCACACAAACTCTCACACTTATGACTTTGAGATCCTACTTAAAGGTTTCAAATCATCAGTTGTTGATCTTGTAGCAACAACTAGATTCCACCAGCACTTTATTGTAGATCTTATTTCGATAAACACTTGTGGAGTTAGAAGGTTAGAGAACCTCTCATATCTCACATGAATAAGTCACAAGTCTTCCAAGAGTCTTCAAAACGTAGTTAGGGTTTTCCTTTTATACTTAGGAGTGTTGGACTGAAATCTTAAACGTTTTCGCAGGCTTTTGCTTGATTTAAAATTCTACAGAAACTGATTTATTGCGATTTTCGATTGGTTGGATCTAATTCTCAATCAGTCGAGCTTCACTGAACTTGAACTCTTCTTTCTATAGTTTGAATGTTCTTGAAACTTGATTTGTACCACCTTGAGTTATGTCTAACACCTAATTTAGACATGTGTTTATTCTCGGTTTGCCAACATAAACAAAATAAAAATATAAACATTTAATCCTAAATCTTTAGAACCTAACATAGTAAATACTTTTTAAACAGTTTATTATGAGAAATAAATTTTTCCTTTGGTAAACCTTTTTTTTTTTTTTTTGAGAATCTCCTTTGATATATCTAAATTTACTGAAATATAATTATGTTAAATTTAATTGTGTTTGGTTTTTAAATCTTTCATAATGCAAAATTTTTCCAATCCAGGAAATATTCTTAGATGGGTATAGTTTTATTTTCGTAATAAATATTTAAATTTACATGCATATATAGTCATAGCTTCCGTGGGGCCATTCAGTTAAGGTTAAATGGATTAACCGGACCCATAGGCTTGGCCCAAAATCATAACTGAAAGCTGAGCTAGCTACTTAACCAACCAAGAAGTGATTATTTTGAGAAATTTACAGCAACTATTGATCCAATAATTGAAGCTATGGAGTGTTGTCTTGTGAAAAGCAATTCTGCTAGAAAACAAAATCCGAACATATATAAGATATGAGAAAGATGCTTATGGCGTTGTCAAGATGCCGGTCATGGTAAGGAATATATATGAGGATGAGCAAATAGAGTAGCTTAGAGTGAACCCTGCCATTATCCACGACAAGGAATAAAACAAGATGAGCCTATAAAGTGACCGGTAGCAAGAGTGAGAGAATAAAGGGAGTTAATATGGTTCAGCCTTAAAGGTCTACATTCACGATAGAATATTAATAATACTATCAAATTCGATGTATTGCAATTATCTCATGGAAGGATATTTATAAATGGCATAATGGAATTTTAGGTCAAACTCTCAAGAATATCATAATAGATAGGATTATGATTATTTTCCTTACACTCTAAATAATTCGGCATTCATATCTTTAACTTGATCGAATGGTTATGGTGCCTTAAGGGAAAAAACAACTTAAAAACAACACTTTTTCTTTATCTTTATATATATTTTTTCAAAATTCCTTTTTTCTTTTTTCATTCAATTACTTTTCAATGTCTTCTTTTTTGGAAAAAAAAAATGGTGAGAATTGATAAAAGAGAATTTTTAGTGTGTTACAAAGTACACTATTATGTCCACTAGATTTTTATTGGCTAAAATACATTGTTTGCAGGTAAACATTAGTCGATGAGTGATTTTTAGTTCCCAAAATTTTAACGATCAATTTTCATCCCTAATAAACTTAACATGATCACTTTTACTTCCTATTGTGTCTAATGGAGCGATAATATGTCTATTTTTAGTTAGGCCACATCCTTGTTGCAATTGAGTTATTTATATATGTTAACTGAAGGACTAAAAGTGATCACTTTAAGTTTTATGTGGGCTAAAAGTGACTATTAATCTTCATAGATTAAAATTACCCATGGACTAAAGTTTAGGGACCACTTGTGTATTTTTTTTTTTTTCTTCCTTATTTTTCCTTGAAAAGAGATGGAGAGAGAATATAAAAAGAAAAAAAAATTTAATTAATCAATTGATGATCTATAGCTAAGCACAAAGATTTAGAACTAAGGACCCGTTTGGATGGAGGGGGGAAGGAAGGGGAGTAAAGGGGAGTAGAGTAGAGTTGACTGAAAATAGGCTAATTTTAGGCTAAATCTACTATACTCTACTCAACTCCCCTTCCCTTCCCCTCAATCCAAACGGACCATTAGGGTTTTGTTTTTTATTGTTGTTGTTTTAGTAGTGGAAAATATAAAGAAACAATGTATATATGTAAAATAGGTCGTTGTCTCCATGTTGTTATACATTTATATGTACTGTAAGATAAGTTCACTCAATTCTGCTATCCTTACGCTCTTGTTCATCAGTGGTGTTACAAAGATTTTTTCCTCTTGTCTTTGGCAAAATGAGAGCAAAGAACCCACATAATAATATTGTCAATCCAAAAATCCCAGAAGATAGGAACTCATTTCTCCTCCCTGTTGAAGTCAATATTGGAGCAAACACTGAACCAAATGCAAAACCTTGCCTAGCCAGTGATGTGGTCAAGTTCCTCACACTTGTTGGATACAACTCAATTGTAAATATCATCAACACATTGTATGCCAAACATGAGCAAAAGAAGGATGCTAATTCTTGCCCAATCTGCATGCCTTCTCTTCCACTACCTATTACAACACATATTATGCTGCACAAGATTTTGGCTTGATGGATCGACCTATCTGTCGAGAAGTTGTCGAGGTTAAACCCAAAAATCTCAATAGAAGAGGTATCTGTCAACATTTTGTCGAGAAGCTATCGAGGATGCAGAAAAGAGATTTTTCAAGGTGGAAAAACACATAAGATGAGAAAGCAACAAGATGGCTACTCAAACAAGCATCCAAGCAACATGTTAAGCACTCAAACAACACCTCAACTCTAGATGCAAAGCATTCCTAGATCCACAAACACATTAAACAAGTCTAACCAATTTTATATTTCAAAAACAAGTTAAGATAGTTTAGCAAGTATATATTAACATATGTATTCCTTGTGATGGCCAAAATACATTGTACCTGCACATGTATCAAAAATAGCAAAGAGTATGCGCGTTGTGTGTGAAAACATAACAAGTGTGCACAAGTTTCTGATATTATGACGATTTGATATATGAGAACATCTAATACAATCACACATAATCATAACTATTTGATAGGGACTATCACCTTAAAGGTACATCATATAACTCTCACATCTCCTAGAAACACACTTATAATCATATTAAAAGCATTCTGATTCTTTTTGCTTTTATTTTCTTTGCATATTTTTCTTTTGAGCATATCATACATGGGCATATAAGAGAGAGAAGAAATACCCAATTATGTAAGTCAAAACATCACAATTTTGCTATACTAAAGCACACAGATGTTATACATGATTAGCAAGTTTTAGTGGTGAGATGGTTATTTATGCATTTCTCTTAGGATTTTCTAATCCTTCCTACCAAAAAGAGTGATATGAGTATTAAGTATAAAAGATTACTTAATCGTACTCATCCCCAACACGAGCCACAAAGCTCACTTGCTTAGTTGTGCATTAAAATGCTCATTTAAACTACAAAAGATATAAAATTTAGAAACTTTGTTTCAATGGCCATCCAAGGTACACAAATACCAATATACACAAACACCCATTGTTTTTGTATTTTTTTTCTTATTTTTCAAAAAAAAAAAATTTTGAAAAAAAAATAAAACAAAAACTGAAAGCAAAAAAAACAAAAACAAGCAAACTATAATGCATAAAAAACTAAATGCAAATGCATGAAAGCATGATTCCAAAACAAATAAGAAATCAAGCAAGAAAGTCTAACTTTAGATAGAAAGAATAAAAGTAGAGGACAAACAATTAAATCTTAGGATCTTTCATCACCCACACAGCACGAGTCTTTGGTCGTGAAGATGAAAAGGCACGTGTCCTAGTATGACTACTAAAGGACATAGAGGAATTAGAATTCCCCTGAAATTGAGTTAAAAAGCTTAAAACTTTTAATAACTCACCAAGAATAGGTACAGAGCCTTTAGACAAAGGATAAAACCTATTGGACACTCGCTTATGAGGAAATAACTTGAAACAATTAGGGCTAGTGTGACCAGAACCACCACAATGGTGACAAACATGAGTAGTTTTAGAGCTACTCGGCTTCCTAGAGGGAGGTCTAACCTTAGAGGTTGACAACTTAGGATAATTTAGACTAATATGACCAACAATATGACAATGATGACAAGTGAGGACAAATTCAGAATTTTTATTCAACCTAGGAGGAGTTTTAGACATAGATTTAGAAACTTCAGTGTTAACATCAGATTCTTTACCTTTGTCTATCCTAGCAATATTAGCATTCAACTTTTCGTTATTCCTTTTAAATGGAGGAATATAAAAATCTTTTTCTTTTGAGTTAGGCTCAACAACAAGTTTGGCACTAGTTAATTTTTCAACTTCGGTTTTAGATTCAACTAGCTTCCAAACTCTTAATTTTGTCCACCTGAGATGAAATTTACTTTTTAAATTTCTCGTTCAAATTATTAGCTTCATCCAATTTTGCAATCAATTCACCTCTTTCAAGTTTGACCTTTTTAAAATTAGCTTCATTATTTTCAGCATCATTATCATTAGCATGTGAAACAAAAACAATCTTACTAGAAGATGCAATATTAGGAGAAGAGAATCCATATCCCAAACCAGTTTTGTCAGAAGCAACTTTCTGAAAGCTTAGTATCTCATCGAGCTTTGCACTGAAAGTCCTCTCCAATTGAGCTCTGACTTGAAATAGCCTCGCTTCAAGCTTCTTGGTCTTTTCAGCCAAGAAATTGTTCTCAAATTGCAGTGCTCCAATAGTTTGATTGGCTTCATCAACCTTGGTAGAGAGCTTCTCTCAATCTAGCTCCACATCACTCAGCTTCTTGGTGGCCAATTTATACAGTTTCTCATACTTTTTAGAAACCTTGTATAATTTTGCATAGGCTGTGTGGATGTCATCTTGTTCATCCATTTTCTCAAACTTAGATTCCTCCAAGTCCTTTTCTTCATCCACTGCTTCTACAATCCCCTAAGTAGGATCCATTGTGGCAGTGAAAGCACTCAAGATTCTCTCGTCATTACTGTCATCTGACTCAATCTCAGGCTCGGTATCACTCAAGGTAGTAGTAAAAGCCATGCTTTTCCCAATCGACTTGAGATATGTTGGACATTCTTATTTCATATGTCCAAAACCTTGACATCCGAAGCATTTTAGTCAGGAGGGAATAGTGTACTGATTGCCATCCTTAGCATCCTTCTTCCCTCTGTCTTGACTCTTGAATTGAGAAGAACTGGATTGCTTACGATCCTTGTCAAAACCTTTCACATTGACATTCTTCATGAACTTCTTGAACTGCTTAGTGATGTAGAACTTCATCTTGGAATCTTCATCATCTAAAGACTCATCAGTCTCATTACTTTTGGTCTTCAGTTTCATATTCTTACTTTTGGTTCCTTTCCCAAGTCTAGTCAAACCCAATTCATAGGTCTTCAAGTTGCCAATCAGCTCCGTCAAAGGAATGGTGTCAATGTCTTTCGATTCTTCAATCGCTGTTATCTTAGCATGAAATCTCTCAGGGAGGGATTTGAGCACCTTTCTCACAATCTTGAGCTTCGGAATATGATCACCAACATTGAATGCTGAGTTCACTATTTCCTTCAGCTTGGCATAGAACTAATCGAATGTCTCATCCTCCTCTATCTTTATCTCCTTAAAGCTAGTTGTGAGCCTTTGAAGTTTTGAATCTGTGACAGCCTTAGTCCCTTCATAGGTTGTCTAGAGGATGGTCCATGCTTCCTTCGCAGTTTCAGTTGAGGATATTTTCTTGAACTCCTCATTGGTCACCGCAATGAATAAGGCATTCAATGCTCCACTGTTGAAATTTGCCGTTTTGATCTTGGCCTCATCCCAATCAACTGGCACTTCCTTTGGCTTCACCTAGCCAATTTCCACAGCTTGCCAAACCTTCTCATTTAAAGACTACAAGAAAACTCTCATGCGTACTTTTCAGTATGCATAATTAGTTCAATCAAATAAAGAAGGTATAATAAGAGATTGTCATTTATCCATGACAAATAGGGGTCAATGGATCACACAGCAAATATTAAAATCTAATTAGAGTGTGCCCGCTCTAATACCACTTGATAGGCCAAAAATGTATTGACCACTTTAGGAAATTAATCAATTAATTAGCCAAGTGAAATTAATTAGATTCAATTTCATGCAATAAGTGTGGAGGCACAAACAAATCACCAATTATACTAAGTGCAACGGAAAATAATTTTGACACGGGTGATTTGTTTAAGAATAGGGAAAACCTCTGAGGCAAAACTTCATCAGGTGAATTTAAGGTCACCACTCCAAAGAATCTACTATTATCAATCATAAGCAGTTACAAGTTTAAGGAATCTTACCAAACCCTTTGGCCTATCCCGAAATACCAACCTACAGTTGAACCCTTACCCTAATACCCAATTGGACTTGTATTGTAGTGGCAATTTTTCCGTTCAATGCACGAATCTCAGTATGTAACTAACCAATGATGCAGGGATTCTAGTACGTGACTAACTCCACAGCAACCCTTTGATTATTGTAGTTGATTTGCAGCAGCTTCATATAGAAACACCAATAAGATCTTCAATGTTGGTGCAAGAGACTTTTCTTGGTTACAGAACCCAAAGGCGTACAAGAAATACAACAAAAACTCTTTCTTCTATAGGAGGAGGTTAGGGTTTCAAAAAGAAAACCTTATGAAACTCTCTAAGGTTGGTTTTTCTTTTTCTACCTCCTTGTTTAAATAGAAGCTCAATGGGCTCTCCTATTCCAAAAAGGGATACACAAACCTTGGGGTTTCTTAGTCCAATAAGGATTATACAAACTCATAAACAAATAGCCTTTTAGAATAAAAACGTTGCTGGCTATAGTCTGAATCCCGTAAGCTCGATAGATTGAGACATGTGTTGAGTTTTAATGAATCTTTACAGATCGAGCTTCTGTCGAGGAGGTATCGAGACCTACAGATTGCACTTTTCTTGAGTTGCTCTTGAGTAATCTTCATGTCTTTAATGTAACCACTTGTAATGATCATCTTGAACCTACTTAGATTTACTCAAATAAAAGTAAAATGCGTTTTGTTAAAGAATTAGCTAATTTACATAAATATGTCCATAACAACTCTTATCTTAGTATTCTCAATTCCCACTTTATCTCTTATCAATCTTTTTTTTTTTTTCTCTCTCTCTTTGTTAGTAGAAAAAAGTGGTAACAGTTCATAAATTTTCAGGTTTTTTTTATGATATTGATATATTCAAGTTAGTTTTATATTACATTTTTTAAAATTTAAGTTTCTTAATAACCACTCTAAACATAATTCTTGGAACCACCACTGACTTGGCCAGTGGCCGCATTCAAAGAGCACCTAACTATCTCATAAAAATAAATAAATAAATAAATAAATAAAAAGAGCATCTAACTAAGATTGCTAGCTTGCAAATCAATTAAGAATAACAATACAACTCCAAACTATTAGAGCCAAAACATCTTTTAACCTCATACAATACAAAAGGAAATCAAAAAATACAACCTTTATGCCCCAGTACAAGCCTTTGCTTTCAACTCTTGATTTGACGTCCTTCTTAACTAACAGACTTGACAACCTTTATGCCCCAGTACAAGCCTCTGCAGCCAAATAAAGTACACAGATGCCCACCAAATGAAATTCATCCCTCTCTTTCTTTTCAATGCTTTCTTTTTTTTACTGTGAATTACAACTTCTACTACTTTTACAACTGGAAAGTTGAAATTCCGTAACAATAGCTAACATTGTATGCATCGTTATAACTTCTACTACTTTTGCAACTTGAAAGTTGAAATTCCATAACAATAGCTAACATTGTATACATCGTTATAGCTTGCAAATCAATTAAGAATAACAATATAACTTATTATTATTGTTCTCCCAAGATCCATATATAACCATGGTTAAACCTTCTTTCTGCTTCTCAAAAAAAAAAAAAAAAAACCTTCTTTCTAAGATCTCATAATTTCATTTGTAATGCTGCTTGTATCTGTAGTTTTTCAAGAGAAACGTTTTACACATACACAATTACGTGCCTGCTTCACTTTGCCTCCATTGCCAATGGAGGATTTGTGAGTGACAAGTTGGTGGTCTATTGGGGAGAGAGTCCAAAGAATCAGGTGGCTTAGAAATTTGTAACTAGTTTGTAATAAACTTTTGGTGCCGCTAGCTGTTGTGTTTGTATTCTAGCAAACCTTTTGTCGACATTTTTCTTTAGATATCCAATTGACTAGTTTAAATCACTCCTATGCAAAATTCTCGTGATCTGTTTTGTCTTTGTTTGACCAAAATGTATCCATTCGGCAAGTACAGGCTCCAAGTTTTGGGGGGCACTAACTGTTATGTTTGTATTCTAGCAAACTTTTTGTCCTTGTTTTCTTTTTCAGATATCCAAATTTTTTTTTTTTTTTTGAGAAACAACACTGTAATTTTATTAAGTTGAAGGCAAATCTACCTGATACATTTCAAAACAAAACGACGGAACATCCTCCATCAAAATAGAAAAACCTGTGACATGTCGTGCATGACTAGCAAGGTTATGAGCTACGCTATTTCATTCCCTACCAACATGCTGGAATTTTACATTAGTAAGCTGATTAGCCAAGTCAAGTGCCTCTTTTATGAGAAAGCCGAATGGAGCAAAACTTGGCACCTAATCTGTTAAGCCTCTAATGACAATGCTGGAGTCGCCTTCAAAAATAACTCTATCAAGACCAATTTCTGCAGCAAGTTCCATTGCCTGTGTGGCTGCCAAAGCTTCCATCTCCACCACCGAGCTAGCCAACTGAGCATTCTGAGTTAGAGCAGCCATTACAAGACCTTGGCTGTCACGAATTATCACTCCAAGACCAACCCTGCCAACATCGTCAAAGATTGCTGCATCAAAGTTAGCCTTATACCAGTTTGGAGGGGGAGGAATCTTGCCCATTGTCTGGCTGTCTGCGCTGCCAAAGACTGTCGTGGTTGTGCAGCTCGGTATTCAACTAACGCCTCATAAGCTCTCTGTGCAATCAGATTTAAGGGGAAACCTAGTGGAGCTGATCTGACTTTGTTTCTCCGGAACCAAATAGTCCAAGTCTGCATAGCAAACAGCTTGGCACTACATCCCGAATTAAAAACATGGCTGATCAGATGGCTAAAATCTGGGAAGATGTTTTGGCCTCTAAAACTCCATTGAGGGTCTTCGTTCCACACTTGTGCAAGGGCCGGGCAAGACCACAAGGCATGGAGAACATCCTCCTCGTGTTGGGCACAAAGAGAACACTTGGAATCTTCCACCATGCAACGGCGCTTCAGATTATTCAAAGTTGGAATAGTGTTTTTACAGGCCCTCCACAGAAAATTTCTGACCTTACACGGCACTGATAAGCTCCATATTCTCTTCCAAAGTGGTTTCATCAGCTCGGCACGGGAAGGGGACTGCGAGTTCACCAACTGAGCTTCTCTCTTGAGGAAGTAATAACCGGACTTTGTGGTGTATTGACGGGACTGTACATACGGCCAGAATACAGAGTCCTCAGAGACAGTCCGGGTTAGAGGGATTTTTGCAATCTGGTCTGACTCCATCTGGCTAAAGATATTAGGCAGTAGCTGAGTATTCCATTGGCGAGTTGAGGGATTAATTAGAGAACTCACCTTGGCATTTTGTAGTTTAGCTGTGAGGGGCCATTGGAGGCTTGGGCTTTGCAAAGAAGGCAGCCATTTATCCCCCCAAAGCTTAATAGATTCTCCATTGCCCACTCTCCACTTCGCTCCTCGCCTTATGACCTCCCTACCTTTCAAAATACTCCTCCAAGCATATGACCCTCCATAGCCCTCCTTAGCTTCCAAAATGGAACAATTTGGAAAGAACCTGGACTTAAACACTTTGTAAAACAAAGAGTTTGTGTTGTGCAACAACCTCCATGTCTGTTTGGCCAAAAGATCATCATTAAACAAAGACAACTCCTTGAAACCCATACCACCTTTAGATTTTGGCTCACACATTTTTTCCCACTTGACCCAATGTATTTTCCTACGATCTCCCCTTTGTCCCCACCAAAAGCCACGAATGAGTTTCTCAATTTCATTACAAAGACCAAGGGGGAGCTTGAAACAGTTCATGGAATATGTTGGGATAGCTTGTACCACGGCCTTAATCAAAACCTCTCGCCCCGCTTGTGAAAGTAGGCTTTCTTCCCATCCTTGAAGCTTTCTCCAAACCCTCTCCTTAATGTAATCAAAGCTTGCCCTTTTACTCTTCCCTACAAATGACGGCAACCCCAAGTACTTCTCATACTGCACAATTTTCGGAACTCCTAACGCTTCTTTGATTTCATTCCTCATGTCTAGAGAGGTGGATTTGGTAAAGAAAATTGATGTGTTGCCTCTATTAATTTGCTGCCCGGACATGCTTTCATAGGAGGCAAGAAGATCAAGCACCTTTTAACATTCATTTATATTAGACCTGCAAAACAATAAGCTATCATCCGCAAAAAGCAAATGCGTTAGTTTTGGACTCCGTCTACTCAAAGCAAATCCATGTATGGAACCCTCACTTTCCACCTTTAATATTAGATTATTAAGGCCTTCCGTACACAACAAAAATAGGAAGGGGGATAGAGGATCGCCTTGCCGAATTCCCCTTGTTGGTTTAATCAATCCCTTCGGTTCACCATTTACCAACACCGAATATGAGACTGTTTTTACACACTCCATCATAAGGCCTATCCACCTTTCATTAAACCCCAATCTTCTCATCACATCCTCCAAAAAACACCACTCCACCCTATCATACGCCTTGTTCATGTCTAACTTCAATGCCATGTAGCCAGATTTTTTGGAATTATGATTATTCATGCTATGCAATGTTTCAAAAGCCACAAGAATGTTATCTGAGATCAAACGGTTTTTTGTAAAGGCACTTTGGTGTTCAGTTATGATTGAGGGAAGGATTTTTTTTAAACTATTAGCAAGGACCTTTGAAAAGATTTTATAAAGGACATTACAAAGGCTAATGGGGCACTACTTTGTCTTAGTTTAATTATGAGCAGATTGTATCCATTCGGCAAAAATATATTGGTTCGAAGTTTATAATATAACATTTTTTGGGGGGCACTATTCTAGCAAACCTTTTGTCATCATTGTACTTCAGGTATCTAATTAACTAGTTTGAATTTTGCAAAATTCTCATGAACTATTTTTCCTTTGTCCCCCTTCTGTCCAATTTAATCTTCCAAAAGTTTATTATAAACTACTTAAAGACACAACAGCTAACATTGTTGTTAGAGGCATTTTTGACACAAGTAGGCCTATAAAAATACTTATAGATAATAATGCCCACAAAGTCAGTCCAAGGTACTTTCTCAAAAAAAACAAAAAAAAAACAAAAAATCAGTCCAAGGCCCATTGCTATAGCCTATAGCCCAATATCCGTGAAAACCAACATCTGAAATTGGTCTAAGACGGGGCCTTACAAAAAAAACCACGAATCATGAAACAAGGCCAACAAAAGATAGCCAGCATGGCCCACGTATATGAGCTCAGGCAGCACATCATAACATTCAAAAACTACAAATGGGGATAGCCAAATAAGCCCCATGAAATCAGCAGCAATACCCATTCCATTCGTATGGGCAATAGAACTTCAAGGCTATTTGGAGAAATTTGCTAATTAAAGCCCAACAATCAACAACAACCAGCCAAATATGATTTTTTTTTTTTTTTTTCCCTCTCAAGCTCCATACCCATGGTTAAACCTTCTTTTTAAGATCCCATAATTTTATTTGTAATGCTGCTTGTATCTGTAGTTTTTCAAGAGATACATGACACAAATGCGCTCCTGCTTTGCTTAATTTGCCTCCATTACCAATAGAGGATCTATGATTTGAGAATTCCTATTTAGTGTTTAGAACTTCAATTATGGCTTGTGGGTGTCCTATTCTACATTCTGTGGGCCTATGAGCTTGACTCCCCAACTAATTTGTATATCTCCTTGGGTATAGCCCACAATGGGAGATCCCATAAGCAAAATGGGCTGGTAAGAGATGGGTTAATAGTTTAAGGATAAAGGTGTAGTGTTTACTCACTTCAGGCTAACCTATTCGAGAGGGATAGCTTATTGCCGAGGAGCCCCTTTTGTGTCCGAACTTGTTTATCTTCTCCCATCACTATTTCTCTCTCTTTCTCCTCTCATGTTTACCCCCCAAGATTTTTGTTCTTATCCCTTTCTTGATTATCTCTTTCCTTTTTATACCCTCCTCTTACTAGACCCTTCATGATGACTGAATATTTTACACATGACTAGGTCCCTCCACTCATGAGCTTGAGTGGGTCCTTAAGTCCATGTCACTATTCCTACATGTCTTGTCGTGGACTAGGAGTGGAACCCATGACTATTATTGAAAAGATTTTCTAGTAACTTGTGCCTGATGCTGAATCTTGTGTCTGGTTGACGAACTTCCCCAAGACACTACTTTACATTCTCGACTAATATAGATCTTTGTTGGCATGCTTTCTCGAGGTGGGGTACCTCTCTTATAACGTCTCAATATTCACTTGGGCCAGTTTAACCTCAGATGGGCTTGGTCTTATAACGTCTCAATATTCACTTGGGCCAGTTTAACCTCAGATGGGCTTGGCCTGGTTTGGGGATGGGCCAGCCTTTTTGCCCTCTTACATGGCTTATTACGAATTTTTAAAATGAATTAACAATTTAATTCGGATTAATTAATTTACCAATTCACAATTGCAAAGAAATAAACTAAAACAATAAAGAAACCCAACAATTACACCATTGACAAATGATGTGATGATGAAGAGAAAACCCTAATGGGTAAAATCTCTCTAGGCTTAGCCAACAATAAATCCATTAGTGAAAATAATTGTAGTACATATCAACTCACAAAACCCTCCAAGTTAAGTAGTGACGATGTAGTCAAGCCTCCCAAGCTCTTGCTAGCAACCAACTTCACTAGTTCTTATTTCTCTTCAGTAGTTCACCTGAATTTTGCAAGTTGAGCCACCAATTGCAAGCCACCAAGTCTTGGATTTGTAGGATTGCTTTGTGATTTTCAGAATGAATCACTCAACCAAAGATCACACAATGGTAATATGGATTGTTTGGATTATCTCCTCTTAAAGGTATGTCAATTTGGAAAGGGTGAAGGGTAGAGACTACAAGGATTTTCTCTCTAAGTTGAATGGGTAGCTCTCTCTCTTCTTTATCTGTAAAATAGAGTGTGAAATCGTAGGTTTTATAAGATTACCAAAGGAGTATTTGGATAAAAACAACAAAGAACTAAAACCAATTGATTTATCAATAGTGAACATTCTTGCTTGACCCAAATTTAGGCTATAGTGTCAGGAAAACTCGTTGTTGGTATATTTTCCACTTTTCTTATAACCTGCCTAACACCATAACTTCGCTTGAGTGAAATTCCGACACATGTACATGGTTGTTTCGTAATAAGTTATTTAGTTTTTTGTTGAAATTTTTTTACTAAAAATGTGCTAAACTATATTTATACTTAAAAAAAAAAAAAAAAAAAGAGGTTTTAAAAAGTTATACATAAAAGATAAAAACCATAAAAACCATCTTATAAACTAGTCCCAAGCACATACTCATGTACACCAATATCTGCTCCAGAACCCCGTTGTCTCCCATACAAATACTCAAAATGAATGTAATACAGGGAAATATGCAAATACAATTGGAATCATTTGACACGGAATAATACAATATGTCCTAACATGATTCATACGTTAACCCTTACAGGAATTTGTAAAGTAGTTTATAACAAATATTTTGGGGCGATAGCTTTTTTTTTTTTTTTTTTTTTTTTTTTTTCAATTCTAGCAAACTTTTTGTCGTTATTTTTCTTTATATATCCAAATGAGTGGTTTAAATTACGGAAAATTTTCATGCACTATTTGTATCAATTCGGCAAATGTAGGCTCGTAATTTATAACAAACTTTTATTTTTGGAAGGGAAGGCTTGTGTTTGTAATTTTTTTTTTTTTTTTTTTAAGAGAATCTTGTGTTTGTATTATGTGTTTGTTCCCTTTCTGTCCAGTTTAATCTTCCAAAAGTTTATTATAAACTACTTATAAACACAACAGCTAATATTATATGCATCGTAATATATCACTACACCAAAGCATATATCAAATCTTGTTGAAGCCACATACACCACTGTATCATCATGGAGAAGCTAAGGTAGCTCTTGGCCATGAAGCCCTTCAAATTTTCACATTCTTCTCTACTGAGAGTTCCAAATATAAAGAATTCAATGGAATGTCCTTAATTTCAGCAAATATATAAGCATCAAATACCCCTTCCAATAACTTG
Source organism: Quercus glauca (assembly GCA_023736055.1). NCBI lineage: Eukaryota > Viridiplantae > Streptophyta > Magnoliopsida > Fagales > Fagaceae > Quercus > Quercus glauca. The sequence goes on from CM043318.1 coordinate 4,357,316, forward strand.
AAATTTGAGAGATTATTAGGTTCATCGGAAAAACTGCTGAAGTGATCTTTCCAACCAATAAAATAATGTCACTTATGAAAATGTGTGGGTTAGATTCCTAATTAGCACAAAAATTAAAAATAAAAAATCAATAGGTAATATCACATTTGCATAAATACCACCGTTTTATTGGTTAGAAGGATCAGGAGGACTGCTTTAGCAATCCTTCCGATGAATCTAATAATTTCTTCCTCTATCCCCCACCCTTCACGTCAATCAGCTACCTAACATGCCCCAACCCCAATTCTCAATTGGTTATCTATGTTTGGACTTTGGACCAAATATCCTCTCATATTTGGACTAACCTACCTCCATCTTGAATACAAATCCATTATCCCACTTTATGATCAATCAATAATATATGGTTTGACATGTGTTTGATTTGTTTGTTTGTTTGGCTTTTTTTTTTTTTTTTTTTTTTTTTTTTTTTCATTTCAAATTTTAGTTATTTTATAAAGAAATTCACATAAAGATATAACAAGTTATGATTAGTGAAGTATAAAATGAAACATTAAAAATGGGATAAAGAATTTGTATTCTATAATCCACTTGGCTTAGCTTTTGCGCTGAGCATGCACTACGCCATATATTATTAAGGGATGTGACCTAGCATAGTATGAGAGAAACTTGAGACCGGGCATTAAACTGATTAAAGAACCTATAAAATAAGGAATTGGTGTGATGTAGAAGCATCCACCCTTGTTTAGCAAATATGGCCTAATTAAAAGCATGAAGGTCCTGAAAGCCAAGACCCCTTTCAGTTTTGAAGTACATAATTTTGACCATTTCTTCCAATGTATTTTCCTTCCTTAACCTCATATGATACAAGAATCGTAAAAATATACTTTAGTCATTGAGAAAGCTTGAGACTAGTATTTCAAGTTTGGCCCTTTTTGAATTTATCTAAGGAATTCTTAGCAGTTTTTCTAATACTTAGGACACTCACTAAAAGCTTATGACAATTACTTTTGAAATCATCTACATCATTAGTGTTCTTAAACATTATTTTCATGGTCATGAACATTAAAACACTTTAGTTCATCAACGATAATAGGGGTCAAAGATCACACCAATTTATAAATCCTACAAGAGTGTACCTGCATTCTAATACCAATTTAAAAGTCTATTTTTGACCACTTTGATTATTAATCAGCGGATTAATTAACTTGGGTTTTTTTTTTTGGTTGAAAGAAAGCTGGTTTTGTGTTGGATGTGAATTTGTTTTGAGTTTCAGTTGGATTATAGTGTGTTTGATGGAAGTTCTAAGAGAAAACGGTGGTGGTGGGCATAGTGACTTTGAAAGGGAAAGTTAGGCTGTGTATTGTTGTTGAAGGATGACTTCTGGTATTGATCTGTGAAGGTGAAGGAGATAACGTGGAAGTTGGAACAGTTGGGGTACGTAGGAAAGAAATAAAACGAAAAATTAATTATTTATTCTATGAGAGAGAAAAAAAAAATTATTTAAATTAAATAGAGAAACAAATATTGAGGCTAAAGTAGGTATGTGTTTGTTAAAGGAGAAATGATATGTCTACAACATTTTTACAACAAATCTTAAGTGGCAGGTTGTTACTGGTTGTTATTGTTGGGGCAAAAAAGTAATCTTAGTGTTAGTTTCAAATTTGAACTAATAATAACTAACCACTTGTGATTTGTTGTAAAAATATTATAAAATTATTGTAGACGTAACATGTCTCTTGTTAAAATAGTAAAAGTGAGTTTTTTGGGTTAGTTTATCTAAAATTTTGCTGAGATTGATGTGAATGCTCTTAAATGATAAATTGTTATTGGTTTTGGTGCATGCTTATTGTCAATACATAGGTTCTCTACTTTCAGGGGGCCCCTTGGATTTTCCAAAAATACCCTATTCTCCTCTATTTAATTTTAAAATTTTAAAATATTGAGTAAATTTTAGGTGATGACCCCCTTTCATTTTTTTTTTTTTTTTAAAGTATAAATGTTCTTTAATTTATTATTGTCTCCTTTATTTTCCTTTTAGTATTGACTTTTTTGTCATATTTAAGTCATTAATTTTAGGAACATTTAAAGTATTAGTTAATAAAAATATATAAGTAAATCTCTTTAGCAAAATATTTTTGTTGATTTTCAAAAATAAAGTCATACACACATTTATATAGAGTGAAAACTACTAAAATATATACAATGATACATTTGGCTTAGCTCCTTTAAGAAAATTTTCTGGTTCCGCCACTGCTCATAGATTATTAGACCTAAGTTTTAAAGGTCCTTGACATACTTGGACTAGCTTTAGGTTACATTGAATACAACACATAAGTGAAAGAGTAGACAGAGTCACAGAGGCTTAGCTAATGAAAACTGTACATTATTTTCTCCTCAAGCATTAGCATTACATACTACTTCGTACTACTCCTAACAACTATCCTTTACTGCTCAACCCAGAGTCACACATCACCAGACTCACACGTATGTTTTTATTTGAATTTATGCGGCTTATGGATTTGACATTATTCTCAATGGTTTCTATGAATTGGTCCCATTTAATTAAATTCATCACCTTCTGACCCTAATGCATATTTATAAAAAAAAAATATAACTTATACAAAATTATTATACTAAAAAAAAAAGTGCATAATTTCAGCTAGATTAAATGGAATCCAAAGAACTTTATTCAATCATTTTCACCGTTTTACAAACATTTGGAAACACAACTTATGAAAACTGTATAACACTATTCTTGAACAAGAATTTCATTTATGAAATTAAATCACGTATACATTGGTCTAATATGAAGGAAATGCAAACACGAAATTATTTCATCTTTCCACCTTACAAAGACGCACTTAACACCTATAAATTCTATGTAAAATAAGCTACTGTCTCCATGATGTTATATATCATATGTAATATAAGTTCAAACGATTATGCTATCTTTTTGCTCTTGTTCATCCATGGTGTTACAAAGAGCTTTACCTTTTGTCTCTGGTAAAAAGATTAGAAAGAACCCACACAAAAATATTTCCAATCCAAAAATCCCAAAAGATAGGAACTCATTTCTTCTCCCTGCTGAAGTCAATAACGGATCAAACACTGTACCAAGCACAACTGCTTGCCTAGCCAGCGATGTGGCCGAGCTCCTCACACTTGTTGGAAACAACTCGGTTGTGTATATCAGCCACACGTTATACGCAAAACATGAACAAAATAAAGATGCTAGTTCTAGCCCAATCTGTATACCTTCTCTACCACGGCCTAAAACAACACAGAGTATGCTGAATATGCCACTTGCTATACAAGAGACAAACAATGAACCTCTCCTATTCCATCTTTCGATAAAGACCAAGGATAGTAAATTTGAAGGCATCAACATTGAGGCATTAAATACGACGCTCTAATAGATGTTGAAACCCAAATTTCCTACCCCGAATAACATGCCAAAGAATGCCACTCCAATGCCTAACCCAAGTGCCATACTTGCCAATATCCTTTTTAAAGCCCATCCTCTCTTGCACAAGTCTTTCATCACTTTGTAAGGATTATTAACCTTTGATATTTCCTTCCTGAGGGGAATGTTGGATATGTACAAGTCTAAACTCTTGACTGGTATAGATGCAATTCCTCTCAATACATCAACGGCTTCTTTGTCACGCCCTTGCATGAAAAGCCACCTAGGAGACTCATAGACAAAGAAGTAAGTCATGAAACAGAAAGATATTGATGGAATAGAAGTGTAGAGATAGAGTTTTCTCCATGATGAACCTCTATTCAGATATGCTATAGCTGATAAGGACATTAACCCAATTGTATAAGAGAAAAATCCGATCGAACCTATTTGGCCACGCCACCTTTTTCCCACTCTCTCTGTTAACAAAATAAGAGAGAATGATATAATTGGTGCGCGACCAAAGCCGCTTATAAGTCTCAAGGCTGAGTACATCCATATGTTCACCGAGAAGGCTGTGAGAAGCGAGGCTAAGCGCATTATTAGACATGAGAGGTAAAGCAATTTCTTCCTACCAAGCCAGAAGTCACCAAATATAGCAAGAGTGAATCCACCAATTAGGCTTCCTAAGAAGAATGATGAAGCAGGAAGGCCCATGATTAATGAACTTGCACATTCGAGACCCCACTCTGATATGATTGTCTTGTGAGAAGAATCAACCCAAGACCAAGCACTTTTTGGGAGTTGGCAAATATTGGACTTTGGGCTGCATGTTGTGTTCAAGTTGCAGTGCCATTTTGGATGAGCATCAGCAAAGATGCTGATAAATGTTTGTTGTGCATCAATGAGGGTTGGGACTGATACAAGGAGGGCTTGCAAGAACTGAGACCACCCAAAACCTCCTATAATTTGTTCAATGGTTTCATCTAGAGACAATGAAGGAAGGACTTGTTTGGTTTCCGGAGTCTTTTGCTCGGCTGAGTGAGTGTCTGTGATGTTTTCGCTTATATTTGGTAAGGCCATATTATAATTGTGCTACGTACAACTTTGAAAACTCTTGGCTTGTAGAACTACCATTTAAATAATGATTGTCTTGTGCCCTATGACATTAAATTGTGCTACGTACCTTTCATGTTTTAGCTTTTATTTAATTGTTTAATTATTAGGCATATTACAGCTCAACGATTACTTCAATAACTGCATAGCATCCCCATTAATTAATTCCCAAAATTCTTATTCCAAGGTTGGTATATTCCAATCTCATACAAATATCCATGTGTACGGGGAATGGCTACTTTTATTTGTTTCAAGAAAAACACAACTTTTCTCAATCTACTGGTACAAAGTAAGCCGATTACCATGAATACAAACACAATAGCTAACGTTGTATACATCGGAATATCAGGAAACCAAAGCAAATATCAAATCTTCTTGATGCTACGTACATCACTGTTCCATGGTCAATCTAAGCTGGCGCTTGGTTAGTTCCTTACGTAATACCATTTCGCACACTTGCTCATGAATATGCTTTCCTTGTGATCAATCCTAAGCGAAACTCCCGGCTGCAGAATTTCAACAAGTGTTTGATAAAGCGGACCCTCAGATGCAGAAGTGGCTTTAGGACTTTTTCTAAGGAGGGTCACAGTGGTTAGGAATTTGTCAAGGGGGCAATTAAAAAATAAAATGAATTTATTTATTTTGCTGTATATACAACTTTATTTATTGTATACTATAATTTAAAATAGTATTCTAAATACAATTTAGCATTTAATACAATTATATCGTATAATAATATAAAATTGTTATTTAATACTTTATAAAAGACAACAACCATCGAATGCATAATAACTCATTATATTTATATGTAATATCGATGAAATAAAAATATATGATAAAGAAAAATAGTAACATACTTAGGAGTAGGATTTGTTAGGGACATATTTTATGTAATTGGCTAATCGTTTGACAAAATGCACTTTACTTGTAATTGGGTAAATCTAAGATTGGTTTAATATTTCAAGAAACATGTAGTTCAAGCCAAGTATTAAAGTCATGAAGATTGGACCAAGAAACAAGTGAAGAAAAGTTATTTATTAAAACTCGACAGATACCTCGACAAAAAAAGTATCATCAAGATTTAAGAACGAAGTTCAACAGAAGCTTAATCTGTCGAGATCTACAAAATCAAAATTTCTAGATCTGATTTTTGGCTCTAGCTAATGTGTATGTGTAGGGTTTCTTTTCTCACAACCTCATATAATGCTTATTTTAAGGCCGTCACATATGTATTGAGTGACCATACATAGAAAACACATGCAGAAAGTGACCTAGTGCCTTATTCTCTCTGCAAGAAGTTATTGCGTCTTTTGCGCTTTAGGGTTTTGTAACCAAGTACTTCTTGATCTTTATTATTGATGAAATGCAAAACTCTGTAGCCAACAATCTTCTTCAAGTTGGTGAGTTAGTCACGTACTAGGATCCATGTATCATTGGTTAATCACGTATTGTGGTTCATGCAAAAGGGTGGCGTTCATGTATTGAAAAGTTTAGAGATTTTGAAGCGGTAGAAGGTTTTTTGTTGTAAATTCGTCTACGGGGATTGTAGAGTCTAGGGATAAAGGTTTTGCACTAAATCTGAAATTTCTCTTCACTATAGTGAATTACTTTTTGGGAAGGTTTCCCCCCAGATTTTTTTACTATCAAACTAATTTGTTTTATTAGTTTTCCTAGGTCATCATATCTTGTCTTATTTACTATTCCGTTGTGCATGATATTGATGTTTGTTTGTTTTAACAAAGTTTATTTATAATAAATCTAATTAATAACTTGGGTTTAAAACTTGTTAATTCTATCAACCGAGATTTAAATTTCCCAACAGGACTGAGAGTAAACATAAAACTAAGAAAAAAAATGTAAGTTTTTTCTTTTGAAGTGTATAGTTTTTTAGCCATACGTGTGGTTACTTTCTTGGAATTGAAACAAGTACTAAAAGACTTTTTGAACTTGGAAATCTATAGAACATTTATCAAACTACTTGATCAAATGGAGAGAAAAGCTAAGAAATCATAAAAGTAAGAAAAAGAGATAGAAAGAGAATGAGGAAAGAATCACATATATAAATTGAGATCTATTGGTTGTAACAATGGTGTAATTTTTTTTTATGAAGAAGAAAAGTATAAGGAAAAATAACTTCATTTTGCTGTTAACGGAAAAGTAAGCCAGAGTTTCAGAGAGAAAATTTATAATTTTTTAACAAATGAGCAAAAAATTGAAACATTTTTTTCTTTATTATAAAATTAAATATTTTAAGAGTAGTGCTACTTATACAACACTTACACAATTATATTATTCACACGGTCTTGTTCATCCAAGGTGTTACAAAGATTTTTACCCTTTGTCTCTGGCAAAATGATCACAATGAAACTACACAATAATATTGTCAATCCAAAAGTTCCAAACGATAAAAATCCATTTCTCTTCCCTCCTGAAGTCAATATCGGAACAGACACTGAACCAAGGACAATTGCTTGCCTGACCAAAGTTGAGGCCGAGTTCCTCACAGTAGTTGGAAACAATTCAATTGTGAATATCATCAACACATTTAATGCCAAAGAGGTGCAGAAGAGAGATGCTAGTTCTAGCCCGATCTGTATGCCTTCTCTACTACTGCCTACTACAACACACATTATGCTGCATATGCCACTTATTATACATAAGGCAAACAATGAACCTTTCCTTCTCCATCTTGCTATAAAGAACAAGGTTGCTAAATTTGTAGGTATTAACAATAAGGCATTAAACATGACACCCAAATAGAGGTTGAAACCTAAATTTCTTACACCGAATAACATGCCAAAGTATACTAATCCAATGCCAAAACCAAGTACTATAGTTGCTAATATCCGTCGCAATGCCCATCTTCTCTTAAATAAGTCCTTCATCAATTTGTAAGGATTACTTGTTGATATTTCTTGCCCAAGATGAATGCTAGATAGGTCTGAGTCTAAACTATTGCCTTCTATAGATGCAAGTTTTCTCAATACTGCTTTGGCTTCTATGTCACGTCCTTCCATGAAAAGCCATCTAGGAGACTCATACACAAAGTAATAAGTAATGATACAGTATGAGATTGCTGGAATAGAAGTACAGAGATAAAGAATTCTCCATGATGAACCTCTGTTCAAATAGGCCGCAGCTGGTAAACATAATATCCCGAATGAAGACGAGACAAATGTCATTGTCCCTATTTGTCCACGCCACTGTCTTCCCACTCTCTCGGTTAACAAAATAAAAGTGCATGTTGTAATTGATCCACGGCCAAACCCGCTTAGAAGTCTCAAGGTCGAGTACATGCAAATGTTAATCGAGAATGCTGTGAAAAGCGAGGTAAAGCACATTATTAGGCATGAGAGGTAAAGCAAGTTCTTCCTACCAAGACGGATGTCGCCAAGTGTTGCAAGACTTAATCCACCAACTATGCTGCCTACGAAGAAAGATGAAGCAGGAAGTCCTGTGATGAATGAACTAGCACATTCGAGACCCCATTCCGATATGATTGTCTTGTGAGAAGGTTCATTCCAAGACCAAGCACTTTTTGGGAGTTGGCAGATATTGGAGTTTGAGTGGCATGTTGTGTTGAAGTTGCAACGCCAATTTGGCTCTGCATCAGTAAAGATGCTTATAAATGTTTGTTGTGCATCAAATAAAGATGGGACTGATACAAGAATGGCTTGAATGAGTTGAGACCACCCAAAACCTCCTAAAATTTGTTCAATTGTCTCATCTAGAGACAAGGGAGGAAGGACTTGGTTGAGTCCTGGAGTCTCTTGGTCAGCAGAGTTAGTCCCCGTGAGATTACGGGTTGTAGTTGATATTTCCATAAAGCTTTGATGACTTTGGCTTATAGATCTATCACTTCAAGTACTGATGGTCTTGTGTCATTTAATTTGGATATTATTTATGAGTCAATTTTTCTTTACTCATTTTAACTCCAAAAATATTTCAAATTTAATAAATAAATAAATTATATCACAGCTATGACCAAACTGGTAGCCAAATATTTCATTTTAACTAAAACTATTCAGCTTAATAAATTTAAATAAATTGCATCGCATGTCATAACAAATAAGTCACCACAAACACTAAACAACAAACCAAATAAATTATTCTGTTCCGGCAAAACAAATAAAAAACAGTATATTATACACACACCATTGCAAATAGGATATAATTTTGTCAAGAGAAAAATAAACCAACCAATCAATGCTAAACAACAAAACAATAAACAGTGATAGAGCCAAGAATTTCTTCTGGGGGACAAGCTAAATATAATAAAATTCTTAAGCAAAAAAGTTGTCTTACTTTTTTTTTCATGGAAATAAAATCATTTATAATTGAGTGTATAACTAAATTTTATAGCTATATGACTATATTTATTTCTATATACACAGTTAATAAATTTATATTTCATCTCATACACTTGTGTAATCTCATATTAATTATTGAAATTTAGGACATGTTCTAAGGGAACAATTCATACTTACATACATTCGTTCGCTTAAGTTCATAAAATCTACGAGCATTTTTAAGGGATTCATTATTTAAAGTTTCAATCTTTAGGACAAAGGATTAAGATTGTACGAACAATAAGTGTTAACTACCAAGCAAATACAGTTAATTAAAATTAAATAATTAAGCAAATCTCAACGACAAATACATTAATATACAATATAAACAATAGTATCATATATATACACACACTTGTTTCTCAAAAAAAAAAAAAAAATATATATATATATATACACACTACAAGGTAATATATTATAAATTTTATTTATAATAAATATTTTAAATACTAAACAAAAATGTAATGAAATTGACAATCACAAAGTTATTTATTGTTTTTAATGAGATCGGCAGACAAGACAACCACAGAAGCAGTCTACTTTAGTCTTCACCCTTCAGCAGAGTACACTAGCTAGCATTCACAGATTGGAGAGAATGACTGAATAACAAACGAAAAAAAAAAAAAAAAGAGAAAACCCAGATCACTGGAGAGAGAGAGAGAGAGAGAGATTACAAGCAGAGCTTTGGCTGTGGTGGAATGGCTTCAAGAGAGAGAGAGAGAGAGAGAGAGAGATGGAGTCAATGAAGCACTCTCTTCCTTTTGAAGGAAAATTCTTGGTAAAGTCTATGACCACATAATTTTTTACAATTTCTTACTACAATTGTGACGTGACAGAGTGTGATTGATAAATAAAAAATTGTGGGTCCATATGTAAGTGATAGTAAACCACTTACAATTTGCCATATTAAAGTTGTGCCAAAAAAGTTGTGGAATAATTTGTGGTCTTAGAATTACTCAAAATTCTTAGGTACTCTCAGAATATAGAGAAATTGAACTTCTTCCTTCACATTAATGATGGATCCTACTATGAATTTAATGAATAAACCTCACCATAAATGCAAAAAGAGGAAACATCATTTTTCGTGTCTTGAGAGTACCTAAGAATTACTCACTTTTGAATAGAAACTTAGACTTATTTTGGTAAGTTCTTGTTAATACCGCCAATAATAACAAGTAAGAACCTGTAATCTAAAATATGTTATGAAAGTGTTGTAAAAATGTTATGAAGTTGGTATTTTTCTTTTGTTAATTAGGCTAATTTTTCCTAATATTGGTAAAATTTTGTTTGGAAAAAATGCCAAGAGACCCCTTGAACTTTTAAGTAGTGGCTAAGAGACCTCGTGAACTTTAATTTTAGCCAATTCCAAATTAAGACATCTGTTAAGTCTCTGTTTAAATTGACTAACATTGCTCATGTGAAATGCACATGCAGCTTACCAAACACCCAAATTGATGGACAGAGAGAGAAAAGCTAGGTTCAACATTGACAAAGTGTAGACAAAAGGAGAGAGAGGCTGTGGCTCGCTGGAATTCGTGGTCCTGCTGTAACCGGTCTCTTCCATCGCCGATCTTGCCATCTTTGGCTTTTGCCGCCTCTAATGGTTTCTGACAACAACTGATAAATAGAGAGACAAATTCAAACAAGCTCTTATAAATCCAAAGAGAGAAAACCCATCAATCGATTAACCTGATTGTGCTAAGTTTGACAAAGATAAACTTATAGTTGTGGCTGATGCTTCTAGAGAGATCTTTATTTTTCCCTATAAATATTAAGTAAATAGAGGAATGCAAGATTAACAACATACTAAATATTGATACTTGTCCTAGCACTAGTAATGGCTAGCCATACCAGCGGGTGGAAAAAGAAAAGCAAAACCACTTGAACAAAAAAAATCAAAATGTGTGGGTTTGATTTGTCTTGCGATTATTCCCACGGGCCATTCATCCACAATAAAGAGAATCATTCAAGTTCAACATCAAAAGCTATCAATTCGTGTTGTGATTTAATTAGTAATGGGTTTTCGTCGGAAACCAAGAATGGCAAGATCGGCGGTGGACAAGACCAGTGACGGCGGGACCATGAAGTCTGGCTAGCTGCATCCTCTATCTCCTCTTAACTGCACCTATCAATGTTGAATCTAGCCTAGCTTTTCTTGGTGTTTGGCAAGTTGCACATGCGTGTCACATGAGCAACGTTAGTCAATTTAAACGGAAAGTTAACAAATGTCTCAATTTGCCCTTTTAAGTAAAGTTTAAGGAGTAAATTGGTCAAAATAAAAGTTCAGGGGGTCTCTTGGCCACTACTCCAAAGTTCAAGGGGTCTTCTGGGATTTTTCCCATTTTGTTTCTGAGTTGGGACCGAAGTCAAATTTTTCTTTGTCCCAAATCAAATTAGGCCGGGCATACCTATTTTTCTTCTCTTGTTAAAAATAAAAAAATAAATTAAATAAAATAAAAAAATAAAAAAAAAAAAAACAACAACAACAACAACTTCAGGGGAGCCCTGGCCACAACGTGGGTCCTTCGAAGTGGTGTTGAATCGCGATATGGAACTATGTTTATGAAAAGGGCAAAATTCAAGTGTTGGAGTGACATAAACGTGATTGAGTAAATGCTTTTTAATTGTTTTACGCTAAGGAGAGTGTGTGCCATATCCAGCATTTATGAATGACAATTGACACATTACCTAGCCTTGGGAAAATATTTGTATGGGTTTTGATTCTTCTTGATTACACGTCTCTTTCATAGCATTCACTTTTATGTATTTAAATATAGACATTATCACGGAAATTATGAATATGAATGTGAAATATCAAAATGGATATGAACAACTAATACGTTATTTAATCTTAGAAAGATCTATTACAGTTTTTAAAAATTTTGTTGGATCGTAGGTTCCAATAATACAATAGTTAACTATTCCTTGTTAAGCTTGAAGATGAGGATAAAGCTCTTTGGCGAGCTACTAAATCTGGGGTTTAATCATTTCTTGTGGCAAGGGCAGGGTACTGGCAAAAGGAAAACTAATATAGCATGGGAAAAAGTTTGTTTACCCAAAAAGGAGGGAGGGATGGAATTGCAAAGAGTTGCGAGTTGGAATAGAGCTACTATAATGAAACACATTTGGAGCTTGTTTACTAAGGCTGGATCTCTTTGAGTGGCTTGGATTCATGCAAATCTTCTCAAATGTAAGTGTTTCTGGACTCTAAAAATTCCTCAAGAATGTACCTGGAGTTGGAGAGCAATTCTTAAATTGAGGGATGAAGTAAGGAAGTTTATCAGGTTTGAGGTAGGGGACGGGAAATCTATATTTCTTTGGTGTGACCTTTGGCATCCTGCTAGGGTATTGATTCAAAGATTTGGTTCTCATGTCATTTATGATGTTGCAAGTAATCTTGAAGCTAAAGTGGATTTAGTACTGAAAGATAAGACATGGATTTGGAGGCTTGCTAGATCTGATGCTCTTGTAACTATTCAGTATCAACTATTTCTTGTTGAGCTTAAAGATGAGGATAAAACTCTTTGGCAAGCTTCTAAATTTGGGAAGTTTTCTTGTGCTGCAACATATGCTGAGATTAGAGATAAATCTAGTGAAGTTGAGTGGTGGAAGCTGGTTTGGTTCCATTTAACTATTTCGAAGCATTCATTTATTGGTTGGTTAGCTATAATCAACAAGTCATCCACGTGAGATAGAATGGCTAAGAGGGGTTACTTGGGTGATAGCTTATGTGCTTTTTGTAGAAATTGCCTTGAAAGTAGAGATCATATATCTACTTTAAATGTTCTTTCACTAGAAGAATTTGGGATGACATGATGAAGTTGTGTCTAGTTTCAAATGCTCAATTTGTGTGGGAGGACTTGATTGCTTGGGGGGTTAAAGAGTTAAAAGGGAAGGGGCTAAGAGTAATAGCTTGCAAACTTGCTTGGTGGGCCACGGTCTACCATATTTGGCTACAAAGAAATGCCATAGTTCATGAAGAAAGAATTTGGACAGAAGAACAGCTAAAGAGAAGTATCATTAAGGATGTCAAAGCTAGGTTGGGGTTTAAAACCAAGTTCAAGAAGTCAATTTTGAATGCTGCCATCTGTTGTAATTGGGGGATTGATCCAAGTAATATTTTAATTTGATCCCTAATATCTTGTGCTGCTCTATTTTGCCAAAGTGCTAGTTTATGTGCTACTATGCTAAAGGTACTGGTTGTGATGCCTTATAGATGTTTTTGTTTAGATTGTTAGGGTAGTAGTTAGTGTGTTTTGCTTTGCTATCTGTTTTGGCTTGCTTTTGTCTTATGGTTATTTTGTTTTGGTTGCTGTAGTAGGGAGGTTTCCCTTTGCTAGTTTATTTTGGGTCTTCCTTTGTAATTTGTGTTTTGTTTCTATAAATAAAAATGCTGAATTACCAAAAAAAAAAAAAAAAAAAAAAAAAAACAATAGTTACACAAAAAGTTAATTGCTCTTTGGTTTGATGATAAAGAAACCAAAGACCAACGGAATTATTTTAGAGATTTCCATTTATTCCGTTTGCCTAATTCTGATTTATTAAAACTTTCCCTCAAACCCATGAACCAATCCATCCATGACAAAGACAGCCTCATTAAAACATGCAGCCAACAATTTCTATCTTCTAGCATTAATTGAATTAACCAATATTTATATATTTAATATTGTCATAAAATTAAAAGTAAAAATTAAATAATAAAAAGATTAATGATGAGGCCAATGATCTGACGGATGAGAATGCTCAATAGGAGCGTAGTAACAAATTAAAATGTGATATGAAAATCCAGTTAAAAACAATTAAATCTTAATAAATAAAAGTGTATGTAGTAAAAAAATAATTTAAATCATGCTCTCTTTATGTTTTTATACAAATTATTTTATTTTATTTCGATAGATGAAGTGTTCAATTTTAGACATAAAATCTATTTTTTTTCCTACATATTATTTTAAATGTTAAATTTATAATATGGTATATTTTCTTTAGAATGTCTAAAAAATATGCAGTTCCAATCTTATGTATCTATATTAGTAAATAAAACTCAATCAATAGTTCGAAGCTACTTTTTATGATAAGAAAAATTATAAATATAATAATCTTTTTTTAAGAGAATGAGAATTATGAATGATATATTTGAAACTTAAACCGTTTAGTTGTACAGGAAAAACAAATTAGAAAAATATAACGCACGATAATATAATTTATCAAAATATAGATCGCTTAAAAAATGAATAATATTAGTCAAATAAATCCAAATAATAAAATGATGATATATATTTTTGTGAGAGATAAATGAAAAATAATTTTAAAAATTGTTTAAATTTTTGGGAGAACAAATTATTTTTCACAAAATTTATAGAACAAATTATATATTATACTATAACTAAAATATAATTATCTATTCTTACGCATCGCGTGGATGATTAGTTTGTGATAAATCTTATCACACTCAAATAGAATACACAAAAGGATTCTCAACAAATGAGAGTTTTATTGTACCTATAACATTACATAAACTTTTCTGCTCACAGCACTTTCACTATTTCACTATTTGTTTTCTTATTTCTCTACACATGCATTTGCTTTTTCTTTTACACTTGTCGGATGCTATTTCACACATACAGAAGAATAGCTACATATAGAAAAACTAAGAAGATAACTTCCCAAATTGAAGCATGCAAGGAACAGTCAACAAAAGGAATACATCTTCTTTTAGAACCCTTCCGAAGTAGCTATTTCCTTCACAACCACCACCAACTTAAGCTATTTTCCTTATCTTATTTTCTAGTCTCCTTAAAGACATGAAAAACACATAAAAGAATGTACACATGCTTGTAATTCTGGTTGGTGTTGACCCTTATAAAAACATATATAGATAAGTTCACACAGTTGTACTCTCTTTTTGCTCTTCTTCATCCATGGTGTTACAAAGATTCTTACCCTTTGTCTCTGGCAAAACGATCACAATGACACCACACGATAATATTGACAATCCGAAAATTCCAAAAGATAGGAACTCATTTCTCCTCCCTGCTGAAGTCAATATCGGATCAAATGCTGAACCAAATACAACTGCTTGCCTAGCCAACGATGTGGCCGAGTTCCTCACAGTTGTTGGAAACAACTCAATTGTGAATATCAGCAACACATTATATGCTAAACATGAGAAAAATAAAGACGCTAGTTCTAGCCCAATCTGTATGCCTTCTCTAGAATGGCCTACGACAGCACAGAGTATGCTGCATATGCCACTTATTATACAGAAGGAAAACAATGAAGTTTTCCTTTTCTATCTTGCTATAAAGAACAAGGGTATTAAATTTGAAGGTAGTAAGAGTGAACCATTAAAAATGACACTCAAATAGATGTTGTAACCCAAATTTTCTACCCCAAATAACATGCCAAAGAATGCCACTCCAATTCCAAAACCAATTACCATAGTTGCCAATACCCGTTGCAGAGCCCATCTTCTCTTAAATAAGTCCTTCATCAGTTTGTAAGGATTAACCTTTGATATTTCCCGCTTGAGGGGAATGCTGGATAGGAATGAGTCTAAACTCTTGACTTCTATGGATGCAATTCTTCTCAATATTGTTACGGCTTCTTTGTCACGCCCTTGCATGAAAGCCATCTGTGGGATTCATAGACAAAGAAATAAGTTATGATACAGTAAAAGATTGCTGGAATCGAAGTGTAAAGATAGAGAATTCTCCATGATGAACCTCTATTCATATAAGCCAGAGCTGGAAAAGATAAAACCCCAACTGTATAGGAGCAAAATGTAGCTGACCCTATTTGGCCACGCCACCTTTTTCCTACTCTCTCTGTTAACAATATAAGAGAGCATGTCATAATTGATGCACGCCCAATCCCACTTACAAGTCTCAACATTGAGTACATCCAAATGTTCATCGAAAATGCCGTGAGAAGTGAGGCAATGGACATTATTAGACATGGGAGATAAAGTAAGTTCTTCCTACCAAGAAAGATGTCACCGAGCATAGCAAGAGTGAATCCACCTATTAGGCTGCCTATGACGAAGGATGAAGCAGGAAGGCCCGTCATGAATGAACTAGCACATTCGAGACCCCACTCTGATATGATTGTCTTTTGAGAATTTTCATCCCAAGACCAATCACTTTTGGAGATTTGGCACCTGTTGCATGTTGTGCTGAAGTTGCAGTGCCATTTTGGCTCAGCGTCAGTATAGATGCTGATAAATGTTTGTTGTGCATCAAAGAAAGTTGGAACTGAAACGAGGATGGCTTGCAAGAACTGAAACCACCCAAAACCTCCCATAATTTGTTCAATTGTTTCATCCAGAGACAATGAAGGAAGGACTTGTTTGATCCCTGGAGTCTGTTGTTCGGTTGAGTGAGGCTCTGTGAGATTGTGGCTTGTATTTGATAAGGCCATATTGTAATTGTGCTGTGTACAGCTTTGATGACTATGGCTAGTAGAACTATCATTTAAATACTGATGGTCTTGTGCCCCTTAACATTTATTAGGATAACATCTACGTGACTTTCATGTTTTAACTTTTACTTAATTGATTGGTTGTTAACCCATACCTCAACGATTAATTCAATACCTACATAGGATTCATGTTCCATGGTTGGTTGGTATATTCCACTCTCAGACAAGTATCAATGTGAACGAGGAACGGCTACTTTTATTTGTTTTCAGAAAAGGCATGCAGAACGTTTCTCAATATACTGGTATAAAGAAATCGGATTACTATCAATACAAACACAAAAGCTAATTAACGTTGTATACATCGTTATATCATGACACCAAATGAAAGTGAATTACCATCAATACAAACACTTACCCATGACTTCGCTTGCTTAAATCGAGCCGACACTATCCCAGCTGCAAAATTTCAACATGTGTTTGATATAACAATGCTTCTGAGGACAAATCTAAAGCCAACTCTCTCTTACTTACTTTTTATGATGCTAAGTTAAACGTGTGCTGCATGTTTGAGCTATCAACACACACACACACACACAAAAAAACAAAAACAAAAATGGTAGTAATTGACTTTACAATGCGCATAGCAGCTGAATAGAAAAAACTTATTTCACACTCGTTCACATTCATATCTATAATTGATACAAGAATTTTCACATTTGAATTCATAAAAATGAATGCAAAAAAAGAGATGTAAAATAATGGATTTGTGTGTGAGAATCAAAGCCCTTTCGCACTCCTATGGCTACTTGGCCTAGGGGCAACTCTACATGTATCTCAAAGCTACCCTAGCTTGCCAAAAAATGTATATATATGCTTGCAAAAAATATATATATACTAAATTAACCTATTTTGACTACCCTAATAGAAATATTGATCACCCTAATTTGAGAATTACACGAATTTCGATTCAATATAAATAAGTATAATGTTACATTCACAATATTTTTATAATAATTTAATAACAAATCTTATGTGATAAAATGAAATCAGTTACTAATTCTAATTTGGTTCCAATATTGACATTACTTATTAAATCACTAATAACAAATTGATGTATAAGATTTATTTTAAAAATGTTGTAGATGTAGCATTACTCCAAAATAATTTTGATCTCTCAAGAAAAATATTGTACTCATGAGTTATCCTTGATAGTGCCGGCAATTATGCTTTTTTTGGCTTTGCTATGGCAATAATTTTGCTTTTCTTAGCAACTCAACTCATAACTGTAGCAAACATAATCCATTTTTCTATCTATTCAGTATTATCATTTCAATTTTCTTACTTTGTTACTCTTTTCGTAACATTCTCAATTCCCACTTTATTTATTATAAATCCTTTTGTATTTTTTGTTTTTCTCTTTGTTAGTAGAAAATAGTGATAACAATTCATATATTTTCAAGGTTTTTTGTGATATTGATATATTCAAATTATTTTTATATTAAATTTTGTAAAATTTAAGTTTTTTAATGACTACCTAAAAATAATTCTTAAAGCATGTCTGCCCTGTCAGACTTATCCAGTGGCCACATTCAAAGAGCACCCAACTAAGATTGCTAGCTTGCAAATCAATTAAGAATAACAATACAACTCTAAACTATTAAAGCCAAACTAAAAATAAGGATAGAATAGTTCCTAGGGGACGCCAATAACAACTCCACCAGATTGACAAAATCTAAGGGCCTAGACACCGAATCCTTCAAATTTACATCTTTTAACCTCATACAATACAATAGGAAATCAACAAATACAACCTTTACGCTCCAGTACAAGCCTTTGCTTTCAACTCTTGATTTGACGTCCTTCTTAACAGACTTGACAACCTTACGCCCCAGTACAAGCCTCTGCAGACAAATATAGTACACAGATGCCCACCAAATGAAATTCATCCCTCTCTTTCTTTTCAATGCTTCCTCCTTTTTCTTTTTCTTTTACTGTGAAGTGCAACTTCTATTACTCTTGCAACTTGAAAGTTGAAATTCCATAACAATAGCTAACATTGTATGCATCGTTATATAACTTATATCACGAAGCAATAACTAATTTGGGATTTTGTGTTCATGACTTGAACATCTACAGCAATGGTTGGAACCAATGTCTATCCTGTCAAGCGACATGGAACTAATACATTTTCTTTCATAAGAAAAAGAAAAAATATATTTTAATTTAGGGGTGTGCATGGGTAGGGTTGGGTCGGATTGAGAGGAATTTTTTACCCAACCCGCCATGGTGGGTTAAAAAAAATTCAACCCAACCCAACCCATCACATAAATCTAACCCAACCCAACCCAACCCATATGGGTCGGGTTGAACCCATGGGTTTGACAAATTTATTTTTATTATTATTATTATTATTATTATTATTAAATTGAGTAGGAAAAAATATAAATATTAATATATTAAAAAAACCCAAAGATTAGTATCAATGTAACTCTTTAAAGGTAAACAACACTAATAACTAAATAACAATAGTAATTTACTAGAGTTTGTGTGAACTAATTGGCTTTTATATGGAATAAAAAGAGCTGATTATTTTAAAAAATTTATTAATTATATTAATATTATATATATATATATATATATATATATATATATATATTAAATTAGTATTTGTAGGAGGAATTGGGAAGTGCTGCTCTACAGTTGGTTTTTTTTTTAAATTATTAAATATATATATATATATATATATATATATATATATATATATATATATATATATATATATATATATATATATATATATATAAGTGCCCTAAGTTAAAAAAAATTATTAAATATATAATATATTTTAAATATATATTAAATATGGGTGGGTCAGGTCGGGTTTGGCAGGTTTGTAATTTTATGACCCAAACCCAACCCAATCCGCTATAAAAAAATTTTTTATAAACCAACCCAACTCACCAAGTACTAAAAACCGACTCAACCCGGTAGGTCGGGTTAGGTTAGATCAGATTTGACGGGTCGATGGGTTTTCAGCACACCCCTATTTTGTGAGTGATAAGTTGGTGGTCTCTCAAGGTCCATATATAACCATGGTTAAACCATCTTTCTAAGATCTCATAGTTTCATTTGTAACGCTGCTTGTTCGGTAGTTTTTCAAGCCAAACGTTTTACACATGACACAATTACGTGCCTGCTTCACTTTTCCTCCATTGATTTGTGAGTGATAAGTTGGTGGTCTATTGGGGGAGAGACCGAGAGAGTTCAAAGATCAGGTGGCTTAGGAATTTGTAACTAGTCTGTAATAAACTTTTGGTGTCGCCAGCTGTTGTGTTTGTATTCTAGCGAACCATGTGTCAACATTTTTCTTTAGATATCCAATTGACTGGTTTAAATCACTCCTATGCAAAATTCTCGTGATCTGTTTTGTCTTTGTTTGACCAGATTGTATCCATTCCGCAAATACTGGCTTCAAGTTTTTTTTTTTTGGGGGGGGGGGGGGGGGGGGGGCACTAACAAGGCGACGCCATTTTAAGGTCAGGATGGTCTCAGGAGTTAGGACTACCCTAATCTGAATTTTTTTTTATATATAACAATTTAAAAAAATTTATTTGTCTACCCTTTAAAAAAAAAATTTGGGAATACCCTCAATTTTTTTTTATACTAATAAAATTAAAATTTGCTCCATAATTTGTTTGACATTTAGTGAATGAATGATTGGTTGGTTGTATACATTGAAAAAAATGTAGCTTATAGCATTGAAAATGAGACTATCATGCACCGATTTCAAAATACGAAAACTCGTAGAAGGCAATTATAAACTTTATATATTTACGTATTTTTTTATTATTGTTGTTGTCAAAATATGAATTTATCTTTTTATTAGATTTTATAATTTATGTTTTCTAAAGAATACCCTGAGAAAAATTCCTAGAGCCACCACTGCACTAACAGTTATGTTTGTATTCTAGCAAACTTTTTGTTATTTTTTTTTTTTCAGATATACAATTGATTAGTTTAAATTTTGCAAAATTCTCGCGCACTATTTTATCTTTGTTTAATTATGAGCAGACTATCCATTCAGCAAATATATATAGGTTCGAAGTTTATAATAAACATTTTTTTTTTGGGCGCACAATTCTAGCAAACCTTTTGTCGACATTGTAGTAGGTATTCAATTAACTAGTTTGAATCATGCAAAATTCTCATGAACTATTTTGTCATTGTCCCCTTTCAGTCCAATTTAATCTTCCAAAAGTTTATTATAAACTACTTAAAGACACAACAGCTAACATTGTTGTTAGAGGCATTTTTGGCACAGCTAGGCCTATAAAAATACTCATAGATAATAATGCCCACAGAGTCAGTCCATGGTACCTTCTCCCAAAAAAAAAAAAAAAAAAAACCAATCATCGAAGGCCCATTGCTCTAGCCTATAGCCCACTATCCGTGAAGACCAACATCTGAACTTGGTCTAAGATGGGGCCTTAAAAGAATCCATAAATCATGGAACAAGGCCAACAAAAGATAGCCAGCGTGGCCCACGTATCTGAGCTCAGGCAGCACATCATAACATTCAAAAACTACAAATGGGGATAGCCGAATAAGCCCCATGAAATCAGCAGCAAGACCGATTCCATTCGTATGGGCAATAGAACTTCAAGGCTATTAGGAGAAATTTGCTAATTAAAGCCCAACAATCAACAACCAGCCGAATATGATTTTCTTTTTTTTTTCCTCTCAAGCTCCATACCCATGGTAAAAAGGATCCCAAAATTTTATTTGTAATGCTGCTTGTATCTGTAGTTTTTCAAGAGATAAATAACACAATTGCGCTCCTGCTTTGCTTAATTTGCCTCCATTACCAATAGAGGATCTATGATTTGAGAATTCCTGTTTAGTGTTTAGAACTTCAATTATGGCTTGTGGGTGTCCTATTCTGCGTTCTATGGGCCTATTGGGCTTGACTCCCTAACTAATTTGTATATCTCCTTAGGTATAGCCCACAATGGGAGATTCCAAAAGCAAAATGGGCTTGAAAGAGATGGGTTAATAGTTTGAGGATAAAGGTGTTGTGTTTACTCACTTTAGGCTAATATATTCAAGAGGGATAGCTTATTGCCGAGCCCCTTTTGTGTCCGAACTTGGTTATCTTCTCCCATCATTATTTCTCTCTCTTTCTCCTCTTGTGTTTACTCCCCAGGATTTTTGTTCCTACCCCTTTCTTGATTATCTCTTTTCTTTTTATACCCTCCTCTTATTGGACCCTTCATGATGACTGAATATTTCACACATATCTAGGTCCCCCCACTCATGAGCTTAAGTGGGTCCTTGAGTCCATGCCACTATTCCTACATGTCTTGTTGTGGACTAGGAGTGGAACCCATAACTATTATTGAAAAGATTTTCTAGTAACTTGTGTCTAACGCTGAATCTTGTGCTCAGCTGGCAGAATTCCCCAAGGCACTACTTTACATTCTCGGCTAATATAGATCTTTGTCGGTGTGCTTTGTTGAGGTGGGGTACCTCTCTTATAACGTCTCAATATTCACCGAGTCAATGTGGTTAAGCCTAGGCTAGTTTAACCTCAGATGGGCTTGGCCTGATTTAGGGATGGGCCGGCCTTTTTGCCCTCTTACATGGCTTATTACCAATTTTTAAAATGAATTAACAATTTAAGTCGGATTAATTAATTTACCAATTCACAATTGCAAAGAAATAAACTAAAACAATAAGGAAACCCAACAATTATACCATTGACAAATGATGTGATGATGAAGAGAAAACCCCAAACATGTAAAAACTCTCCAGACTTAGCCAGCAATAAATCTATTATTGAAAATAATTGTAGTACATATCAACTCACAAAACCCTCCAAGTTAGGTAGTGATGATGTAGTCAAGCCTCCCAAGCTCTTGCTAGCAACCAACTTCACTAGTTCTTATTTCTCTTCAGTAGTTCACCCAATTTGGCAAGTTGAGCCACCAACTACAAGCCACCAAGTCTTGGATTTGTAATATTGCTTTCTGATTTTTAGAACTAATCACTCAACCACAGATCACACAATGGTAATATGGATTGTTTGGATTATCTCCTCTTAAAGGTATGTCAATTTGGAAAGGGTGAAGGGTAGAGACTACAAGGATTTTCTCTCTAAGTTGAATGGGTAGCTCTCTCTCTTCTTTATTTGTAAAATAGAGTGTGAAATCGTAGGTTTTATAAGATTACCAAAGGAGTAATTGGACAAAAACAACAAAGAACTAAAACCAATTGATTTATCTATAGTGAACATTCTTGCTTGACCCAAACTTAGGCTATATTTTCAGGAAAAACTCTTTTTTGGTATATTTTCCACTTTTCTCATAACTTGCTTAACACCATAACTTCGCTTGAGTGAAATTCCAACACGTGTACATGGTTGTTTGGTAATAAATTATTTAGTTTTTTGTTGAAAATTTTCTACTAAAAGTGTGCTAAACTATATTTATACTTTGAAAAAAGTAAAAAAAGAAAAGAGGTTTTAAAAAGTTATACATAAAAGATAAAAAGTATCCATCTTATAAACTAGTCCCAAGCACATACTCATGTACACCAATATCTACTCCAGAACCCTATTGTCTCCAATACAAATACAACTCAAAAAGAATGTAATACAGGGAAATATGCGAATACAATTGGAATCATTTGACACGGAATAATACAATATGTCCTAACATGATTCATACGTTAACCCTTACAGGAATTTGTAGAGTAGTTTATAATAAATCTTTGGGGCGCTAGCTTTTTTTTTTTTTTTTTTTAATATCAATTCTAGCAAACTTTTTGTCGTTATTTTTCTTTATATATCCAAATGAGTGGTTTAAATTACTGAAAATTTTCATGCACTATTTGAATCAATTCGGCAAACCTAAGGCCCTAAAGCCTAGCTTGACCATCTCAAAACAAGTAACCCTGCCCAAAAGGGAGCCAAACAAGCATACGAGAAACTCATAGGACTATAACACAACTGAAGCCTTTAATTTCCCTACTGCAAATAATGTGGGGGAAAAATGCTCAAACACCCCTTGAACTTTCAAGTAGTGGCCATAACACCCCCTAAACTTTAATTTTGGCCAATTTACTCCTTAAACTTTAGACACCTGCCAAATCAATACATCTATTACTCTTCTGTTAATAAACCAACAGTAAAACTCACGTGAGAGGCATGTGGGAATAAAAACTAAAGCTAAACAGCCTGAACCGTTGAGAGAGAGAGAAAGTTTGAGCTCTGTTTAGAGAGAGGGGAGATGATCCAACCAGAAGTCCATAACCACCTCGGCATCCTCTCTCCGGTGCTGGAGTTCCACTGTCATCTCACTGGCTGTTCACCGCCGGTGTATTTTTCTCTTTCCCTTATTTTATTTTTTTGCTGCTCTCTGTTTTTCTAATTCTGCTTGTGCGATTTTTTTTTTCTTGGTTTATAGCTAGTTGTGGTGGATTGGGTAGGCTTGGTTGTGGTAAAATGCCCATAGTTGTTTGTTTTTCCAATCTACTGCTCTTTACATATAAAATGCAATGCTTTTTGAGTATGCTACATAGCTGTTTGATAAAATGCCTGAGAGGGATATGGCCATTAGTGGGGTTGGTTGTTTGGTAGGATTTTAGATGGGTTTGAAATTTCTTGACAATAATTCTAGTTTATTTGATGCATTTCTAATAACTTAATATTTTTGAGTATATTATTCCGATGAATCCGTTGATGAGAATTTACTTTGGCACCATATGTTTGTGAGCTAATTGGTGGGAGAACAAGCTCTGCTACTTTGGCACCATTTTGTTTTCTCCTACATAGAATGATATGCATTGTTTACTTGCTACAAATTAAGGTAGTTCATCATAGAACTACTTCTTTAATACTAAAACAACAATACATATATTAGTAATAATAAGCTAGACAAATGCTATAATCAGGGGCAGTAAGGTAATCATATTCCAGGGTTCTCTAATGGGGTTTGGTTGATTGGTAGGATTTTAGTTGGGTTTGCAATTTTTGACAATAATTCAAGTTTATTTTGATGCATTTCTACAAACTTTTTTGGGTTAAAAACTTCATTTTGATTTTCAATGCTTGCAAAGAGGTGGTATTTTAGCACTTGGCTTTCAAACCTCAATTAGTTAATAGTTATTGGTGCTGTAATATGTACACCAAATGATCATGTTAAGATTTTGCATTCAATTCCTTTTGAAAAAAAGGGAACCTTTTAGCATTTGGGATATTGTGTGTGTCACAAAAAATGACTCTTTACAATTATTTGACTTTTTACTGACTATTTGCAATGAATTATGTTCTCTATATTTTTTTTATTTAATAAGTGGCAAGAATATGGACAAAACTAGTTTCTTTTTCTTTTCTATTTTTTTGGGGGGAATAAAACGGGTAAAAATCTCTAACTTTAAGGGAGCAGTTTAGCTTATGGATGGGGAAGTTAGTATTTTTTTTTTTCTTTCTACTCTCTATATTGTTCTTTCTTTCCATCTCTTTCTATTAATCTTCTTGTTAATTTTGTATTGTAGCTATGTATGAATGTCTACTGTCACTTCCTACAAATTCATCTGATGAGGAAGGGAATTCCAAGCCCAGATTCCATGAGTTTAACCAACACACTGACATGAAGGATGTATAGCTAACAAATGGACTCAAATTTGTATGACGTGTAGTCTTCAAGGAGGCATTAAAGGAGTGGTGTATTAGAGAAAATCATGATTAGGCAGTAAGTGGAGAGTAACAACTAGATGTAAAAAAAAATTAAAATTAAAAATGGTTGGAAGATAGAGGCATCCCAAATACAAATGGGTGTTATTTGTATAATTATTGATTCATTAGGTGTTATTTTTTTGTGACAATTTACTATTTGTAAACGCTCATTGATATTTTAATTCATGGTAGTTGAGGAGAACAATTTACTATTTGTAAACCTTTTGGTTTTATATTTCATCGCTTAATGTATATCAAAGCAATCAAATAAAGTGATAGTGTCAGTGTTAGCTGAGAATAATGATTTTATGCAAGCCATATATTGGCCTCTTCCAGATAGGATAAATTTCAATATTTTCTTGATGATTTTTTTTAGCTTTCTCAGTAATAAGCTCTTAGGAAATTTCTACCATTTCATGAAAGGAGAAATTTTCTCTCAATTTCCACTGCACTTCAAGCTAGAAGCTTTTTCAATAACTCATACATTGGTGGAATTCCATTAATTTCATAAGTTGAACATTACATAGTTGTGAATATTTTTATATTATATTACATCTAATCTAAATAGGTAGGTATATTACATCACAAGCCCTTTTTTAGGGCTCCTACATAGATAGTCACTGCAATGTATGTATAGTAAGTTGGCACTAGAGTCCAGATTTACAAAAGCCACTAAAAACATCTCCTTCATGTTGATTGATTTTCTCCACACATGACAAACGAGTTTTACATTTTGGTAAAATACATTGATATGTACTCCAAGCCACTTAGGGATCCTCTATGTGCATTGCAACTTTGTTCTTCTCCAACAGTATACAGCATGATTCTACACAACAAAAAAATTAAATAAAAAGAAAAATAAATTTATTAGACTATGCACAACTTAGAAACCAAACACAAGTAAATGAAACCAAAAAGAAACAAATGAACACCCCCTAAACCAGGTACTTTCACCACATGATTCAAAAAAGTATAACTTTGTGTCACATGTAATGAAAATTAATTGCTCTATTCTTAGCTTGTCAGATCAAGACGTAAACTGCAGTTGATATTAGTTCATACTACTAAATCTAATAAAACCATAATCATATATTCATTATGTTTGGGTATTGTCGAACAAAACTGAGTTGCAATTAACTGGACTCCAATAATGTAAGCAAAGAAGTTCTAAAGAACAAAAATATATAATTGAATCAATTGAAAGGATTTGCATATAGAAGAAATAAGTAATGAAATAATAGTTTTCTACATTTCATCAACCTCAACTGGATGAGTCATAAGCTCATAACATCAAATATTTGTTACATACTTACACCCCACCAATTAGCTCACAACCATATAGTGCCAAAGTAAATTCTCATCAACGGATTCATCATAATAATATACTCAAAAATATTAAATTATTAGAAATGCATCAAAATAATCTAGAATTATTATCAAGAAATTTCAAACCCATCTAAAATCCTACAAACAACCAACCCCTCTAATAGCCATATCCTTCTTAGGCATTTTATCAAACAGCTATGTAGCATACTCAAAAAGCATTGCATTTTACATGCAAAGAGCAGTGAATTGGAAAAACAAACAACTATGGGCATTTTACCACAACCAAGCCTACCCAATCCACCACAACCAGCTATCAAACCAAGAAAAAAAAAATTGCACAAGGAGAATTGGAAAAACAAAGAGCAGCAAAAAAATAAAATAAGGGAAAGAGAAAAATACACCAACAGTGAACAGCTAGTGAGATGACGGTGGAACTCCGACACTGGAGAGAGGATACCGAGGTGGTTATGGACTTCTAGTTGGATCATCTCCCCTCTCTCTAAACTGAGCTCAAACTTTCTCCCTCTCTCTCAACGGTTCAGGCTGTTCAACTTTAGCTTTTATTCCCACGTGTCTCTCACGTGAGTTTTACCGTTAGTTTATTAACGGAAGAGTAACAGAAGTATTGATTAGGCGGGTGTTTAAAGTTTGAGGAGTAAATTGACCAAAATTAAAGTTCAGGGGGTGTTACGGCCACTACTTGAAAGTTTAAGGAGTGTTTGAGCATTTTTCCCAATAATGTGCATTTACCATTTTGATACAAAGTATGTCGCTACCAAACCATGATAAAATTAGCCAAAGTAAAACACTTGTCAAAGAAAGCACATGTGAACTTACAATGTAAAGCACACAACAAAAGTTTGGAGTAAATTCCTTAAAGTCTCAGCATCCTAATCACACTTTCAGATAACTTGCAACAGGTCAGCCCATTTTATAAAATTCATTTGATCCACTTTGTGTTAACCAAAAAGCTTGAAATTAAACAGGGAGAAGCCTTTATATGTCTAGTATGTACCACCAAAAATTCAACTCAAAAATATTTTTCAATAATTTATTAAAAATCATGTAATGCAGCTTACTCAAATCTGTCAGGAACAGATTCACAGTCCCAAAATAAAATTACTATAATCTTAATATTATGCTAAAAACTTTCAAACTTGATTAAACTTAAAGCTACATGTTTTAGCACATAATAACAACTATGACTGCAACCCAAAACCTCATATAACAGTCATCGCAACACAAGTCAAGAAATTTGATCTTCTAACTCATATAGGCAATCTAACAAACACTTGGCATACAACAAGCACATGTCCACATTCACATATGTCAAAGCCATTCAAATGCAAAGGAAACACTTTGGAATCAACTCATGCAACAACAAAGCCCATATAGCTGCTCTAGGAAACCAAACCTCGAATATCCATTAGTAAAATAGACAACCAAAACACCCCATCAAAGCAAACAGCCCCAAATAGTTTGAAATTTTAGGATTTAATAAAACTCTTGCTACCCAAATCCTCATAACTCTTTAATCTTCCAGTACTCACCAAACCCATCAATTATATACACTATAAACATCATAAAATAACAAAACTCAAAGTATTTCACGAAAGAAATAGAGAGAAGATTCATATTTTCACCTTGGGTTTGATCCACTTCAAAATCTCATGGAGTTTGGTTACTAGGAGGACTAATGGAGAGAACTCCTCACTTTCTTGGTGGTTTTTATTTGAGAAAGGAAAAATGATGAAAGAGACATGGGGCTTGAGAATTCGGTCTTGAGGGAGGGAGAAGAAGAGGGAATAAGAGAAAGGAGAGAGAGAGAGGGGCCGTGAGAATGAAAATTGAAGATGGGTTCACGTGTGTTGCATATGGGGAACTTATGGACATAACAAATATCTTGTTGGCTAATTTTACAAAATGCCCTCACTACAAAAAATACACACATGTAATTAAAGAAAAACTTGAGATGTTACATACTTGGACTCGCTTTAGGTTAGATTGAATACAACGCATAAGTGAAAGAGTAGACAGAGTCACAGAGGCTTAGCTAATGAAAACTGCACATTATTTTCTCCTCAAGCATTAGCATTACATACTACTTCGAACTATCTCTAACAACTATCCTTTACTGCTTAACACAGAGTCACACATCACCAGACTCACAAGTATGTTTTTATTTGAATTTATGCGGCTTATGGATTTGACATTATTCTCAACGGTTTCTATGCGGTGGTCCCATTTTGAATTAATTAAAATCATCACTTTCTGACCCTAATGCATATTTATTAAAAAATATAACTCATACAGAATTATTATAATAATAATAAATGTGCATAATTTTAGCTAGATTAAATTGAATCCAAAGAACTTTATTCAATCATTTTCACCGATTTACAAACATTTGGAAACACAACTTATAAAAACAGTACAACACCATTCTTGAACAAGAATTTCATTTATGAAATTAAATCATATATACACTGGTCTAATATGAAGGAAATGCAAACACCAAATTATTTCATCTTTCCACCTTACAAAGACGCACTTAACACCTATAAATGCTATGTAAAATAAGCTCCTTTCACCATGGTGTAATATAAGTTCACACGATTATGCTATCTTTTTGCTCGTTGCTGCTCACGGGCAAAATAAAAGAAGTTGTATTACTTACGTACAATATATATATATATATATATATATATATTAGAATGCAACTTTTGTCCACCTGTCACGCAACTGTGCGATTTATATATATATATATATATATATATATATATATATATATATATATATATATATATATATATATACACGTAAAAAAAATTATTATAAAAAAAAAAAAAAAAAAAACTATTTCTCGCCGAATTGTCATGTCATTGTAAAAGGCATTAAGGACCTCCCTTTTACACGTATAAATACAAACCTCTTAATTACCCAGATATATAAAATCAAAATCCACATTCCACAGCTAAAAACTTTTTGTTGAAATTAAATTTTTTTTTTTTGAAAGTATGTAGCACAAAAAAAAAAAAAAGTTAACTTTTGGAGCAATGAGATTCACTTTACAATGCATTGAGACCCATTTTAAGAGGTACGTGTTTAAAAACTGAAAATTATTGTTTAAAAATTTTTATGAAAATATATGTGGGTGAAAAAAGTATAAAAATACGTAAAATATTGTTTAAAAACTGAAAATTGTTGTTTAGAATCACTCACCAAACACCCCCAAAGTATGAGAAAGTCTATAGTGTTTCCGGAATACCAGCTCAGCCTCAGAGTTGGTGTTTCTTGCCCAATAAATAGCTAACATTTGTCCAAGATAAGCCACATCAGTTTACTCCACTAACCAAAATAAAAAGACAATCTTGCCCCCTGAAAATAAATCAAACCCTGCCCACTGTTAATCTCTGACTTTCCTCTTCTTTCAAAATGAAACCCAGCTTCAAAAAAAAACCTAGCTTCAAAAAAAAATCCCAAAATGAAACCCTAATAATTTTTGAACCCCGGCCACTTTTACTCTCACTCTCTCCTTCGTCCCTTTCAAATCTAATTCCAGAAATCAAACATTACTCTCTCTTTCATACCCGAACTCCCTTCCATCCTCAATTGCCTCTTCCATTTTCTCGTTGCCACAATGCTCTTCCCCCACCTTAGGCACGAGTTCTCACTGTCACTGCCGAGCATCACCGGTCCAACGAGACCAGCCTTTTATATCCTCTGAAAATCACCGTTACTCTTTTTTCTAGCATCACCGTCGGTTTGGAGAACCCGGGCCATTTTCTCAATCCCCGATTCTGACGCCCAACAACCCAAAAGGGTAATTTTCCCATTCTATTTGTTTCTTTTCAGTACATTTTCACATCTTCTTTTTCATTTTCTTCTTTTTTCTTTTTCTTTTTCTTTTTTTTTTTTTTTTGCAACTACAGATGGGTTTTTTCACTTATACAATTTAAAAAAAAAAAGGAACATTTTATTGTGGAAAAGAGATAGATAGGAATACTAGAACCTGAAACATGTTGTATATTTGATATCTTGAACAAGATATTTATTTCTGATATATATCCCCAGCTTTTATGAAACAAAGATTAGGATACTGAAACTGATTTGTATCTCTTTGAATTTGGCATTGTTGCTTTAATTATTCCCAAATTTAGTAGATGAAAAATTGTTCCCTTTCTTTGAATTTGTGTTTGATATCATCGGATTTATTGGAAATTTGTAGCAGCTACGCATGTTCTCTATATTATATATGAATGAGCTGCCCTGTTCTCTCCCTAATGAAGCTTGTGTTTTAATTTCATTTGGCAATGTGGAGTCAGTGTCATAGGTCCCAAATTGTTTTGATCAAGATATGTGCAATCCAATAGTTTGGCAAGTTTGTTCTTTTGTTCTTCCCTAATTGGCTTTATTCATGACAAAATGAAAAACTTATTTGAAATGGCCAAGTTGTAAGTTTCTGATGTACATTAGTTAGCCATATAGGTTGATTAAGTGTATTAAGTACTGTATGAATTGTTAGTTATCATGCACCTAAATGAGAAGTTTTAGTTTTGAAGGCAGATGACTTACCTTGCAGTTGTCATCCTGGATGATATGTATTATTATGTTATCTTGTGTTAATGCTAACAATACCTTTTTGTGTCATAATGTTTTTAGCATTTGTCAAAGGCATGATAATAAAACAATAGCTACAGCAGGTGCAACATTAGCTGCCACACCAGAGTAGCTCAGGCTGCAACATAGTGCAGCAGCAAGTGCACCTGAGCAGCACACATAAGCACCAAAGCAGGCAAGGCAATCAAACAGTGCAAGAGCAGATGATATGCAGATTGAAGGATTGGATGAGCATCAAGGGATTGTGTCTTGTGTTACAAAATTGAAAAAGCTCAAGAATAGTATAAATCTTTCTAAAAGATAGAGCAGAAGTGTAGCTTAGTTGTAATTGTACAGTAAACAATACATAGTTTGTATATAAGTATAGTTAGCTTAGTAAGTCAAGCACGTGTAAGAGTGTTATGTTTGTTAGTCCCTGTTCACACGTGTAGCAATCTGTGAAGTTAGTTACAGAGTTGATCTGGTTCTTTTGGTGTATATATGTACAGATTTGATTCAATGAATGAGATGAGCAAATCATTTTCATCAAAACAAATTTTCTCATAGCATTAAAGGTGAATGTTAGTTATGAATGGTGTGGCCAACTTGTTATTGCTACTTTCATTTCCATTTTACCAACTTGTTATTGCTACTTTCATTTCCATTTTACCAATGTCATAAGCCTAAACTCATATTAATAAGTTGAACTTGTTCAGCAACTTCCATTCCATTATACCAATGTTAAAAGAGTGGGTTCATATCAATAAGTATAAGAAAAATTCACATACATTTGAGATCATTGTGAACTTATAGAAATGAACTTTTCCATCACATTTAAAAATATTCATCCATTTCATATAGAATTTGTGTTAAAGTAGAAGCTACTCAAAATGCAAATATAGAATCTAATATATTTTTGTAGCTTCATTAATTACAAAAGGTATTCAAAAGAGTTTTACAAAAGGTGTCAACTATCCAAATTGTTAGATATCCCATCTAAAATGCAGCTAAGTCAAATATGTCCACTAGTTGTGCATATGACTGTGCAGTTTGCTATTCAAAAAACTGTCCAAAAAAGTTCTCCATTATGTTCAGAATCTTGTGCATATGACAGTGTAGTTTCCTATTCAAAAAGCTGTCCAAAAGTTCTCCAAAAGTTCTCCATTATATTCAGAATCTTGTGCATATGACTGTGCAGTTTGCTAATCAAAAAACTGTCCAAAAAAGTTTTCCAATATATTCAGAATCTTGTGGTTGAGTCCTGGAAAAAAAAAAAAAAGTACATGTTAAAAAGCTTTTTTTTTTCTTCATAATTTAAAAAGTTTAAAAAACAGTACATGTTAAGAGGCTTTTTTTTTCTTCCTAATATAAAAAGTTTAAAGTGACATAATGTACCTGGCTGAAGGGTGATACTAATTTATTTTCTTGAAGCATTCTTGTATGACTAAACATGGGATTGAACAACTCTGGGGAAAAGGATGATGATTGAACACCTCCTAAGAAAAAAAGGAAATAGTAGCTTATGGTTAAACTTAACAAGCAAACCTAAGAAAAAAAAAATGATTAAAATAGTAGTTTTGGACATACCATGTATCATAGAACTAACTTGTGGAGCTTGTAAACTAGTTGCATCTTTTCCACTTCTTCTCATCTTTTCCACTTGAATTTCTTGATTCATTCTTGTAGAGCTAAACATGGGATAAACAAAAGACATCTCGGGGGAATGAATGATAATTGAACATCTCCTAAGAAAAAAAGGATACAGTAACAAATGGTTAAACTTAACAAGCAAAGCTAAGAACAAAATAGTTAAAATAGTAGTTTTGAACATACCATGTATCATAGAACTAGCTTGTGGAGCTTGTGAACTAGTTGCAGATTTTCCACTTCTCATCTTTTCCACTTGAATTTGTTGATGCATTCTTGTAGAGCTAAACATGGGATAAGCAATAGATATCTCCGGGGGAATGAATGGTACTTGAACATCTCCTAAGAAAAAGAAAAAATAGCAAATGGTTAAACTTGACAAGCAAAGCAAAGAGAAAAAATGACTAAAATAGTTGTTTTGAACATACCATGTGTCATAGAACTAGCTTGTGGAGCTTGGAAACTAGTTGCATCTTTCACTCTTCTTCTCATCTTTTTCACTTGAATTTCTTGAAGCATAGAAGTAGATTGTGGAGCTTGTGAAGTTGAAGCACCTTCACCTTTTTTCTTTTCTTTTTCTCTAATTGACATTTTATTCTAGCATTGGTTATCCCTTTCTTTCTCACATGTGGTGGATCAAGGATTGGTTTCTTCCCATCTAAGTTTGGTTGCATCTCATCATGTGCAAGATCTTGAGGACATTCTTTACCAACATCTTCCACCCCATTTGTAGCCATCATATACTTTTCAAACTCATGTGATAGCTCTCTTAGATTATCCATAATAAATTTTGTCCCACTATCGGTCAATGAAGCCTTATCAAACATATTATATCCCAAATGAGTTAACATACTCATACGCAATGTACGACTTGATTTCTTTTTTGGTTGAGAAAAATTATCATAACAACACAATCTCTTTTTTGCATCTTTTATCCATCTAATTGATATATATGTATCGGGTATTTTGTTCACATTGTTAACAAGAAACACCCTTAAAGCATGGCAACATAACAAGCCCAAAGTCTCAAATAACTTGCAATCACAGCAAATGGTCAATTCAGACCGGTTAAAATGCACAGTATATACCCTACTACTCATCTCATTATGTAGTGAATATGTGAAGTTATTCTCATGATGGTTAGTTTCAACACAACTCAATCCTCCACCTGAATTGAACTCTTCTTCAAACATTTTAAACAAAGTAATAGTATAAACTTTAGAAGCATGACTTAAGATACCTCCATACCTCATTACTTTTGAAGGTACACCATTCTTACAACGAAAATCTTCATTTATTTCATTTTGGCGCATTTCTACCACTTTTTCCTCATAAAATTCAACAACTTGGATAAGTGTCATGGATGTTTTCATGATTTGATGAAATACACTTTGTACTCTCACTCCGTTGGGTAGACTTCATCTTTGCAGAAAAGAAATCTACATTGAAGGCTGGACACCACTTTTCTCGGATTTGGTATAACCTTTTAAGCCATGCATGATCCTTTAAATTATGCTTCTCATTCATACCATTCCAAGTTGACTCAAACTCCATTTCAGTTAAACATCAATTTAAGCACTTATTAAATCTTTGATGGAAATCTGGATTACCATAGAGTCCTGGGAGGTCTTGTTGGGCATTTTTACTAATATGCCATGAACAAAGTCTATGACGAGATTCGGAGAAAACCGCCTTTATAGCATTTGCCATTGCTTGGTCTTGATCTGTAAAAATAGACTTTGGTTGTCGACCTCCCACTGTTGTCAAAAAAGTCTCAAACAACCAAATAAATGAATCAGTGGTTTCATCTGTTAGAAAGGCACAGCCAAATAAAACATTGTTCCAATGATGGTTGATCCCCACAAATGGTGCACATATTAAGTTATACTTATTGGTTCGATAAGTGGTGTCAAAAACAACAACATCCCCAAAACAGTCATAATCTAATTTTGATCTACCATCTCTCCAAAAGAAATTTGTCATTCTATTTTCTTGGTCAACTTGTACTGAATAAAAAAACATTGAATCTTCACTTTGTCTATTTTTAAAATGATTAATAACACTTTGCCCATCCCCAGCTTCAATCAATTGTTTTCTTTTAGTGTGCAGGAAGTTATGGCAATCTTTTCTAAGGAACCCAACATTATTTGCACCACCTAACTCCTTTGACAAAAATGAGTAAGACTTTGTTGCTTTTATGCCTGAGCTAACCATTGTCTCAATTACAGTCCCATGAGTACTTAGCACCTTCCTTCCTGACCTCAAATTACACCTCTTTTCTGGATTTGCAAATTCATGATTGTGTTCATCGTTGAAGTGTGAAACACTCCAAATAATATTTTTTATATCAAAACGAATCCTAGCTTGACAACCTGTTCTTGTATCTAATTTATTATACTTTTTATAATCACAGGGGTCTTCAAACTCTTTATGACCCTGTTTTGAACACAAAAATTCCCGTTGCCTAAGAACACCATCAGTCTTTCGTGTAACCCCTTTTCGAATGCTAAACCCCTTGTTTAAAGCATACTCATTATAGAGATTATATGCTTCTTCTTCAGAACTCACTTGCATTTCAAGTTTAATTTCATAGTATTCACCCAAAATTACATTCTCATGATTTTCACTATTAGCACTGTCACCAGCTGTATCAAGAGCATTTTCTGAAAAATCCATTACAGTCTAGCCTAATCATGAAAAAGAACGTTGAATAAACAAATTGAATAGGCAGAACTCTTAATTTTCCATAATAACACAACTATAGACAAACTAAGAAAAGAAAAAGGAAAAGAAAGATTAAATACCTCAACGGAGACTCTTAGAAAGGGACTATTTAATGGAATCAATTCCTTCAGTAAACCCAATAGAACAGAAGCAACACATCCCTGTACCAGTGCCAAATTGAAAGAGATACAAATCAGTTTCAATACCCTGTTTCTTCAACTCCTTGTTTCACAAAAGCTAGGATATACATAAAAAATAAACTTCCTATTTAGGCTATCACATATACAGCATGATTTAGTTTCGTATTCCCATTTATCTCATTTTCACACTCTAATGTATCTCTGCTTTCTTTTTCTTTTTTTAAATTTTATTTTGGTGATAAGTTAAAAAGAAAAAAGGAAAAAAAAAAAAAAAACCCATCTATATTTGCAAATAAATTCATAGAAAGAAACTAAAAAAACTTTCTCCTTACCACACTCAAATGTGCCTCTGCCTTTCGTTTTTTGGGTGATAACTAATAAGTGAAAAAAAACCATTCCATTGTTGCAAACAAATAAAACTAAAATGAAAAAGAAGATGTGAATGGGTATGAAAGGAAGTAGATGAAAAGAAATATTACCCCTTTAAGGCGGATTCTCAAAATCGACGGTGGACCTACGATGCTCGATTTGGGGTTTTCAGAGGATTCAGTTTACAGTCTCGTAGGACCTGCAATGCTCGGCAGTGGCTATGTTTGGCAGAAAAATCCTGGTTGAGAGAAAGAACTGGCTATGTTTGACAGCAAAATTCGAAGTTGAGAGAAAGAAAGGAGAAGGAGCACTTGAGAGAGAAAGAAGAGAGGGAAAGGGAGCACCTGAGAAGAAACAAATGGGTTTTGGGAATTTCAGCTTTAGTGAGCGTGGGAAAAGTGGCGAGGTTTGATTTATTTTCAGGGCAAGATTGTCTTTTTATTTCGGTTAGTGGAGTAAACTGATGTGGCTTATCTTGGACAAATGTCAGCTATTTATTGGGCAAGAAACACCAACTCTGAGGCTGAGCTGGTATTCCGGAAACACTATAGACTTTCTCCCAAAGTATTCTAATTGTTTCTCAAATCCCGAACGCAGCCTTAATGGCCTGTTTGGATGTTTAAAAAAGGAGGGAGAGTAGAGTAGAGGGAGGGAGAGTAATTCAATTACCTTGTTTGGAAGTTTTTTAAAGAATGAGGGGGAGGGGGTTGGAGGGGTTTCAACTCCCTCTAGCACCCCATTTTTAATTCCCCCAAATTGGAGAGATTTGGAGGGGGAGTAGAGTACATAAACTATTGATCAAGTAAATTACCTAATTTACCCTTATTATATTAACAAAATTACACAAGGAGAAGGGCTAATTACTCCATTCTCTCTTACTAATTTTAAAAACATCCAAATAAGGTGGGGAGAATCATTCTCCTCTACTCTCCTCCCCACTACTCCCCTCTACTCTCCTTCTTCTCTAAACTTCCAAACAGGCCATAAGAACCAAACCTCAAGTAAAACGGAAGAGAATTGAAACGGCAACAACACTACCAGCAGGCTTATAGAAAAGAAAAAGAAACCTTTGGGCCTGTTGGGTTGGGCCGATTACGTCCACAACTGAGCCCAAAACAAAGGGTTGGAAAAAAAAACAGAAACCCACAAAAAGAAAAAGGAAAAAAAATCGCTTCTCTGTGTCTCTCTTAAACTAAAACCCTAATCAAAAACCCCAAACCCACAGCAACGCAGCAGTGACCAGTGAAACAGCGATGGGGAGGAAGAAGAGCGAGAAGATTATTCTGCCGCTGGAGCTTCCACCGGAGATACCTGAAGACGAAGTCGAAGTCTCCAACGAGGACTTACAGTTCGTCCAACACAATCGCCAATACGCTCTCGGATTTTCCCGCCTCGACGCCCAATCTATCACCAAGTCCGTACACACACATTCTCTCTCTCTCTCTCTCTCTCTCTAAACGATGTCGTTTTGCTTTGATAATAACCTAGAAGTATTTTGTGTTTCTTTCACTGGTTTTTCAAATACAAAACGCTGTGGGTTTCACTCCGTATTTTGAAGTAAAATTTGGGAAAATGATATGTTCAGAGTTTCACATGTAGATGGTAGAGGCGAAATTTATTGAGAAAATGTGTATTTTTATGTCTTATTATGATAGAAATGGAAAATTTTGAACTTTTTTTTCTTTAGTTTGTAAATTTAGTTATAGTGATGTGATTGCATGGAAAATATATAGCTATTGGAGAGTAAAAAATATTTGAGAATTTTTTAAATTACTGTTTTTGTAGTTAATTCAGGAAAAAATTATTGAGAATTTGTGTATTTTGATAGAAAGTCTAATGTGCTACTTAGGTTTTGCTATGGGATTGCGTAAGAAAATGTATTTATTAGAGAGTAAAAACTAATTTTTTAAAATAATTCAATAGTTGGAGGTGATTTGAATCCTACACATTTCCATTTGAGACAGTAGGAGTTCCAGTTGAGCTACAGGGCTGTTGGCAAAAACAAAAAATTGAGCTTTGTGTTGTGTGAGTTTGTAAACTAGAATTTCAAATTTGAGCTTTTTTGGGGCAAGGATTATTATAATGACACTTACATACATGTATAAGCAATAACTCTGTGTGATGGGTTATTATTATTATTATTATTATTTTTGGGTGAAGATTGTGTTATGTGAGTAGTGAATTTGGATGAATTTTATTGTATGTGCGAAGGCATGTTACTTGTGTAGCTGATGCAAAAGAAGATGCTTTGGAGGCTTTGTATTAGAAGCATTTAAAGAAGAAGGAATTGCAGAAAGAAAAAGAGGAGAGCAGAGTTCAGATTGATCCTGTGGATGCCCTTCCCCTTCAGACCTTAGATGGAAAACTCTACTATCGAACACGTATATTGTGATTACTGTTGGCCTTTTTTACATATGTGTGTGTGTGTGCGCGCGCCAATGAGCGAAGTTCAAAAAACCATATTCTCCCTCTATATTAATTGGGTGGAGGATGACGTTTGTGGATTTGAGACCCACTTTGTGTTTTTGTATTGTGGTGTCTTATCTGTTTGTAAGAAAGATCTTTAGTTGTATAATGTGTTTGAATGGTTTGTGTTGTTGTTATGTGATGCAGTAACAAAGACATCTAAATTATCTGAACTTGGTGACGAGGAAACAAATTGCACGGATAAGGGCATAGTGAGGCTGACAAAACCAGAAAGGAGGGCAAAGCTAAAAAAGCAGAGGAAAGAGGCAAAGAAACTAGGGAAGTAGTTGGAGAAAGTAGAAGAAGTGCAACAGACCCCTCAAGCGGCGGTGCTGGTATTGTCTAACTGGAGTCAC
The DNA here is from genome assembly GCA_023736055.1 of Quercus glauca. Lineage (NCBI taxonomy): Eukaryota > Viridiplantae > Streptophyta > Magnoliopsida > Fagales > Fagaceae > Quercus > Quercus glauca. The sequence continues at coordinate 4,395,958 of CM043318.1, forward strand.
TTTCTGATGTTATTAAAAAATTTGACTTTTTTTTCCCTCCCTATATCTGAAGTTTTGCAACTGCGTGATGAGTACATTTGTGACAGTTGCCAAGGAAAACCACGTGCACTGACTTTGTAGCTATGGTTGTTACTTGTTACCAATGTTTTTACTCACTGCATTTGATATCGTCTTCCATTGTCTGAATGCATTAGCATCTTTAATATATAAGAGAATTGCAGTTTATTGGACAATACTTAAATCTACATTTTTGTTAAAGAGTGAAAGTTGTAGAATTGTTTCAATTGCTCTTCCCCTTTAAGAAAACATAGCAATAATTCTTTCTATCTTAGGATGTGTATATGCTTCTCTTCATGCAAACTAATTCTCTTGAATTTGTGCTCTGCATATCCCATAAAGCAATCTATGTTTTTTTGCATAGGCTGAGGTGAAAGAAGATCTCACAGCTGAAGAAGCATTTGAAAGTAAGAAGCAAAAACTTGCAGAGCTGGGAATGGCACTACTTGCAAATCCAGTGCTTAATATTAAATCATTAAAGGAGATTTTACAAATTTCTAAAGATAATGATCATGCTATTGCCAAACTTGGAGTACTATCCATATTGGCTGTTTTTAAAGACATCATACCAGGGTAGGACCCATGCCTTTAGTCTATAATGCACATTGTATACTTATTTACTCCCCCCAACCCCCCCCCCCCCCCCCCCCCCCCCCCCCCTCACATTAAAGCTTTAGTTTCTTACTTGTCTTTTTTCTTTTTTTCTTTTGAGCATCATAGCTATCAGATCTGACTTCCTACAGAAAAGGAGCTGGAAATGAAGGTTTCTAAGGATGTTAAGAAGATGCAATTCTATGAATCAACTCTTCTTTCTGCATACAAGGTTGGTGCACTTCCTTTTGACTATATTCAAAGCTTAATGCCAAATTGGATTTTGGAAGCTCGCTATTGTATATGTTTCTTTCTTTAGAATTTTATCATGTATCCTGTTGGTCAATGTGCTTTTATGGGAAGGTTTTCTTTTTCCTGGTTTTGTGGCATTTCTTAATTCTAAAATTGGTACCAATACATTGTTTTGTCATTAATTCTCTGCCTCATCTGATTTTAACTTGTTCCATGACCTCAAATATTTAACATTTTGATAAAAGATATTACCCTGATATAATATAGAAGAGGGTGGCACTCCTTATCTCGGTTTATTCTGTTTGAAATTGGAGATGGTTCAAAAGTTCAGTTTTGGCTTGATCGTTGGTGTGGCTCTTCTCCCCTCGCTGATCGTTATCCTGAATTATTCAGAATTTGTTGCAACAAAGAGGCAAGTGTTGCGGATCTTATGAGGTTCACCAATGGAGTTCTCCATTGGGATTTTCAGTTCTGTAGGGGGGTTCATAACCGTGAATTGGAAGCTTTCAGGAGTTTCATCAGTTCCATTTATTGCACCCCTGTAAGGGGGATCGGGGAGGATAAGAGATGTTGGCTGTCTTGTAAAAGTAAGGATTTCACGGTCAGTGCTTACTACCATCTTCTTGTTGGCCATTGTGAGCAGTTTTTCCCTTGGAAAAGCATTTGGAAGCAGAAGATCCCCTCTAGAGTGGCTTTCTTTGTTTGGACAGCAGCCTTGGGGAAATGTTTGACTATTGACAACTTAAGGAAAAGAAAGGTTTGCATATTGGACTGGTGTTTCATGTGCAAGTGTAATAGTGAATCTATTGACCATCTTTTCCTTCATTGCCCGATTGCTTTGGAGTTGTGGGATATGGTTTTTGGGTTATTTGGAGTTTGTTGGGTTATGCCTTCCTCTGTTGTTGGGCTTTTGGCTTGCTGGCAAGGTCGTTTTGGTTGCCATCGTAATGGAGATCTTTGGATGGTTGCTCCTCATTTTTTGATGTGGTGTGTTTGGAAGGAGAGAAATAGTCGGTGTTTTGAAGACAAGGAGCGTTCCATGCCTGATCTCAAGCTTCTTTTTTTTAGAACCTTACTTGATTGGTTTTCTGTGTGGAGAAACCATCCTTTTTCTTCTATTTTAGACTTACTTGATTTTTGTAATGTTCATTTTTGATTTGTTCACCCCTGTATACTCCCTGTGTACTTCGGTGTTCCTCTCTTTTTGATTTCAATGAATCTTATTACTTATCAAAAAAAAATATAGAAGTTACAACAATAAATTGGTTTTTCATAACTTGTCTGCCTCATATATTTTAAATTTTTTTAATGAGCTGTAATGTATAAAATTTAAATGAAACAAATTACTATCTTTTGTTATACCTATTGATGTTATTAAAGTTTCAAGAGCATGCAGCCTTTTTATTTTATTTTACCAGATTTCATTAATTAAAATAGTGTATGCTTAAAGAAGAATTGGAGTGCCTGTAGACTTGATCTGATTTATAAAGTTCTTGATGATTGCTTTAAACTCCATAGATATGAGAGTCTAGGTTATTTTTTTAACTGATTCTTCAGTTAAACAATTTTGGTTCTTATAGTTCAAAAAAATTGTAATTACTTATTAAAAGGTGTGTGTGTGTGTGAAATTATTTTACTTGCAAAAAAAAGGTTTGTTTGTTTGTGTATCTGATAAGTAGAAGACAATAAGATTATCATAAAATGAAAACGATTAGACAGAAATGTATAGAAGGGCCAAAAAAGAAAAAGATTTAAAGTCCACCTAGCTTTCTCTTACTAATTTTACTTTCGTTATTGAGATTTCTATATGTATAGATGCGTGCGATACTTTTTTTTTTTTTCCTTGTAATTTGTTATTTTTTTAAAAAAAATGTAAAACTTTAAGACTTCGTTTTTTTATTTTAAATATAAATAAATTTGATTCTGATATGAAAATTTGTATAGAACAGCAATAACAAAATTCAATACCAATTACAAACAGGAGTCACTTCTTATGCTTGGTGGGTTTATTCAGGATACAATCCAGTGGGTTTATTCAATGATACAATCCATTTATAGTGGTAAAGTTCTATCAATTCTGTGTTATGGACACTCATATTAGGTAACTGTTTTAGGAATAAAAGGAGAGCAATCGATTGAGTTCAGATAGCTAGGGTTTTTGGTTTAGCTGCACTTCTAGTTAAATCCATGTCATAATGTGGATTGATTTCTTTAAATAGTTTATAATAGATTGGAATTTAACACTGTTACATGCTCCACATATTTGGCTGCTTTCATGATTCCATCGGCAAGGTATTTTAATTAGAATGTATTGGCAATGTTGCAGAATGTTTATATTTCTTACCTGTTGTTTGGATTGTCTGAAAACTGAAGGGATTGAATGTTCATCGTGATAAGTTTTGATGGGTTTATTCTTCTAATTCATGTTTACAGGCATACCTGCAGTGGTTGATAATGTTTAGAAAAGAAGCCTTCATTTCAGCATGTTGCTGTTCACTGTATCTGTACTTTGCTTGATGCAGTTCCACACTTTAACTTCCAGGAGAGCTTGCTAGGTTTATTGTCAGAAATATAGGCTCCTCAGATGATGTGATAAGGTTTTCATATATTTATTTGCCTTTTCTGTTTATATAGGTTCCTCAAATGATGCCAAGAGCCTTGTAGCTCAACGAGAAGCTTAAAGTTTGAATCCCCCCACCCCCAATAATCTAATTATTATTAAATATATATATATATATATATATATATATATATATATATATATATATTATCTTCTTGAGTAATAACATGAATTACCTTTAATGTTTAAAATTGAAATAAAAAGGTATAATCCCAATTTGGGGAAAAAAGTATAGGACAAAGTGAAGGCCTCTTTTATAGAGAATTTGTTTTTTTTTCTCAAATTCTCATTTTGAAATGTCTACTACTGAACAGGAAACTCTGCTGTGCTAAAGCTAAGTCACTTTTGCTGTGAGATCGTTTTCTCCTTGGGATGCAATGCGTTTCATCCTAGAAAAATCGTCTCTTAAAAGCCTTTGGAAAGAGAAGGATACCAATGGAAACACAGTTCTGCATCACCATTCTAATTCTTCAAAGCTCATACCTCAAGTCATGAATGACCAGAGACTAGATAAGATGGCCTTCAACAGACAAAACCTCGATGCTTTCGACGTCACTTTAACTAGTGAAGAAATAGGAATTGGGAAGGTAATGCAATCTTTTCTCTTCAACCCATAATATCAAGGCAATGTTTTTTTTTTTTTTTACTTGAAACTTCAAGAAAGTACGTTGTGTCCATTTTCAAACGTCATCTTTTCATAAATTCTGCAGTTGTCCTAGCTTTTCCATTTCTCGAAATCTAACTATTCTCCTTGTTGCACAGTTTTTATACCTTCGGAAGATTACATTTGCGAACTTGTGTCAACCAAAGCATGTATTTTGGAGAGTCACCAAGGTTGAAGGCAAGAACATGATTGTGAAAAAAGATGATATCATCGAAGAAAAATTTATGTCTAAGGTGGAGAAAGCAGCCAAAGCCCATTTAGTAGCGGCCACACTCATTGCAACTGCATGTGACCTTTGCAGCAGTTATGACCGTACCTGGAGGTTTTGTATCTGGCCAAGACGCTGATGCAGGCTCTGCAATTCTGAGAACAAATGTTGCATTCAAAGCATTCATTATTTCAAATAGTATAGCCATGGTGTTATCTACTATTTCTGCCTTGTTGCAGCTATTCGTGCCAATGTGGCTTAACCAATAGATACTCTCCTTTTTCCGGTGGCACTCTTTTTTGTTGGCCTTTAACCTAACCGTCCTTGCCCTAATAGCAATGATGCTGGCAATATTTTTCACGTGCATATTTTGTGTTAGGGATTCACTCTAGTTTTCAACATTATCCAATCAGATATAATATTATTCTGATTACCAAAGGTCTTCTTATTCCCACTCTTATAACCTTCTCATGCGTCTGCCTCCCCATATTATTCATACCAGGATTAGCGTCCTCCTTAAAGGTCCATATTTTACTTTTTCATCTGATGCCAAAGGACACTATTTATTTGGCCTCAAAGAAGAGTGTCACATTTTTAGAAGTTTTGCTAAGGTTGTCCACCCGACTAATAAAAAAATGACCGGAGTTCATCTAGAAAAACAAAACCAAACCATTTTGCCGCTTTTTGCTTTAAAGCTTCTTTCTTTTAAACCCAACTTTTCAGTTCCTTTTGTCTTTCCCTTCCCGCAATACAACATCATCCTCGCAACTCTTGCTTTGTCGGACTCCTAACCTAAAAGCATGCTGGAAGTCTTTTCCCCTGCACCATCATTAAAGTGGTTGTCCAAAGACCACCTGCTATTGCTATGTCCACACAATTGCTACTGGAAAAAATTGCTGTTGAAGCATGTAGTTGTGAACTGATCATCAAATGTTATCTGTAATTTCTTGTTAGTTTGAGTCGTTGAATAGTGTGGGAAATTTTCTTTATCAATTAGGAAGTTTTTTGAGTAAGAGTTGTAAGTGATAAGGGAAGCACAGAAACTTAGGAATTTAAAACAGAGGACAACGGCTAGTTTTTCATAACGGTCACTTTGGCTTCCAAAACGGTGGCGTGTGTTAAAGGATATGCTGATACGATGCCGTTTACACTTAAAGAGAGCGACACCGTTTTGTAGCTCTTCATCAAGTCCAAGTCTCCTTCCAGACTTGCTCTGTTTTCCAGCTCACGTGTTCAAGCTTCTGTGCTTATCTTCCTAGATATTTCTGGCATCATATGCTAGCTGTACTTCACCCAAAATATCTATTAGAGTTTGTTATTCGTTTGTTGTAATTCTGTTAGAAATTGAACCTTCTAAAAGGTTCTAGTCGGGGATAGATATAAATTTTTATTTAAAGGGTCAACTTATGATACTAATTTATTAACTTATACCAACTTTCATAAACTTGCATTAATGGACTGGCTCAAATTTTTTTTAAGAATTTTATTGGACTAGCTCAAATATTAGGGGGGAGGGTGGGGGTTGAGTCTCATTTTTGTAAGTTAATAATTAAAATGTTAAATATTTAATATAATATTAAAATATTTTTAAAATTTTTGGGGGATCATGGCTCCCCATTCATACATGTAGCTCCACCATCGTTCTAGTCCTAGTGTAATCTATGCTATATAAATAGAGTTTAATTTGTATAGTGAATTAACAAAAAGAAAAAAAGCTTGAAATACACTTTTAGAAAATATCTTTGCATAAATCTCACTCTCTCTGTAACTAATTTCCGCCGTTGTCTTAATACACTTCAAGCTCAAAAATTTTCAGCAAACAAGGTGCTTATCTTTTTTCTTTTATTATTATTATTATTTTTTTTTTTCCATTTGGAGTTTTTTTGAAAGTCTATAAATATCTTAGCGCTTTGCAAAATAATATCAATAAAAAATTTATCACATTTGTTAGTTTTTTGGTATGTTTGGTTTTTTCTTGAATTAAAATAAGGGCAAATTACAGTAAATCTATATGTGGTTTGATCCGTTTTCACCTTACCTACTCATGGTTTAAATCTTAACATTTTACCTATCTGTGTTTAGCTTCATTTGGTCTCTGTTACTCACCTCTGGCTTTTCCGATAAAAAACAACTTTTATCACAAAAATATAACATAGCACAAATCAAAAGGCTAGGGTTTGAATTGTTTGAAAGAGCTTAGGGTGGGAAGTTGAGTTTACTGTTTGGAAGTGGAATTTAGCACATGGCTTTCATTAAAATGTCCGGAAAATATTGCTCTTCAAGGAAGGATCCATATATCACAAGATCAGCCATGCTTAAAACATTGTCTGCATCCTCATCAAGAGCTTTGTGCTTTACAATGCCGCTTGGATATGTCAAGTTAATAGCAATTTCCTAAGGACAACAAGATAGCCAATAAGATATGAGATGACCAAATCTATATTAGAATTGGAATTATTATCTTTTTTTTTTCTTTTTTTTCTTTTTTTTTTTTTGAGAATGAAAAAATGGGAGTCTTTATGGTTATATTACACCCCCAGGCAGGGCGCCAGGTGGCAGCCGAGTCAACGGACGTATCTTGCCGGCCAATCCTTTACACACCTGTGTGGGAATTACCCACTAAAAATGCCCACCAACGAACTCTTGCTGGTAACGGGATTCGAACCTAGGTGTGGTGCACGAAGCGTCCAAACCTTACCAGCTGAGCTAAGCCCCCCGTTGGCAATTGGAATTATTATCTAAAGGGAAGTCTGAAAGAACTGGTAATAAAGCCTGTAAAATGATGGCATGCTCCAACCACTAACCCCTATACATAAATTGGCTTCCCACAATGGCACGCAGATTATCTTTGTGTAAGGCCGTTACAATGTCTGCTTCCCATGCTTTACCAGGAGTACCCGGAGTAACAAAAAAGTTTCCAACATCAAAACCCTCAATCTCATCGTAGTTAGAATATTTTATATCTATTCAGTTGTTAGTTGGAACCTGTTAAGGTGATCAATGTAGAATAACATAATAACTATATCGATATTCACGAATTACTATCAATATGGGAAAAACCCTCTTAAATTCTTTCACTCTTTCTCTTTCTCTCTCTCTCTCAAGAAAAACACAAAGTAAATAAACTATTTTTCTTATTGAAGAGTCATAATGAATGAAATTAAATCACAAGCAAGCTCTGTTTCCTATTGTAAGGTTGAATTTAATCAACCGTGCCAAATTTGCTTGTATTTCAGCATTTAGAATCTTTGTATTTAGGTAGGAATCATGTAAGAATAGTGTGTAAGAAAGTGTGAAGAAATGCTCAAGACTGTGCAGTGAAGCATGCACTCGCGACTAGATCTCGCGACTGGCAAGCCGCCAGAGGATGCACATGAGTGAAGCATGCAGAGAAGCTGAACCGTCATGCCAGCTGTAGCACTACAAGACAAAAAGTCTAGACTGGCCATTCAGTTAGCTCGCAGCTTGAACTCGCGACTTAGTCAAGTCGCCAGCCAGCTCTGTTTTGGAAAAATGACTCATCGCATTCCAAACATGTACCAGTATATATAGACCCTTATACCCACGAAATGTAGAGAGTATCCAAAGAGAATTTTGAGAGACAAACCTTAAAGAAAAACAAGATTAACTCATCCACAATCTTTACATAGAAACTTTTCAAATTCCTCTACTCTCACCCTCTCCATTGTTACATCCTTGAGAGGTTCATTAGCCAAATCATTTTCTCACTATACCCACATATGTGAGAATGTTTTTTGGTGCTTTGGGAAGTAATTAGGAAGTGATCAATTGATATTGGTTGATGCTATGGGCTATAGTGGAGTCCGGTAAGTTAGAAAAGACAAAAGTTCGACGCAACCTCGTTGGAGAAAGAAGCTTGGAGGGCTTAGGTATACTGGGTAGATTAGGCTTGGAGGGTCTATTGCTGTTCATGTATCCCAATTACATTTTTTAGTGGATTACTGACTGCTTAGAGGGCGGCGGAGAGGTTTTACGTCAAGGGCTTCGGTTTTCTTTTCGATAATACATCGTTGTGTTGTCTTTGTGTCTGCATCTCTCTTCCCTTAATCTTTGCCATTTAATTTCTGCTGTGAATATGATTTTAATTAGTTTAGATTGTTTATCAATTATGTTATCAGCTTATGAAGTAAGGGAACCACCAAATGTAACAAAAGAACTATCAGATGTGATATTAAAACTGCATAATGTGAGGATGGAATCGTCAAATGTGAGAAAAAAGTAGGGAAACCACCAAATGTGAAAAAAAAAATGTCATATGTGATGTTGGAACTGCACAATGTGAGGATGGAATTGTTAAATGTGAGGAAAAAAAGTAAGGAAAGCACCAAATGTGAGAAAAGAACTGTCACATGTGATGTTGGAATTGCAAAATGTGAATATGGAACCATCAAGTGTGAGAGAAAAGTAAGGAAACCGCTTAATGTGACAAAAGAATTGTCACATGTGAAGTTGGAACTGCACAATGTGAGGATGAAACCATCAAATGTGAAAAAAAAAAAAAAAAAAAAAGTAAAGGAGCCACCAAATATGTCAAAAGAACTATCACATGTGATATTAAAATTGCACAATGTGAGGATGGAACCGTCAAATGTGAGAAAAAAGTAAGGAAACCACCAACTGTGAGAAAAGAACTATCATATGTGATATTGGAATTGCACAATGTGAGAATGGAACCGTCAAGTGTGAAAAAAAGTAAGGGGAACCACCCAATATGACAAAAACACTATCACATGTGATATTGAAACCGCACAATTTAAGGATAGAACCTTCAAATATGAGAAAAAAAGTAAGAAAACCACCAAATGTGAGAAAAAAACTGTTACATGTAATGTTAGAATTGCACAATGTGATGATGGAATCGTCAAATGTGAAAAAAAAAAGTAAGAGAACCACTAAATATGAGAAAAGAATTGTCATATGTGATGTTAGAACTGCACCATGTGAGGGTAAGATCGTCAAGTAGGAGAAAAAAGTAAGGGAACCACCTATTGTGACAAAAAAACGGTCACATGAGATATTGGAATCACATAATGTGAGGATGAAATCATTGAATGTAAGAAAAAAAAGAGTAAGAGAACTACCAAATGTGAGAAAAAAACTGTTACATGTGATATTGAAACTGCATAAAATGAGGATGGAACCGTCAAATATGAGGAAAAAAATAAGAGAACTACCAAATGTGAGAAAAGAACTGTCACATATGATGTTGGAATTGCACAATGTGAGGATGAAACCATCAAGTATGAGAAAAAAGTAAAAGAACCACCTAATGTGACAAAAGAACTGTCACATGTGATGTTGGAACCGCACAATGTGAGGATGAAACCGTCAAATGTGAGAAAAAGTAAGGGAACCGTACAATGTGAGAAAAGAACTGTCACATGTGATGTTGGAACTACATAATGTGAGAATGGAACCATCAAATATGAGAAAAAATTAAGGGAACCACCAAATGTGAGAAAATAACTGTCACATTTGATATTGGAACTGCATAATATGAGGATAGAATCTTCAAATGTGAGAAAAAAGTAACTTGGTATATCAGGTTACCTATTAGTGGGTACCGTACTCCCCCTTTTTTTGGGGGTACCATAGAATTTCTCAATTCCAATAAGTATTACTGTTTACTAAATAAATATAAAAAAATAAATAAAAATAAAAAGAAGCCAATTTTGATTTCCGTACACGTGTGATCAAATTAAGTGGAATTGGCTTCCCTAACTCACCGAAGTTTTATGGAAAATATGCAAAATTGGGACTAGCTAGAAGGGTTCCTTTTAGAAATACAATTAAACAAGTAGTAAACATAGAAATTTAAAACGAATACTTATATATATATATATATATATATATATTAAAAGAAATGTAAAAAGAATATGAATTACATACATCCTTTAAAAAATAACGCGCGTAATTTATGGATAACTCTTTTTTTTTTTTTTTTAAATCATTTTGTTCATACTTGATTACATAGTCAAGTATGATTGTTTAGTACCAAATACATTGACCTTCGACGCATTGCCTTATACATTTGTTGGTGGAATTTCTACACATGTTGGTGAACATCTATTTTTAATGCAACGCCTTGTGCATATTCTACATTTCAGAGAACATTCAAATTTGGGACATTGATTTGCACTGGTACAAGGAGACGAGGAGAGTGCGGAGACACCCAAGGGTTCCTCACGATCGCATTTGCCACCAATACAAAAGGAACCAGTTGGGACTTCACATGAAACTTGCACCATTGTCAGAGATAGACCTGCATTCAAAATTATTTCATAGTTTTCATTAGCCACTTCCATGTTGTATAAAAAATTCTACCTTTCTAATTAGTAGAGGGAAAGGAACTTACAAGATAAAATGACCAATAGGATGATGACCATGGAAGCTATCTTGGAAGATGCAAGATCCATATCTACGACGTTTGTGTGGATACAGGACAACCTTGATTTCTAGTGACTTTGCTTTGCTCTATAGAATGGGATCCTCCCATAGGCAATATTTATAGAGTCCAAATCTTTTATAAAAAATTTTGTGTATTACTTTATATTCCACCAGCCACTACTTGCCGTGCTTGATTTTACTTCCCTTATAGAATAATTGAAGTTTAAAATAGAAAGCAATCATACACATGGTAAGTAGTGTTTGGTGGAACATAGAGTGATACACAAAAAGTGATACAGAGGATTTGCATTCATATTTATATGGAAGGTCACATCTCATTTAGGAATAAAGCTAAAACTTATTACACTCATATGACTATAAGAGTATACAAATATCCTCTATCCTTGGAAATAAATCCTTCGGTTATTTTAATTAATTTGGAAAATGGTTTAAATAATTTTAATTTACACCATTAAAGGCCAATAAATTTGATAAGGATTCTTTCTAGTTTTTACACTAACTTTTAATTTACACCATTAAAGGCCAATAAATTTTATAAGGATTCGTTCTTATTTGGATTAATTAATTTGGAAAATGGTTTAAATAATTTTAATTTACACCATTAAAGGCCAATAAATTTGATAAGGATTCTTTCAAGTTTTTACACTAACTTTTAATTTACACAATTAAAGGCCAATAAATTTGATAAGAATTCTTTCTTATTTTGGTTAATTAATTTGGAAAATGGTTTAAATAATTTTAATTTAATGCATTAAATGGTGTGATGCATTAATTGATCCAAATAAGGATTCTTTCTTATTTGGATTAATTGATGCATCACACCATTAATACCTTTTATTAATGCATTAATTGCATCACACCATTGGACCAATTAATAACGTGGTTCAATTGTTGTGATGCATTAATTCTATTGATGTGATGCAATTAATGCATTAAAGGAACTTTTTAGAACTGCATTATGTGATGCATTAATTGCATCACATCAATAGAACTTTTTATTTTTTTATTTTTTTTAGTAGCAACTTTTTAGGTTTCTTTGTATGCAATAAATAATTAAGTTTTTTGTTTTTTATATTATGTTTTTTTTTTTATCTTTGTATGTAATGAACAATTGAAGTAATGCTTATGGAAAACTGAGATTTTTGAGGTAATGTTTTATAATAAATAGAGATTTTGTGTGTGTATGCGTGTGTGTGTGTGTGTATATATATATATTAAATATATAAAATAGCGATAAATCTGAAACGGTACATCGATATTGACTAGTATCCGAAATATATCGTACCACTGGCCAAACCGGTACAACCTCCAGTACGGTATTAACTTTCTTACTACGGATACAATTGATGATTTGATTTTATACTTAAGAAGCAAAAAAGAGCATGCTTTAGATATTTAAATCGAAGTTTTAATGATAATATTTTCCATGATAGCAAGATTTATTTTTAAATTATCATGCAATGGTTGGGAAAAATTAATAATCATAAATATATGCTGATATGACTTATAAGGCGACTTTCAAAACCTTAATTCCTTTCTTTAGATTGTTTACATCTCCTTACTACTTTATATTATATCTTTGCTTTGCTTAATTTGGTTAAGGTTAATTAATTTTCCTGCGTTCATTTAAGTCTTTGTGGGTTCAATCTTGTTCTTGTCAAACTATACTTCAGTACGGTTCGTACACTTATAAGTACTTTAAAATTTCACAATAGATGTTAGTGGGGGTGGTGGTTGGCTGATGAGTTTTGGTGAGTTGTAAAAGAGTAAAACATTTTACACCCAAAGTGCCTTTATTTTATGTAGACATGGCAAAATGGGCCGGTCGTTTTGGGTTCGGGTCGGGTCAATTGAGTTACAAGTCAAACGGGTTACGGGTAAAAAATAGGTCATTTTAAGCAGGTTAAGAACGGGTTCGGGTCAATCGGGTTATGGGTCAGGTCGGGTTGACCCATATTTTTCACATGAATTTTTTTTTTTTAATAAAGAAAACAATATGTATTTGTCATTTGGAAAGTCATGCAACAAATTACTTGATGTAAAATGCATTACTTTGAATTCACCACTTATATCAAGAATGAACTCAATTAAACTTGTTAATATTTATTCAATAATTTTAAAATTATACAAATCCTAACATTGCTGTCTAAAACAAAATAACACAAAGATAAGTAAAATAAATACACAAGTTTTATTTTTATACAATATCAACATCCCAAAATATAAAACAAAATTACAAATGACTTAATGGTTAACTCATTTGACAAAGAATAAAAATATATAATAAATTTACAATCTTAAAAATTAATTTTATAATATATTATCAATAGTGGTTGGCACTCTATTTCAATTTGAGATATACATTAAAATTTGATTGTTTACTTATTTATACATGATCTCTTTTATGAATATCATATCATTGTTAAACAACACACACTTTAGGAAATATTATAATTTATTTTGAAAAACTGTTTGTTTTGGACATAAATTGTTAAAAAATACGTCTAATCATTCATAATTTATGTTAATTTAATACTTTGGCTTTACTATTTTCACACATGTGAAAGTTTCTCACACATGTTTACAATTTTAAATCTATATTTTTAACTATACTATAACCAGATTATCTTGGCGTTTACTTTGCTATTTGATATCTAAAAATCTTTATTCATTGCAAAATACTCAACCGTTCATCTTTCAATTAATTTATATGCAGTTATGTAAATGTCTCAATTGTTTCCTTAAAGCTCACAACAAACAATTAAACTAATATTATCTTAATTTTTTTTTTTACCAAAAAGAAAAGTTTTAAAAAATAGTTCGGGTTTGGGTTAGGTCACGGGTCAGGTCGAGTTGACAGCAAAAAACATGGGATAGGTCATGGGTCAACCTGTGTTTGCTTTAGGTAAAAAAAAATCTTGTTCTGGTCGGGTATTTTTTAGGTTGGGTCAGAAAAATTGAAAATCTCTCTTTAGTTTCTTTAATTTCCATTAGTTGACTTTGATTTCACTTGATGTTGATGGAATTTTAGTTAGAAATTTAGGCTGTTGAAGGGAAATGAGAGCATGCTAATTTTTCAATTTGCAATAAATTTCAGTTTGTAAAAGATGATTTGGTAAAAGTTAATGGTAATAAATATATTGTAAAAGTTCCTTTGGACACCATTAACTTTTCCCTTACACATATTGTAATTTTGGCAAGGAAAATGAATGGATAAGATACTAATTCACTGCTGGCTTATTATTTGATTTGGTCTGAATTGGTAAATTCCTATAGGAGCAACCCTTAACTTTGAGTAATTAGAATTTTTATCATGATTTTGGCCTAAAAAGACTTAGTATAATGATTGTTTTAGATTAATTTGTAATAAAATCATCTTATTCTTTTAAAAAATTGTATATCTAAATATATTTTTTGGAAAAACCCTACGATTTTATTTTTGTTTGCTGTTCGATTCAATATTTTCTCTCCTTGTGTTGCTTTTGGGTTCGATATATGTTTGTGTTCCTTGTGAATTTGCTATTGCTTAATAAACAGAGGATATATTAGATAAACATATATATTTATTTTATGTTGTGTTGTTGGTACTGAGTTTAATATTTTGTACATACTGGCTATTTTTGGTACTTGGTATCTTAAGTTCTACATGTCAGTTAGCCACTTTTGCTTTTAGAGGTGTAATTAGTTGGCATAATGATAGTCTATCTCTTTAAACTGAATTTTTATATGGTTCAAAAATACCTTTATTAACAAAAGGTAATTTCTTTTAAAAATAGGGTCATAAATTAATGTCAAATAACAAATTTCATTTTCAATTCAAAAAGAAAACTCCTCAAATTGGGCTCTCCTACTTCTCCTAGGTTATAGAAGGTGCAGTCCGTCATAGTAGATGTCTTAGTCCCTTAGAGTAACAAGATTACCCTAAGGTTTTTTCGGGTTTTTCTTTCTTTGGGGTTTGGGAAACACACATTGTAGCTTGTACGGAAGACCTCACTAGGCAATGGACTGACTTGTCTCTCTCACATCGGGAGGGACCAAAGTTTCGTCTAAACAATGACCTAGCTACAACGGAGTTCTTCCTTGCAGCAAAATTTTTTACAAAGAGAGCACTCAACACTAATGCTATCGCTGCCACCTTCAAGCCGCTTTGGAGAGCCAAGAATGGTTTTAAGGTCAAAAACTTTGGGAATCACTTTGTCCTCTTTACCTTTGATAACAAAAATACCATTGAAAACATTTTGTCCAATGAGCCATGGAGTTTTAATAAACATCTTGTAGGGTTGCAAAGATACGATGGAGAGAGTGTTGTTAAAGACATGACTTTCAACCTCACCTCGTTCTGGGTTCAAGTACATGGAATTCCAGTCAAATTCATGAATAAAGCAGTTGCAGAGGGAATTTGCGAAACAGTGGGACAGGTCTGTTGTTCTACAAAAACACTAATGGAGGAATGTGGTAGTTTTATGCGTGTTAGAGTCCTCGTCGATATCTCCCAACCTTTGTGTCGTGGAAGGGTGCTAACTCTAGATGATAATAGAGAACTTTGGGTTTCTTTCAAATACGAAAGGCTCCCTAACCTATGTACTGGTGTGGTTGTCTCACGCATTCTAATAGGGATTGTGAATAGTTGATAGACAGTGAAGGTACCTTGGAGGATTCAGAAAAGGGATATGGAGCATGGCTGAGAGCTCCCTCATTTAATGGTTCACATCGATGAGTTGTTTCAGTTCCGGGTTTGTATGACAAAAAAGAGGGGAATAATTCTAGTCGGAGTACTCCTATGAGAGATAAAACGGTGCCGGTGACAGTGGTCACGCCGCCCCACAGTCCGACCACGATTCCTCATAAGGAAATAACCAGCGATGGAATAACCTCTAATTCAATATTGGGAGATCCTTACCATACTAAGGAGCAAGCGTATAACTCCACATCACCTAACCCGGATTTGGTGCAACAAATTGGCTCACAGGATCTTTTCGAAAAGCACAGAGGAAATTGACCGTGAATTGGAGAAATTTGAATTACCAATTGGGGATGACCACGATCATGATATGCCAGGTAACAATTCCACTCATGCACGTTCCATATGTACTCCTATTTCCATGCACACTAATCCCTTACAGATTCCTAATCCAACACCATCACCTCCTATTATTCTGGACGAGACTTTAAAGCACCATAATTCTCCAGAAGATACGGCCCCCACTCTTCACTTGGAAACGTATTCCCAAAGTTGACAAACCAGTAATTAGAAGTCAAGACAGTAGTGGTAGGACTGAAATGTACAAGCACCAATTACACAAGCCACTCTGAGTTACCAAACAAAAAATTTGTGGTTTCTCAGAATGACACAGATAAAATCTAGATATTGGCAGAGGCTGGTTCCCAGCCTTGCTAGAAGCAATGAGTCTGTTAGTATGGAACTGTCATGGGCTTGGGAACCTGCGTACAGAAGATCAGCTTACAAAATTGGTACAGGTAAAAGATCCATCTGTTGTGTTTATAGCCGAAACATGGACTAATAAAGCAAGGCTAGAAACGGTACAAAGAAGAATTCAGTTCAAAAATCTTTTTGAAGTTCCACGGAGAAACAAAGCCAGCGGTTTAGCCATTTTTTGGAAGGAAGATTTTAACCTAAAGATTGAGACTTTTTCCAAGTATCATATTGACACTACGATCAACAAGAACAAAGATGATGAGTGGAGGTTTACCAGTTTTTATGGGGAGCCAGATACACAATTGAGATATGAAGCTTGGACAAAACTTCGCAGCGTAAGATAGCGTGGGACCTCTCCATGGTTATGTATAGGCGATTTCAATGAAATCACTCGCCAATCTGAAAAACAAGGAGGCAAGTCTCGGCCACACAACCAAATGCAAGCCTTTCGAGACATTATGGATGAATACAGCTTCATGGACTTGGGTTTTGAAGGATTTCCCTTTACATGGCACAAACACTTGGATGGTTACACAATTTGCGAGCGTCTAGACCGATCAGTAGCCGCCCATGACTAGTTCTCCATGTTTCCAGGTACCAAAGTGTTTCATTTGGATGTCACAACTTCAGACCATAAACCTTTATGGATTGCACTTAAAGGTATGGACTGCTGCTTCCCAAAGCCTTTCCGCTTTGAGTAAATGTGGTTGACAAACAACGGATGGACTGAGATGATAGAAGCTGTTTGGTGTGAGACCTCTATGGAGCCATGGGATACAAAGGTGTTAAAGAAGATAGACAAGTGTGGGATTGAGTTGACCTGGTGGAGTAAAAGACATTTTGGAAGTGTTTGAAAGGACTTAGAGAGAAAAAGAAAGGAGCTACGTGAGGCAAAGAGGAAGGCACTTCGGACTAGAGATTCAAGGCACATGAGATGGCTAGAAAAAGAGGTGAATATGCTGCTGGATAAGGAAGCTAAAATGTGAGCTCAAAGGTACAAGGTTTTGTGGCTCAAGGATGGTGATCGCAATACAAAGTTTTTTGATAGTTAAGCTTCCCAACACCGTCGTCGAAACTACATTACAAATATCCATGATGCTTCTGGCAGGTTGTGTACAAGGCAATCCCAAGTGATTGACATCATCACAAATTTTTACGAGGACCTCTTTACCATGGGTGGCCCAAACAATTTTGAGGAAGTTGTTGACATAATACCTCAGGTTGCATCTCCTGATATGAATGCCATGCTTAGTGCAGATTTTACAATTGATGAAGTGGAAGTTGCCATGAGACAAATGGCCCCTTTGAAAGCCCCCGGCCCCAGATGGTATGCCTCTCTTATTTTATCAAAACTATTGGTCTTTAATTGGCTCTAATGTCTCTACCTCTATATTGCATTATCTTAATACTAGAGTTTTACCTTCGTCCTTAGGCCACTCTTTCATTACTTTAATTCCCAAAGTGAAAAACCCAGAGTATGTGACAGAATTCCGCCCTATAAATTTATGCAATGTCCTTTACAAAATTTTTTCAAAGGTGCTAACTAACCAATTGAAAATTGTTATGCCTCAGATTATTTCTGAGCAAGAGAGTGCTTTTATATCTAATTGTCTGATTTCAGATAATATTTTGGTGGCCTTTGAAACTTTGATTTACTTGAGAAACCACAACACAGGTAAAACTGGTTTTATGGCTTTAAAGCTCAACATGAGCAAGGCATATGACATGGTGGAATGGACTTATATGGAGAAGGTATTAGAGAAGATGGGTTTTCAGGAAAGATGGATCAAGCTCATGATGGTTTGCAACACCATAGCTTTATATTCAGTATTGATCAATGGAGAACCATAGGGTCACATCACCCCTACAAGGGACTAAGACAAGGAGACCCCCTTTTCCCTTATCTATTCCTCATGTGTACAAAAGGTTTGCATGGTTTGATAAGTAAGGTAGCCACAAATGGGGTCCTTAAGGGTGTTTCATTATGCCGAAATGGTCCTAAACTAACACACCTCTTTTTTGTAGATGATAATCTAATATTTTGCAGGGCATAGGAGAGTGAATGCCAAGCTCTATTGCTATCTTAGCCAAATATGAACTTGCTTCAGGACAACAAATCAATAGAGCAAAGACCAACTTATTTTTCAGCAAGTCCACATCTAAGGACATGCAAACAACTATCAAGAATCTGTTTGGTGTATCAGTGATCAAACAATATGAGAAGTATTTGGGACTCCCCTCGCTTGTGGGTCAAAACTAAAAAGAAAGTTTTGCCCATATTAAACAGCAAGTTTGGAAGAAGTTGCAAGGATGGGAAGCAAAATTTTTATCTCGAGCCGGGAGGGAAATCTTGATTAAAGCAGTGGCACAAGCTCTCCCCACATATATTATGTCTTATTTAAAGTTGCCAGTTACACTATTCCATGAACTTGAAACTATGATATGTAGATTTTTTTAGGGACACAGGGGTGATAGTAGAAAAATCCATTAGGTAAAATGGCTAGATTTATGTAAACCAAAATCCCAAGAAGGCATAGGGTTCAAGGACCTATTAAATTTTAATGATGCACTCTTGGCTAAACAAACATGGAGATTACTCCATGATACTAACTCACTATTTTACAGGGTGTTTAAAGGCAAGTTCTTCGCCAATTCATCAGTCATGGAAGCAACAATTCCGGCAAATGCTTCCTATGCCTGGAGGAGCTTAATGCATAGAAAGGAAGTCATCAAGAGTGGTGGAGCATGGAGAATTGGGTTGGGGAAATCAATCCATATTTGGGGAGATAATTGGCTCTCTACAAGGAATAAAGCAAAGATAATCTCTCCCATGGGGCCTAAGTGTGACATAGTCATGGTTAGTGAGCTCATAGACCCGGTGAACAGGATTTGGAGAGCTGAAGTAATCGATAGAATGTTCTATGAGTTTGAGGAAACCATTATAAACAATATTCCTTTGTGCAGGACCATTCAAGATGATGACCTAATCTGGCCATTCAATCCGGATGGTGAATATTTAGTTAAGTTCGGATGCAAGTTCTTGCAGGAGGAAACTTTGAGACGCCATGATGGTCAGTCTGAACCTGATGTGATGCAACCTTAAGGTGTTCGAGCACTCTCGGGAGCAGCAGTTAGAGTCCCACTTCAGCACCCCACTCATCCCAACTCGCAGACAATAGCAAGCCACAGAATGGACTACACCGAACCATCAGTGGGTTAAAGTAAACTTTGATGGGGCCACTTTCACTGCAAACAACACCGTGAGATTGGGAGTGATAATTTGCAATGATGCAGGTCTTGTTATGGCATCCCTATCACACCTAATCCCCTTGCCATCTACAATTATTAAAGTTGAAGTACTGGCAACAAGGAGGGCCTTAGAACTAGCTTTGGAATGTGGCTTTGAGAGCATTGTCTTGGAAGGTGACTTTGAGGTTCTGTACAAAACTTTGCAATAGGGGACCAAATGCCTAGCACACTATGGCCATCTCATAGCAGATATACAGTTTCTTATTTCACACTTCACTACTTTTAAATTATCTATTGTGTGTAGACATTGTAATAAGCTCGCTCATGCTCTAGCAAGACGAGCAACAACCCCCCCATTTATGTCCGTCCTGGCCATTCAATCCGGATGGTGAATATTTAGTTAAGTTCGGATGCAGGTTCTTGCAGGAGGAAACTTTGAGACGCCATGATGGTCAGTCTGAACCTGATGTGATGCAACCCTAAGGTGTTCGAGCACTCTCGGGAGCAGCAGTTAGAGTCCCACTTCAGCACCCCACTCATCCCAACTCGCAGACAATAGCAAGCCACAGAATGGACTACACCGGACCATCAGTGGGTTAAAGTAAACTTTGATGGGGCCACTTTCACTGCAAACAACACCGTGAGATTGGGAGTGATAATTTGCAATGATGCAGGTCTTGTTATGGCATCCCTATCACACCTAATCCCCTTGCCATCTACAATTATTAAAGTTGAAGTACTGGCAACAAGGAGGGCCTTAGAACTAGCTTTGGAATGTGGCTTTGAGAGCATTGTCTTGGAAGGTGACTTTGAGGTTCTGTACAAAACTTTGCAATAGGGGACCAAATGCCTAGCACACTATGGCCATCTCATAGCAGATATACAGTTTCTTATTTCACACTTCACTACTTTTAAATTATCTATTGTGTGTAGACATTGTAATAAGCTCGCTCATGCTCTAGCAAGACGAGCAACAACCCCCCCATTTATGTCCGTCTGGATGGAAGATGTACCACCAGACTTGTTATCTGTATTCGAGGCTGATTTCAATATTCTCCTTTAATAATATGCATCAGCCTTTCTCTAAAAAAAAAAAAAATCTTTTATTCCATAAAATTTAACATTTTATTAATTCTTTTTTCATTCGAATAAAAGTAAAACACCCCCAATTTAAAAAATAAAAAATAAAAAACTAATGGAATACCTAAAATTTAGCATTTTTTTTCTCTCACGTTCATCTTATTTTTCCTACTCACCACTTTCAGACACACATTCCAAAAAGAAATTACAATTACTGTTTATCTCTAAATTTTATCATTTTTATTTATTTGAAAAAAAATATATATATATATATATATATATATATATATATATATATATTTCCAAATTAAAATAAATGCAAAATATTAACCTTTTATCCAAAAATTAAGGAAGAGAGGGAGAGATATTTTTATTTATTGAGAAATACTACGTTCACAATATTTTTATAATAAATCTTAAATGACAGGTTGTTATTAGCTGTTACTAGTAGGCAAAAAGTTAATTTTAATTGTGGGTTCAAATTAGAATCGATAACTTACCACCTATGACTTGTTGCAAAAGTGTTGTAAAAATGTTATGGACGTATCATTTTTATTTTTTTATATGATGAGGTTAGTATGGCATTGATTGGTTTGTTAGATTTGATTTAATGCATATTGGAGATTTGGTGTTTCTAGGACAGAGTAATAAAGGAATGAAATGGATTAAATATGAGAAATGGAACAGAATTGGAAACAAACTATCTAGATTAGTTTTTTTTTTTTAGAAACATCTAGATTAGTTTAGAATGTTTTAAAAGAAAATAATGGAACATAAGTAATCTTATTTGGAAATTTCATGAGTGGGAATAGAGAATCATTTTATAACAATTTTTTTTTTCATATGAATAAAATATCTCAAGTTAAAAAAAAAAAAAAAAAAAAAAAAAAAAAAAAAAAAAAAAAAAACCTAGGAGAACTTCTAAAATTTAGTCTTCTTTCCCCCATGTTCATCTTATTTTTTCCTACCCAACCTTTTCTCTATATTACTGTAGGGTCCAAATTTGTTGGGCCAGGTATCAACTCTTTGTATTGTGAGCCCAACAAATTCCCAACAATAAATTTGTAGAGAATGGGTTAAACAACTGGGCTGGTTATGGATTTAGCAACGGTTCATACAAGCAAACCAATGTAAAAAGGCATTCAGACTAGTGTTTAACAAGAAATCTCTTTGGTCCGAAGAGGCTTAACATTTAAAAACTTAGTGAATACAATTTTTTCTCCCCCCCTTCCGTGAAGCCTGTTTCCCTTATATATACACCTTTTGCCTCATCTTCACCGCACACTTGTCCTTCATCTAGGCGTCCACTTGAGTATTAGTCACATCAGAAGTTTGCTTTAACCTGCAGTGAGTGGTGTTGGTTGAGGATGCACTGTTCAGGTGTCTTCTCCACATAAATGCGGTCAGGAAAGTTGCTGCAGTGCACTAAATGCGGCGGTGGCAGCTTTATTTGTAAGATATTTCATGATATTCACGCAGTTAGGCATGCCCAAAGCTCAACCCTTACAGGGGAATCTTCAGCGTATCTACTTGATCAGGTTCTCTGGAGATCCGTTGAATAGGATCCCTTCGGACCGGCCAGGTTGTCTTCGGACGCAATGTTCGTCCTTCCCTGGTTGCATTTTCACCAAGAGGGCAAAGCGTTGACCCCTTTAACCTCTTCGGACGGGAAGTTATTTTCGATTCGGGCCCCAGGCCCATCATATGGCATTGGGCTCTCTCACCCACAATTACAATACCACTTTCAAATACACGTTCAAAAAAGAAATTATAGTTATCGCTTATGTCTAAAGTTTATCTTTTTTATTCGTTTGAAAAAAAATAATATCACGTTCATCTTTTTTTTTCTTTTTTTCTTTTTTAAAAAGACATCAAAAATGTCAAATACAACCTCCCATAAAAACATTAACCCACTCAATACACAATCATTCACCTCAAGTCTCCCACTTTTCTCACTCCCTCTTTTTTTTTGAGAGCCATTTTGTAAATCAATACTACTAAAAAGGTATGCATTCTCTTTTGAAATTGACAAAGTGTTCATCTCATACTCATTTTGAATTTATTTTTTGTTCATGCAGATTATTTGCTAGAGCCATTTTGTGATAGACTTGCACAATCAATACTCTTAGCAAGGAAAGTATGTAACAATAAACCTTAAATTTTCGTAGCCATTAAATTGATTCTTACGGTTCATTAAATTGTTCATCTCATCCTCTTTATAGACAATTATGCACAATTTTTTTTTTTTTGGTAATTCATACATCAATTGTATAACAGGGAGCACGGACAAAATGGGCAAATGCCCTTTTCATGCAAAATAATCATGCGTTTGCCCTCCTTCCGAAACTAAATAGGGAACTGCTCTTGTTTTATAACTCGATAATACAAAAGTCGAGTTATAATAAAGAACTCGATAGTAGTATCATCGAGTTAGCTTCAGGTTCGTGCCACGCTGGCGCACCAGACGTGGGTTTTCCCCAATAAAAAAATGAGTGTGCAGTGATTCATAACTCGGGAACCAGAAGAGCGAGTTTTGTTAAGCAGTTTGAATCAATAGGACCTTAACGTCTCACAACCCCTATTCACTCACTCTCTCCCTGTACACTCTCTTTCCCTCGCTCTCTGTCATCACTCTCTCCCTCGCTCGCTCTGCGATCAGGCTTCCCGACTCTTCCTCACTCTCCCTATCCAGTCTCCCTCAGTCATTGTTCCTTGCCGTCGTCGTTCCTTGCCGTCGTAGTTTCTTCCCGCCGCCGTTGATGACAGGTACTGTCCTCTCCTCTGATATCTTTTCTGTGTGATTTTCTAATTAATGAGAAATTTGTTGTCTTTTAACATGCTGCAATGATTATTTTCTCATTACCGAGTTTAAATGTGGTTAGGGTTTTGATGGGGGGTTTTGGCAAATCGAGTGGTGGTGTTTCAGTGATGTCTCTGGGTTTGTGTAAAATGTGCCTTATCTAGGCATGATTTTGTTTTGTTATAGTTGTTGTAAATGGTGTCAAACTAATTACGTTTGAGTGTAAATTGTTGTTGTAAACGGTGTAAAATGTGTCTGAACCTGAACCCATCTCGTAAAGGTTGGTTTGGACAAAGATTGGTTCTATTGGTTGCGTGTTAAGAAAAAAATGATGAAAATGATGAGACTGGTTGTTTGAAGCAGTCTTCTGTAAATCCAAGCAGTCTTCTGTATATACATAAATCTATGAAATACAATACACATTCACATGAAACAGAAATAAGTCCAGTTAAAAACTAGTAAGAGGGATGAAATAGTAGTGTTTAGTACAGCAACAAACAAATTAAGTTCTTTCATATCCCTTAAAAGTTTTAGTACAAAATGTTAAGTAACTTTACTAAAAAAAAATTCATTCGCTGTTACCCTGAGCGTATGTGTGGAAATGTATGGGTGGAGAAGCTGATATAGCAAGCATAGAAGTTCTTTTGCTTGCAATACAACTCCTCTTTGTTTAAAATTGACCATATGGAGGGGGAGAGGGATAATTGAACATTCAATGGTCCTGCACCCTTTGGTGAATTTTAGATTCTTGTTTGAACCTTGAAGTATTATAATATTCTGTACTCTAATTTTTTATTTAAAGAAGTTGGGGAGTGGCTGCTTTTTAAGATTTTTCTAAATCAATTTGGTACTCTTCTATAGGAGCACAAATATGTGAACGTTTTTTGGCCCCCTTTTATTTTGAGCTGGCTGGCTACTATAGATTAAGAACTTTAAAATCTTTGTGTAAATGAAAATGGGTGCTTCTATTGTGGATATTTCAGGCTCCATTTGTGCGGTTCTAACTCATTACTCAAATATGATATAGATATCAATGAAAGCCGTTGGCACATTTTTTACCCCTGAATGTTTGAATGTTATCTTGTCACTTGAAATATTCTTTTGATTTCACATTTATGGATTTTGTTTCTTGGCAGTTTTTTTAAGGCACATATGGGCTGACTGAGTCATGGTATGCTTGCATATCTAGTGGTAGAAATGTAGAATAATTAGTATAGGTTTCTAGATATTAAGTTGAGAACTCGAGCCCAAATGACCTGTAGCTGTAGGGATCTTAGTGGTCCATCGTAAACGGGCAATTACATAGGACATAAAACGGGGAGCTGTTAAGGATGACCTTATAGAGAGTGTTACTTTGTTGAAAAGACCAAGTTTGATTGAACAGGTTTGAGAATAAAATACCTAAACATTGAGTTGTTGCAATTTATATTTACTATGTGACTGCACTGGTCTTAAGCCATAGAGTTGACTTTAAATGTCCTTGGGGGAAGATCACATATTGTGTGTCGCATGGTTAAATTTAATGTCTTCCCTCCATATGCAGCTCCTAATAATTGTAATTGATATTTGCGTTGTTAAAATCAATTTCAAAGACATCATACACCAAAAAGAACTCTCACATGTGAATATTGCTTAGACGTTGAACATGCAGGTATCAATCAAGTTTGTAGCACATTAATTAGTCATTTGTTTGTTTGTTTACTTCAATTACAGATAATAGGAAAACAAAAAGTGTTTGCATGTAAAATTATGGCAAGTTATTATTTATTTAAGCTTCAATTTTATTTTATATTAATTGTGGTTTACTTGTTAGATAATTGCTAATAATCTATTTGCTGCCATGTCAGATATGCAGGCACTAGATAGAGTGCAGCCTGGACCCGACGATCTTACCCAGTTGACCCGGCAGCCGAATCATCGGTCAACTCCACTTTGGAGCCATGCCGCCGACGAGGTATGTAGTTGTATTATTATTACATGTCTGTTTTATAATTACCTCGTGCATTACCTAACATAATACTCGTCCCTGTGCAGGATGTGCCTGGCATGCTAAAGGTTCGACGCCGTAAATGTGTATTGCCGCAGGGTGGGCTAGACCCACGTATCATGCAATGCATAGATGTAGCAGGTTTGACCGGTTTATTCAAGGTTCCTGATATGGAGGTCGACCACGCCTTGATCATGGCCTTGGTTGAGTGGTGGCGTCCGGAGACGCACACGTTCCACTTTCCCCATGGAGAAATAGGTATCACCTTGCAAGATATTGAGGTGATGCTGGGGATTCCGGTGGATGGGTTGCCTGTTACTGGGAGTACAGCCAAGAAATGGAACGTGTTGTGCCGAGAGTTGTTGGGCCATGAACCTCCGCCCGTGATACCGAACTCAAACAAGTCTACCCTTACTGGGGCGAGGATAAAATACATCTGGCTTGATCAACAGTTTCCCGCTCCCCCAGCTGCGGATGCCGGCGACGAAGTCATACAACAACATGCCCGTTACCACATACTTGTACGGATGGGGGCCCTGTTGTTCATGGACAAGTCTGCGGACCGGGTGTCACTGTTGCCTTTGCAGTTGCTCAACCCAATCAGCAATGCGAGACGGTATAGTTGGGGCAGTGCAGCATTGGCCTGGCTCTATAGGCAACTTTGTAGTGCATCGAAGAAAGAAGCGATGCAGATTGGAGGAGCACTCTTGTTGGTGCAGCTATGGGCCTATTCAAGGTTCCCACGACTATGCCCTATTGTGAGGCCGCCTCTACCTCCAGTGCACTCAGGGCCCCTTGCCATTAGGTACGTTCATTGAGTTCTCGTAACTGAAGCTAAGTGTCTCTTAGGAATAATCATTTACGTGTAATAGTATATTACATTTTACTTGTCTCTTTGATAGAATTGAAAATATGTGAAACTAACAAATAAAAATAAACTATGTGAAATATAAAGCAAAGTTTGTTAAATGACCAGTTCAGTAACGAGCATTGGTTGACACCCCATGTTTGGTAGGTGGAGTGGGCCAAAATGCACCGCAGAGCATGCCACACACGTCCTTGCTGCGTACCGGACGTCGCTGGCTACACTACGGGCAGAGCAGGTACCCGGTTAATTTACGTCCTCAATTTGAGGTTTCTATTTTCGTTTCCCTCAAGTATGTTTCCAAGTTTTTATTTTTATTTTAGTTTGAATTCTTGGATTGTTGTAGGAATGAGTTGATTTCAAAATATTGGTTCCATCCCATCATTTTGTTTGATACTAGGATTTTCATCCCATCATTTAACTCAATTGGAATGTCCATTGTGAAGTACATCACATGGAACTTCCATTCGCAGCACCTACATGAATACGAGCAACCATAAACTCAAAAATTCTAAACTGTTAAATCAAAGGCTTCAATTCTTTTATTTTAACCTAGTATAAACAAATATTTTATAATCTAACAATTTTAAAACCTTATATTTGGAGACTTCTTATTATCAAAAGTAGGGATGTACATGTGCATGGGGCGAATTGGTTTGGGTTGAAGGGTTTTTTCCAACTCAACCTAAGAATGTCGGGTTGAGAAATTCCTAACTCATTACATGTGTAAAAACCAACGCAACCTGACTCACGTGAGTCAGGTTAAGTTGGGCTGGATCAATGGGATATATTTAAATTTAGTCATATATATATTAAGTAGAATTTGGCTATATCCTTTATTATGTATAGAAACGTTTGTGATTTACACCCAAGAAAGAAAGAAGAAATTGTCCCTTTCCAAGATGTTTGAACTGAATTAGTAACTTACCTATGTATATGTCTTTCAAAAAAGCATGTGCAATATGTGCAAACGATTGAGCATGAAGTCTTGCTTTAGTGCAAGACAAAGTGACTTCAAACCTGTGTTGCAACTAAAAAGAACAACTCCATCAATTCTTACAAATGTCATTAATCTGATGCAATGAAGAGAATGCACACATATTGTTCATATGTAATTGGTTATAATTCAATGAGAAATTAATTTACCTAAGAGTATACCAAA
Organism: Quercus glauca; assembly: GCA_023736055.1. NCBI lineage: Eukaryota > Viridiplantae > Streptophyta > Magnoliopsida > Fagales > Fagaceae > Quercus > Quercus glauca. The sequence goes on from CM043318.1 coordinate 4,423,359, forward strand.
GATAATCATATTTGTCTTTGGTTGTATTTGTGTGCTCAAGTAATTCATTTGGTTTTAATGATGCATCTTCGAAATTCACGATGACATCCCTCCATGCTTCCCAGGTACTAGTTGAAACAAAATGTTGTGTTTATTTACTGATTCTGGCATTATACACCATTTTAACCTATTTAGATTGCATAAAATAGAACTTTTAGCCTGCCATCAAAAGAGGAGAAAAAAGTCCAACCAAAAAAAAAAAATATCTGACTTTATATAAGCAGAATGATTGTAAACTTAGAAGATATCAATTATTGTTGCAACACTCAAACAATATATGCTAGAAATTTTATTTTAAAAATTTAAATTAAGCTTGTGCAGTTTGTAATTAAATAATAAAATGTTATGACCTTAAAAACCATAGTTATTGCTCTGCCTAATAAGTAGACAGAGAAAACATAAAGACTTTTGACACATTACCTCTTGTTGTTGACCTAACTGAAAAGTTGTGGAGCACAATTTAATTGCAGCATGCAACTCCTTAAGTTGTCCCCACTTGATGGGCCTTAATAGTCGTACAATTAGTAAAAGTTGTGGATTATTAATTACTACTTTATTCATATAATTTTAGAAGCATGCAACATATGCTACTCACCATATTGATTAAGAGGAGCATAATAAGTTGTGATTTACACTGCAAAGCTTGTTTCGCATAATTTGTTGCACCAAGGTACTAAGATAAGACATGATTAGTTTCAGATAAATATTAAATGCGCAGTAATTTCGAACACTAAATTTTATAAGAAAATATATTTAGATAGAAATATGATAACAGTATTTGATGAGGATTATACCATGTCATAGTTTACATAGCTATTAATAGTCATTTTGTTCTCAGTCATTGAAACATTGTTAATGACTAATGCAATTAATCCAGTACAAGTTTTCAATGTTATGCATATGAACAAGGTTCTGAGAATGGAATGTGGACATCGGTCAAGCTAGATCTTTTACTATTTTCTACAGACGAATGCTATTTATTGTTTTAATTGCTTGTTGACTTCATTCTATTAATATTTTTATCCCAATGTTGCTGTTCCTTTGTTATCTGCCTAATAATCCCTAAAGATTTTGTGTACGAATAGAATCAATAAACTCCAAGCTTTCCATTTTACATATCACAAACATAATCTTTAATTAGTATGATGTCTCACTATCACAAACATAATCCACTTATGCAGATTGTATGGGAGCCGTACACGCATACGTTGGGCTCCCTGCCTGCGTATTGCACTGCCGGGCAGCATATTTGGAGGGCCGAGGTGCCGTTGATATACTTCTGGATAGTGGAGGGGCATCATCCCGAGCGGGTCCTCCGTCAGTTTGGGATGAAGCAACCAGTTCCATCTGTTGTGGATACGTTGGTTGAACTTCACAAGATATCCCTCCAGGGTAAATGGGAGAAGGATTGGGAGGTAGAACATGCTATCTTCATTCAGCAATGGGCCAACCGAGTGACTAAAGTTCGCGGGGCCCCTCTCTTGGACGGTGATGATACATACCTCGTTGAGTACATGACGTGGTACAATCGCAACACAAGGCGGTACATAACACCAGAGTCTGCGTACTGGGAACTCATGGTGAGGCAACAATTCCTATTTTATGTATGAAACCATTGTTCGATTAAATATCTTCAACAGCTTTATCATGCATGCAGAACTCCACAATTATTATTGTTGTTACATCTCTATGAGTTTATCTTTCATTATGTTTTTAAGCTACTGCATGATTTTAGTTGTTCATAAATAATTGAATTTGTCTTCATCCAATTTGTTTGCATGAGGAATGGTTAATTGGCAATGACCAATGATGACCACACCTTTGTTCATATAATTACATTCAAATTTTACAAAGGGTGGGTTGGGTTATTCTTTTATTTTTATTTTTATTTTTTGTTTTTGGTTGGCTTGTAATTTCAAACGGACGGTGCAACTCTTTTTAGTATTGATAAATTCACATTTCATGATAGTTCACTGTCACACTAGATAGCCTTACCTCTAGGACTGAAAGCTAATTACATATTCCTTGATAGATATTACCTCTAGGACTGGTAAGTCCCTTACTAAACTGTTGGTAGAATTCAATTTCCAACATCTTAAAGGTCATTTCAATTCTTGCAAGTATGCAGCACGGATATGTTATTCACCACTAGATTCAAGTATGATATATGTTGTAACTGATGGTACTTCCCTTAATGTTGGGCAATTTCAGCTCGTGTTTGATATTTTCAATTGTCATCCATTCGGACGTGTACCTTAGGAAATAATAACTTCATAGTATGTGTCATAATTGCAGTATGATCTTAATGGAGTTGTAACTTCAAAATATGTGTCCTGATTGCAGTATGCTATTAATGGAGTTGTAACTCTAGTGAAGCCTAGATACACAAATGATAAAAGATATTTTCACTTGTGCTAAGATTGAACTTATGTACAACCAACCAACCATACGTGTTTTTCGGAGGTATTATCTCAAAGTTTAGATTGCATACCCATAAACATAACAGGAAACAGAACATTTGTGACTGCTGGGGTGGAACTATAAATTTCTGCACAGGGGGTCCAACCCCTATTTTTATATGCAATCTTTTTAAAGATGTTTAATAGTTATAACTAATATAAGGAGTTCATTAGCTATGTTTACTACTTTTTTCTTTTTATTTTGGAATAGATTTATCCAACTTTTGCATCATACCTATGTTTTTTGCTTTTATGACGCCGCCCTTGTTTTGTAGGTTCGGACAATGATTAGGTCTATACGGAGGTGCGACGAAGGTTCTGACATGCACAATGACCTTACATATACACTACAGCTTGTGGAGGAGCTGGGCCGACTTAAATTGGCGGATGCGCTTGCAGAAGCAGTTCACATTGGTACACAGGGCCCGGTTCGTGGCGGGCAAAGTGGTGGGTCTCGTGGGGGTGGACGTCGTGGGGGTGGCCGAGCTGGTCGCGGCCGTACGATTGAGCCGGATCCCATCTACGAGGAAGGGGATGACTTGGGTGCAGAAGAGGCATGGCTTGGCACTGATTGGGTACTGTCTGACGATGGCGGCAGGACACCACGATGCACATCTAGCAATGGTGCTGGGCCATCCCACAGCGTTGGTCATGAGGGCACTATTCCACCCCAGCCTACGTCCCATGGTGCTAGCATAGAGTATGCGGACCCTCCCCGTATGTCGCCTGCAGTTTTCAGCGGATCTGCCCATGATGGTGGATGCATATTTGTCCCCATACCAGGCATGCCCACCCCACCTCTAGTGCATGTGGACCCCACCATGTTAGCTTCATCTGCAAGCCCCCACGAAGATGCTGTACAGATTGAGCAGATACCGACCGAGGATATTGAGCCTGTACAGATTGAGCAGATCCCAGCTGAGGACATTGCGCCGGTGGAGGGTTTGTGGAGATCACGGCGCCCTCCTGCGCATGCTCCCAGTTGCGGGACCGGCGATGGTATGTACTTCGTCTACACTTCCCATCTTCTTATCTACTTATACTGCGCATTTGATTGATTATGTTAATTTAATTATGATGTTCTGTCTAATGAAACAGGTAAGATTAGACCTGTCAGGGCATATGGGTGGAAATGAAAAGATCATTAAATGCCTATTGAACTCAATGCTTATACTTCCGGCCTCTAGGTGATTGGATATTTTCATTTCTGTTTTCTTATAAAGTTGTATCTCTTTTTTTGAGTGAATATATGGTGGAAATGAAATGGCCATCGAGCCTGATTGTCCCTGTGTGCTTATTCTTCATGTGTATAGGTGGCTGTGCATCTTGGTGGCTGTGCATCTGTTTGTGGATCATTGCTTGGTGGCTGTGCATCTTGGTACTGGCTTCTTTTGTGTGTTTGTTGTCAACAAATTGTTACATATAGGATAAAACCCATAAGGTGTATTGCATTTACTGATGTATTAGGAAGTTTTTCTGTGTTGGAAAAATCTGGTTTTTGTATCTCATACAAAAACACACGCAGCGGAAGCAACAAAAAAAAGAACGGATCTACTTCAATCATGAATGATAAACATGTAACCATGAATTCTAGAATAAAGAAAAAGATGCGTACCTTGGTGTGGTGAAATTCAAAACCTTGAAGATCAAACATTCTTGGGAAGACTTTTAATCTTCACTCCAATTCCACTTGATGCCCGAGATGTGTGGTCTCTCAATTGGTAACAAAAGGATGATTAGAGAGTGACAAAATCTCACATATTTTCCATTTCACAATGATGTTTCTCTCATAAAATATTCTGAACGTTTTTCCCTTTTGTATCTAACCAATTATCTAATTGGGCTGGCCTTTTGGGCCTTTCCAATTGGGCTTAAATGTGTGGCTTGGAGTGGGACCAAAAGGGACCAATAAGACACTAGCTCCAATGAGCCTTGGACTTTTCCGTCAACTCTTGAGAAGTCCAAAGTTACCATTAACTATATTTAATACCACTATATAAATATAGTTGCACTCTAGGCCTTATCAATAAATTATTTCCCAAGACTTTATTGTACATTCAACCCCTTCATTAAAATATTCGTAGTAATACAAAGTCATAAATATAGACTGCCACTTTGAAATTACTACATCTTAATCCTTGAGTACCCGGTTTAATCCTTTATGTTATTCATATATTTATGAAATCCAATTCCATAAATATATACTTTAGTAACTCCTTACTAAAGTGGTTGGGCCCAACACTCTGAATAACAAAACCCATTAAACTTATCTCAAGTGAATATTTTATATCTCCGTTAAGAGATTATGAATTCCATCTTGAAAATATATGTTCCATCAACATTAAATGCGGCTGCCCAACATACTGAGGTTTTGACCATATCTAATAGATCTCACTCCTGATATATCAAAGCAACCTACATCTCATGATCAGGTCCATTATTCTCTCAGGATTTAGAGTTGATATAAATAGAAGTCGTGAGATTTATTATTCATTTGACAGTCTTTTGGAGAATAATAAATCTCACAGCGGTCCAGTTCAATATGTCTTAACTCTTAAAACATATCAACATACCAACTAGAAATCTCAATTTTCATGATCAAGACAAATCATCGTAGTTGATATGTTATAGTCTTCGCAAATGAAATGTCCAATTTCATCACCGACTACGAACTAAAACTATGAGTTTACAAAGAACTTGTGATTTATATCTTTCTGTGACTTTTCACATAAATCACATACTATGCATCTCATGGACTAAGATAATGTCCCATTAGTTCATTTATAAATAGTCTCATATGATTAAACAATCTAATTATTTATGACATGCCTATAAATTGGATTTTAGGGCATAAATCCCAACATTCTGGGCTTGGAATTTGTATTGCAAATGGACAAATGCCTCGATTGGTATTGATTTGAAGCCAAACTTTGTTGTATTCTGATAGGTTCTTAGCTGAAGTGCCGAACTTGTTTGTAAGAGAGATTTTAAGTGGCATTGGGTTTTTTTGTTTTTTTGTTTTTTTGTTTTTTTTTTTTTTTTTTCTTTTGAGAAACAAATGTGCGGCTTTGGTGATAAGCAAGAAGAAGTAAGTTGATACTTTTCGGGGTCGAGTTTGATGAGTTTATGCGGACCAATGGCACAACCAAGTCCTTTGTAGCACAACAAGAATCTGAGTCTCTACAATGCTTGGCGCCATGACTATAAGAGCTTTTGCGGAGGAAGACCGATTCTTTTAAAAGAATCTTGAACTACTTGTTAGAAATGCCAGTCCTTTTTCCACAGCTTTGCAGCAAATGAGTGGTTGATCAACAGATTAGAAATAGTTAGTGCAATTGTTATTGCATCTTCAGCACTCTGCATGGTCATGGCTTCCTCCCGGATTTGTTAGCTCTGGTGAGTTTTACGTTGAAGAGTTATTTTTTCAATCTTTAACGAATTACAGTTCTTCTATAGATGCTTCAATACTTCTGGAGATGGTTTTTTAAACATGCTTGTGGAGTTATATTGAGCTGTAAAACATGCGTATTAGATTCTTCATAACAATTTCTCCTTTAATTGCATGATTTATTGGAATGGCACTTTCTTATGGAGTTGATTTGTCCAAATGCTAAATCAATACATGCACATACCGTGTGAGGCCCCCGAAGTAATGGACGGGAATTTGAAAGTGATGATAAACTCTTGGTAAGTCACTACAACCAATGCTCTTTTGAATTTGGGTCTGCATAACTGTATAACTGTCCGTATACTAGAAGTATCAATGTACACCTTTGCATTCACAAATGGGTCACTTCTTTTTGGCAAATCTGGAAATTTCCTGTCAACAATGATTGATAACTCAAGTCCTTGTTTAATGTATATATGTCACTAACAGAAATCTATATGTTGAAACTGTGGTTCTATTAATGGACTGGATAGGGTTTGTACATGCATGATTGTACCGTCGCAGCTACTTTGTTTATCCTGGCATTTGCTATGCCAATAGTCATTTGGCCTTTATGTGGGTGGATCCCATCTAACAAAATCTACCAGGGTGAGATGCATGATAACTTAGATATATGGGCTTGCCCATGTCACACAGCTGTCTAACTGGATATTCTGTCCATAACTGAGATTCCATCCTTTTCTTTAAAAACTAAAACAAGTAAATAGGAGTATCAAAAGGTAGGATTTTTGTGCTATGGGTAGTGCCCTCTAAGTGTATAGGAGTATTACAATTATCTTCTCTTCAGAATTTATATCATACTTCATCGTTATTTTTTCTGTAATATTACTTCAGTTATCAACATACAAGGCACAATAAGTGTTAACGTCCACTGTAATTTATCTAAAGCATTTGGAACATGGGGCATTATGAGTATTGTATACGATGAGTATTTTAAGTTAAGAAAGCCTCATTGGAGTTAATCGTAGGCTTTTGCACTGCTTTTAAAACTCTGTAAGTTATGCATAGTTCCACAAGTATAATTGTTTGCTTTGTGATATTATTAATTGGGTGGTGTTTGTATTTTTGATACGAATGTTTGATGGTATATTAATTCTCGCAGTCTACATAATAGTATAGCCAGAAGGTTGGAGATTTTGGCTCACCCCATTGAGTAACAAACTCAATTATCATAGTAAGAGTCTTTGTTCTTACTTTCATTATAAACTTGAGACATTTCCCCGTCTATAAGTAGTAATCTATTCTGTTGGGGCTTGCAGGTTCGAGGGTTTTTACAAGGGCACATTCGGTTAAGGGCACAAAACATGTATTGTTGGCAGAACTGGCAGTGGGAAGACCACTCTCGTAGGTGCTTAATTTCGTCTAGTGGTCCTAGCTGGAGGGAAGATATAGTAATGTATGTATTGAAACTTGTAGTACTCCACTATGCAGTTGTAGTCGTTAAACTTGAAGAATACGATCAACATGTGCTTTGTAATTGTGCTGCCATTGAATTCATAGATTGAATCTTTGTTGGGAACTTCAGTGGAGAGCATGCAAAGATGGGACTCCCATTGGTTTCTCCCAATGGGAGTCACCAGCAAAAAGTGGACGCTTGTGTATAAATTTTTCCAACATCAATTTTGCATCATACACTTATCCATGTAATGTTAACTTTTCAAGTAATTTTGAATTTTTAGGTGTAACTTTTTCTTTAATTTTGAATAATATTACAAGTTGCATCAAACTTTTTGGGTTTTATTTACTGTGTTTGGGATTGAAGAATCTTTATATCTTGATGCGTTATTTGTTTTTTTAGTTGGTTGGTGTCAATCTTTATTCATGGTTATTTTGTTTTTGGACTTTCTATCCTCTACGTATGAAATTTTTATGATGTCTTACTAGAAGACCAATTCCATGTATGACCAATTGCAAGTATTTTGTTATGGACTTTAACTCAATTTTCCAGATTTGACATAAATTTTTCTGATGTAGGACGATTTTTCATGTATGACCAATTCCAATCTTATCTTTTTCAATGCCGATCGTGTTTCCTTTGATTGGAATGGATTGCAGTGAATCCTCCCAGTGGATTTTCAAAATCATTCATCCAGCTAATTTGCAAGTTATTACTGTTTTTAATGTCATGTACATTCATTACTCGTGACTCATTGTGTATAGGCTGATCTTGTATTTTGTAAATACAGAATGATGGACTGAAGTGAACCAAACATATCTCATACGAGCAACGCTGGCCATTAGTTACGAATTACGATCAAATAGAGGGAATATAATGTTGTAGACCGAATAGGACCAAAGTGGACCGAATAAGACCAAAGTACATATAATGGACCGAATAAGACCAAAGTAGTGCTGAAACAAAAATAATAAGGTTACTTTCCCATATACACATATCTGGTAGGTAAACAGCTGAAAAACGATAACATTTCTAGTTAAACCAGACACACGAACCTAGTTACTTGCAAGTATACATATCTTAATGAATACAACAACATGAAGTTATACTTTTGCATTCATTTACCCATACGTTGTCCCATAGGTGCATCAACTTCATCATCCCCCACAACATGAGCCACCACTTCATTCAACATGTTCGCATTCAAAGTTGCAATCCTTCTTGCATGGTCACGCTCCTCAATGGCAACTTCCAACTGATACCTTAACAAGGAGTTCCTAATGTCTCCTCTGCCGTAGTTAGTTCCTTCGCTTGGAAAAGTGCTAGTTGGAGTTGAGGTTGATATGTTTGGAGTTGCCGACGATGCAGATGCACCACCATGTTCGTCCATACCATTACAATGCAAATACTCCATGTATGCGGCTTCTGCTTCCCTTCGATCTTTATATGATTTGTGATTGGCATTTGGGAATTTATGAACTTGTTTGCTCGCATCTACCCAACTGTTGTATATGCCTGGAACACGGCCATTAAACACAACATAAGTACGTCCCATCCCGGTCTACAAACACGAATGGTGGAACTCCTTGCGTATTTGAGCTGCTGGATGCACCTTCTTACTAGTGGAGTCAATCTACCATTATGTAGCGGAAATGCAAACAGAAACTCGATTTCTCAGAAATCGAGTTACAGCATTGAGGGTTGCAAGTAACTCGATTTCTGAACTACTGAGTTTCTGTGCTCGTCACGTCAATACGTCGCGTCAACAGTAACTCGATACTACTGAAGTCGAGTTTTATTAAAAATCGATATCCTAGATATCGAGTTATGATTCACCCAACCCCGCGTATCAGAATCCATGCACGTGTCTGCCTCTTTTAGTGCTGGGTTACATTCAGTGTGTGGGTTTCTGAAAAAGAAAGCCTGTAAGCCTGTAAGTTGATTACCTCTTCTACTTGTACCCTCACCAAGCGTGCCATAGCTGTGGTCCCCTTCTTCTCATCAATACTCATCTCTCCTGACAGGTATATCTTAACTTACTTACATAATTTTGTAATTACATTTGGATTGGCACTTTAGCATAAATGTGATGACTTTCTTACTATGGTTCTGACACTGTGTCTGTGTATATATATATACACCAATAGGTTGGGAGATGTATCTATATATAGACAAACTTACATACCCATATATGATCACATGTATGTGTGTGTTTAGGGTGTATATATATACACACACATAATGTCGGATATATATATATATATATATGTGTGTGTGTGTGTGTGTGTGTGTATGATTATTTATATATATATGTGTGTGTGTGTGTGTGTGTGTGTGTGTGTGTGTGTGTGTGTGTGTATGTGTATGATTATTTATATATATATGATTATTTATATATATATAGACACACACACACATGTAAGCATAGTTTATATATAATATATGGCCTTAGACCACACAGTAACCACCCATTTTTGAAACAATTTGTTAGGAATTTCAAAAAAAGGTCAATATACTGAAAATAAGTAGAACAATTTTCCCAAAAATGAATGACAAATTGTGTTATCCTGTGTGTGTCTGTGTGTGTGTGTGTGATATTGACATTGTATACATATTCTTCCTCCATGTGTATAGATCTAGTAATGGATGTATGGATAATTGGGAACATATATATAAACAAACTTTCATTGTCAAGTGAATTTCTATGATGATATATGCATTTATTCATAGGTATCAACAATGATGTAACAAGTAATAAGAGGTTTAAATTGTATGGTTCTTTCAGTTCTGAAAGGCTTAAGTGTGTGGGTTCTGAAAAAGAAAGCCTGTGAGGTGAACAGCTTCTGCTGACCATATTGCATCATACACTTATACTTTGTTGTGAAACATCTCCCCTAAAAGGCCAATGATTGTGTACAAACGAATCAAGTTTGTTAGGAATACTTAGGATATCATTATAGTGCGTTTGTAAACGTTTAATTGTCACTAACATAACCCTATATCTTCTGCATGATAACTACAATTAATTGTCCTTCTCCAGGTCTACCTTGGGTCGTCATTGCTTCTACGTTTACTATGATGGGGAGCAGTATTTCCACGACTTGCATGGGTTGTCCTATAGAGGTGAGTCAGTGAAGAAGAAGTTCATTGAGTTGAAATGCAGAACACACTTGAGAAAAATGCATCGGAAGATAATGGAATCTCTAGGGTTGGACAGGGAGTCACATAAGATATCCATCGTGTACCGTGCCCCCCAGATACTTGTGAGTACTCAGGTTGTCTACAACTCAAATACGTTGGGTTGCGATGCTGACGTGGACATGATGTGGACAGTGATTAAGCGAACCCCCCAATTCATAGCGTCTGATTTGTATGTAACTGTTGAGGCTGTTGGGTTCCAAGCTGGTGTAAGTTCTCAACATGGCAGTGGGGTGGAAGCGCCACACTCATCGCCGCTTGACATGCAGCCTTCCTTTGCCGATGTCACGCCGTTGCCTTACAGTAATCAACCATGCAGTGCAGTTAATGATGTTGACGAATCGGAAGTGTTGGGCGCCACCCATACACGATCCGTGGGAGGGTCTAGTCACACGTATGAACATACACAAGTTCATTTGGATGGGGGAATTGAAATTGATGCCAGCCAAGATGTGTACGAAGAGTTCATTGATACTGATGGAGCAGTGGACGACGAAGAGGTCAATGTACCACTTATCGAAAACAACGAGGATGATTGCCCTAATACAGTTCCTATCCCAGAATGGTTCACATCAAACACATGGGACAATATTAAGGACCCATCACCTGCATTGGGTACAGGGCATCTTACAAGTTGGCATAAAGGTGACCACCTGGCCATCGGGATGCTATTCAAGAATAAAGCCTCTGTTCAGTATGTGTTGACCCTCTACTCTGTGGAGCATAATAAGCAATATAGGGTCATAAAGTCTGACACCAATAGGCTAGTAGTGCGGTGCATACATGAGGCATGTATGTGGTCAATTCGGGCCATTTGCAGCAAGAAGCACGGGCTGTGGCAGATCAGTAAATGTCCGGCCCCCCACAGTTGCTCATCCCTCCAGGTAGCGACTGATGGGCGGATGATGGATTCAAAGTTCATCTCCATTGAACTTGAGAAGTATGTACGGGAGGACCTAACCCGAAAGGTGAGGGACTTGCGTAGTATGTTGCATGCAAGGCACGGGCATGATGTAACTATGTACAAGGTTTGGGAAGCCAAACAGAAGGCAGTTGCGCGTATTTATGGGGATTTTGACGAGTCCTATGCGGAATTGCCACGGTTTCTAGCGGCATTGTCCGATGCAGATCCGGACACTGTAACCACGTTAAAGTGTGACCCTCGTGTCCCGGGGACTTGTATATTCAACTCCGCGTTTTGGGCTTTCGGTCCGTGTATTAGAGGGTTCAGGCATTGCAGGCCAGTGATAAGCATAGATGCAACGCACCTTTATGGCAAGTACAAAGGAAAGCTGTTGATAGCAATGGCAACTGATGGTAACAACGAGGTTTATCCACTCGCGTTTGCCGTTGTCGAAAGCGAGAGCACGGAGACATGGGGATGGTTCTTGGCATGCCTGCTGACCTATGTTACAGACCGGACCAATTTATGTATAATCTCCGACAGGCATCGTGGGATACAATCATGCTTTGATGACACCACTAGGGGCTACTTGCAACCGCCCTTAACCCATCACCGGTATTGCCTCCGCCATTTAGTAAGCAATGTGAACACAAACTTCAATAGTGTGCCGTTGAAGAACTTGGTATGGAAGGCAGCAACTGCAAATCAAGTTAGGAAGTTTGAAAACACCATGGATTGCATCAAGAATGTCAACCCGGATGCGTACGACTATCTGAAGGAGGTAAATCAAGAAAAGTGGACACTTGTACATGACCATGGGCACCGATATGGGGCAATGACAACCAACCTGTCAGAGTGCTTCAATGGGGTACTTAAGGGCGCACGTAGCTTGCCGATAACTGCAATGGTGAAGTTCACATTTTACAAGGTGAACTCGTACTTTGACGAACGTCGAAACAAAACCCTAGAGCAGTTGGAAGAGGGGCAAGTGTGGTGCAAATATGCCTATGACAAGTTCGAGGCAAATCAAGAGAAGGCGAAGCTCCATATAGTTAGACGGATGAGCGTGCAACAACAGTTATATACAGTGGAGACCCAGTGTTCATTGTTGAACACTGGCGGGGGAGATCACACCCATAGGGTTTCCCTCATGGACATGACATGCATGTGTGGCAAATGGGAAGCAAACAAGATCCCCTGTTCACACTTGATAGCAGTTTGTGCCAAGCATAACCACGATGCCACTGAGTATATGGATCGTTTCTACCGCGTGGAAGAACGATATCATAGCTACGAGCCAATATTCCAACCACTTAAAGATAGGTTAGAATGGCCGGAGCCAGAGGAAAGGAGAACCGTGATGCCAAACCCGCGGTTGATCCATGAGAAAGGTCGGCCAACGTCCACGAGAATCCGCAATGAGATGGATGACGAGGATAGGGAGTTGCCAACCTCATTGTGGATTGAGAATGGACCACAGTTGAAGTGTGGGTTGTGTCGGCAAGAGGGTCATAACCGGCGTACATGTCCGACGCGAAATGTGGCATCAACAAGCCGTGGTGCTACGTAGCAGGTAACAATTACAATTCATAGCAAGGGGGTATCATAAGTTGTTCTTCTTTACATGTTTAGGTATTACATTATGAGTTATTCAAAATCATTCATGGAGTAATTTTTAGTTTGGAACCTTAGATAGTAATACCATTGTATCAAATTTAGCTACACTTTGGGCAATCTTGTGATGAGTTCGTCAAGTAGTTGCAGTTACCCTTAACTCCTACCTATTACCATTCCAAGTATTCTGTCAGATTTGGTGTTCTTCCAATCTTATTGTTTGTGGTGTACATGTTCTTGTATTCATGGGGTCTCTATTTCCCTAACTGTATATGTTTTGATTAAGATTGCTAATTGTGGCCAAGGTGTAACTGTAACATGCTATTAATTAATGTGGGTTGTATACTAATTTTTGTGTTTGTTGCTATGCAGAAACGAGGCAGCCGTGCAACAACGGGAGGTTTGTAGTTCCAATAATGTTGCCATGTCCTGTGTGCCGAAGGTGCCAGACTTTCTATGCACCATGGATGAAGTGGTTAGACTGACTGAAGAGAACAACAAAAATGTGTAACTCAAATGCGCAGACTCCATGATTGCCTAAAACCATTGTTGTCGTATGCTGTCAGAGTTTCAAGTTAAAATTGTGAATAATGTTTAAAACGTACAATTGACAAAGTTATTTTTGTACATCAACGGATTTAAATGTATAAAGTAAATAATATTACAATTATGCTCGTATGGATGATTTTCTTATTCACATAAATGGAAATGAGGGAATGACTAATTGATGGATGTGGTTGGAAGTAGATATGAGTTGTTGTATAGTATGGTCGTGAACAGGTCCACTTTCAGTACCTCATGAGCAGGCCAATGCTATATGGGAGTGTACACTGGGAATGTATGAACATAACTCGATTTTCTACTTACCGAGTTAAGTGGAGATCAAATAACTCGCTTTCTCTATCACCGAGTTATACAGAAGACCGTTCACAATAAAGAAATTGGGTTGGGCTGGGTAAACTCCGATCAAATAACTCGATTTCATTATTACCGAGTTATGTGTAGTACATTCTGTAAACTGAGATTCCTATTGGACTGCATCTGGATCAGTCCAAATACGGAGGGCTGGGTGGCTAAGCCCAGATTAAATAACTCGATTTCTTTACAACCGAGTTATACAGAAGACCATGAAGAAATTGAATTGGGTTGTGTTGTACTCCACATAACTCGATTTTCTTATACCCGAGTTAGGTGCAGTCACCCAGATCAAATAACTCGCTTTCTGAGTAACCGAGTTATGTGCAACACCGTTAGAAATTTACACTCCATAGAACTCGAATTACGAATGACCGAGTTATGTGGAAGACAGTTAATGTGATGAGTAGCGTTTGGCTGGTTTACACTCCACGTAACTCGATTTCACAATATCCGAGTTATGTGTAGTACGCTTCTGGAAACTGAGATTGCTATTGGACTGCATCTGGATCAGTCCAAATACGGAGGGCTGGGCGGCTAAGCCCAGATTAAATAACTCGATTTCTTTACAACCGAGTTATACAGAAGACCATCCTCTATTAAGAAATTGAATTGGGCTGTCAGTACTCCACATAACTCGATCTTAATATAGCCGAGTTATGTGTAGTCACCCATATTAAATAACTCGCTTTCTTGGTAATCGAGTTATGGGAAGACAGTTACAAATTTACACTACACATAACTCGAATTACGAATAACCGAGTTATGTGGAAGACAGTTTATATGATAAGTTGTGTAGGTTGGTTTGGTTTACACTGCACGTAACTCGATTTCTTTATAGCCGAGTTATGTGTGTTACCCTCGGGAAACTGAGATTCCTCTTGGACTGCATCTGGGATCAGTCCAAATACGGAGGGCTGGGTGTGGAACAATAGTTCACGTAACTCGGTTTCACTATTATCGAGTTATTAAGCAGATAACCCGATTTTTGTTATATCGAGTTACTTGCAAGCCGTACAACACTACATGGATTCCTTTAATGTTACACTGCACACAACATGGATTCCTCTGATTTTTAGTGCACATAACTCGAGTATTGAATAGTCGGGTTATGTGAAAGCCCAAGCAGATTGCTAGACTCTATTTAGTTCTCAACCTATGAAGAATCAACCGTTGAACTTCTCAGCGAAAAGCACCGGGCTTTGGAGAACCAGAACAATGGCTTCTCAATGGCGAAGAAACAATGAGGATGGTCCTGCTGATCCTACGATGAGGTCCCCACACTTTTTCAAGATTATTCTGCCTCAAGCTCTTCAAGAAGGCAAGATTGTAAGTTATACTTAAATTCATGCTCTTGTTTATCTCTGAAACTAACATGCTAATAGACGTCGTCCATTTGATCTTCGTTTTTCTTATTTTTGAAAAAATTGTACATTTGTTACACGTAGACATAAAAACTTTAAGTTTGCAATACGTATGTTACATTTGTTGTTGTGATTTACATTTTTTGTGTTTCATTCCTCTGCAATTGTCAAGTTTTGTTTGTTGAGTTTAGATAGTAAGTTTTTAATAAAATATATTTCTCTTACAGTTATTTTATTTGAGACTAAGTCTATTTGTTGTTTTTTTTTTTTTTTTTTTATGTTTTAAATTGTTTGTCAATACTTAAGTAGTTAGTCAGAAAGCATCAAATGCTTGCAAACAATTCTTAAAATATGGATTAAAACTATACTGAGGATATGTAATGGTAGAGAGTGACAATTCGTAAAATACAATATTCTCTTGGAGACACACACACATAATTTTTATATTTCGTTCTTAATTTCAGACTAAGTCTTTTATTGTTATTGTTGTTGTTAAGTTTCCAATTGTTTGTCAATGCTTGATCTAGACTAAACATGTTCAATGAAAACAAAGCAGAGGGTAATTTAATGGTAGGGGATAAAAATGTAGCTGTATAAAGGTATGTATGAATATGTAATTCGTATATGTGCCATTGGTTTGAAGCTCATGATATGATACACCTTTATGCATGTGTTTATTTAAATATTGAACTCTACAGACACCAAAATCAAAAACAGAAACTTCTAATTTCAAACAATGCTTTTAACTCATTCAAGTAATAGAACTTCATTGCACCAACATCATCCTCTACATCTCAGTTGTTAGATTTTGTGTTAGATTTCCTGTAATGGTTGCTGCACAACGAGAATATATGCGAACTCAAATGCATGTGTTTATTTACAAAGCCTGCATTAATGTTATGGAGATTCTTTTTTACAGCGGATTCCAACAAAGTTTATACTTCAATATGGAGTTGATTTGTCCGATACGGCCTTTCTTAGGATTCCAAATGGTACAAATTGGAAAGTGAAGGTGACAAAACACGATGGGGGGGTTTGGTTTCAAAATGGTTGGTGCGAATTTGCAAGCTGTCATGGTGTAACCGTGGGGCACTTGCTGGTTTTCAAATATATTGGAAATTTACACTTTGATGTACTCATATTTGATGCCACTGCAACAGAAATAGACTATACTGTAGATGACCAAGTCCAACCTTGTAGGGTGGAAGATAATGAGAGTGATGATGACTCTGTTCAAATCTTGGACGTCTTTACTAAGGGAGAGGGTTCAGGTATGAATCTCACACTGTTGTAAGGAATTGGTTGATTGTTATTAGCCTGTTTACTAATAATTTCATGTCATTTCAGGATTAGCTCATGGGGTTGGAGGAAATCGAGTAGGATGCACAAGCAATTCGTTAGTTAAACTTGAATTTGACCAATGTCCTAAGAAAGATGGCGGTGTAGCTGAAAATCTTGTGAGAGCCAATGCTTTTAAATCGGAGAATCCCCTGTTCACTATGACCATTCATCCATCATACATTGATGGCAAGGACCGTGCGGTAAGCTTTCAGCTTCACAGAAATTGTTGGGTTTTAGTCATGCCCTCTTTTTTACTTTGATTTTTTCATAGATCAATTAGAAAGCATGTACAGATACTTGTTGCAAATGATTTGCATAGTTGCGTTTTTAGGGGAAAAGATGTATATATATCTAACATCTTAGGTTCAACAATTT
Organism: Quercus glauca; assembly: GCA_023736055.1. NCBI lineage: Eukaryota > Viridiplantae > Streptophyta > Magnoliopsida > Fagales > Fagaceae > Quercus > Quercus glauca. Next base: position 4,440,412 of record CM043318.1, read on the forward strand.
TTTGAAATATCGCTTTCCAACTTTTTTGTTCAGAGTTTACCCCGGTCCATTATCAACTACCTACCAAGAGAAGGCTTTACCAAGGACTACAGCAAAGGAAGTATACTCACAGTGAAGCTGCAGGTTGTGGACCAATTATGGCCTGTGAAGTTATACATTTATGAACGAAGTGTGGGTTCATCATGTGTCGTATCTGCTGGGTGGTCTGCATTTGCGAGGGAAAATACGTTGCAAGTAGGAGATGTTTGCGTATTTGAGCTGATCATGAGGGACGATGTTGTGTTGAAGGTCCACATTTTCAGATGCATCGAATAAGTGGTTATGGTGGTTGCATTAAACGTTGGATGTGTTTATTTTGCAACTACTATGTGAAATGTTAAACAGTGGATGTGTTTATTTTGCGACTATTATGTTAAACATTAAACTTTGGATGTGTTTATAACATAGTTAAACTTTGGATGTGTTTATTTTGCAACTACTATGTTAAACGTTCAACTTTGGATGTGTTTATTTTGCAACTAATATGTTCATCCGTTTTTTTCCCTTTTTGTTTTTGGAATGGACTGTGGCCAAGGTTGATGTTTTGTTATATCGACATCCCTGGCATGCTGTACTGTTTGAAAGCAAAGCTGAGTTGCTATGTAATATCATTGATACTAGGAATGCATCTAATCAATATGGAGTTATTTATACCAATATAAACTATGACAAAAGTGTTATGTACCAGCTGTGCCATATCGGATCTGGTTCTTGCTGTTGAATTTGCTTAGGAGTCTATCTTTATATTTACCAAATTGTGATGAAATTAGTTACGATACTATCTGCCAACTTTCTAAGGTTGGGCATAAGCTATTGCAATTAAGTTTTAAACCCTAAGAATCACTTGCCGAACTGAATTTGATATCAACTAAGAGCATCCAACTCTATCGGGTTCCTTCAATTAAGCATAATTCCCTATTCAGTTTAGCTCTTGCAAAAGAAAGATTTAAATGTTGGGCCTTACAAATCACACTTCTAAAAATTCCCTCCAAAGAGCTCTCTTCGAGTAGGCGTATGCCACATGTGATTCGATAAAGTAAAAAAAAAAAAAACAATAGCCAAATATTGCATGTTGGGTTTTCTTGTTAGTTGGGTTTCTAAGTAGACTTTTGCACCAATTTGGTACATAACATGACCTATTTTGAATGATCCTCATGTCAAAAGCCCAAGTTTACCAAGTTGGAATTATAAATAGATGATTTTTACAACATCAAATTGAGAGTAAGAAAGGGGGACAACCCTACTCACCTTTGAATAAGTAGGACTGTGTTTGTATACCGATTTGGTTTACTCGCATTTTACTGAAAATTAGGAGTAAATGGTTTAAAGATGTTCTACATAAATTGCTCATATGTATAAATTTTCCAATCTAGTAACACAAATTTGTTAAAAATTGTTGAAGTGACATATTATGATTGGTGTATAACAAAAATAGAATCAAGATTCATGTTATAAATATGTTGATCTAATCACAATTTGTAATTTCAGCCAACAAGCTTGTAAAAAAGAAAAAAAAAGGAAAAAGAAAAAGTTAAGTCCCTAACATTGTTGAAGAATGTATATTTACCCTTCTTGGGGTCTGGTCCTAAAAATGTTTATTTTCATTGAGTTGAATAAGTTAACAAATTAATTGGCGCGAGACATTTTTGACAGTTAACCTCAAACTCTCCACCAAAATGGTTTAGATAAGGAACGCATCAAAGAAGTAAAGAACAGGCCTCACAGTAAATGGAAGAGAAACTATCCTCTCTCGAGTTCCTTCAATTAAGCATAATTCCCTATTCAGTTAAGCTCTTGCAAAAGGAAGATTTAAATGTTGGGCTATTTTCAATTAGTTTGATCGCCCCTATAGTGGCGTTTTTAAGTCCTTTAGTAACGTTTTAAAGTCCTATAGCGGCGTTTTCCTGCAAAAATTTTGTTAACAGTGTTCAATACCATGTCAGGGAGCCCTATAGTGGCGATTTTAAGTCCTATAGTGACGTTTTTAATACCTATAGCGGCGTTTTTCTGGAAAATTTGTATAACTCAATTTTGTAAGTGTAATACCATGTCAGGGAGCCCTATAGTGGCGTTTTTAAGCCCTATAGCAGCATTTATAAAACTCGAGTCTTTAAAACTCGAGTTTTCGCGTGTATTTTTTTCTGAGTATTACAATGGAACAGTCAACGTAACTCGATATCTTATATATCGAGATATGTGGTACACATAACTCGGTTTCAAAGAAATCGGGTTCTATGTAGACCCTCCAGTACAGTTGGATTTCTCTTGGACTGCATCTGGACCAGTCCAAAATATCTGGTCTTGATGGGGAAGCCCAGTTAACATAACTCGATATGTCACACCCCGAACCCAAAAGGGTCCAAGGCATGAAAAAGACATCTCAAAGAACCTGTAGATTTTCCTTTTTGACAATCCAATCCACATAAATCATATCAAGAACCAACATTGAGAATTATCATAATAATTTCATTGAATAAACTCTCAAAGTAAGTCAGAGCTCTAAGCAATAATTACAAGGACCATTAGCCACAAAAGAATAGAGGTCTGAATAATTAATTACATATCACGGCTTGTCCCATCAGTGGAAATAACATCACAACCACTTTAATATACAAAAGAATAAGCCAAGCCTATTCTAAGATTTATACCATCTAATATACCCATTACAAAAGTTCAGCCTCCATCAGTAGTTAGTCTAACTACTATTAGCCATCCAAAAAGCTGTCTCAAAAGACTGTTGCCTACTCTGAAAAGATTATAAAGTAATGGAATGAGACAGAGCCCAGTAAGTAGCATATTTAATGGGGGTGGGGGAAATGCAAGTTTCATCTTCAATAATAATAGTATGACAAGAATTATTTAATAATGAAACACAAAGTTTCTCAAAGTAAAATATCTTGAAACTATACATTATAATCTGTGAACATCAACAATGTAATTTCCAAAGTCATAATATCTAACATAAGATAAATTATCACAAATCTACCATACTACCACATAAACTGGTCAGGGGATCCACCCATTCACAACTGGCATGATATTGTCCTCTCTGGTATGCAGACTCTTGGCCCCATGGACAGCAGCCTCACCCATACCCTCAAGGTTTTTCTCTCCCCCCATGGACAGCAGGGAGAGCGCGTCAAATAGGACCTCTCTTGCATGTGGTCTCTTGGCCCCATGGACAGCAGCCTCACCCACACACAATCAAGGAACCTCTTCCCCCCATGGACAGCAGGGAAGAACGCGTCATCCAAAGTAAAAGGGCACTGACCTTGATTTGATTTCGTTGTCACAAAGACTACGGAAACCAAATCGGGTGATCACCGGGAAATCACACATGGCATGGTGTTAAAACAACATAAACTCACAGATTACATTATTTTGAAACACATAGTTCATATCCAAATAGTTTCAGAAAACCTTAAATAATCTAACTTCTACAAAGTTTGTAAGGTTTTCAACTTCATTCTTATCAACAAGATTTTCTATCAATCTTCCAAGTACTAAGACAAGATAAGCATCTTAAATATTCCAATACACCATAAGATCCAAGATTTTCTTATCAAGATTAAATAAAAGATGCTCATTTATCCATAACACAAATTCATGCATTTCCCCAAATGCAATACCAAATATGATGCTCTTTTCATATATAATAATATATAATAGGGTCACAACACAATGCTTTTTTGAAAACATATATCCATATATAATTTTCCAAAATGTATTTGACCCAAAAATAACATTTACAAAACATGGTTATTTTCCAAAATCCCATTAAAAGCTACTTACCTCTCAACCGCAAAATCCTAATTCTCCAAGCTCCAAGGAGATTAGCTAGAACCTAACAATATCAAGTAAACCTATCACAATAAGTACAAAACTTGAAATTGTATCTAACCACAATTTAGGAATTTGCCAAATAATCACTTAATTAGGCAAGCCTAGTATTTAACCCCATCAATAATAATATATTTCACTTCCCTAGTTTCTCAACAAATTGATTCACAAGGTATAAACTCCAATTTATAGAGTTAACCCATTTAATACAATCTCCAACATTATGACTAGCTTCCATAAAATTTACACTACATCATTAAGAGACCCATGAAAGCAAAATCAATATATCCTCAAAGATAGAAAATTTAGAACTTCCACTAACTCCAAATAACACAATGGCTATGGAAAAATTAGATTTACCAACCATCACATGTTATAACTTAAACCCCTAAATTTTTCCATCATACATAACCCTTAAGTAGTCATCAATAGTACAAAATTTATACCCACTCATCAATTAATCCCACCAATACAAAACCCATACATAAAAACACATAAATATCACTTCTATTGCTCATAAATCATATGGGTATCATCATTAATGCTTAGATAAAAAAATAACCTCAAGCAAAATGCAAAACCCACAAAAAGATGAGAAATTTTTACCTCAAAAAAAGGGATGTGGAGATGTTTATGGGTTCACAAAAATTATTCCGGTGATCTTGCCGGAAAATGATGGTGGAAATGGTAGTAGTGGTGGTGTGGAAGTGCCGGTGGAGAGGATGAGTGTAGAGAGAAGTGTATAAAAGAAAACAAAAGAAAAAATGAAAAGGAAGAGAAGCAGAGAGTGAGCCGGCCAAAGAAGAAATAAAATGGAGTGAAATGTGTGTGGTGGGTAGTGGGGTTAGGTGGGGCACGTGGGAGCTTAAGCAATCTGATCCACACTTTTTTTTTTTTTTTAAAGCTGTCTGACTGGGACGTCACACGATATATTAATAGTCGAGTTACATATAACGGGATTCCTGAAATGTGCACTTCATCTAATCACAATTTGTAATTTCAGCCAACAAGCTTGTAAAAAAGAAAAAAAAAGGAAAAAGAAAAAGTTAAGTCCCTAACATTGTTGAAGAATGTATATTTACCCTTCTTGGGGTCTGGTCCTAAAAATGTTTATTTTCATTGAGTTGAATAAGTTAACAAATTAATTAGCGCGAGACATTTTTGACAGTTAACCTCAAACTCTCCACCAAAATGGTTTAGATAAGGAACGCATCAAAGAAGTAAAGAACAAGCCTCACAGTAAATGGAAGAGAAACTATCCTCTCTCGAGTTCCTTCAATTAAGCATAATTCCCTATTCAGTTAAGCTCTTGCAAAAGGCCTATAGTGGCGTTTTTAAGCCCTATAGCAGCATTTATAAAACTAGAGTCTTTAAAACTCGAGTTTTCGCGTGTATTTTTTTCTGAGTATTACAATGGAACAGTCAACGTAACTCGATATCTTATATATCGAGATATGTGGTACACATAACTCGGTTTCAAAGAAATCGGGTTCTGTGTAGACCCTCCAGTACAGTTGGATTCCTCTTGGACTGCATCTGGACCAGTCCAAAATATCTGGTCTTAATGGGGAAGCCCAGTTAACATAACTCGATATATTAATAGTCGAGTTACATATAACGGGATTCCTGAAATGTGCACTTCATGTACCTCGAGTATCCAGCAATCGAGTTATATTTTAGTACCTCGATTTTTCTATCATCGAGTAATTCTCGGGATTTATCCCCACCAGTATAAACCCCATTGTTCTGCAAAACCTGCAGCTGTGCGAAATTACATCTTCGACTGCTGTCGCTGCATCCGGCCGGAATCGACAATTTCCTACGGAAGTTCTTCGAATATTTTACATTGTAAAAGTCTTTTAACATTTTGTTGTCTTTAAAATGACACATTCGTGGTGCGTTATTGTCAAAATTTTTATTCATGCTTCAAAGTTCATTGTCTATGTAGATTGTGATGAAGATGGGTGTTTGGGTAGTCAAATGCATTTTTCTTAGTAGCTTGTCTTCGACTAGTATCCTTCTACAAAATGAAATTGCCAGTGGCGCCATTGCTAGTCCTTATGCTGTTTGTATGCCTGAACTGTACATTGTGCAATTTAAAGTTTTTTGTTCAAGTTGGTGAAACTTACTACATGTAGCTAGGAATTTTGAAAACGTGTCAGGTCCTACATCCACTTGTATGTTTCCTGTATTATAATGTCGAACATGCTGTTAGAATGCTTGCGATCGGTGCATGTTGGCTCTTTTGAGTTCAACTAAAGTTCATATACTCTAGATCTCTATCTTCAAATTACAGGGCCACTCGGACCAAAATGCATTACATTTATTTAACCAACTAAACAACCCATGAATAAGAATATTGTTTTTTCATTGTGTTGTTGTAAACTGCTCTAGACAGTATATTGTATGGATGATTTTATACACATGGTAGTGCGTTAAAATTGGCAATTTTTTTTTCTCTGCTTCAAACTTCATTGTTTATCTCATCGTAATGCGGTATTTGGTTATGTTTGTGTGTGAGCTAATCGTGTTTCCACTACTGACCATCAGTTAGTTATGGCTCCGAAGAGGGCTAAGAGGGGAAAATGCAAAGCTGCATCTGAACCTGAAGTGGTGTTTGATCAATCAAGGTTCCTCACGCCCGATAATGAGCAAACCTTTGAAACCTTGAATAAGCGTAGGCGTATTTGGGGAGAAAGGCAAATCAATCTACATGAACTGCATCCTTCCATCCGTGAGAATCTACAGTCTAGGCATTGGCTGTCCCTGTGTACAAACATACAACCCCTTCCAGCTGACTTGATTAGAGAATTCTATTCGAATCTATCGGTGCATGAGGATCTCGTGGGTCACAAGGTGTCATCGTCCATTCGTGGTGTACCGTTTACAATAACTAGGGAGCGCGTATCTAAAGCTCTTGATGTACCTATAATTTGTAGACCTACTTATCCATACACTATGTCTCCTCATGTTGATGATGTTATGGATGTCCTTTGTGGACGATCAGTCACTCGGGGTTCTGACCGAAGTATTAGCTCAAGTGAGTTGACTGAGCTTAATTATATCTTCTTTAGGATAGCTTGTCACAACATTTTTCCTATCTCTCATATCCATACAATCCCTATACATAGGTGTTTCTTTCTTTACGCCCTCGTCACCAATAGTTCCATTTGTTTTCCTTCCCTTTTCATCGAAACCATTGTGGAGGTGCGTAGGAGCAAGTATAAGAGGCATGGTTTGTTTTTTCCAGTTCTCATCCATAGGGTCCTCAAATATTTAGGATTAAAGAATTTTCCTTCCCAAGAGTTGGTTCACATCCAAGCCCCCATAGGAGCGAAATTTCTGAAACAGCGAAGTGCCCAAAAGAAGGTTGTCGACCCCAGTGTTGGTCCATCCAAGACACCACGAGTACGGTCTACTACTGGAGATGTTCCAGATGAGGACATGCATGGGGATCCCGCAGTTGCTGTTGCCGAGGATGGTGATGATGAGATAGATGTTGACACTGCTGATGCAGCGCATACATGCCCTCTTCCTCCCTCTCTTCATGCTATGATGGAGACCATTATGACAACTCAGGCAACCCATGGGCAAATTCTACATGGTCTTCTTGCCGAGGTTGCAGCTCTCCGAGCGGACGTAGCTGACTATAGACGTCCGGTTCCACCGTCTCCACCGTCTGACTCTTCATGATTGCCATTGCCCATTGTACCGAAGGCGGGGACGAATTTGTTGTAGTTGTTGTAGCAAATTCATTTGATTGTATGACAGTTATATGAACTAGTTTTAAGGCAGTTGTATATTTTGTTATTTGAGTGGCAATTTGACAAACATGGTATCCGTGGAAAGTAGTTTGATATATTAATATGATGGCTAGTTTCATGCCCATCGTTACTATTATTAGTATTATTGCAATGGTTCTATACAACATGAAGTAGATCCAAGTCAGTGTGTAAAAAATATTTATTTCATAATTCTGTACGGCACTCACATGTTATTAGATTATAGTAATTATTAATACAAATTGAAGGTTTGTGAAAGCACAATTGGTTTGCAGGGTTTGTTGTTGACGATGAACCACCTAGGAGATTTTCCTCCGAGTGGAGGGGCTTAAGCTATATATGCACTTAGGGCAACTGTTTGTATTGGAGGTTTTGCTTTTCAGCCATGTATTTTTCACTAATTGGATATTTTTGTCGCTCTTAAATTAACAATTATATTATTCTGAATTTGGTCCCCACCTGGACTGTACGTCATGCATCATATTTTCATTAAAATTTTAATTAAATAGTAGACCGTGAAATGAGGTTATAAATGTTGATATAATGTTAACTTTCTACCCCGCTAACTTCGTAGATTGATTAAGCTATGAGTCGCAACGCCTTAACATCAAAGCGTACAATGCGAAACAAGTTTGGTTCTACTTCAACAAATGCATCATCACAAGTTCCAACAGATCAACAACTACATACATACACAGACCACTATGGAGGGATATGGGTTGGGAAGAAGAGAGATTTCGTTAATATGCCAATATACACGTACGAGAGTCTTGGAAGTGTCGGGCACATCATGGCCAGGAAACCTACAAAACTAAGTACAGATACCACTGCAATAGAGTTCACTATTGCAGAACAAGCGGAACCACCATGGTCAACCCTATACGAGAAGAGGTGTGAGTTAGAGGTGTATTGTCGATGGCACGGGTTACGAGTTCCTATGGCACGCTCAGCCGAGTTACCTAGAGATGAACCTGCCAACATACTTGCTCGTCTTGAACAAGAGAACAATCAAATGCAAAGACGACTAGACCGTTTTCATGCAATCCAACAAGCTAGGAAACATCTAAAGGGGAAGACGCAACAGCGAGCCATTAAGTCTATTAATGAAATTACTACATTAGATGATGAAACAGATATTTCAGACTTCTCAGATTCAAGCAATGATGATTTTCAAAAATTTCTACCTACGAACATTAGACGTTGTTGTTAATGTCTACGCATTATGTGCAATACATAATGTTGTTGTTAATGTCTGACAAATGATGATTATGTACGTTCAACTTTTGCAACTCTAAAAATTAACTGTTCATTAGTTTTGGCTAAGTTTATGTGAAAATTTAATAGATTCAATACATACAGACTCATTCAAAGCACATAGACCAACCGCACATATGATTCAATAATACGAATAATTCATTTATATGAGTTGTTTGAGTCGCGGTATCATATACACGTATCCGTGTATCTTAGTTCTTATAGTGTCCTACTTTATATATATACATTACAGAAAGACTCGTCCAAACCAAACTAACCACTCAGTTACTGAAAATCCATATGGCTCATACAACACACTGTTTCATAGTATTTGGTTTGCTTAGAAATAGGGTAAAGGCCTAAAAGCCTGATTAGCCTCTAAAATGTTTCATTCAAGTTATTGGTTTGTTGTAGCGTTGCTCCAAAGCTCCCTGAAATGTTTGTAAGGGAATATGGGGATAAAACCCTCCAGTGTTGCTACACTCGGTGCACGTAATAGCAACTGAGATTGGAGAAGGCTAACACAGCTCTACACTATTCAGCTAAGTCATTTTCGCAGTTCAACAACTCGGCACTGTTAATCCTTGTTCAGTCATATCATCCATGCTCACGTGAATAAACAGATATGCAACATTTTGCAATGCACTATTTTCAACGATGCAGAGGATCCCTCAACAGTGTAAGCAAAAATTTGGGGGTGAGCTGTCCACAGTTGCTACACTGATGTTCGTAGTGCTGCATGTGGTGCTCAACAGCTTCGCATTGTTGAACCCTGTCCAGTCATATCACCTACACACATGCCAATGCACAGATATGCCTTCTTTTGCAATGCACCGTTTTCAAGGATGCAGAGCATGGCTGAAAAGTTTATGATACAATTAACACAGCTCAGCGCTGTCTCGTCAAGTCATGTCAGATGACGCACAGGAATGCTAAATAGTCTTCATCAAGACATGCCAAACCGGTCAGAGAACAGTCTTAAAACCACATCCATCAGATATAAACCATACTAGTGATCAATGTCCCTAATTAAATATAAGCATAAACATCACTAGTTTAAAATTTAAACATGTTATCCTAGTCCAAACTCTGGTGGTCAACCACGTGATATATTGAGACACTAAGCACAACATGCATCCTCTCGATCGCCTTGAAGACACAGACATCTCCTGCGTCTAAATTATTGTGCTTTCGAAAATGCAACCCATCCCTTCCAAATCTCATTGCTAAATATGTTTTGATAGAGGGTAATAGTAGAAGACATTGAAGTGTGACATCATGATCACATTATGTATAAAGGCTCACCATATTATGCGGCCACGAGATACCCATGATGAGTTTGTATCATCTTCATCTAAGTTTATTATTTCTACCTGATGATCTTCCGATTTACAATTCTGAGTAGGTGGATATTGAATCTCAGTGGCAGTCTTATCAAATATAAGAACATGGAAGTTGGAATTTCCTTCATATCTGGAGACTAAAATATATAACCATATCAAATAGAATGGTATTCAACAAAATCCTACCAACCATTACAAAACCAAATGTTGTTATCAGCTTTCTTTAATCCCACTTGCCAAAAGTGTGGATAGGGAGCAATGAGTGTAGCTACAGTGGAAAGCTCAGCACTGTTGAACCCTGTCCAAAAGTACCCATCCACACTCACGTGAATACACAGAGCATCACTGAAAAGTTCATGCTCAAGTGCGTCGCACTGTTTAACCCTATCCAATCATATCACCTACACGCACGTCAATACACCTTTTGCAATGCACGCTTAACAGCTTTTGCAATGCACCGTTTTCAAGGATGCAGCATCCCTGAAAAGTTTATGATACATTTATCACAGCTCAGCAATATCTCGTCAAGTCATGTTAGATGAAGCACATCAATGTTGAGTAGTATTAACGTGAATAAATACGCAACCTCTTTTGCAGTACACATCACCAGCTCACTGCTGTAGCACAAGCTATAGCCATATCAAACAGCTACCTCAGCGAATCACATGCACCAACAGACGCCACTGTACAACCAAGTCATGTTTGTAGTTTTGCATGTACTCATCAACACCTTGCCACTGAACAATACACTGTCGAGTCAAATCATCTTCATTCACGTGAACACTTACTCATACATATAGTCACATCCACGTGAATACTTGCCCTTGCAAAACCCCTATATAAAGTCTCATTTACATCTACCCTTGCAAAACATCTACACATACCGATCTAAAGTCACATTTTCCAATGTCGATGCGCAATTGGATGCTACCTCATTTTCCAGATAACTATAGAAGGGAAAGAGATTCCGACGAAAGGGAATACTATGCAGGATTGCGGCGAGAGTGGGACTTTCGTATGAATGAGTCTAACGCTCTACACAATGATCTCCTGCGACTCGGAGCACCTCTTGTTGACCGTAGCTCACTCGCATTGCCACGACGAAACATGCACCAATATGAGCGTGCAGTTACTAAAATAAAAAAAGAAAACAATCTTATGATACTTCGTAGGTCCAGGTATCATATGCTACAACTAGCGGAGGAGCTGGCCGCCGCAACGAACAGGCAACTCACTCCGACAGACCGTAACAATGTCCTCAACTATGAGGACTACTTGTCAGAATGAATGTCTATGTGGTGTGTGTGTTATGTCTAGTGTTAAGTTAATAATGTTAGTGTAAGTTATTTTAAGTTTTCTGTGTTATGTCGTACGTGCTTATTGAAAATCATCATGTGTGGGAATATTTAACTTTTATGCGTTATGTGAAAATACTCTAGATTACGAATAACGTGCATGCTCCTCACAATCAATAATAAGGTTTACATAGTACAAATGCAACAATGGTGACACACATACATAGTTAAGCAAAATAGTTCTCCAACAAAATCTAATAACACCACGACACGATTACTCTTCATCTGACATCTCCACGTCTGACTGATAAATGGGATCGGCAAGAAGTGATTGCATGAACTGTGCATGCTCGTACCACCCTTCCTCCACTGATTCTCGAATCTCAACTTGGGTTCGATATCGATTAAGACGTATCTTCATTCGATTATTTTCTTCCCTTATGCAGTTCAATGCTTGACGAAGTTCATCGATCGTGTCTCTAGGCATCTGCGATGCGAGTTGCCGAGGCACTGGCAACTTAAAACCAACCAGCTCATCATAAAACATTTGCTGTTCACGAAATAACCAAGCCCACTCCTGTCTCATGGTATTGTGAACATAAGCACTATTTCGCAAATTCGGATTGATTGGATAGCTGAACTCATCTTCTAATACCCAACAACGACCCATAGCAGTGAACACATCATGAGGCCTATAGATTTCTGGGTTGCCAGAACCAGACATTGACACTTAATACAATAACACCAAATGATCAAGTTAGTTAACTGTGCGCATCAACTGTTGGTAAATAATGTACTGCTGCATAAAATGATACACGACAAAGACATTCATAAATTTGTGTACTATTACATGCTAAAAATTAAATACTAACACTAACACTAACACTAACACCAACACTAACATTTGACCATGTGCAAACAAATTGTTGTTAATGTCTACCCATTGTGTTCAATACATAATGTTGTTATAAATGTTTGACCAATATGATTATGTGCAATACAAAATGTTGCTATAGTAAAGATTTCATTCTCTTGTGGCCAACGTTTACTGCAACAAACAACCAAATGGGAGAAGGTGTTGATCTGAGTTTTCTACGACAAACAACCAAAGATTTCAGTACAATATCAAATAAAAATATCATTGCCCTAAAATTCTGCTGTGAGTTTTCTACCTGAGATGATACAAACTTCAGTTGAGTCCGAAAGCTATTGATCTGAGCAGAGTGGAGGTTCAGCAGAAATCCAGATTCCAGACACACTAAATGGGAGAAGGTGGAGAAATTATACGCGAGTAACTATTATACTTTATAACTCGATCTTACAATAATCGAGTTATGTTAAAACCATATATCCGTGCGCCTGACACAAAAAAGTCTGAAAACAGGTTTAATAAGAGCGTATCTCGATATGTCAACAATCGGATATATTACTCGATTATTTATTACTCGAGTTAGTAAGTGATTTGAAAAACAAAATGCCGCGCTGGGTGTACGCTCGCACGGCCAGCGTGGCACAAACCTGAAGCTAACTCGATGATACTACTATCGAGTTCTTTATTATAACTCGACTTTTTGTATTATCGAGTTATAAAACAAGGGCAGTTCCCTATTTAGTTTCGGAAGGAGGGCAAACGCATGATTATTTTGAATGAAAAGGGCATTTGCCCATTTTGTCCCAGGGAGCACAAAGCGAGTCAAAGGAACTACCATTGTGTGGAGCGAAAAAAAAAAATATATATATATATATATATATACAGAGATATAGTAGCCACTATACAGATGGATTCCTCCTGTTCTTTTGAAGTTCACGCATCCAGTAATATTAATCAGGCTGCGCAAACGGATATAACTTACATGGATCGCATTTTCTATGAAGCTGCGGTAGAAGGCATGATCGAGACCTTCAAAGATATCAAGGAGCCTCTTCAGCGCATACTAACCCCAAATAGAAACACAGTCCTCCATGTTCCCCTCATAACAACAGAAAGTGAATTGTCAAAATTATCCTTCAAAGAATTTGTGAAGGAATGTATGGGCCTGGTTTATTTTGCAGAAGAATCAAAATCATTGCCAACCAATTTTGTGGGAGAAATTCTTGACATGTGTCCGCCACTATTATGGCAATCTAATGCCAAATATGAGACTCTATTGCACATTGCGGCAAGGTATGGTCATGCTACCATAGTGAAAGTCCTAATTGAACGAGCAAAATCTCCGCATCAAGAGCTTGAAAGTGGGAGTAATGCAGTCAAGGAAATGATTAGAATGACTAATGTAGTAAAAGACACAGCATTGCACGAGGCGGTACGTTATAATCACCGTGAGGTGGTGAAATTGTTACTTGCTGAGGACCCAGATTTTTCATATTCTGCTAATGATGCTGGTGAGACTCCACTTTACATGGCCGCTGAGAGAAAGTTTCCAAATTTGGTGTTCGAAATTTTATGCACTTGTTCTTCACCAGCTTATGGTGGCCCACTTGGTAGGACAGTTTTGCATGCCACAGTAATCTGGGACGATGAAGGTACTATCTATTTATTTTTTGGCCCAAAATCAATATTGTCCCTTAACTTTTACTTCAATTCTCAAATTAGTATTTTAAGTTTAATTTTTGGTTCATTTAGTTCCTCATTTTGTAAGTCAATCAGGCTCGTCAGTCCAAATCTTATTTTTTTAGAAGGAATATACCTAGAACTTCCGTTAAAAAAAGTTAGCCGTTAGTCAGCTATAAGTATATTATAAAGATGTGGTGGCACGTCTATCCACACTAAATATCCACTAACATGTCTGCTATATCTAACTAAGTTATAAGCTATAACATTACTTAATTTACAAGTATGTGAAAAAGAAATATAATTAAAGGCAACTATGGCAGGCTTGATAACAGTAATCAAATGATCAAAGGTAGCAAAAGACTCCTTTGTTGGGTTAAGATAGCTTAACCCCAGTTAATTAATTCAATTACCTAAATTGATTAATTAAGTTAAATTGCATACAAATCGTTGAGGCACAAATAAATCACCAAATAAACAAAATATAGCAGAAATTAAATTGACACAGTGATTTGTTGACAAATAAGAAAAACTCTCGCAAGGCAAAAACCCCCCATCAAGTGATTTTAAAGTCACTACTCCCAAGAATTCACTAATCAACAATCAAGCAGTTACAAGTGTAAGGAATCTTACCACTACCCTGGCCTATCCCGAAATACCAACCTACAATTGATCCTTTGCTCCAATACTTAATTGGAATTGATCTTGCAGTAGCCTTCTTTCCTTTGTTGCACAAATCTTCAATCTGTGACTAATTCCTTTGCATGGATCTCAGTACGTGACTAACTCCAACAACTTGAATAGTTGTTGTTGGCTATAAAGTTTTTCACCTTATCAACAATGAATATCAAAAAGCACTTGGTTACAAAACCCTATGGCGTACAAACGCAGTATCTTCTCATAGAGAAAAATAAACTCTTGGTCTTTGTATCCGTGTGTGATGGCTCTTAAAAAAAGCCTTATATATGTTTAGGGTTGTAAGAAAAGAAACCCTAAACAAATACATCAACATGTGACAAAATTCAAATCTGGAAATTCTGAATTTGTAAAGCTCGATAGATCAAGCTTGTGTCAAGCTGCCATTAAATCTTAATAGCAGTTTTTGTCGAGCTATTTGTCGAGCTTCAGTAAAATAGCTTTTCTTCACTTGTTTCTTGGATCAATCTTCATGTCTTTAATACAACCACTTGATGTGTATCAAACCCAATTTACAAGTAAAGTGCATTTTGTCAAAGGATTAGCCAATTACATAGAAAATATGACCTTAACAATCTGCCTCCTTTGGCAATTTGTGACAAAACCACTAGCATAATTATGAGAGAAGTATAACCAACAATCTCCATAACTATTACACATAGACATAAGCCTAACTAATACAATGAACTCTTGAAAAACTTTTTAAGAAAAGAGATCATGGCATGAAGGACTTGCAACCTATCTTATCTGAAACACTTAAATGAGATTTATCAAGGCATCAAGTGTGAAACATAGATCAGTTGTATAAAAGAAGAAACATGTGTATAAAGAGAGAAAAGAAACAACACATGTAAGATAAAGGTGAAGAAACAGACATCATCATATATATATATATATATATATATATATATATATATATAGCAAATGAGTACAATGTATGCAAAATGATCACAAAACCTCACTACATCTCTCAAAGCAGTTTTCCCCTAACTAATCCATCTCTATGCTAGCTCTCCCCCTAACAACATGACTACTCTCTCATAACCAAAACTACTCTCCCTTTTTTATCACGAGTGACAAAGGGTGAATCACTGAGAAGTAGTCATCTCATCATCACTAGAAGAGCTAGAAGCATCATCACTATCATCTCCACCATCAGAAGAATCCTCAGTAGGCTTGGGTGAATGAGAAGTAGTAAATCCGCCAAGACGAGACTAATGGTAAGCGATGTGGCTAATCTTGGTGTTCATCTGACACATCTCATCAGAAAGATGGTTAAGAAGACTACCAAAATCAGCACACATTTGCTAAAGTTGATCCAAGATAGCAAGCGAAACCTCCACTCAAGAAGATGCGGATGGAGCAGATGAAGAAGAGGGTTGAGTAGCATAGGCAGCATCCTTAGTAGCACGGAAGGCAGCCTCCTCCTGTTAAGCGGGGGTAGACTCATCGCAAGGCCGCTTGGCCTTAAAGGCCAATTGTGCATCACTCCTTCATAAAGATCCCTAAGTAAGTATAATGGATAGTGACGTGTAGGTGTGTAAGAATGCGTGTGATAGCAGAAGGAAAAATTAGCTTATCACGTGTAGCCGTATCTTGATAGATATCTATCATAGATACTATCATATATGACGGAAAGTCTATAGAAAGACCTTCCAAGAGAGAGAAAAGAAAATGAGCATGAAGCTCAATGATAGTATATAATGTGACCGTGGAGTGAGAACAAAGGTCATCACCATAATAAAGATTCGAGGACCCTTAGCAAAGTCAGTGGTGGTGAAGTTTTGAAGTCCACCCCACACTTTGGCCGTTTCACAAAAACATGTGGCCAACTCGTCTCAAGAGAGAGAAAGAACAGAAACAATGATGACTAGGATAGTTCGGATGACCTAGCGCTCCGAATGAATCGCCCTGTTACAAAAGCAAAATCCTTTTAGGAGTCTGAATCACAGAACCTATCCCTAGTGGAAATAGAAGGAAAAGAAGAAGAAGAAGAAGAAGAACCACGTCGAGTGATCGGGTTCTTGGAAGGGACTGACTTTTTGGGTGCCATAGTCAGAAAATTAAAGGAGAAGAAAAAGAAAAAGAATAACACAGTAAGGAAGATGCACAGGAAAGAAGGAAAAAGAAGTGCAATGCATGATAGTGCATGAACATGTTATGTGCAAACCAAAAAAAAATTGCATCATGGGCAAAAACCAAATCCAACTACAACACTCACAAGTCATAATCAGTCACACAAAGCTAGAATGCAATGCATGAGCTTGTGATAACATATCAACAAAACCCAACCCAAAATTTTTTACAAAACTCCAAAAACCCAAAAAAAAAAAAAAAAAAGAAACCCTAAACCTAAAACTTAGGACACAAAATGCATGAAATGCATGAATAAGGAGAAAGAAAGAAGATTTAGAGCGCATACCAAAGGATTGAAGCTTGGAATAGGCTGAAATCTTGATGGGAAGAAGGATTTTAGTGAAAAAGAAGGTGTTTGGATCGAGAGAGAAAAGAAAGAGATTGAGATATTTAAGAATGAAATGAATCGGGTCAACCCCAAGTATATATAGAACAAGCATCTAGATAGATCAAGGACGTATCAAGAACAAAATCTCAATAGATCGAGAGGTATTGAGGATGAGTTGATGGCCAAACAGCTTCAATGGATCGAGGGTGTGTCGAGCTTCTATCGGCCAGATAAAGAGATCAGAAAAAAAAAAAAAAAAAAAAAAAAAAGGCTTAATGGATTGGGCTATCTATCGAAAGGTATTGAGAAAAACCTAGAAAACCTCAATAGAAGAGGCTTGTGTCGAAAGGTATCGAGCTTCTATCAAGCTGCTGTCGAGCTTCTATCGAGCATACAGGAACTAGGTTTTTCAAGGAGGAAAAACACATGAGATAAAAGTAAGCAAGATAGACACTAAAACAAGCAACAAAGAAGCATATTAAGCACTCAAACACATCAACAACTCTAGATGCAGAGCATTCTTAGATCAAAACACATATTAAACAAGTCTAACCAATTTTATTTTCAAAAACAAGTTAAGACGGTTTAGTAAGCTTATACTACCACATTTATTCCTTGTGATAGCCAAATTACATTGCACCTATACAATAATATCAAGAATAGCAAAGAGTATGCTTGTTATGTGTGAAACTTTTGCAAGAAGGCATAAGTGCAACATTATATGAAGAGTAATGATATAAGAGAATCAAATACATCCATACAATCATAACTGTTTGATGGGGACCATCACCTTTGAGGTATATCACATAAGTACTAGTATACAAAAAAACACACACTATTTTTATATTTTCAGATTTTTCCCTTTTTTTTTAAATTAAATCCAGGAAAAAAAACAACAAACAAAGATATTAAAAAGCAATAAAAACTAGATTGACTCAAAAACAAACAAACAAGTAAGAAAAACAGAAAGTGACAGGATCACTTGGAATCTTTTTCCTTCCAGACAGGAGATTTGGATGGAGGAGCTTTCTTTTGCATAAACCTCTGTCAGATGGATAAGAAGGAGGGGTTGAAACCATTGAAGTTTGAGAGTAACATGATAGCCTTAAGAAGTTCTCCAAGATGAGCTAAAGAGAGTTAAAGTTGATTTTGGCTTCCAAAAGATGACACATTATTGCTTTGTTGAGTGGCTAGCCACCTTTAGCAATTTGGACGAGTATGTCCCGATGCTCCACAGTAATGGTAGAAACGTGGCTTCTTCGATTGAGACTTTTTGCTAGTAGAATGATGATTATTTTGCTTAGTCTCTTTCTTGACAACCTTAGGGGGTGCTCCTAAAATGGATTTTCCCTTATCAAGTTTAGCCTCACTCACATTTTCAGTTTTAGATTTAGTTCTCTCATAGTTCATTATTAGCAGGAGAGACAAAAATGACTTTATTTAAAGCATTAGAAGAAGTACTGCAAGAAGAGAGAGAATGATCATACCCGATACCAGTTTTGTCAAATGCAGCATTCTAGAGGTTGAGCATTTCATCCAGTTTTGCACTTGAAGTCCTTTCCAATTGAGCTCTTACTTGAAACAATTCTACATCCAATTTCTTGGTCTTTTCAGTTAGGAAGTTGTTTTCAAACCGTAGTGCTCCAATGGTTTGATTGGCTTCATCAACTTTGGTGGAGAGTTCCTCTCATTCCAACTCCACTTCACTTAGCTTCCTCATAGCTAACCTATAAACTTTTTCATGCTTCTTAGAAACCTTGTACAAATTTAAGTAAGCAGTATGGATGTCATCTTGTTTGTCCATTTTCTCAAACTTGAACTCCATCAACTCTTCTTCCTCATCAACTGGTTCTTCTACTTCCTTTGGAGAATCAATGGTCGCTATGAAGGTGCACACTATTCCCTCTTGATCACTATCATCAGAATCTACCTCTGGTTTTGTATCACTCAAGGTGGTAGCTAAGGATTTGCTCTTGCCAATGGATTTGAGATATGTAGGACATTCTTGCTTCATATGTCTATACCCTTGACATCCATGGCACTTTGGCCCAGCAGGAACACTACTGTTTTGTCCAGCATCTTTAAATTCTCTCTTAACTTTGTCTTGGGACTTGAATTGAGAGAATCCGAATTGTTTGCGATCCTTGTCATTTGCCTTGACATTTGCATTTTTGATGAACTTTTTGAATTGTCTGGTAATGTATGATTTGAACTTAGTGTCCTCATCTTCTAACCATTCATCTTTTTCATCATTTTTGACCTTCTGAGCCATGTTCTTGCTTTTGCTCCCTTTGCCAACCCTTACTAAGCCTAGTTCACAGGTTAGCAAATTCCCAATCAGTTCTGTCAAAGGAATAGTATCAATGTCCTTGATTCTTCTATGACAATGATCTTAGCATGAGATGAAATCTCATTGGAAGAGATCTTATGATCTTTCTTACAATCTTAGGCTCTGGAATATGTTCTCCTAGATTAAATGCTGAATTCACTATGTCCTTGAGCTTGGCATAGAATTCATCAAATGACTCATCATCATCCATCCTTATTTCCTCAAAGCTAGTAGTGAGACTTTGGAGTTTAGAGCTTTTAACAGCTTTCATGCCTTTGTAGGCATTCTAAAGAATAGTCCATGCTTCCTTTGCACTTTTAGTGGAGAAGATCTTCTTGAATTCCTCATTAGTCATAGTGCTAAACAAGGAATTCAATACTCTACTGTTAAAATTTACAGTTTTGATCTTAGTATCATCCCACGATGTTGGTGGGTCTGTGGTTTGGTCCAACCAACTTCAACTGCTAGCTAGACTTTCTCATCTAAAGACTGCAAAAAGACTCTCATACGTACTTTCTAATATGCATAGTGAGTACCATCAAATAAGGGATTGCCCACGATCCATAACAGTAAGGGTCAATAGATCATACAACAAAGATTAAAACCTAATCAAAGTATGCTTGCTTTGATACCACTTGTTGGGTTAAGATAGTTTGATCACATTAATTAATTCAATTATCCAAGTTAATTAATTAGGTTAAATTGTATGCAAATCGTGGAGGTACTAACAAATCACCAAATAAACTAAATGCAACAGAAATTAAATTGACACAGTGATTTGTTGGCAAATGGAAAAACCTCTTACAAGGCAAAAACTCCATCGGGTAATTTTAAGATCACCACGCTCAAGAATCCACTAATAAAAAATCAAGTGGTTACAAGTATAAAGAATCTTACCACTACCCTGGTCTATCCCAAAATACCTGCTTAGAGCATTCACATCAGCTCTTCTAAATTTTCTGTCTATTTTACACGAAAAAACCTCATCTTTCTATTTTACACTATCACTTTTACAAAACACCCACATCAGTTTATCTATTATACAAGATATTTCAATAAAATATTCATTCTGCACAATTTTTTTATTATTTCCCTCAACTGATTCTACCTATATACGCGCCCTCTCTCTCTCTCTTCTGAACAGATCACCTCTCTCTCTCTCTCTTTTCTTCCTTCTCTCATTCCTTCTCTCTTTTCTTCCTTCTCTCATCGACCGATCCAGATCGTCTCATTCCTTCTCTCTTTTCTTCCTTCTCTCACCGGCCGATCCAGATTGTTCCACGCTCCACGCTTCACCGGCCTACCCATAAGCTCCGACGACTCAGAACCTTTCTTCACCGACCGATCCACGCTCCACAAGCACCGATCCACGCTCCACGCTTCATCGGCCTACCCACGAGCTCCGACGACCCAAATCCTTTCTTCACCGGCCGATCCATGCTCCACAAGCACCGATCTTCGCTCCACGCTTCACCGGCCGACCCACGAGCTCCGACGACCCAAATCGTTCCGATAAGCACCGATCTCTCTGTCCATTTGGGTTTGTTTATGTGTGGGTGTGTTTGTGTGTGGGTTTGTTTGGGTTAATTTTCAATTGATTTGGCATGCTGGATGTTGTAATGGTTGGGGAAGAGAGGTAGGAGACGAGAGTCAGTTAGAAAGGAGAGAGAAAAAACTATTAAAAAATTAAATACACGAGCTACAGTGCCCGTGTAAATTTACACGGGTACTGTAGCTCATTGATAATTTTTCACAAGTTTACATGATTTTAAAAGGACTGATATGGAGTATTTTTTGGTTTAAAATGTGTAAAAGTGGTCAAAATGTGTATTTTACATATTTATAAAAGAGCTGATGTGAATGTTCTTACAGTTGAACTTTTGCTCCAATATCCAATTGAACTTGATCTTGTAGTAGTCTTTTTTCCTTTGTTGCACAAATCTCCAATTTATCACTAACTCTTTTGCACGGATCTCAGTACTTGACTAACTCCAGCAACTTGAATGCTTGTTATTAGCTACAAATTTTGTCACTTCGTCAACGATGAAAATCAGGAAGTACTTGGTTACAAAACCCTATAACGTACAAACGTAGTAGCTTCTCATAAAGAAAATAAACTCTTGGTCTCTGTATCCGTGTGTGACGACTCTTAAAAAAACCTTATATGTGTTTAGGGTTGTGAGAAAAGAAACCCTAAACAAATACATCAACATGGGTCGAAATTCAAATCTAAAAATTCTAAATTCGTAAAGCTCGATAGAACAAGTTTGTGTCAAGTTGCCCATTAAATCTCGATAGCAGCTTTCTGTTGAGCTTTAGTAAAACAGTTTTTTTTTTTTTTTTTCACTTTTTTCTTGGATCACTCTTCATTACTTTAATACAAGCACTTGATGTGTATCAAACCCAACTTAGATCTACCAAATTTACAAGTAAAGTGCATTTTGTCAAAAGATTAGCCAATTACATAAAAAATATGACCCTAACATCCTCCTCTCTCTCCAGGGCTTTAATAACTATTTCAAAATCCCCTCAAAGAATAATAGAAGAAAACCCCAGTTCAAAATTGAAAGAAATAGCTCTCGCAGCTACCAATCCTTCGATATCATCTAATGAAGGTGGGGGATTGACATTTTCAGACATGGAGGCTAAAACTTGGCCTTGATGATTGTGAACAACCACTCCTAGCCAAACTTTGTTTTTATATCTCTGAACAAAGCTCCATCAAAGTTTATCTTGAGATTAGCAATCTGAGGAGGAAGCCATCTAACCCCTAGGGGAGTATGAGAAGAAACCTAACCTGATTGTGCTGGTAGAACTCGAATAAAAATCTTGCAACATTTGGGATGCATGGATAAGTGCTTCGACGATGGGAAATCCTTGCGAGTGGTCCGGATAAGTTTCCTACGATACCATATAGTCCATGCAATTGTGGCAAAAAGTTCTAGAATTTTCCCTTCCTCAATGATGTAATAAACTAGGTCCAAGAAAATTTGAGAATTGTTTAGTACGACGAAATAACCAATGAGAGTCAGCACTCCCACAGGGCGCGGAGGACTGTCTTAGAGGAGTTTCAAAAATGCTCGTATATATCTTTTGATAGAACTCTTCTATGGACCAAATTTGTCTTGACTGGTATTGCAAGGCAACTCCATATTGAAGGCAGGGTGATCACAGGGGTAGCTCCACATTGAAGGCAAAGTGGTTATAGGACCACCTTAACTTGGAAAAAAAGAATTATTATATAAATTTATGATTTTTTTTGCCCTAAAAAAATTTGTGACCATTCTAAAATTTTTTAGGCCCAACATAATTAAACTTTGCACAAAGTTTAACAGCAAACTTGATTGTAGACTAAAGCTACAACTATACTCAAATATATTTTTATTGGATGTGAATTTGACAAATCTATCACTGAATTACATTTTCTTTTTATATCCTCTATGCTTGCAAAATTTCAAGAATATCAAAGATCAATAACTATGTAATCAATCAAATATTTAAATTTTGAGATTTTGCAGTCTAAAAGCATAAATAAATAATAAAAAACTATAGATCAAATATTAAATAATATCCGATAGCATGAAATTGATATATGTTTTAAGAACATGCAATTAAATGGTTAGATGACTTTAATTATATTTCTTTTTCACAAGTTAATTTGTTTAGTGAGAGTTACAGTTTTAAGCTATAACTAAGTTTGTAGCCAAAATTTTTCAATAAACTTTAATCCATTAACAAATATATTAGGCAATTACAAACAAAAAGAAAAAGCCCAAGAAAAATTTTATTAAACTAAAATTTTGAAGGAGATGTAGTTTATAGAATTGATAATGAGACTATCATGCAAATTTTTTTTTTTTTTTAAATGTAGAAAAAAATTGTAAAACTTGATGTATTTGTATGTGATTTTTTTTTTTTTTTTTGGTCAATATATAAACTTCTATTTTTATTAGAATTTGTATAATTTAAGTTTCTTAATGACCACTCTGAAAAAAATTCTTGGAACCGTTACTATGGTATTGCATTCTTACTAGAGTCAAAGGAAAATTTTCACCTTATTCGAAACTGTGGCTCCCCAGATATTCTTCCAAAAACCTTGTTAAGGGATCGAGTTGCTTATTGACATGTTAGGAATAAAATTCTCTTTTGCAAGAAGATTGTAGCCTGATTTGATAAAGTAAATACCTGAAGAAGTAAAAGGTCAGAATGCCCCCCCCCCCCCCCCCCCCCGGGGGGAAGGTGGGTGGGTGGGTGGTGGTGTGGCGCGCGGGGCGCATAGCCCCTCTAGCTTTTTAAAATTTTCATTAGTAGGTAAAAATACTTGTAGCTTTAGAAGAAAATTTGCATACTTGCCCCCCTGATTTTCAAATTTTGCTCCTCAAAAGGTAAAATTTAGATCAAGAGATTAATTGTCTTCTAAAAAAAACAATCATAAGATTAATTTAGCTCTTGAACTTTTTTAAGCAATCCAGAAAACCCAAAGAACTAAATTGGTACCAAAAAAATAAAATAAAATTAGTGCAAATAAATATTATCCATATAATGGCCTATTCACCCTGGGCTCCTGGCTGTCCAAACACTAACAAAACTTAAATTACTCCTTTAATACATTCCAAATCACCAGAGATCAAATAAAATAATAATAATAAAACCCAAAACAAATATGTCTGGTTATTGTGTTTGTAGCACACCTGCTCCTTTCCGTCGCCAGTCACCTACCGTGAATCCATTAGTTTGTGTTCTTCTAGGCTCCGGCTCCAATCCAAGCCTGCGACGATCATCCCTGGTACGGTGGTACATATCTCTTGCACTCTCCCTTTGTCTCTCTCCCTTTTGCTCCATTTATAGTAAAGTCCAAATCTTCTGTCCCATTTTTTTAGCTCTACCCTATATTCCATCAATAAAAATTTGCCACATACACACCTATTAAATTCAAATATAATTTTCAGCCTTTTCTTACTTAGTTTCCTAAAATAAATTAAAAAAAAAAAAACTCAAACAATCCCAGCCACCACCACCAGTCCTCCACCTCCACCCTCGCCAACCATTGCCAGCAACCTTCGCCAGTACCACTATGAACGGATCGTCGATGACATCAACGATCACCCATGACAGAGGAGACCAAAGGCTCAAATCAAAAAGTTCTCTTCAATCTTTACGTTTCTTTTGCTTTCTCTTCAATCTTTATGGCACTAACTATTTTTTCCTTTTTCATTCTTATCTTTTAAATTACCACAGCAAGCATGGTTTTCGACTTTTAATCCATATCAATGAATTATTTTTGGCTTGGTATGGTTCATAAAGAGGCAAATCTGGAGCAAACAGTGAGTCATAGAAGAGAGGAGTTAACAAAGAGTTAAGAGAAATGTTTGGGTATGTTGAATTAGGTGGTGTGGTTTGTATGGGCCTGGTGATGGCGGATGGCGGTGATTAGTGGTGTAGTTGATGCCGGCGAAGGTTGTTGGTGGTGGTGGTGGAGGATCAATGGTAGTAGGGTATGTTTTGGGTTTTTATTTTTATTTTTCTAGGTATATGAAAAAAAATAAATAAAAGTTAAAATCTAATTAAATTGGTGGACACATGAAAAGTTTTGATTTGTGAAGCATAAAGTGGAGCAAAGAAAGTGACACAGAAAATGTGTACTCTTTATAAAGTACCACTACAGCCTACAGAATTTTTTTTATTTGTAATCTACTACTACAAAGTACAGACTAAGAGCATCTAGAGATGATTTCTTATTTTACTCCCTCAAAACCTACTTTATCTATCGCATCTCATTTTACAACTCACCAACGTCCTAATTTCTATTTTTACTTACAATTTATTAAAATAATATAAACTACCCAATTAAATAATAATATAATATAAACAACAATTCACTTCTCTCTCTCTCCATCAAACCACGGCCAACAATCACCACCACCTCCAAACACTCACCAAAGCTAGCAACCATCTATCATTGAAACTTAGCCCAACCACCAAAAGCCATCCATCTAAACTGCCGCCACCACTAAAACACAACAAAATTGGGGGAAAAAAAAAAAGCACCAGCCACCACCATCACCACCGCCGCCGAACCACAACAACCCACAAATCACCAACCACCACCACTACAACATTGACACATCATAAACCCAAAAACTTCAACAAAATTTCCATACACATTGAGCCACAAACAATCACCAAGATCCATACCCACTGCCAAACCCACTACTGAATCACTAGCCACCACCGCCAATCAAACACCACCATCACCAAATAACAAACACCTAATATACCCTTTAGTTCTAAGATGAGAACAAAGAGGAGGAAATGGGTTAGTGTGCTTGGCTGGGTTCGAGTGAAATGAGAGTGCAAATCTGGGTTCTTCTGTCGCCGTTGAGAGAGAGTGTGTGTGTGTGCGAAGAGGACATATTAAAGGGCTAGGTTGAGCCGTTGCCTTTGCCGTGTTCAAAAACCCAGAAACGACCATCAATCTAAACCAAAGACCCACGTGAGCAAAACCCAAAAATGAGCAAGGTTCAAGCCACCGCCTCCTTCAGTCTGCCGTTGCTTCGTCGTTGCCATCGCCACCGAGAGAGACTATCTTAAGCCGCTGAGATGGGAGAGAGGAGAGTAATCGGAAATTATGGCAAAAAGAGGTAGAGAAATGGGGGAGAGAGGGAGAGTGAATTTGAGGAGAGAGAAAAAAAAAAAGAAAATAAAAGGTAATATTTAATGTTAAGAACCTGCTACAGTGAGGTTATGTTTATACAGCCTTACTATAGCAAGTTGGGAAAAAAAGTTTAGGTTTAGAAACTGGGATGTAACATGTTTTTAAGGAATAGGGATATAAAATAGCAACTGAGGGGTGTCAATGCTTGTGCTCTAAAAGCATCCGTAACAAATGTTCTATAAAAAAATCTCATTTTGACACACTAAAAGCCTACTTTATTATTTTACCACATCATTTTACAACATCTCATTTATCAGATGTTTTATCATTCAATTCTATACATTAAAATAATATATACAACATATTAAAATAATATTTACAACTCATCAAACACAATCAACAGACACCACACTGTTGCCAACAACCAACAGCCACCACCACATAACCACCACATCCTCCACAACCCAAAACACAATTCAAAACAAACCCATAGCCAACCAACACCAAATCAAAAGCCTCACCACCTCAACCACAAACCCTGACAAACCCACCGCCCCCACACCCACTTCTAAACCCAAAACCTTCATAATCCAAGTCAACCCAAACTCCAAACCCACCATCTTCCCCCCACACTTTCCGCTACCTCCACGCCACTCGCTCCCCTCAATTCCTCGGCCTCAAAACCACCGGCAACTCTAGCCTCCTCAAAGAGTCCGACTTTGGCTCCAACCTCATCATCGCCGTCATCGACACCGACGTTACTCCCAACCACAAAAGCTTCAACGACCAAGACCTTAGACCCATACCCACCTACCGCTGACCCATCCATCAAAACCCACCCACCTCCGTCAAAACCGAACCCAACCAACACAATCTAAACCCACACATCACTATCTAAACCCACCCATCAAACCACAGCCAAAAAAAAAAAAAAACCATTGATAGAGAAAGATCAGCATGGAAGTGATCTTCAGCATCGGCATGGAAGAGTAGTGAAGGTGAGAGAACAAAAGATGAAGGGTTGAGAGAGAGGAAAGGATTGGGGTTTGAGGAAAAAAAAAAAAAAAAAGAGGAAGAGACTGACGGAGAAATGAGAGAGAAAGATGAATAAAAAAATAATAAACCTGTGTGCTATATTGCTCCGTACCGTGCCAAAGTTATCACGGTACTATATCATGTTGCAAAAATTTGACACATTTAACACATCTGATAAAGCTCCATTTTTGGTGTTTGGTGTGCCAAATGCTAAATATTATAGCATTTAGCACAAATACCACATCTATTGTGGATGCTCTAACGGTAATAAATTACCGCTATTCTTTTTCTTTTGTGATTGTGTGCTATATAGTTGTACTGCACTAGGCTGATAATAGTAAATTGTGTGGTTGTTAAGTTCTCTATTTTTTTAATAATTTTTATTTAGATGGAGTGTGTCTGTTAAATTTCAATTTATTACTTTTATATAGATACTGTATACATACTATATTACCTTGTGTGAGTGAATAATTGAATGCTAACATTGCTATTGAATGAAACGTACAAACATTTCTAAGATTAAAAAAAAAATTGAGTTTTTGAGTCACTTAACTATATATAAAGAAAAAGGACTTGTCAAACAAATTAGTTCAAAATCAATTATAAATGATTTTACTAAGCACAACTTTGTTGACTTAAAGTTAATTTATGAAATAAAATATTTTTTTAGTCATGATAGTTTGGCCTCCCTGAAAAAAATTTCTGGTTCCGCTGCTATTAGATCAATTTATCCTCTATACTTGGAGGAATACTCAAGATCAAATTAGTCTCTTAAGAAGAAAATAAACCACAAACTAACTCATAATTTCATGACTTTGAATTCAAGTTTATGAGGTCACTTACTCAGGTTTCTTGAAAACCCTCAACATAAACCCATGGATGCTCTAAAGAAGGAAGCCAAGCATCACCCCATACACTAATGAAATCTCCACAGCCTATTCTCCATTTAGCCCTTCTTTTTAAAACGTCTCTCCCTTTCAAAATACTTTACCAAGCGTAAGAATCCATTGTTGAGTTTGGAGCCTCCATGATTGAACAATTTGAGAAGAATTTTGGCTTAAGATGCGGTAAAAGAGAGATTGTTTGTTATGTTGAAGTCACCAAGCCTGTTTAGCTAGGAGCCCATCATTAAATAAAGCCAAATCCTTGAAACCAAAGCTTGCTTCATTTTTTGGTTAACAGAGATTTTCCTATTTAACCCAATTAACTTTTATCCAGTCACCCTTTTGTCCCTACCAAAACTTTTTAATCAGGATTTCGATGTCAGTGCAAAGACCCAATGAAATTTTGAAGCAACTCATTATGTAAGTGGGGATTGCTTGAACAACAGCTTTTGGCCTGTGATGGTAGCTTTTCTTCCCAACATTGTAGTTTTCTCCAAACCTTTTCCATAATGTAATTAAAGCTAGCCTTCTTCTTCTTCCCCAAAAAGGAAGGTATGCCTAGATACTTTTCATTTTTCTTTATCTCTGGAACTACCAAAGCATGCTTGATGTGGTCTCTCGTATCCTTTGAAGTTGATTTTCTATTAAAAAAAAAGTAGTTTTATTTTTGTTTATTTATTAATTAGAACATCTTCCATAAACATCCAATACATTAAGAACTTTCTGACATTACCGCACTAATGCTCTGCAAAAAAAGAAGACTATCGTTTGCAACGAGAAAATGAGTTAGTCACCCATGGCAGTAGCTTGAGAGATAAGCCTGTGTAAATCTTTTGTGCATAGTAAAAAAAGCAAAGGAAAGAGAGGATCTCTTGTTGAATGCCCCTTAAGGGCTAAATCATGCCCTTTGGTTCCCCATTCACAAGTATAAAGTAGGATATTGTGGTAACACACGCCATTAAGAGTTTAATCCACTGTTCATTAAAGTCCAATTTCCTCATAACCAACTCCAGATATGACCACTCTAGTCGTAAGCTTTACTTATGTCAAGCTTTATGACCATAAATTCATCTTTTCCAGTGTGTTTTTGCATACTAGGAAGAGACTCAAAAACTAACAAAATGTTGCCTGAAATAAGTCTACTCTTTGTAAAAGCACTATGATGCTCTATGATAATTTTTTGTAAAACTTTCTTAAGTCTGTTGGCTAAAACCTTTGAAAATATTTTGTTAAGTACATTGCAGAGATTAATTGATCTAAACTTAGACATAAATTCTAGGCTTTTAACCTTAGGGATAAGAGTAATAAAAGTGTGATTAAGGTGAGCAAAAAGAGTCGCTGAATTATGAAAATTAAGAATAGACTGAAAGACATCATCACCAATTAAATTTAAGTAAGTTTGATAGTAAAGAAGGGGCATACCATCTAGAGTAGGTACTTTGAGAGGTGTCATTTGGTTGATTGCCTCCTGAACTTTCCAAACCATGAATTGAGATGATAATTGTAAAGTTGTGATCTTTCAATAACTGAGCATTCATCTCATCATTAATGATATGATGGATGGAATTAATCGTATCATTGGGTTGTGATATGGGCACTGAAGTAAAGAGATCCCAATAATAGTCCTCCAATGAAGTTGTCACCGCCTCCATATTTGAGCACCACGAACCAGCTGAGTTCCTAATGTTAGAAATTGAATTTTTCCGGTATCTCTTAGTAGCTCGACTATGAAAATACTTGGAATTCTTATCCCCATGCATTGCCCACAAAGACTTAGAACATTGGAACTACATGTGGGTCTCTTTGTCTAGAAGTTCAATGATTTCCAGCTTTATAGCTCTAAGTCGAAAATTATTACCAATTCTTATGGCTTCCAAGTCGGCATTAGTTAATTATCTCCTCTTCAAACCCAACTCCTTTCTCACATTCCCAAAGTGATTCCGGCTCCACCTCTTTAACTTTTTTCCACATTTTCCTATCCTTCATCCTACTTTAGTATCCAAATCTAGGCAGTCATGGGATGACCAAACAACTTCCACAATTCCTGAGCAACCCTTGCCTGATAGCCACATCTCTTCAAAATGAAAAAGGTTTAGAAAATCAGGAAAAACCAAACTAGAATTGTTCCTATACTCCATGCTATTCCATAAGCAATTCCAAATTTGTGCATATCCAGCTCTCCAATTAGCATATTTAGACTCTGTAAATACAAAATGTGTACAATGTTGTTGTACACATTTTGTTTTCTACAATGTAAGTTTACTAATGTTGTACACATTTTGGCTATCTACAATGTAAACCTATAAAAGTTTTGATGATGCACAAAATCGTCAATGAGTTGATCATCTACAAGTGCAGCATTTAAGGTACAAGAAGAGCAAAAAGAATGAAGAACCTACAGAGAGCACTGGTGGGGTGCTGGCTAAAAACCCTTCAAAGGTTAAGTAAGTGATAAAAGAATCTCCAATAACTCAAAAGTGTAAGAGCTAGGAAATTTCACGTACCTTGGAGAAGAGGAAACTCAGTACTTATATAATGGTGTAGAGCTGACCAAGTTCCCATGAACGTAGGATCTTTCCTTGTAAGGAAGATACGGATTTAATGTCCCAAGATCTTAGGGCTTTACTTCCCAGATTGGGAGGACACAGATACGTAGAAGGATTTTTTTTGGATGTGGTGTGCAAGTTATTTCCATATAGGGATTTATGAGTGAGGAGCATGTAAATAGTGTGGAACCAAGTGCTCTTCATCGTCGATATTAAGTAACCCAACGAGTAATTTCCTACCTGACGGCAAATGAGAGTGGAGGGTAGGGAAGGTGTTATGTTGCCATCAAACCCGAAAGAGACTTGTAACCCGAAGGAGAATTCCAACGCGAAGGGCATTTTCATCCTGAAGAATAAAGGAGATTGAAAAATTCTACCCAAAATTATTCCTTATCAAGTTCATAAAAAAAATGTGAGTATTGTCGATGCCTTGGGGCGGTCAACCACTCATCACTGTGACGCTCGTGCGCCTTTTTGGCTTTTGCAGAGCTCGGTGATGTGGAAGAAGGTTAGGAAAAGGGTGAACCTCTAGTGTGTGACTAAATTGAGTCAATTTTGACCTATTATTACCAAAGGTAGTAAAGTTGCCACCAATCATTGGATTTTTTCTAAAGTGTATTGGTCACCTGACTTTATTTGATTTTATTACCAGTCCTAGGCTAAGAAAAATGGTTGTTTTTCCTAATCTAACACAGACGGTAAAAAATCTTTATTCTTGAGTTCAAAAGTCTGGTTACATGTGGGAAAGGTGCTAGGCACCCTATAATGCCTGCCCGGAGACAGTCCTTTATTTTGGTAAAATCTTAATTTTCGAACATTGACAATTAAAAACAAGCTGTTGGCATTAACTTTTGGGCCTTTAAAAGAATTGGGCTTTGAGGTTTGATTTTAGAATGGGATGTGGCATTTATCAATGCTTTGCTAGCACATTTGGAATTGTGGCCAAACTTCCATGATGAAAATTTGGTAGCATTTCAGACCGGGTGCATTATAGCACACAAAACACTATTCTCACTAAGCTTTTGTTGTGAGAATTTGGCAAAAGGATGCCCTATTTTCACTGTAAAAACCCGACAGTGTTTTGTGTTTGGTGCGCTATGGCGCACCAGCACACCAGCAGGGTTTCGTACCTGTGTATACGGCATGTGTAAGTATGTTCATACTAAAGTAAGCCAGAGCTTACCAAAGCATTAAACAACTTGACGCATGTCGCATACATGGGGAAACCAATGTGACTAGCTGATATGGATTGAGGCAATCACACAACGACAATCATGCACACAATGTAGCATGAATATGGATATATAGAAGTTGTCTTGAATGCATACCCACACTCCAAAGGTCAAGAGCACCCATGATCACCAAGGGGTAACCTCCTAACCACGTGAGTCCATCATACAAAGTGCACGACCATCTTTAAACTAGCAGATATATATATCTCCAACATGCACAATGCAAACACATAGAGCAGGAAAATAAACCAAACATTGCCAACATCCCAAGGGTATGGCCCAAGCAAGGTACATGAAAAGTAAAGATCAAACATTGTCATACCTAAGAAACATGGCCCAAGTAAGGTACAGGAAAGATAAATCTGGCATTCCTTACATCCAAAGGGTATGGCCTAAGCAAGGTACACAAAAAGTAAAGATCAGACATTGTCATACCCTAAGAATGAGGCCCAAGCTAAGTACAAGAAAGAAAGTCCTAATCTAAAGACATGGTTCTAAAAAAAGGTCAAGAGAGAAAGAAACCCACTTAGAGAGGCTAAGCACCCTAATCTACTGATCATTGCCCTTTTTGGGCTTGCTCCTCTTACTTGCATTTTTGCCCCTTTTAGCTTGTGTTTTGGAAGTTGTGCACGCACTCCAAATGTGTACATGCAACAAACAATGAAAACACAAAGCCAACAAACAAGCAAAAGATATAGCAAAGAAACAAAGAGAGCACTAAGCAAACAAGCAAGACAAGCAAGGAAAGGAAATGAGACATGCTAACAAGAAAACATGTAAAGAGAACATACAAGATAGCAAACAAATGAGCAAACAAGCACGTTATCAAACAAGCAAACAAGAAAGGGTTTCCTAGAAGGACAAATATAGATTTGGATTTGGTGTCTGTAGTTCCATTAGATTGGCGTATGGATGACACATGTGCCATTAAGCAAAGCTCTTAAAAGGGGCTCGAGATTTCATGTACAAAGGCAGGCGTGAACCCACACAAAATCATAGGTAGGAGCTATACTTGATGACACAAACAAGTAAACAAAGACACATGCATGAACATAAGCGAGGATGCAAACAATTAAACAAAAGCAAGGAAACCAAACAAGAAGGCACGAAGCAAGCACAAAAGAGGCTAAGCATGTTATCACACAAAAGGGAGAGCCAATTATGTTATAAGGCACATATAAATCTAACACGAGAAACCATAACGTGCAAAGCTAAACAAATGAGAGAAAGGCAAGTGGCAAGCAAGCCAACATCACTAGGATGTACTCTCAACACTCGATTGCATCCACACAAGCCATAAAAGGGGAAAAGATGCAACCAAAAAGACAAAGAGGCACCAAAGGTGCAAGCACACAAACCCACAAAGGGAAGACAAACATGTGAAGGATGGCAAGGATGCAAGAAACGAAATCTAAGCATACAAGCATGGATCCAAACAAAAACAATTGGAAAAGAGTATATAAAGCACAAACATGCAAATAGGAACTAATCCAAACCCTTTATTGAACTTGGGTATACGGATGTAGTTCTAGACACTAGATCTAGATCTACACCCTACCCAAAAGCCAAACACAAGAAAAAGGCACAAACAAGACATTTAAAGCTATTAAAAACATTAAGCATAGCATCCAAACAAAGCTTTAAGCATAAACATGGCAAAGAGCATATAAACATGGCAAATGTAGCAAAAACAAGAAATTTAGACATATCCTACCCCAAGAACGCTAGACCAACAACATCAAAGTAATAAAACATGTTAGGAAAGCCAAAAGACATGCTAGGAAGCAAAATAAAGCAATAAACATGCTAGAAAAAGTAAAAGGAAGCAATAAAAAAGCTAGGAAATTAAATGGGTGTAGATTGTAACTAAAAAACTACATCTACATCCCTAAATCTCAAATTCAAGGTACGAGGACCAAGGAGAGGAAGATGAGAGTAAGAATACTACCTCTTGATGTATAGGGAAAAAGGTAAATCAAAGGGTTTTTTTTTTTTTTTTTTTGTGTTTTTGGAGAGAGAGAGAGAGAGAGAGAAAGAATTTGTTTGTAAAAAATGCTCCCAATGCCCAAAAATCCCGTTTTTCAATTCTAGGGATCTTAGGGTTTTATAATTTTTTTGTGACCTTTCAGATACCAGTGCACCCTTAGGGGCCGCCGAGCCTATAAGCTAACATTAGCAATCCTGTCCTTTTCCCCTACTTTTCCCTTCTGATTTCGCTTGATCATTTGAAGGCCTTCCCAAACTCTGATTGAGCTGATCTTGGTGTCAATGGAAAGGTATGAATGTATAGTTTCCATAACACTTGACAATTTGAATATCCAATGGTCAGATAAAAAGGTATAGCCTCTGGAAGTGAGCTGATGTGCCCAGCACGATTTTCAAGGTATCTCAACCATTTTAGCTCTGATTTTGACCCACAAGCAGTCATTGGAAATGGAATTAGATACTCTTTGCAATGATATTGGTTCCAATCCATTCCAATGGTCGGATCAAAATTAGGTTTTCGGGCACTCCTAGGAGTCAGCCTTGGGTCAAACATGGTCAAAATTGACAAAAATCTCTAACAAGCTCAAGTTTGATGTAAAAACATGAAAATTTTTGTTTTGGAATGGTTTTGAACAATTTTGACTTTTGGTTAACCCAGGGTTGACTAAGGGCATTTGGGGTTAATTTGACCTAAAAAGGTACTTCTAGTGCTCCAATGTCCGAACAAGTTGTACCATGTCAATCTAGACGATCCCATGGTCTCTTGGTAAAAAATTGATATTTGTTGGAATTTTCGGGGTCTTGCAGGCAAATCGAAGATGAACAAATTATGATATCTACAAATATTAGAAGGTTTTTGACATAATTTGGCCATGTGACCCATGATAAGTTTATTAAAGTAATTAACATAGTTTACTTCAAGTGAAACTATATTAGGAAAGTTTTTTTTTTTTTTTTAATTCTTTTAAAAAAATTATTCTAGTTAAAACCTAATTATCAAAAGTGTCAAGATATGTAAGATGACTTACTTTAATTATTTTAAATTCTTTTATAATCTATTTTTTCTTTTGATATGAATGTATATATGATGATAAAACCTTTTTTTTTTTTCTTTTAATAGGAATGTATGATAAAACTTCAATTTACACTATGTGTATTTGTCTTATAACTAGGGATGGCAATTTATGCCCGACCCACGGATACCCGGTCCGGCCCGACCCTAATGGACCAGGTTTTACCCGGTCCGATTAGGAATAGGGTCGGGTATAGGTTTTAAAAAAAAAACCCGATCCGGGTCCGGGTCGGGTCCGGGTTTTATAAAAAACCCGGCGGGTATCCGACCCGACCCGACCCGGTTAGATAAATTTAAAATTACAAAATAACCTAGCTATATATATATATATATATATATCAACTCTAACCCTAAATCTCATTTCCCTCATTTCTTTCCATATTCAGCCGCCTCTCTCACCTCACCCTCACTAACTCAGACTCTCCCTTTCACGCGCATTCACATCTCATTTTCCCCTCACTCACATCTCATCCTCACCCCTCACTCTCATTCACTCACCGACCCACCCTCACCCTCGTGGAGGAGCACCATGGTGGTTGCCGTTTGTCACGGAGGAGCACGAAATCCATAGATCGGAGCTTGGGATTGTTAGATCGGAGAGAGATGATGCCGTGTTGTTAGATCGAAGCACCGCCGATGGAGCTTAGTTAGTTTAGTGGTCTGAGTTCTTCATTTTTTTTTTTTTTTTTGGTTCATTTTTGTTTTGGGTTCATTTCCTCTCTTAATAGTTTTTGTTTTTGGGTATTTGTTTGAGGATGCAATCTGTATAGATGGAATTGGGATCTGAGCAGATGATGAGAATTATTAGTTTTGAATGCTGACACTCCGTGAAGCTTTTCAAATCGAGCTTTTTAAAACTGATGCTCACCCAAAATCCACAGTTAACAGTTTCTTTCATTTTTAATCTCTTTAATTATTTGATTTTTTTGGATTAATTTCACCTTCGATCTATTTAGAATTGGAGCTGAGTTAATTAACTGTTAAGACTCTCGTGATGTTCTTTTTTGAATTTCGATTATTGGGTCGTAAAAATTGTAGCAAGATTGACAGCATAAAGAGAATCAGCATATTTACCAAAACCTAATCTAATTTAATGGAATGCAATCAAATTAGATAAGGTCATTTCTGTTTTGGTAGAAATCTGTGGCTGTGTTTGATATTTTCTCATCATAATGAAAGCGTATTAGGCACAGCTCTGTTGACTAACATGATGTAATACAGTAAGAAAAAGAATCAAATTAGGCATAGTTCTATACTTCTAATATCATGCGCTTGGACATAGTTCCTTCCCTGTATTGCAAAATGGAAATGGAATGCATCAGTTTTTGCTTGTTATAAATACACCTTGGATGATGGATTTTACTTAATTTAGGGTTTGGGTTAGGGCATAATTTTTTTTTTTTTTGGTTGGGCCACAAATTGGGCCCAATCTCTAAACAGGGCCCGTGGGGCCTGCGGGGCCCGGCTGGGGCGGGTTCGGGCCCCGGGAAAAAACCCGATACCCTAAACGGGCCGGGTTCAGGCCACGGGTCTTGCCCCGCGGGTCGGGTCCGAGTATGAAAAAACCCGGCCCGAACCCGATCCGTTGCCATTCCTACTTATAACTAACAAGAATTTGTGTGCTTTTATTCTACTATATATATTTTATTATTTAAGTTGCCGTATTTCTTAGTCTTTCTTCTCAAAAAATAAGTTGCCGTATCTTAAAAAAAGGGTTATATATATAATATATGCACCGCAAGCTTTACATAATAACTAGAAAGAAGAAACATTATGTCCACTTCTTTTATTAAAAAAATCATTATGTCCTCTTTCTTTGCATTTGCCTTTTTCATATCATCTAATGTGAAAAATATAAATTTATGGTTGCAACTTGAAATAATTGAATTGCATAAAGACTAACTACCAATTGATGAGATTGTTCATATTTATCAGACAAAGAAAGTAAAGGCCACATTATAACAATAAACTCACTCAATTATCTTCTTTATGTCATTTATAAAATTATTGCAATATAACATATTTCAATATTCTCATAGGAATGACCCAAAAAATTCTGAGAAACACTACTATCCCAGTTCTAACTAGACAAGCAGACCAACAAGGTTTGACTCCGCTTCACTTGGCTGCGTCCTTCAATTCTCGTCGTACAATAATCCCGTTGCTTATGGCTGATAGGCATGTGGCATTCATGAAAGACACAGTAGGCAGAACAGCTCTTCACATTGCAGCTTATAGTGGCCATAAAACAATAATGAAAAAGATTTTATCAAGTTGTCCAGATTGTTATGAACTAGTTGATGATTAGAGAGGCTGGAATGCACTCCATTTTGCTGTGAACTCATTTTATCCTAAAGGTTTGGTACGTTTAATCCTACAAAACTTGACTCTCAAAAGCCTTTGGAATGAGAAGGATGCCGATAGAAACACAGCTCTCCATCACCATTCTAATTCTTCCCGGCTCCTAATGAAACTTATGAATGACCGGAGAGTAGATAAGTTGGCCTTCAATAAACAAAATCTCGACCCTTTCGACGTTGCTTTAACCAGTGAAGAAATAGGAGTTGGAAAGGTAATGCAATATTTTCTCCTCCACCCATAATATCAACGCAGTGCTTTGTTTTCCTTTTGTTTTTCATTTTTTTACTTCGGACTTTAAGAACATAGTGTCCCTTTTCAAATGTCGTATTTTCATAAAGGCTTAAACTTGTCGCACAGTCTGTTTAACGCTACTCCAAAAACAATAGAAATTATGACTTGAAGTCACAATCTCAATTACTTTTGAGGGGTGTGTATTGTTGGGCTTTGTGGAGCCTAGTTTATTTTTGGTCCGTTTTGTAGCCCATTGTAATCCTGTGCGCACGATATAAAAGCCACTTTTGTGATTAGGGTTTGTAACTGTTGTTGTGTTTCAGAGAGAGAAAGAGAAACACTGTAACCGCACTTTGTATTTTTTTCCCTGATAATAGTGAAATCCCTGCAACTCCGTAGACGTAAGCAAATTGCCGAACCACGTAAATACTGTCTTGTGCGTGTGATTATTTTTCTTTGGCGTATGTTTTCTCTATTTTTTTGTTTCTCACAGGTTGGAAATCGGGTTGAATTCTCTAAAACTGGTATCAGAGCCTAGGGTTAGGTTTTAGTGGGAGCAATGGCAGAGGAAGCAGGAAAGGCGTCTGGAATAGAAAAGTTTGATGGCACAGACTTTGCGTATTGGAGGATGCAGATTGAAGATTATTTCTATGGGAGGAAATTGCACTTGCCTCTTTTGGGGACAAAACCTGAGACGATGAAGGCTGAGGAATGGACTCTTCTTGACAGACAGGTATTAGGAGTTATCAGGTTAACTCTGTCTAGGTCTGTTGCACACAATGTTGAGAAGGAGAAGACCACAGTAGATCTGATGAAGGCTTTGTCTGGAATGTATGAAAAGCTGTCGGCAAACAACAAGATGCATCTGATGAAGAAACTGTTTAATTTGAAGATGGCAGAGAATGCATCAGTAGCACAACATCTCCAGCATTGTACTTGTTGGCCTGATCTAGATTTACTCCTCTTCTGATTAAAATTTCTGGATTTTGATCTGCCCCGATTTGAATTTCTGTTATTACCTCTGCCTCTTGTCTTAAGGTTTAGGGCAGAACCAAATCCTGAGGTTTCACCTGCATCTCTTCTGCGAATCTCCACAGCCAGAATTAAATATCATATATCATTATACTTGAACTTTTCCTTTCCTGTAGAATTACTTACTGCCATCCTCATTGCCTCCCAACTGTTTGGCAAAGAAGCCAAAACGATTAGAGCACACCTGTAGCTGAAGTCCGCAGATCTTCCAGGAACATTAGACCTCCACAACGTTATTCACCCACTTTAAATTATCTCCTATTGAATGATTGTAGTGAGCCAAAGTGTTATAAAGAAGCCATGCAAGATGAGAATTCAAACAAGTGGGAGTTAGCCATGAAGGATGAGATGGATTCCTTGTTGGGGAATCAAACATGGGAATTGACTGAATTGCCAGTAGGAAAGAAGGCTTTGCACAACAAGTGGGTATACAGAATAAAGAATGAGCATGATGGTAGCAAACGTTACAAGGCCAGATTAGTTGTTAAAGGGTTCCAGCAAAAGGAGGGCATTGATTGCACAGAGATATTTTCTCCAGTTGTGAAGATGTCAACAATTAGACTGGTGCTGGGAATGGTGGCTGCAGAAAATTTACATCTTGAGCAGTTAGATGTGAAGACGGCATTTCTTCATGGTGACTTGGAGGAAGACCTTTACATGATTCAACCAGAAGGGTTCATTGTTCAGGGACAAAAGAATCTAGTCTGCAAACTGAGAAAGAGCTTGTATGGCCTAAAACAAGCTCCAAGACAGTGGTACAAGAAATTTGACAGTTTTATACATAAAATTGGATTCAAGAGATGTGAAGCTGATCGTTGTTGCTATGTCAAATTCTTTGACAATTCTTATATCATTTTACTGTTGTATGTGGATGATATGCTCATTGCAGGGTCTAGCATTGAGAAGATTAATAATCTGAAGAAGCAATTGTCAAAACAGTTTGCAATGAAGGATTTGGGAGCTGCAAAGCAAATTCTTGGTATGAGAATCATTAAAGACAAGGCTAATGGTACATTGAAGCTTTCACAGTCAGAGTATGTGAAGAAAGTTCTCAGCAGGTTCAACATAAATGAAGCTAAACCAGTAAGCACACCCTTGGGTAGCCATTTCAAACTGAGCAAAGAACAATCACCGAAGACAGAAGAAGAAAGGGACTATATGAGCAAGATGCCCTGTGCCTCAGCTATTGGCAGCTTGATGTATGCTATGGTGTGTACAAGGCCAGACATTGCACATGCAGTGGGAGTTGTGAGCAAATTCATGAGTAGGCCTGGAAAGCAGCATTGAGAGGCAGTCAAGTGGATTCTGAGATATCGGAAGGGTTCATTAGATACATATCTTTGCTTCACAGGTACAAGTTTGAAACTGCAGGGTTATGTAGATGCTGATTTTGCTGGTGACATTGATAGCGGAAAGAGTACTACTGGGTTTGTTTTTACTCTGGGTGATACAACTATATCATGGGCTTCAAATCTACAAAAGATTGTTACTTTGTCTACTACAGAAGTTGAGTATGTTGCAGCAACTAAAGCTGGAAATGAGATAATTTGGCTTCATGGTTTCTTAGATGAATTGGGTAAGAAGCAGGAGATGGGCATTCTACACAGTGACAGTCAGAGTGCAATCTTTCTTGCCAAAAATTCGGCTTTTCATTCAAAGTCGAAGCACATACAAACAAAATACCACTTTATCCGGTACTTTGTTGAAGATAAATTGGTAATACTTGAGAAGATATGTGGATCTAAGAACCCAGCAGACATATTGACTAAGGGTGTCACTATTGAGAAGTTGAAGCTGTGTACAGCTTTAATTGGTCTTCTAGTTTGAGGACAGAAGGATGAGTTGCAGGGATGAGGGATTGTTTTTTGGAGGATAGCGGCTGATGTTGGTGATTGAACTAATCTCCAAGTGGGAGATTTGTTGAGCTTTGTGGAGCCTGATTTATTTTTGGCCCGTTTTGTAGCCCATTGTAATCCTGTGCGCACGATATAAAAGCCACTTTTGTGATTAGGGTTTGTAACTGTTGTTGTGTTTCAGAGAGAGAGAGAGAAACACTGTAGCTGCACTTTGTATTTTTTCCCTGATAATAGTGAAATCCCTGCAACTCCGTGGACGTGAGCAAATTGCCAAACCACGTAAATACTATCTTATGCGTGTAATTATTTTTCTTTGGCATGTGTTTTTTCTATTTTTTTGTTTCTCACGGGTTGGGAATCGGGTTAAATTCCCTACATGTATAATAAATTGTACTCTTTCATAAATTGTCAGTTGTCCTAACATTTATGTTTCTCAATCTTGAATTATTGTTCTCCATGTTGCACAGTTTTTGTACCTTCAGAAAGTTGCATTTGGGAACTTGAGACGATCAAAGGGTGCATTTCGGAGAGTGGTCAAGGTCGAAGGGAAGGACACGATTGTGAAGAAAGATGATATCATCGAAGAAAAGTTTATGTCTAAGCTGGAGAAAGCAGCCGAAGCCCATTTAATTGTGGCCGCACTCATTACAACTGTGACCTTTACAGAAGGAATAACCGTGCCTGGAGGTTTTGTTAATGAAAAAGGCGAGACCAAGGCTTTGCAATTCTGAGGACAAATGTTGCTTTCAAAGCATTCCTTATTTCAAATGGCATAGCCATGGTGCTGTTTGTGAGAATACAAACTAACTTAGAAAGAACTATTTGCAAGACAAAACTTCACACCAAATTGATGGGTTCTACCACTACCTAAACTAATAGGACTTCAAAATTACAAATATTCAACTAAGAAAAATAAGGGAACAAGCAATGTAATCACAATATGTAGATATCTTAATCCAAGTTCATACAAATAAGAAATATTCAAATCACACAAACTCCTAAGTTAAATTACAAAAACTATAATTAGATAATTCATGTGAGGCAAACGCACTTACAAACATGAAGTTATCCTTCCATTGACTGGGTATGAGATTCAAGTTTGTCAGATTTTTGTTGTTTTCTCTGATAATACCTTTAATCTTTATTTATAGTAGACAAAACAGTTACTGCACTCCTCTTTATTTTTTGGTAACTTCTATTGCACTCTGACTTAGTGGATAACTGACTGTGATATTCTCTTATTGTAACAGGTCTTGCAAGTTTTGCTTGTTTGGGCAATGGTTTACGTTGATCAAGATTTGGGCCATAGTTTACACTTATCAAGATCCAGCCCCAAGTCACTCTTCAGTGGAAATATGACTCACATGCTCACACATGTGAAAACTTTGCAAAGAATTTTAGTTACACGTGACCACCTCCTGTAATATTCTTTGTTATAATGGGCCTGGCAAGTTTACATATTTGGGCCATGGTTGATAAAAATTCCAGCCTCTCAAGTAACTGATTCATATGTGAAAAATATTTTATTTTTTTGCCTAACAGGTGCTATCTACTATTTCTGCCTTCATCCAGCTATTCGTGCCAGTATGGTTTGACCAATATTTTACTTTTTCAGGCGGCACTTCTTTCTTAGCGGCCTTTAACCTAACCATTTTGGCCTTGGGAGCAATGATGCTGGCATTTTTCAGGGGCATATTTGCTGTGTTAGGGATTATCCCTAACACTAGTGCTACTCTCTCTTCTTTTGGCGTTCGTTACATTAGTATTCCTGATAGTATTCTTTTTCCCACTATTATAACCTTCTTATGTCTCTGCCTCCCCTTACTCTCATACCAGGATTACCATCCTCTTTAGGGGTCCATATTTTCCTTTTGCATCTGATGGCTTTGGACT
The DNA here is from genome assembly GCA_023736055.1 of Quercus glauca. NCBI lineage: Eukaryota > Viridiplantae > Streptophyta > Magnoliopsida > Fagales > Fagaceae > Quercus > Quercus glauca. The sequence goes on from CM043318.1 coordinate 4,482,788, forward strand.
CTTTCAAAAATCATTTGGTCTTATGGGAGGACAAAGTCATTTGTCGTGTGTTGTTCAAGTGGTCCACCCAATTAAAAAAGAAAATTAACCGAGGATCCTATCAATTTGGAAGTGTTTGAGTGATATATAGTTAAATAAGCACCGTGCTTATATTTATCTATCTATTGCGTAGGTTGATTGGTTGTTTCTTTCTTTCAGTTTGATTGTTTGGTTGTTTCTTTCTTTCAGTTTGATTGTTTGGTTGTTTCTTTTAGAACACGTTAGATACACTGTTATTACATGAGAATAAGAATAAATATTAAAAGGAATACATTAAGTTAAAATGTAATAAGTATTACTATTCATTAGTTTGGTAACCATTTAGGAATAGAATTTTGAATATACATCCACAATTTAGTAGAGTATAAAAAGAAAGTGTAATTAAATCATTTTTAAGTCAAATTTCATAAAATACACTTATTTTAAGGTGTTCAAAAGAGAGCTAATAATTAACAATAAGGAAAATTTATTTTCTTTCTTTTTGAAGATGTGGCAACTAATGGGTTTTTAGGAAATTTTCTAAAAAAGTTATTACATAAGATGAAGAAATAGATATTCAATACTTTTGATAAGGAATAGTTATTCCTCATTTTGAAGAATAGCTATTCATAAGGAATAACTATTCATTATAATAAAAACATAACCAAACAACCTAATAGCTATACCATAAGAATATCTATTTGTTGAGGATCATTTTTCGAAATTGACAAAAGCAGCCCAACCCAGCAATATGGGCAGCAGAGAAGCGGCAGGCCAACGAAGGAAAACCATTAGGCCCAAGCGGCAGGAACAATGGATCACAGGCTCTTCAATACGAATGAATGGGTCTTGAGAGGGTAAGCGGGCCTAAAAGGCCCAGAAAGAGAGAAAATAAGCACCCATGGGCAGTATGTGTTGTGAAAAAGAGAGAATGGGCCGCGGCAGGCCCAAAAGAAAGTAAGTAAAGAGAGTAGGGAATAATGGCAAGTCTATGAACCCAATGATGAGAATGAGGAAATTGGGCCGGGGAAGCCCAATTAAGTTAGTAAGAGCCCATGGGATGCGGAGTTAGTAAGTGGACCAAGGACGTCCAAAGAAATGGGCCGGAGAGGCCCAAGGGAAAAGAAAGGGACATTGAAGCCCATAAGCGAGAACACCAACGGCCACATTAAGCCATTGGGGGAAAATGGAACGGCAGGCCTGATAAAAGGCCCAGCAGGAAAGAAATATGACGAAAAATGCTAAGTAACGCCACAGGAAGCAAAGGCAATTAGAAATTGGGATTGAAGGAACATGGAGCCCAATACTGGGCAAAGCCCAGATTCTAAGGGAGCGGGGAGTCTGAGTAATAACTCACAAAAGGCCAGAAACGGACGGCAGGCAGGCAAAGTCTCCAGTCCACGGCAAATGCATGAACAGCAGGCAGACTTCAGACATATGCATGCGCAAAAACCAGGCACCACCAACCTGTACCCAGCCAATACAGGGCATGGTGGGGTCATGGGGTCAGAGGTAAGAGGGCGTGGTTTGGTGGTGGGGAGAGGGGAAGGCCTGTTTCAAGGTTCCTGCTCAAGCTCTTTTGGGGGGTACGTCCTGCTGGGATGATATACCACCCAAAAGAGGCAAGGCTGAGTTGGAACCAATGGGTGCATGCCATAAGGGAGAGAGAGAGAGAAACACCACCGCGGCAGGTAGAAATGCCGCGGCAGGCTAACAGACAAAGTGGTTGTCTTTGTCTGTAACAGGGTACCCGCAGAACGGAACAGTAATGGTCGGCAAGTACCCTAGGCCAGACAAAAGTGGTTGGAGGGTAGAATAGTAAAATCCGTCCATGGTAAGCACTATAAGAAGGGAGCCTCCGCCGTGTACAAAGAGGGGGGGGGGGGGCACGGGCAACACAAGAAAAAAACTAAGAAAAGAAATACTCTGCAATACACTTGTGAAAACAGGGGAAGCACCACACTAAACAAGAAAAAAGGAAAAGAGAGAAATCACTAAGGAAAAGATAAAAGAAAAAGAAAGTGAGAGTTAGTGGCATGCACCAACAGGACTTTTTCCCTTCTCTCCCTCTCAAAACCTCGTCCTCTTCCATATTTATTTCGGGTATTACCCATTCAGGTCCGCCTCCCTCAACCCATTAACCCCCATGGCAGGATGTCTTTTCCTCGGAGGTTAATTACGTTGAGAAGGGGCGTTCTTCCTCTTTGGCATTAATCCTACAGACCGAACTGGATTCGCTCCATATCTGTTTTGATTAATTTTATTACTAGTCTCCTTTACTATTTATTTGTCAAAGGTTGATTGATATTATTATAGTTACGGATTACTTGGTAATTGTCCCATTAAAGGAATATCTGGTCATTCCAGGATTCATAGTTTTGTTTATCAATCATATCTGCTTGCTGTAAGTTTTTTCCTCTGAAACAGTTCTGCCCGCCGCAAGCGTTACAGCTCTGCTGGCCGTAAGCTGTTCTCTATTTAACTCAGCCTACGGTAAGCACTCCCCTGGCAGACGAGGCATGATTTGCGCACAAGCCGGCTAAGTTGAGTTCCAATTGGCCCGGTCTCAACTCTCGCAATCCAGGACACTTGGGCCTACAATCACTAAGGGGCAGCCCAGCCCAACATAGCAAAAAGGCCCACAACACTATTACATTACAATGTCTATTACAGTCTACCAAACATGCCCTTAGTTTGGAGTTTGTAAGTCTATAAAAGACTTCACGCTTTGCAAAATAATATCAATTAGAAAAATTATCACATATGTTAGTCTTTTGGAAGGTTTGGTTTTTCTTTGAATTAAAATAATTTCTCCCGCTTACTGATCAAAATATGAAAGTTTCGTTCATACTTTCTCTTACTTATTGCCAAGTGTGGGTTCTACTTATCTTAACTGATAAAGTGTTTGATAGTTGTATAAATGATTTAGGATTCAATCTCCGTCTACACAAAAAATTGACTGGTATCTTGGACTAATAATAAAGAGTTATCATAGAGCGAACGCAATCGGTTGAAACCCTCTTAAATATAAATAAAAAATAAAAAATAAAAACTACTTCACTTGAACTTGTTTAATTGATAAAACTTGGCAGTAAGTTAAGTAGTTTTTTTTTTTTTTTTTTGGATGGAATCAAGTGAAGTAGTTAATTAGTAGATTTTTTTTGTTATATGGATAAAACCGTAAAAGCAATCATAGTAGGAAAAATCACGCACAAGAGACAAGGAATTATTCACAAAGTAACAAAACAACCTGAGGTCTAGCCTAGACCATCAAATCCACTATGAAAAGGTTGCGATCCAATGAAACTTACAAGACCTCCAATGCATGTAATTTGCCTTGCATCTAAGCTCTTAATTATTGTTGCAATTGCTCTTCAAGCCTCCGTGTTCGCAATGATTTTATATCAAGACAATCAATACAGTCAATAACAGAGCCAGGAATTTATCTTTGAGGGCCAAACAAAAAAATAAATTTTTTCTATATATATATATATATTAATTGTAATGTAAGTACAATTCAACATATATATATATATATATATATATATATATATTAAATATTTTATAATTCAATGTGTACTAAAAATACGTATTTATTAAAATTAAACCACCAAGAGACAATATTAACAAAGAGAACAAGTCAATAGTTTTTAATTTGTCCATAAACCTAGATTTTCAAAATAAATTATCACCATAGTAAAGTATAATAATTAAGATAAAATAATAATAAATCAAAGAATGTTAAATAGTTGACAAACAATCACTCAAATTTCAATACTAAAAAAAATACTAATAAGAAACAACTAATTACATGTTATATATATATATATATATATATAAATTATTATCTCTATTATTAATAACATGATTCCCTTTTTGAGTTTCATCATTTTACATACTAAAAGATACTTACACAAATTTTTAAACTCTCTAAAATACCCCTATCTTTTAGTTAAATAATTTTAAATTAAAATACACAAACTGGTTAAAAGAGTAATTTATTCTTTTTAAATTTTAGCATTTTTCTTTTCTATTTTTTTTATCTGAATTACTACTTTTTATTTTAAATTCAAATTTTCAAACTTTAAACCCATGTACAAATAAATTTTTTAAAACATCACATAGATAAAGATTATAAAAATTAGAGCACTATCTTTATCTTACTTTAAAATATTATGTGACACTAAACCAAAAAAATAAAAATAAAAACCTCATCACACACACAAAGCACCTGTGGTGAGACTAGCATGATATAGTAGTGTTAATGCCCATTTTTGCAAATCTGTATCCAAAGGCCCATAAGGAAGAAAGGCCAATAAGAAGCAAGGCCCAAAGACCTACCAAGAAGACCGAAGAGTAAAGAAAGAAGTGCAAGTGAAAGCCATCTGCTACAAAATACAAATCTGCTGCAAAATACAAGTCTGCCGCAGAATATAGTTCTCTGGTAGAATGGTTTCGGCAAATGAAGACACACATCCCTATTCTTCGGCAGAAGGCTTTACAACCGCAGAATACAGATCTTCCACAGAATACAATTTTTCAGCAGAATACAAATCTGCCGCAGAATACAGTTCTCTAGCAGGATGGCTTCGGCAGATGAAGATAAATTGGACCCAATGCCCTTTTGATCCAGTCAACATTATTTGGCCCACAAAGGCCCAAATCTTTTTGTATAAAAAAGATAGGCATGAAAATTAATATGAAAAAGAACGATGAAAGGAAACAAGGAGCAGCAGGAAATATCATCAGCAGGAATCATGTGAAGGAAAGAAAAACCCAAACTAAAGGAAATGACAAACACAGCAGGAAACGTGTGAAAGACTTGCAGCAGGACAAAAACAGAGCTGATCTGCTATGGCAGGAACAGTGTGGGAACGAAAGGAGACAAAAACAGAAGGGCCGGGGCACCACCAACCTATACCCAGCCAATACAAGGGAGGTGGGCCCACGGTCAAAGAGATTCAGAGGGCGTGATTTGGTGGTGGGGGGAAAATGGGGTCTATATTTGGTTTCCTGCCATAACTTCTTTTGGGATATGTACCTTGTTGGGATGGTATCTTACCTAAAAGAAGTAATAGATGGTTGGGACCACTGATGTATGCCATAGAGCTAGGTAGTGAGTAGTCCAATCCTTACCCATTTGAACCTAGAGGTAAAGGTATACAGTAAGAACAATCAAAAAGGAATTTTGTCGTGAAATGAGTAATGGTGCAGCTGACGTATTTTGAGCAGAGGTAATGGCTAGGGCAACCAATGGGTTGGTGGGTAGTCTTGAATCGATGCTCACAATAAACCAAAAACAATTGGTGAAACCCTACGGGTAAAAGGGAGAAATCCCATTAAATCAATTCACTATAAAAGGAGGAGCTAGCCATGGAAAACTGGGGGACGGAAGAGGAAGAGGGAAAAACAAGAAAAAGAGTGAAAAACAGAAGAAGAAAGAAAATGGTAAAACAAAGAGAGAAAATACGGCAGGAATAGGAGCATGCATCAATAGACCATCTTTTCCCTCCCTCTTAGCAAACCCACTCTTTGAAGTCTCCAAAATTAATAGCTAGTAGCCATTTAAGCCTATTCTCCAAAATGCACAACTTTTACAGCAGGAGCCTATGAAAAGGTTGTTCAAGTTGGAGTTTGGGTTTCCTTTTTAGTTTACTTATCCTATGGAATACATAACGTTGTTTCTCACGTTCTAGAAAAATATATAGTTTATATATGTATATATGAATACGTATAAGTATATATACTCATATATGTATGTATATATTTGAGAATATGCTAACCCATTTAAGCTAACATTTGTTTAATGGGTATTCTCTTTGGGTTTTAGATTTGTTTATGCGCAGGAAGTAGAAAAGTGTTTCTACAGTAAAAACGAAGAGTAGTCATTCACATTGTAGAAGGCTTTAAAGCACGGTAGACAGCTTTAAAACATGGTAGAAAGCTTTATTGCACAGCAGACAGTCTTATTACACAGCAGACAGTTTTACTACGTGGCAAATAGTCTTACTACACGACAAAAAGTTTTGCTGCATAACAGAAAAGTTAGACCTGTGGCAAAAACCGGAGAAAAGTTCCTTTTGTGGCAGAAACATCAATCCTGCGGCAAAAACTGGTAGCGGCAGAAACAGAAAAGTCAATCCTGCGGCAAAAACTGGAGAAAAGTTTTCTACAGCAGAAACAGGGGATAAGCCCACTTTACAGCGTCTTCTCTTGGACTTGGACTCAATGTTTGCACACAAGCCAGACCAAATTGAGTTGCAGTTGGACCGGTCTCAACTCCTTTACTTAGAATACTTGGGCCTACTATCGCGGGAGGCAGCCCAACCCATCGCACAACGAAAAGGCCCCTACAAGTAGTATATTTTTATCTGGTTTACTAATGGAGTAATTTATTATATTATATTTATAATTTCATATAATTTATTTATACTTTTAATAACAATTAAATATATAGAAGAAAAGTCCAATTAAAAGATGAAAAAAAAAAAACTAAAGAAGAAGAAGAGAGAAGACAGCCAAAAAAGAAAAAGAAAAAGAAAGCTTTGGGCCCGTTGGGTTGGGCCGATTACACCCACATCTTAGCCCAAAACAAAGGGTTCAAACAAAAAAACCGAAACCCACGAAAAGAAAAGGAAAAAATCGCTTCTCTCTGTCTCTCTTAAACTAAAACCCTAATCAAAAACCCCAAAACCACAGCAACGCAGCAGTGCCCAGTGAAACAGCGATGTGGAGGAAGAAGAGCGAGAAGATAATTCTGCCACCGGAGCTTCGGCTGGAGATACCTGAAGACGAAGTCGAAGTCTCCGACGAGGACTTACAGTTCGTCCAACACAATCGCCAATACGCTCTCGGATTTTCCCTCCTCGACACCCAATCTATCACCAAGGCCGTACACACACATTCTCTCTCTCTCTCTAAACGATGTCGTTTTGCTTTGATAATAACCTAGAATGTATTTTGCGTTTCACTCGCTCTGGTTTTTCAAATGCAAATTGATGATAAACGCTGTCGTTTCACTCTGTATTTTGAAGTAAAATTTAGGGAAAATGATACGTTCAGAGTTTCACATGTAGATGATAGAGACGAAATTTATTGAGAAAATGTGTGTTTTTATGTGTTATTATGATAGAAATGGTAAATTTTGATTTTGATTTTTTTGCTTTTAGTTTGTAAATTTAGTTATAGTGATGTGATTGCATGGAAAATATATAGCTATTGGAGAGAGTAAACAATATTTGAGAATTTTTGAATTTTCAGCTTTTGTAGTTAATTCAGAAAAAATTTATTGAGGATTTGTGTATTTTTGATAGAAAGTCTAATGTGTTACTTAGGTTTTGCTACGTGATTACGTAAAATAAAATGTAGCTATTAGAGAGTAAAAACCCTTTTTTTTTAATAATTCAATAGTTGGAGGGGATTTGAATCCTACACATGTCCGTTTTGAAGTTTTGCAACTGTGTGATGAGTACATTTGTGACAATTGCCAAGGAAAACCACGTGCACTGACTTTGTAGCTATGGTTGTCACTTGTTACCTATGTTTTTTCTCACTGCATTTCATATTGTCTTCCATTGTCCGAATGCATTAGCATCTTTAATATATAAGAGAATTGCAGTCTATTGGACAATACTTAAATCTGCATTTTTGTTAAAGAGTGGAAGTTGTAGAATTGTTTCAATTGTTCTTCCCCTTTAAGAAACATCAGCAATAATTCTTTCTATCTTAGGATGTGTATATGCTCCTCTGCATGCAGGCTAATTCTCTTGAATTTTTGCTCTGCATATCCCATAAAGCAATCTATGTTTTTTTGCATAGGCTGAGATCAAAGAAGATCTCACAGCTGAAGAAGCATTTGAAAGTAAGAAGCAAAAACTTGCAGAGCTGGGAATGGCACTCCTTGCAAATCCAGAGCCGAATATTAAATCATTAAAAGAGATGTTACAAATTTCTAAAGATAATGATCATGCTATTGCCAAACTTGGAGTACTTTCCATGTTGGCTGTTTTTAAAGACATCATCCCAGGGTAGGACCCATGCTTTTAGTCTATAATGCACATTGTATATCTTATTTACTCTCCTACCCTTCCCCCACCCCCCCCCCCCCCCTCCTCACATTAAAGCTTTAGTTTCTTACTTGTCTTTTCTTTTCTTTTCTTTTTGTTTTCTTTTGAGCATCACAGCTATCGGATCAGGCTTCCTACTGAAAAGGGGCTGGAAATGAAGGTTTCTAAGGATGTTAAGAAGATGCGGTTCTATGAATCAACTCTTCTATCTGCATACAAGGTTGGTGCACTCCTTTTGACTATATTCAAAGCTTAATGCCAAATTGGATTTTGGAAGCTTGCTATTGTATATGTTTCTTTCTTTAGAATTTTATCATGTATCCTGTCGCTCAATGTGCTTTTATGGAAAGGTTTTCTTTTTCCTGGTTTTGTGGCATTTCTTAATTCTAAAATTGATACCAATACATTGTTTGTCATTAATTCTCTGCCTCATCTGATTTTAACTTGTTCCATGACCTCAAATATTTAACATTTTGATAAAAGATATTACCCTGATATAATATACAAGTTACAACAATAAATTGGTTTTTCATAACTTGTCTGCCTCATATATTTTTAACTTTTTTCATGAGCTGTAATGAATAAAATTTTAATGAAACAAATTACTATCTTTTGTTATACCTATTGATGTTATTAAAGTTTCAAGAGCATGCAGCTTTTTTTTTTTTTACCAGATTTCGTTAATTAAAATATAGTGTGTGCTTAAAGAAGAAATGGAGTGCCTGTAGACTTGATCTGATTTATAAAGTTCTTGATGATTGCTTTAAACTCCATAGATATAAGAGTCTAGGTTTTTTTTTTAACTGCTTTTTCAGTTAAACAATTTTGGTTCTTATGGTTCCAAAAAAATTTAATTACTTATTAAAAGAAGGTGTGTGTGGGTGTGAATTTATTTTAATTACAAAAAAAGGGTTTTTTTGTTTGTGTATCTGATAAGTAGAAGACAATAAGATTATCATAAAATGAAAAAGGGTATACGGAAATGTATAGAAGGGCCAAAAAAGAAAAAGAATTAAAGTCCACCTAGCTTTCTCTTACTAATTTTACTTTCGTTCTTGAGATTTTATATGTATAGATGAGTGCTATACTGTTTTTTTTTCCTTGTAATTTGTTATTTATTTAAAAAAATGTAAAACTTTATCTAAAACTTTAAGACTTCGCTCTTTTTTTCTTTTTTTTTTAAATATAAATAAATTAGATTGTGATAATTTGTATAGAACAGCAATAACAAAATTCAATACCAATTACAAACAGGAGTCACTTGTTATGCTTGGTGGGTTTATTCAAGATACAAACCAGTGGGTTTATTCAATGATACAATCCGTTTATAGTGGTAAAGTTTAATCAATTCTGTGTTATGGACACTCACATTAGGTAACTGTTTTAGGAATAAAAGGAGAGCAATCCATTGAGTTCAGATAGCTAGGGTTTTTGGTTTAGCTGCACTTCTAGTTAAATCCATGTCATAATGTGGATTGATTTCTTTTAATAGTTGATAACAGATTGGAATTTAATACTGTTACATGCTCGACATATTTGGCCGCTTTCATGATTCCATCAGCAAGGTATTTTAATTAGAATATATTGGCAATGTTGCAGAATGTTTATATTTCTTACCTGTTTGGATTATCTGAAAACTGAAGGGCTTGAATGTTCATCGTGATAAGTTTTAATGAGTTTATTCTTCTAATTCATGTTTACAGGCATACCTGCAGTGGTTGATAATGTTAGAAAAGAAGCCTTCATTTCAGCATGTTGCTGTTCGCTGTATCTGTACTTTGCTTGATGCAGTTCCACACTTTAACTTCCAGGAGAGCTTGCTAGGTGTTATTGTCAGAAATATAGGTTCCTCAGATGATGTGATAAGGTTTTCATATATTTATTTGCCTTTTCTATTTATATAGGTTCTTCAAATGATGCCAAGAGCCTTGTAGCTTAATGAGAAGCTTAAGGTTTGAATCCCCCCACCCCCAATAATCTAATTATTAAACAAAAAAAAAAAAAAAAAAATCAATGATCTTCTTGAGGAATAACATGAATTGCATTTAATGTTTAAAATTGAAATAAGAAGGTATAATTCCAATTTGGAGAAAAAAGTATAGGACAAAGTGAAGGCCTCTTTTATAGAGAATTTAGTTTTTTCTCAAATTCTCATTTTGAAAATGTCTACTACAGGACAGGAAACTCTGCTGTGCTACAGCTAAGTCACTTTTTACCAACGAGGGAAAACATGGAGGTGAAGCTACTGTGCTGACTGTTCGAATGATTGCAGATCATGTGAAAGCTCATAATTGCCAGTTGCACCCTGATTCCATTGAGGTGCAAGTACATTTTACTTTTATTTTATTTTTAATTGATTCGTTTGCTGTAGTCAACCCTGGATGTGAATTACTAGGAGAAACAAAATCTGGTTTGATTCAAAATTTGGATGGTAGTGACTTTGTAGAAAGTATAGCAGCATCCTACTTATACTGTCAGTTGCTGTACAAAAACTAGATTTATGATATGATTGTTTATACCTTATCTTTGGTTGTCACCTAAATTTGGACTCCATGAGAGCTAATGTGAAAGAAGATATCTTGGGTCACAGAGGTGCTTAAAGACTCTTTTGATGTCTAGCCTTATTAAGACTTGTCATTTTGACTGATCTTTGGAATTTATATTCTATAAGTTCATCCCCACTGATTTTTTTCCTGTCTTTTTTATATCTCTTTTATTGTTTTCACTCTTTTTCAGGTTTTCTTGTCTCTGTCATTTGATGAGGATCTCCGGAGGCAAGAAAAAGTAGCAAAGGAGGACTACAGAGTCAAAAACAAGAAAAATAAAAAAAGAAAGAATCTTGAGGAGCCAAGCCAAATGCCAGGCAGTGATAAAAAGAAAAGTAGGAAAGAGTTGATGACAAAGATGAGAGAGGAGGTATTCTATCCATGAGAATAATTGTCTACTTGGTTTTTTATGTTTCTTATTTGATTTGTTCATCATGATGCTTTTTTACAGGTTGCTGCTGATTATAAGGCTGCTTCTTTTACCCCTGATGTAACAGAGCGGAGGGTGATGCAAACACAGACGCTTTCTGCTGTATTTGAGACATATTTCCGTATTTTGAAGCATACCATGCAATCAACATCTGCAAGGTGTGTTCACATGTTTTTACAAGAAAGAGAGACATAATATGAATTTAGTAGTCCAATCTGTCCTGTCCGTAAAAGGCTAATTGGTTAACTTGCATAATTGGGGCCAGAGAGGGCAGATCCACTTTCAATTTGGCTCATGTTTTGCATATGGCAGATCAGTCATTAGATGAGAATGTAGCTCTGCCTTATGCTTTGGAGTCTAGGCAACTAACCATCTATCCAGTTGCCTTAGTTCTTATTTGTTGCATGTTTATATCTTGGAAATAGTTGATTTGCATTGGCTTTTGTACACATTTTATGCATGTAAGTGAACTTCTATCACAATTTTAGGTGTTTGAAGATGATTCTGGAAATTGATGCTCACTTCTACTGCTGCTTTTGTCACCTTTGGGTATAATTTAGTCTTGGGCTTTTGTTTGACCTTGCAGAATCATATGCTGAATAAGAGTTATTCTAGGACCACAGCCAATTCCACACTCATTTTCACAACCATCCTATGTGGCAGACTGTAACTGGTTGCTTGTCACTTTCACATGGACTTGCCACATTTTTCCCACCACTCACAATTAGTCACATTGGATGGTTGTGAAAATGGGCATGAAATTGGTTGTGGTCCTTTTTTTGTCTGAATAATGATATTACTTGATATGATTGTTATAATGGTTGATCAAGGGGAATCTGTAGTGTAGAAAATCCTATGAAAGTTGACTTTTCACTGGCTTGATTTTAATAGGTTTTATCTTTTGTTGCTTTGACTCTTGTTTAGAGACAGTAATTGTTCTTAAGTTGCCTCTAGGTTGGACAACAAGCAAGCAGATATGATTTTCTCTTGCCTGCTCTATTTTCAAACAATTAAAATCTGAAATGCTATGTATTTATAGATATGAGCAGGCAAATAATATGTACCTTATCCTGAACTTTTTGTATTACTGCTCTCTGATATAGTAAAATTTTTCTTGTAATCTGGTATTGGTATCTTCTTAGTTGCCATCTTTCTAACTGTTTTACCTATAGGCAATTTTATGTTGATACCATCTTCCTGATTATTTTATCTATAAATAATTATGTTCACATCTAAGACATTATAGTTGCTGCATATTGAATCCATTTTCAATATGATCTGCATGAGTGCAAGTAGGTTTAAAATTTTGGAGTTGGTTCTATAGATTGAAACTGTTCAGAGATAGGTGATTGGAAAATAACGTCTGGAGTCTGGACGAATGCTTAATTCCATGAAAACTGTTTATGCATTGAATTGAGTTCTCATATATACTCAGATTAGCACCAGGTCATAATATTTGTTTGTTTGTTTGTTTTCTTTTTCTTTCTTTTTTTTTCAGTTTTCTTTTTCTTAGAGGTTTTTGTTCAGATATACTTTTTTTTTTTTTTTGGTTGATAATTTGTATTAAAAAGTTAAATTGGAGCTTGACTTACTAAATATTTTCCTTATTTTATTTCTCAGCCAGGAAGAGATTGCTAATTCAGATTCTGGTGCATCTGGGTCCCACCCACTGCTCTCTCCATGTCTGAAAGGATTAGGAAAATTCTCACAGCTAATTGACTTAGATTTTATGGGCGATCTTATGATTTATCTTAGAAAGCTTGCTTCTGGCAGTGGCAACTCTGGCAATTGTTCACAGAAAAATTCAAAATATTTGACTGTATCTGAGCGCCTCAAGTGCTGTATTATTGCTTTTAGAGTGATGAGGAGCAATCTTGATGCCTTGAATGTTGATTTACATGAATCCTTTGTTCAGCTTTACAATATTATGCTTGAGTACAGCCCTGGAAGGTTAGTAGCGATTGTGCTGATTTGAAAACCTTGCTTTGGAAACACATATTCTCTACTGCTACTTATTAGGAAATGTTGTCTTTTATTTTATTCTATTTTATTTTATATTATATTATAACTTGTATGCTTATCTGCAAGAGTTTTCTGAAACAGCCTTGTCCACCTGCTTTAGCTTATTATAGTCTCCTGGGGAGAGTCCGCAGCCCTATTTTCTTAGATAAAAAATGACCTTTGATCTAAATGAGAGTTTCTGTTTAAACTGATTTATGTGACATGAAAGAATAATTCGTAACTACAACACTTATGCATTCATGTGCACCATAGTATTGAACAATGGATACTTTGTCTTTATCTGTTGTAAGTTTAATTTGTACATGTGTATTGATATTGCCTGACCTGCATATCCTTTATTAATGTGCATGTTCTCTCTCTCTCTATCTCTCTCTTGTTTTCTCCAAATGGAGTCAGTTAAGTCATCCTTTTTTACCATACAGCCCTCTCTTTCTCACTCACACATGAATTCGCCCCTCCTCCCTTCTCTTTCCTGGATGTGCATTTTGAATACTTGTGGACACAAGTGCTTTGCTCTGTCCAGTTCAAGTCAGGCAACTAAAGAAACCTTTACCGTAAATTTATTCCTAGATGTGCAGCATAACATTTTTTGTTTCTCTTTTGGGGTTGGTCTGATTTGTTTCCTTCCATTTTCTTTTGGGTTGGGTTTTAAGTGTGTTCTTTCTCTTTTTCATTCCTTCAGTTATATTTAACCTCTCTCTCTCTCTCTCTCTCTCTCTCTCTCTCTCCAAATAGTGGCTGCACACAAGGGAGATGCAATGTATTTATTTTTATATTTTGTTTTTTTGGGTTTGTGGATCAGAGACCGGGGTGAAGTGTTAGCTGAAGCTCTGAAGCTGATGTTGTGTGAGGATAGACAGCATGACATGCAAAAGGCTGCTGGTTTTGTAAAATGCTTGGCCACATTTTCGTTATGCTTTGGATCTGCTGAGTCCATGGCTGGTATATTATTTATGTGCAGTTACCTAATTAGTTATCAAAAACCTGGTTGGTATGCTTCTCTTTTATTTATCTGGTTCTTCTTTGGGACTTTGCAGCCTTGGTTACGTTAAAGCATCTTCTTCAGAAGAATATCAAATGCCGGAATCTGTTAGAAAATGATGCTGGAGGTGGTTCCGTTTCAGGTATCATTGCGGTAAGTTCTTGGCAATTCTTGTGCAAAGAGAAAATATGCACATTGTTGTGTTTTTTATTTCTAACCTCTGCTCCACCTTGATTGTTGTAATGCATGAGAATTCACTCATTTTTTAATTAAAATTTTTTCACATGCTCTACTTACTGTGAGACACATTTAGTTCATCAAGAGACTTATCAAAAAACGTTGAGTTCATCAAGAGGCCTTGTAAAAGGAGATGGAACACTTTCAGTGTGCTTTAATGCCTACAACAACAGGATTATTACACATTCATGTTGATAGTTGCACTATATTTTTTTTTTAAAGATATTATTTAGAAAGGTATATTTGTCTACATAAAAGTTGCTCTTGGATGGACTATAATATATACCTGCGGTTTGGAATTTAGCTCGCTTCCATGAGCTTGTGGCATTTTATTAAAGTGGTGCTCCTGCTTCATTCCTTTGGGAATTCAATAAATAACCTGAAATTTTCCTTCTCTTTCTCTGCCCGTTGTGCAGAAATTTCAGCCATATGCCTCAGACCCCAATTTAAGTGGTGCTCTTGCTTCAGTCCTTTGGGAACTCAATCTACTATCTAAGCACTACCACCCAACAGTCTCAACAATGGCTTCAAACATTTCAAGTATGAGCTCTGCTCAAAACCAAGTTCATCTATCTATCATCTCTCCTCAACAAGCTTTCATGGACTTGTCACTTGAACTTGAATCCTTCGAGCCACAGAATGAGAGCATGAAATTGAATAACAAGAGGAAAAAAGGAAGTGAGTCTTCCAAATCAGCTTCTATTGAGCCTATTCCATACGCTAGTTCAATCGATGAAGATGAGGTTAGAAAGAAACTTTCAACACATTTCAATCTTCTTCGTGACATTAAGGAGAATGAAAGATTGAGGAGCGAGTTAGATCGCACAACATTATACCTACAGCTATATGAACAACATAAGAAGCAAAAGAAAAAAAGGAAGACAAAGACCAAGAAAAGTGTAGTATTGACTGCTTAGTAATTTATTGTCTTCCAAAAATTTTGTGATTTACTTATAATGTATATTTTTCTATTTTTTTGGTTCTCATTTTCTACATCTCCTTCCACTAGATGCTATTCTTTACAGTTTCCTTTATAAATTTAGCGGGGCAAAACTTACTTCTACCGATGGATTAGCAATCCTAATTTTGTGAACCTAGCATCCAAAGAACAATGAAGTTATTTTTGACGTTCCGACCTTTTCCAATGTTACTTTTGTAAGATAGACTTCTCACTACTCGTTCGATATCAGCTGCAAGTGAAACAAATTGCTTTGAAAATCTCTCTTTTAAATTATTTTTTTTAAACTTCAATATTATTTTTTGAGGTGACTTCATCTGCTGGATTCCTTTGTTTCTTTTGCTTATTTTTATTTGCAAGCAAAAAAGAAAAAGAAAAACAGAGAAAGAAGTCACTAAACAAATGTGGCAATGTCACGTACCACCAAGGCTTTGATAGGGCTATTATTGTGGGTATAACACGCTTGTTATAGTGCCACTTGAATTGTTCAATTCTTATTAAATATCTTGTGAAGTGATATGAGAACCAAGGAGCATGTTCTCTCCACATAACTGAAATATTAATTATTTCTCCCAAATTGTTGCTCATAGACAATCTCAATATGTTAATATGTCCCTCTCTAACTTTAAACATAATAAAAATAACCATTACATAAGAAAAATATATGCTTTCTACTTTGCTAGACGGATGAGAAACTTGTTTGCTTCAATCTTTACACGCTCTTATTGGTAATATTATACAATTATAGAATATGAAGTCATGAAAATCTAAAAGAAAGGAGACCTAATAGGTATCCCTTTTCTACGTCTTTTGGGATTACATTGACAAGATTCATCACTCCTGTTAGTTGCCAAAGATGGCACCTCATTGGAAAGATCTTCCTGTTAGTTGCCAAAGATGGCACCTCATTGGAAAGATCTTCTGATATTATTGTATCTTTTACCTATAATCAAATTATATATACTAGTGAAAAATCTTTACGAACATGTATATCAAATTACAAAACAGAATATTGAAAGGTAATTATAAATTAAAAAATATATGTCTCACCTTGCATGCGAGTGAGCAAAACTTGAATGACCCTCTCGAAAAAAATTTGGATAAATCCAGTAGTTCATATTCACATATTTGACACTTGTAAGTAGGCATTGGCCCGGCATTTATCCACTTTGTTTCTTGAGTGAAGAAAAACTACTTTAAAACCGCATTATGACGTGAAGCTCTATAAACCTAAAAAAAACATAGTAGTAAGTTATATAACAACAAGAAATTGGGATTATATATATATATATATATATATCAAAGAAGTAACCACCATTAACGAAAAATAAAATAAATAAATAAATAAAAAACCTTACTTGGAGAATTTTGTGGCCTTCATCATCATGCTCCTGTTTGCAACTTTCACAAAATACTTCGCTGCAGTCTATACAGAAGAAATTAGAGAATGTACCTCCGTGTTCGTCACAATCCTCATCGAATTTAGAATCTAAAATCAACGTTAGCCATGGTGGTGGAAACTGGGAAGGCATACTGATCATCGATATACTTCTTCTCCCTTAAAACCTTTAAAATTATATGCTTGTGTTGTGGTACATATTGCCTATTAATTGGGTTCTTATTTATATGTACTACTACTACATGGGTTATTTCGAATTGGACAATCCTATTCCAACTAGTACTAGCTAGTTCTTTAATTATATCCGGACTTGTATTCTATAACCGCCTCTAGTTCTGAAAGGGTTTTAGGTTTTTGGGTGCAACGCTTCTATTATGTATATACAGTATATACACATCCCAATTCTTTTTTTCTTTTTCTTTTTTTAAAAACCCTATATACAAATATCGTTTAGGGTCTCATATTCTTACTTTCTTTCAGAT
Source organism: Quercus glauca (assembly GCA_023736055.1). Taxonomy (NCBI): domain Eukaryota; kingdom Viridiplantae; phylum Streptophyta; class Magnoliopsida; order Fagales; family Fagaceae; genus Quercus; species Quercus glauca. The sequence goes on from CM043318.1 coordinate 4,499,928, forward strand.
CCTAGCTGAAAGAGAGGGAGACTCATGCACACTTGGTACACCGTACACCATGAAATCACATTGTTGTTTTTGCTATGTCAGAGATTTTTTTTATCTCATTTTAATAAATGTGATTTCATTACCTTGGTAAAATCTAACTTGATAAAATCTAAAACACTAATAAGAGGGGGCTTCAGGGACTCTTCAGAGAGGACCCAAAATTCGTTAGACCCACATACAATGTGGGTATGACACCGAAAGAGGCAAAAGAAAAAGATTACTGTTTCTCAAATCACATTTGATACTTGTTTGAGGTCTTTTTGTGGCCATAATAACATGAGTCACTTTTTGATAGGTTAGCAGCTAGACCCAGATTCTTTGGGGCCAGTAGTCGAGTTTAGTACTCATGCCAATACGTTCAGTTGGTCACGACGTACTGTTGAGCTTTCTCCTCATAATATAATGAGTGATGGGGATAACAAATTAATGGTAAAAAAAAAAGTGTAATTATGTGTGGGTGGTTTAACTATGAGGCATGTACAAATAATTGTGAGAAATATATTGTGCTAAGCAATATTTGCTGATGTTTAACAAATATATTTGTCTATGCCCAAATAAATATATATAGCATCAAACTCAAGCAAATAAATGATCAAGTAATGGAGAGAGAGGTATTAGATACTTATAATATAGTTGTTAGCAACTCATACTTCTCTCTTGACCAAAATAAATCATGTATGTGTTTTAAGTCAAGACCCAAGGATTCACACTAGCAAGTGTGGATGGCAGCAACTATACGTGAGTTTTTGTCTCCTATCATAATAATGGTGTACAAGAAGAAGAAAGTACAAGAAAGATAACTTACACCAAATACTCTTTGTGAGATATTTAGTAAAATAAAGGAGAATGGCATGGCTAGCTCACAAAAACTTAGATAAATCATGATGTTAACTTTGGAATAAGGATAATTGGGATTAATGGGATGAAGGAAAAAGGAAACACTTTTGTTTTTGTTTTGTTCACTTAGAAACTCATGGAAGTGTATTGAACCACCTGCTGAATGTGTTGGAAGATGCAGCATAGTGTAAGACTCCTTTAAGACAATGTAAGAAAATTGTTGTATTTGTTGGATATTAGGTTTTGCTTACTTTGACGAGTGAGGTCACTATTTTTTCCTCTGACACTAGCAGGGACGAACCCAGGATTTCAAGCTGGGGGGGGCCGGAGATAAGCGAAAAAAAAAATTTTCAAATACACATCCATATAGTATCAATAAACTATCAACCAAGACAAATACTCAAAAATCATTATTTCTTAATATATTAAGATACAATCATCTACCAACAAAAACAAAAGACACGAACCATTGACACAACTCAGATAAAATTTTCAATTTTCTGAACTCTGGATCCTGGACTACATTATGCTCAAAATGATAAATCTCTTTCTCCAACACTTGTTTGTCATAAAATGTAAAATCTTGTGGATAGAAATTCTTTACCAACAAACAAAGATCACTACTTCTAAAAGATTTTAATGCCTCTCAAGGTTCTACACTATTTCTCACTTCTTTTCAATTTATAAATTTATCTAATTTAGCATTATGAGTTAACAATAGGCGCAAGTGAATCACTGTTATTTTCTTAAATCTGTGTGACAACTTTCTATATTATATGATTTGTTTTTTTCTTTTGTCTTTGGTCTTTGCCTTTGTCTTGTCTCCATATTTCAGACACTGACCCAACACTATAAATTTAATCTGTACTGCTAAGAAAAACTTTTCTTTACTGTACCCTTTTTTTTTAATAATCTGTCAAACACTACAGTAATATATTCTCTCATATTTACAAACTCTACTCTCTCTCTATCTCTCTTATCTATATAATACAAGAGAGAGTCACAGAGAGTCCAAAAAGCCAAAAAAAAAAAAAAAATACCACAAGCAGTCAGGCGCAGATTCAATTAAATTCACAACCACAGAATCACCAAATCAGTTCATCACTCATCAGTAAAAACAAAAACATCTCAAGTCCACAAGCATAGATTTTTAGATTCTGAGATTCACAAACAGGTTTTGAAGGAAATGATAGATTAAATACCTGTGAACTGCTGTGAAGGCTGGAGCAGTGGAGCAACGAAGCTGGGCTGGGCTGGGCAGGGCAGATCGAGCAACCGGCAGCGGCGGCAAGATGGGTCTCAGCGTCTCGCGTGGCGGCGTTGGTGTGGCTTTTTCCGGTTTGGGTATGCGATAGGACAGCTCTCTTAGTCTCGGCGTGGGCGTGGGCGTGGGCGTGGACAACTCGCTGCGCTGGGTTGAGCAGCGGCGTCACGACGTGGGTGTGAACAGCTCGCCTCTCACTTTCTCTGTCTCACCTCTCCTTGTCTTTGCTTTTCTTTTTTCTTTTTTACCTTCGTTTTTGGCTTTGCCGTTTGGGTTTGGAGACTTCGACTGCCTGCTGGGTTTTTTTTTTTTTTTTTTTTTTTTTTTTTAAGGTTTTCATGGGCTCTTGCCTCCTGGGCTGGCCGGTTGGGGTGAGGTGAGGGGGGCCTGAGCTAATGGGTTGGGTTGAGGTGAGGGGGGCCCGATCTAAAAACCAAGGGGGGCCTGAGCTAAAAACCAAGGGGGCCAAGCCCTCTTTTTGAAAATTTTACTTACTAAAAAAAAAAAAATTTGGACCCAGGGGGGCCCGGGCCCCCTTAGGCCCCTACCTGGGTCTGTCCCTGGACACCAGGCAATTAGCTAGCCAAAGGCCACAAAAATTGCTTCTCTGAAAGGAAACCTCACTTCCCAATTTATTGAATTTAATAGATATTTTATAACTAGTTAACCCTCATACATGTGTATTTGGGTGATATGTTTCAATTCAACATGTATTAGGCCCTTCTAATGAGTAACCGTGTGTTGCACATTGCATATAACATGGGTTCATTAGTCTCATTGGTGTTCCAAGCCCAATAAGGGATTGTTTAATGAGTTTATATCAATGTGAAATGACTCTTTTGCCCTCCAATCCACTTCTCCTAATTATCCTTTTTTGTTAGGTTCTTCCTAATTATCCTTTTTTGTTAGGTTCTTCCTTTTACATGTGGACCTTGTCCACATAACAAATGGTAATACAAAAATAAGGTCAACTGTAAATTCTTTATGGATTGGCATTGGACCTTGTGGGCTTTGTCTATAAGTATTTCTATAGGCTCTAAAGAGTGGTTCTAGCCTTCTAAGACCACAAGTCTTTTTGTCACAACTTTAACATGGTAGATTACTATTACTTTCATATAGACTCTTTTTTTTTTTTTTTTTCTACTATTCACAGTTTGCTACATCATAGTTATGACAAAATTGTGGTAAAAAAAATTGTGGTATTAGATTTTTTCAGCCGTAATTGTGGAAAACATGCCCTCAACAATACTCTGATAGAGGCATGAAAAAAGGTAAATGCACTTCCCTAAAGAGAGATACATGTTCTGCACAAATTTATTCTGATATAATGAGTGAAACATATTCATGTTTCTTTCGATTCTTTAGGAGGAGAGACAGTAGAGTTGGCTAAGGGAATACGAAAAAACAAACCCACCCATGTAATTGAGTAATTATTTTGTGTCACTTATTCACCTTCTTTGGGCCTGTCAATGGTCATATCTTGTAAATGTAAAGAAACCCAGATTATAACACCCCAAGAAACAGTTAGTGTCAAAAAAATCATTTTAAAGTGATTTTTCTATGTCTGAACTAAAAGAAAGATGTGGCGTGGTTCTTGCTTTGTCTTTGAAATGTGTAATTCTAGCTGGTATATATATGGAGGCAGTTGTCCTGGACTTTAAGCAGTTAAAGAAGCATGAAAAATATGTAGGTTGGACAAGTGGAAAAACTCATTTTAGCCAAACTTGTTACTAGTTATACTTTTACAAATTGGGATGGAATTTGGTTTCTTTAGTCTTCTAAAGTTGTATGGCAATCATTCTATGTTAGTAATATTCGTATGTAGAAGTAGAAATCATTGCGACCTATTGTTTGTTCAAAACTTTAAGATGGTCAATGCCCATCTCGGATCACTGCTTGCTGAGCTTAAGATTAAGCAAGGAGCAGAGGTGAAAACCAACCAAAAAGAGGTTTATGTTCGAAGCCATGTGGACTAGGGATGACAGATGTAGAGAAGTTGTGGGGCGGCATGGGATCTGTTTAGGGGGGACCCAAATTTTCAGATCACTAATCGGATTAAGAGGTGCCAAGAGCAACTCCAACGGTGGAATTGGAGGGAATTTGGCAATGTGGGGCTTGCTATAAAGCAGAAAAGGGAGCAGCTCCAACATCTCGAAGCCTTAAATAGCCTCCATGATAGAGTGGATGAGATTCAGAACCTAAAGAAGGAGATTAATGAAGCTCTGTCCAAGGAGGAGGTGATGTGGGCCCAAAGATCAAGGGCATTGTGGATGAAGTGGGGTGACCGCAACACAAAAATTTTTCATGCTACCACCAGCCAAAGACATCGGAGGAATAGCATAACGGGTCTTTTGGATACACATGGCACATGGCAAGAGGTCCCAGGTGCAATGGAGAGTATTATCCTAGATTACTTTGAATCTATTTTCAGGTCAGACAACCCTTCAAGCTTCGAGGCATGTGTTTGTATCATTACCCCTAAAGTTACTCCAGATATGAATACTGCTTTGTGTGCTGAGTTTCGTGATACTGAGGTGTGGAATGCTCTTCACCAAATGCATCCAACAAAGGCTCTAGGCCCAGATGGTATGTCTCCCATCTTTTACCAGAAATATTGGGATTTAGTTGGTGCTAATGTGATTGATTGTGTGTTGGAAATCCTCAATACTGGTGTTATGCCTTGTGGTGTGAATATTCCTAAAACTAAAACTCCCATAAAATTTCTGAGTATAGACCTATTAGCTTGTGTAACGTTATCTACAAGATTGTATCTAAGGTTCTTGCTAATCACCTGAAAAGGATTCTTACAAGGTTATTGATGAGTCCTAGAGTGCTTTTGTCTCGAGGCGTCTCATAACTAATAATGTGCTAGTGGCTTTCGAGACTATGCACTACATTGATGGGAGGAAAAAAGGCAAGAGGGCTCTGATGGCCTTGAAGCTCGACATGAGCAAGGCTTACGCCAGAGTGGAATGGCAATTCTTGGAGATGATAATGAGGAAGTTGGGCTTCCAAAAGAGATGGATATCCCTTATGATGATGTACATTTCTACAGTCTCATACTCAGTTCTTATAAATGGGGAGGCAAAAGGCAAGATCATTCCATCACGGGGGCTTAGATAGGGTGATCCAATATCTCCCTATTTATTTTTGTTGTACACAGAGGGGCTGTCTGCCAAGTTGAAAAAGGAAGAGATTGAGGGCAACATTAGGGGGGTCTCAGTTAGGAGGAGGGCACCACAAATTTCCCACCTTTTCTTTGCCGATGATAGCATAATTTTCTGTAGAGTGACAGTGGAGGAGGGTAAAAAGGTTCTTAAAGTCTTGGAAGAATGCGAGGCTAAATCGAGGCAGAAATTGAACAAGGAAAAGAGCTCATTATTTTTCAGCAAAAATACATGCCGGGATGTCCAAGCCCAAGTGAAAAAATTATTTGGGGCCCAAATTATTCTGCATCATGAGAAGTATCTTAAGCTGCCTCCACTTGTGGGGAAAGGAAAAAAGAAGGCTTTTAGTCATATCAAAGATCAAGTAGGAAGAAAAATAGCCAGATGGAAGGGTTGGTTGCTCTCAAATGTGGGTAGAGAGATTCTTATCAAAGCAGTAGCCCAAGCAACTCCTACCTATACCATGAGTTGCTTTAAACTCCCAGATACGCTTTGTAAGGAACTTAATGCCATGATGAGCAAATTTTGGTGGGGGCAAAAAGATAAAGAGAGGAAGTTGGCATGGATTGCATGGGAAAAGTTTATGTACACCGAAAGAGGAGGGGGGTATGAGTTTCAAAGATCTCAAAGCGTTTAATCTTACTCTACTTGCCAAGCAAGGGTGGCGAATTCAACAAAACCCAAATACCTTAGTCCACAAGGTGCTCAAAGCAAAGTACTTTGCTGATTTGACATTTAAGGAAACCCAATTAGGCCGTAGACCCTCATATGTGTGGCGAAGTTTGATGGCTACTAAGGATATTGTGGTGAATGGTGCCAAATGGGTTATGGGTAATAGAGAGAGCGTGAAGATATGGGAGGATAGATGGATCCCTACTCCGGATTCTTTCTTGGTGGTAAGCCCAAAGGTCCCTCTTAAATCAAATATGGTTGCATGTCTCATTGACAAAGAGACAAGATCTTGGGACATAGACAAGGTGAGGAGAGCTTTCTTGCCTCATGAAGCAAAGGCGATTCTGGGTATGTTAGTAAGTTCTCGGCCTGTAGAGAATTCAGTGATATGGGCATGGACCACAAACGGCAAATTTTCAATGAAAAGTGCCAATAGGGTAGCTCAAAAGTGGCTAAAAGCCCAAAACCACAAAGCGGATAAGGGAAGTACCTCAGACAACACGCGTATGCGTGCATTATAGAGGCTGGTGTGGAGTCTAATCTGCCCAAACAAACTGAAACAGTTCATGTGGCGTTCGTGTAGGAATATCCTTCCAACAAAACACCAGTTAAAATCAAGGGGTGTTGATATAGAGGTGGGGTGTGACTATTGTGGGCAATGTGAATTAGTTGAACACGTGCTGTGGGGATGCAAAATTGCTACTGATGTTTAGGGAGAATCAAGACTCAAGCTGCCTCTTTTGCCTTACTCAACGGAGGAGTTTTTAGAGGTTGTGTGGGAGATTAGGAACAAAAAGCCCAAGATTGATCGAGAGCTGTTTGTGGCCACGGCATGGGGATTATGGAATCAAAGGAACTCAGTCAAGTTTGGGGGACAGTGCAAAACTGCTCACAGACTTTGCCGTGATGTGGAGGAATATGTGAAGGAGTTTCATCATGAAAATCCCCCCCCCCCCCTCTCGGTGTAAGCTCTCTAAACCCTTTACTCCTTCTTGGAAACCGCCAAAACAGGGCTAGTATAAAGCCAATGTGGACGGGGCTGTTTGTAGGAGAGGGGCTGTTGTGGTATGGGTGTAGTGATTAGGAATGCAGAGGGACAGCTGATGGGGGCAATGAGTAAAAGGCTGGCGCTTCCCCTTAAGGCCTTGGAAACAGAAGCTATGGCAATGCAGGTGGGGATTCAATTTGCGTGGGACCTGGGTTTGATGGATGTTGTGTTTGAAAGTGACTCCTCAATAGTAATCTCAGCCCTTCTAAGCGCTACTCCCCCACCTTGGTCGATTCAAAAGGTGATTGAAGGAACCAAGCAGAGCCTCAAGTGCTTCAATACTTGGTCTGCAGTCTATGTTCGCCGCAATGGGAACATGGCTGCCCATCACATGGCAAAAAATGCCATTACAGTGTTAGATAGTATTGTATGGGTTGAGGATATCCCACCCGTTATAGCTATGCAGGTCTCAAAAGATGTATCAAGCTTGAATGCTGTTTAGTATTAATGAAAACTCCCTGAGCTTCTAATAAAAAAACAAAACAAAACAAAACAAACAAACTTTAAAATGGTAACTTCATTGATGATTGAGTGATAGACTCTGATATGCTTTTCAGCCATTATACTTTTAGAGAGAGGTGCAATTAGAAAGAATTTAAAACATAAAGTGCACAAACAATGATTTTTCATCCATATCGGTAGTTAGCTAAGGAGTGGGGTTCTATATATTACAGGGTGAAGAGTCTTGTGTTATCAACCACCCTCAGCCATGAATCTTTGGGCCTTTTTCATTTTGGGTCTGAAGAGTGAAGAGCCTTATATCACTGGATTAGACTGGCGGAGCATTAACGGGTCAGCCTATGCCACTGGCAATGCTGTGTTTACGCACATATGGTTTGTGGCAATTACCACAAGTTCAAACTAAATAGCAATGTGGCAATTGACATGCTCTAAATTGTATGGGTTCATTGGTCTCATCTACGTTCTAAACCCAATGGAGGACTATTTAGTCTTAACATGCTCTAAATTGCATGGGTTCATTGGTTTCATCTATGTTCTAAACCCAATGGAGGACTATTTAGTGAGTCGATCTATACTGATGCAAAATGACTCTTTTGTCCTCCAATCCTCTTCTTTTAACGAAGATGAGAGATTTAAACCCCGGTTCTTTTCATAAATGATAGCATGCAATGTGATTGAGTTACAATAACAATATTCTTGGTAGCTGTCCACTTATATCTTAATTACCTTATTTCTTTGTTTTCTGAAAATGGACCTATCTTTTGTTGTTCTGTAAGATTTCTCTCCCATAAAACCTTTTTATTCTTCTTCTTCCCTACCCAATGAGAGAGGAAAATTTTTCTCCATTAATAATTGGTAAACCTTCCAATCTGCATGAAAATGAAATTTAATTTAAAGCGTTTTATATTAGACTAAAAAACTTAATCAATTAGGTATATTGGATATTCTTCTTATTTGGGCACGTTTTTTTTCCCTCACACTTGACCGAATATAAATCTTGGAAGCATATATTGATGACTTCGCAAAGCTATGTAACCCCAAATAATAAGTTAACAACTTGCTTTCTACTTGTCCCTCAACCTCAAGGATGTCTCTTAAATCCTTTCCCATTTAATTTTTGATTTGCCTTTTAAGCCCTCTCTAAGATCACATGCTCCAATCTGCAATCTTATTTTTCTTATTTGGCGGCTCATTTTTAGGTGTATCTAGACGTTCATGGAATATTATCTGAGTATTGTAGTAGTATTAGTATTAGGCACACACAAAAAGTTTCACAATTTTTTACACAATTATTGATGTGATATTATTTTTGTTAGATTCAATCACACAGCATATTAACTCAGTGATTAAAAAAAAAAAAAAAGATTATGAAAAACTTTGTGTCCATAAACTTATTAAATGTGGCATGCAGTCTCCTAAATTAAAACAATAAGTTTTCCAAAACAAATCCCAAATCCCACTTGTTTGTCATATAGATTAATACTGGCACTTCATTCAATTTCGAAACAGCAATTAAAATTTTTGTACTTTCTGATTACAAAAGTGTTTCTGTAATTATCAACAAAAAAAATGTGACTTTTTTCTTTCGAGGAATATTTGAAAGCTGCCTGCATGTGCATGCAGAGAGAGAAAGAGAGAGAGCATTAAACAGCTGCATGTGAACTCTTTTTTTTACAAATCCCAAATCCCACTTGTTTGTCATATAGATTAATACTGGCACTTCATTCAATTTCGAAACAGCAATTAAAATTTTTGTACTTTCTGATTACAAAAGTGTTTCTGTAATTATCAACAAAGAAAATGTGACTTTTTTCTTTCGAGGAATATTTGAAAGCTGCCTGCATGTGCATGCAGACAGAGAAAGAGAAAGAGCATTAAACAGCTGCATGTGAACTCTTTCATTTTTCTCGTACATTTAGATGCTCATCCACACATGCATTCTCCACCACGAAATTCCTCGATTAATTGCTTTTAGGGGTGTGCAGAAAACCCACCGACCCGTCAAATTCGACCCGACCCACCGGATTGGGTCGGTTTTTAGGCCTTGGTGGGTTGGGTTGGATTACAAAATTTTTTTTATAGCGGATCGAGTTGGATTTGGGTCATAAAATTACAAACCCGTCAAACCCGACCCGACCCACCGACCCACCCATATTAAATATATATTTAAAATATATTATATATTAAAAAAAAAATTTTAAAAACAGGGCACTTATATATATATTTATATATATATATATATATTATATTTATATATATATATATATATATATATATTATATTTAATAATTAAAAAAAAAACAGCTGTAGAGCAGTACTTCTTCAGTTCCTCCTACTAATACTAATTATATATATAATATGTATTATATAATTAATAAAATTTTTAAAATAACCAACTCTTCCTATCCTATATAAAAGTCAATTAGTTCACACAAACTCTAGTAAATTATTATTGTTGTTTAGTTATTGGTGTTGTTTGTCCTTAAAGAATTACATCGATACTAATCTTTGGGTTTTTTTAATATATTAATATTTATATTTTTTTTCTACTCAATTTAATAATAATAAAAAAAAATTTCAAACCCATGTGTTCAACCCGACCCAACCCGACCCATGTGGGTTGGGTTGGGTTGGGTTGAATTTATGTGATGGGTTGGGTTGGGTCGAATTTTTTTTGACCCACCATGGTGGGTCGGGTCAAAAAAATTCCCTCAACCCGACCCAACCTGACCCATGCCCACCCCTAATTGCTTTAGAAGAAAAAAGACCAATAGGCGCAATAGCAATAATAACAAAGTCCCATGCAAGAGAGATCGAACACCAAATAGCAATAATATAACATTATGTCCCATGCTAAAGAGAAAGCCACGACTAGCAATAACAACAAAACATTGATTTATTAAAGAAACATAGTCATCGTATTTGTTTGATGAAGATCTCCTTAATGTGGGAATGAAGTCCAAATGAACTTTTGGCCATGTGACTCGTATCTCAAACTCACATGTTTGGTAGTCCTTCTTTCTTGAATCTTCAATCATTTTCTTCCTTGAAAGGATTTGGAATCATTCTGAATTCCAATGCAGAGATACTTTGGCTAGAAATTAAAAGTACTGTTAGCGAATTGACGTTTTTTATAACATTTTTCGCAACTTAAGTCACTACAAAGATTCCTTGGCCATAAATTAAAAATAATGTTAACGAATCACGTTTTGTACTTGTAACTTGTTAAGTTGTCAAGTAAATGATTGAAATTAAAATAACATTGTATTCATCTTAAGTTCATCACAATCAATACCAATTTTATTATTTGCATGAATGATTATGAACATACAGGCTGAAATTACATTTTCGTCCCTAGATTTTCAAACAATTCTCACTTTGGTCTCTAAATTTTATTTTTTCCACTTTTAGCCCCTATCTTAAAAAACGCTTCTTGTTGTGATCCCTGCCGTTACATCAAAAACGAAAAAAGCACGCGTGGCAAACAACAGAATTAAAAAATATATTATAATACCCTCCACGTGTCATGGGATGCTCCACATGGATTTCATCAAGAGAAACATCGATCTTCAAGGCAGACGCCTCAGTCTCGTCGATGTCTCCTCAGAGGACAATTCCCTCTTATTCAATTCCTCCTTCTCTGAAGCACTCCACCATTCTTTTTCAGGTTCTAAATCCGCTCTAAATCCACAACTTTCTTTTTCATTTTCGGATTATTGTGTATGAAGTTTTTTTTTTTTTTGGGGGGGTGGGGGGGGGGGGTGGGGGTGTGGGGGTGTTGTATGAGTGAATCTGATTGATCTTGTTGTTTATAAAGAAAGCGTGATTTAGGTTTTTGAAAAACTTTCTGCTTCAGACTAAACCTATCCTATGTAAAGAGCAAAAAGTTTCAGATGCCAAATTGATCTTTGTTTTTTACACTGAAATTGAGTATTTTAATAGCTTTGAATCGAGCTTGCCAAGAGAAAGTTTTTTCATTCGGTGGCTGAAGTCACAAAAATTGTGCAATTTGTTCTAGATCGTACTTTATTTAGTTGTTTTGAAATGAAATAAAAGTGTTTCCTTTGAGATTCTAGGGCTGCCTTTCTAGTGTTGCTTGTTCCAGATTCAATTTTTGGGTCGATAATTTTCCTTCATATCATATAATTTGCTTAGCTTATTGTTCATTTGCATTGGTTCTTAGAAAATAAGCTGAACAAAAGTACAGTTATCCATAGAAAGAGTAAAGCAAATATTTAATTGGATCTAAATCTATTTTGACTTAATATAATGTTCAAAAAATGAGGAACATGGAAGTGTTGAGTTGTTGGAGTCCGTGAATGCAAACACATTAGGGCCACATGACCAATTAAGGGTGGGAAAGCCACGTGGAGCATCCCATGACACGTGGAGGGTATTATAATATTTTTTTTAATTCTTCCATTTGCCACGCGTGCTTTTTTCGTCTCTAATGTAACGGCAGAGACCACAACGGGAAGTGTTCTTCAGCAGGGACGGAACTAAGATTCGAACCTGAGGGGGCCAAAGCTTAAAACAAATTTTTTTTTTTTTTTTATGAAAATAAAAACTAACATCTATTTCATATTCAATAAAATACTATATATAAAATAAGTATTTCTTAAACATTTGATATTATAAAAATGTCGACAATCTTGCATCATCAGCTATGACTTCAAAATTATTTAGATTTTTTCTTTTAAAAAAATTTAATATTGAAGTAGACTTACTCATGATCTACAAATAAAAAAAAGTTTCATTATTTTCATATTTCGTAGTTCTATACACCAACTAAAACAAAGGGACTTCACAACAACCAAAAAAAAAAAAATCTAAATCCAAAATAATCACAAACAGACAAGCACTAGTTTATATATATTATTAATATTAATCACATCACACAAAGTGACAAAGACAAAATTCACAGGTTTATATATATTATTAATATTAACCACATCACACAAAGTGAAAAAGACAAATTTTTTTAAAAAACAATAACATGAGAACAATCAAATCAAAGACTTTGGTTAATTGATCTCACAAAAAAGTCTCTTATGACTCATCAAAGACTAGTCCCACATATTCAAATTCACTATCAAAATTCTGTCAATTCAGTACTCACGTCCTACTCCTAGTGGTCTCAGTTTACTTCTTTATAGATAAAACCAAAACAAACAAAAAAAAGTTACAAACAGTGTAAACACTAAACACATGTGACCGGTCCACACAAAATGCCTCAATTACACATTACTCAATACAAAGCCACAACCAGAAGCTAGTCTACGATCCACACATGACCCAACACACCAGTGACCAGTCCATAAAAACTAAATGCCACAATCACATACTCAACAGGTCATAAAAAAAAACGCAGAGGGCAGAGAACCCGCTAAGGCAGAGCAAGACAAAAACAAAACAAAAATATGAACTTGAGAGAGGAGAGAAATTTCTTAGATTTACCAGATTCGTGTGTGACTGTGATCAAGGATCTAAGGAGGAGCAGCAGTAGCAACACCGGATCTGATCTGAGGAAAAGAGCAGCAGTAGCAACTCCCAAATTTGATCTGAGGAAAAGAACAGCAGCAGCAGTGATGGAGGCGTTGATGAGGTTGAGTGAAGGAAGAGTGAGGTTAGGGTAAAAATTTGAGCATTGTAATTTAGGTTCAGTCCATATTTATTTTTTATTTTGTAGTTTTAATTTGTCGTTTATTATTATTTTTATTTGTTTTTTGGATGAGTTAGTCGGTTATTTTTTCAGATTGCATTCGTATACCAGTTTTTTTTTCTTTTTATTTTTTTTAAATGGGAGGGGGGGCTATTAGGACGAAAATAAAAAATTTCAACATATATATATATACCAGCTATTTTTTTTTTTAGGGGGGGCAATGCCCCCCTACCCTATTGTAGGTCTGTCCCTGACTCTTCAGAATAGAGACTAAAAGCAGTAAAAATAAAATCTATGGATCAAAGTAGAAATCACCTGAAAATGTAAAGACGAAAATGTGATTTTCGCCTTATGAATAGTATTGTATCCTTAAACTTGTCAAAAAATATATATAAATACAAAAAATTAAGGTTATAAGAATTGTTAGCTAACTTGTTGGCCAAGTGGTTGGGCACTTGGTCTCAAAGTTGTTGTCTTGAGTTTGATTAAGAGCTCTCTAATTCAAGGTCCGAGTACTAGCACTTTTAAAAAACGCGACTAGTGATTAGTCTTTGATCCCTAGGAAATGGTTAACAATCTATTTAAAGAAAATTTTATAAAAAAAATAATAATAATTAATATTTTGACAATTTTTTCATTGTGTCAAATCTTTTCTAAAATAAATTATTAACTATTGTACTGGTAGCATCACCCATAATTTAATATTATGTACGTATAATTCAGAAATATTTTCATGATTTTAGTTACACAGGGGAGTAGATGATGCGGTCAAACGAAATTCTTAAAATTGCTGCTCAAGTCTTCAAGAGCTACTGCATGACTCGCAAATTTCAAGACATTTGACTCAACTTTTATGTATATATATTTTTAATTTCATGGAGGAAGAAGAAGATATAGACAATTGGTCCACAATCCCATGACCCAATCATAAAGAGTAAAGACCACGTCTGAATTACTAAAAATATAAATATAGCAAGCTAGTATTAAGGTTTTTTTTAAAAAAAAATAAATGGCAACAATACATAAACATATATATTTTTTATTTTTAAATCAAAACTAAATTACATACATAAACTGAATTAATTTTTTGTTTTGATTTACGGACAATAGAAATATTTTTACTCGCCTTTAAAATATAAATACTTAGGAATTTAAATTTCTTTCATCGAAGAAGATAAGAAATACTATGATTAAGCCATAAGATTTTTACAAAGAACAACTTTAATTTGGTTTTACATGACTAGCAATGAAAATATATATATATATATATATATATATATATATATATGTTCCAGGGGGAAGATCGAGTATCCAAAATTACAAAAATGCCCTTTGTCTCTCTCTATATATATATTCCTATATTCTTAACCCTAATCCTCATTTCTTCACTCTTCAGCTGCTCTCACATCACTCTCCTGAGTCTCCTCTCCCACTCTGCTCTCCCCAACCTTTAATCTCTGTCACTTCCGGTCCAACTTCTGGTGAATCTTGGCTCTGCGCAGGTTCGCCTTGAACACACCGAACCTGTAATCGTGCTCCTCTGCGCTCCCGTAGCTTTTCCCAAACCTCGCCTTGAAGCTCGAGAAGTGGTGCTCAGCGTGGAGGAGAAGATCGTCATCACTGTCCGATGATACCATTTGCTTGATCAAAAGATCATAGTCACTGCTGCTGTTGATTTCATCGGCGGATATGGTGGACGCAACCATAGAGAATAAGAGGAAGAGGTTGAAGATAAAAGAGCGGTCCGTTGTTGTTATAAGATCTCAACCTCTCACCGCCGTTCAAAGCATTCACCACCGTCGGTCCAAGCTCTCACCCACTCTCAATCTCATCACCGGCCTAAGTTTTCAACGCCGATCTGTTCTCTACTTCTCTTAATTTTTTTTTTGTTTTTTTTTTTTTTGTTTTAATATGAGTCTCTGAGAATATGAGATGTTTGTTTCAATTTTTTTGTTTGGTGTTTTCTACTTAAACTATGGACTTCAATAGATGGGTTGCGCTACTTCTAGTTATTGTAGTTTAAAGATTTGAAATTTTGAGACTTTGTGTGCAACTGTAATATATTGTTGAAGAAATTGTGTATTTTGTGTTTGCTGTAAATGCTGTGCCTAAACGGAGATGGGTGACAAAAATGAATATGGGCTTCATTCAAAAAAAAAATTTGGTTGGGCCACGATTTGGGTTGCGGGCTAAACGGGGCCTGTGGGGCCTGCGGGGCCCGGGGGGCGAGTCTGGGCCCCGGGAAAAAAACCCGATTAATAATCGGGCCGGGTCTGGGTTGTGGGTTTAGACTTGCGGGTCGGGTCCGGGTATGTAAAAACCCGGCCCGAACCCAACCCGTTGCCATTCCTACAAATATGAAATCTAAAAGAGAATTCTCATTCTAAAGTTCTTCTAATCTAATCACTGTCATTGTCATATCCCATTTCATCATCTAAATATTTTAGGTTTTGTTTTTGAAAATGTTAAACTTAAGTACTATAAGTTTTTTTGAGATTTTATGTTGACACAGGGGTAAATTTGGGACTTCAAATGAATCCCACTTAAAAAAAAAAAAAAAAAAAAAAAATCAAGCCAAATGGTTGGATCGGTAAGATCCCATACGATCCTACGATCCTATGCGATCCTACACGATCCTACCATTTTTGTGATCCTGCTACGATTTTAAACTTTTTAGTGAGGTGGGATCGTAAAATCGTGCGATTTTACAATCCGGATCGCGACTTTGACAACCATGATTATATAAATTACAGGATAGATAATGAATTTAGAGCATCTCCAACAGATGCTTTATCTCTACTTTTTGAGGAAAAAAGCTCACTATTCACACTCCAACAGAATCTTTAAACACAAAATTTTTCCAAAATTTTTTTGAAGTTGCTACAGTGGTTCTCTTAATCTAGAGAACACTGTAGCAACTCTAAATCAATTTTTTTGCTTAAAAAATTCATATATCTCAATAAAAAAATAATTCTTTCTCTCTCCTCTCACGACTACAAACACAACAGCTTCAAACACAACAATCTTTCTTTCAAACATCTCTAAACTCAAGTATAATCAAAATACAAACTCAAAAACATAATCTTAAAATTAAGGCGTAAATGCACTTTTAGTCCCTACATTTTGACTTTTTTTCATTTTAGTCCCTACATTTCTATTTCACCACTTTTAGTCCCTAAACAAATTAACGCGTGTTATTTTAGTTCTTTCTGTCAGTCAACAGACGAAAATCACAAAGGTGACTAATGGAGGGATTAAAATATTATTAAAAATTCACTCTAACAATAAAATTAAAGAAAATAAAATAAAACAAAAACACACCGAAACATAAAAACAAGACCAGAAACCCAGATATTCAAAATCACAACTCAAACCCAGATTTTCTCATCTTTCAATCAACAACGAAACCTCTAGCAAATAAAATTCATAAACCCAAAACAAGAGCAGGGATACCCAGATCTGAACAAACTCAGTCACACAAGTCTCAAACAAACCTAGATACCCACTCATGTAAGTTTCAAACAAACCTAGATACCCACTCATGGGCAACCGATTCTCCTCTTACTACACACCACGGCCACCACCAGCGATGTTCACATTTTCCAAATCCAAACACCATCCTCCACCGAAATCTCCAACAAATCAAACCCATAAACCCAAAAAAATCATCAAACTCACATGAAAAAAACAAACCCATAAATTTAAAACAAACCACCACCCAAATGGAAAAACAAACCCAGGTCAGAAAGATCGTGACCAACACTAATCAATCTGTGACCTACATGCCCCAACCCAGTG
This sequence comes from Quercus glauca, assembly GCA_023736055.1. NCBI lineage: Eukaryota > Viridiplantae > Streptophyta > Magnoliopsida > Fagales > Fagaceae > Quercus > Quercus glauca. The sequence continues at coordinate 4,516,877 of CM043318.1, forward strand.
ACGGAGCTCCATGCGCAGTGACGCTGATCCTAGGCAATGGGATCGGACCTCTAGTGATTGGAGCAATGGAGCGAAGAAGGATGTTGAGAGAGAGTTGGAGAAACTGGTTCAGTACGATAAGGTTAAGGTTGTCGTGAAGAAGCTCAATATTCGGCGAGAAGCTAACACGATCTTTGATCTACAAACCAATCTCGTCGCCGTCGCCTCCTTCAAACCCACCCACCAATCTCGCCGTTGTCAGACCCACCCGCCCATCTCGCCTCCTTCAGACCCACTTACCAATCTGTGGTCCTTTACCTCTCTCTTTCTCTCAATCTATCTCTCCCTATCCTTCTCTCATGATCAATGCTTATTTTTTAGGAAGACTGAATTATTTTTGTTATGTTTTTTTGTTGATTTGGTTTATATATTCAGATTTCCTATTATAATATTCAGACCCACCCACCAGAAATCATTTTCATTTCTTGAAAATATTTTACAGTTTGAAATCATTTTACATTAAGCCAAATCTAGGTTTCTAGGTTTCTGTTCTTGTTTTTATGTTCTAGTGTGTTCTTGTTATATATATATATATATATATATATATATATATATATATATATATATATATATTTTTTTTTTTTTAATTTTGTTGCTATAGTAAATTTTTAATAATATTTTAATCCCTCCGTTAGTCACCTCTGTGATTTTCATCTGTTAACTGACGGAAATGACTAATGAAAGCTCGAAAATGTGTTGAAAACACACGAGCGGTTTAGACCCCCAAATTAAAATTACGGCTTGGTTGATTTTACACTAACTTAATGATAAGTGCGGAATAGTGTAAACACAAGCGTATAAGCAATACAACTACTCTAATCCATATTTAAAGCAACTCAACAGTAAAAATGAAATGAACAAGAGTAGGGAAGAAGGATGCAAACACAGATAACACCGAGACGTGTTATCGAAGAGGAAACCGAAGAACTCGGCGAAAAACCTCTCCGCCGCCCTCCAAGCGGAAATCGATCCACTAGACAATCAGTTGGGATACATGGATTAGCAAAAGACCCTCCAAGCCTAGTCTACCCGATGTACCTAAGCCCTCCAAGCTCCTACTCCAACAAGGCTTCTCAGAACCGTGTCTTGTCTTAGTTATCCGGATCCCGCAACAAGCTCCATGTTGCATCTGCCATTCAAGGCTCCTTCCAATGCTTCCCAGCAGCACCAAAACATCACTCAGCACTCTCAAAGGTGTGGTAAGTGTTTGGGCTATCAACCTCTCAAAGATATGGATAATGGAGAGGGAAGGGTTGAGGAGATACCACAAGCAAGTGTATAGAGAAAGATGGGGAAGACAATCTCTAATTACTAATGTGTTTGGCTAGGGTTTTCTCTCTGAAGCATTCCTCAACAATTGTGGGTAATGATGGTATTTGTAAGAGAGGTGCAAAAGGTGTGACTCAAAAAGTACAGGCTGGCAGAACAGCTAGTCTCGCGGGTGTCTCGCGGGAAGGCCTTACCCGCGAGATACTCGCGAGACACAGTTGTCTCCACCTGGCCTGACTCTTCGCATTCCAGCATGTGCCTGGCACATGGTTCACTTCGCGGGATGCTAGGTCGCGAGATACCCGCGAGAATCCTTCATTTCTTCAAATGCTTGAGTCTTCAACACTCTTCTATCACACAACCCTTACATCAAATCCCACAACAAATACAGGGTTTAAACGATTGAAACTAATTACAATCAAATTTGGCACGGAATAAAAGCCAACAAAAACATAGTTGTTAATTACAACTTTACAATCTCCCCCTTTGGCTATTCTGTGACAAAACCCTAAAACAGACTCTAGACTTAAACGTGAGTTTGGGAACAAAGGCAAAACTCACTCACACCTAATTCTAGATTCTGATAAGCTCTTGAACATATGAACAAGTATCTCCTGAAACACAACAACACAATAACAATATTGTATGCAGAAAAACTTGAAGTGCATATGGAGCAAATATCGTGTGATCATGCAAGATGGAATAAAACAATAAACCATGGCAAGATCAAACAAGCAATCACTATACAAAAGTGATCACTATGCTCATTCACACATGGAATGAACATCCGGACATGCAAGGTGATAAGCTCATTTGAAGAGTATCACTTACACATCCAACACTCAACCAATGCAAAATACATGAAGTATTTGCATCTAGGAACAATCCTACTAGGGCACAAGAGTGTTCATCACTCAACCAATGCATAGAATGTATATGCATCTAGAAACAATCCTACTAGGGCACAAGAGTGTTCATCACTCAACCAATGCATAGAATGTATGCATCTAGGAACAATCCTACTAGGGCACAAGAGTGATGTACTTGAAGTAAAATGCATGACATTGAACAACAAGCAAACATGCATAAAGGTTGCATAAGCATGGTATAGCAAATGCATGGCACAAACCACAAAGACCTACAAACTATGCATGAAACAAACCCATAAAGCTTACATAAGCAACATGGGTACAAACAAAATGCCACATAGCACATATGCCACAAAGCATAGAAATAATACACATAATAAACTGAAAATACTACTGAGTATAATATGATGTAGACACATAGTATCAAAGCTTTAAACCAAAAGACCAGGTAAAAGCAGTAAATAAACATAAACATAGATAAGTCATGAAAACTAGACTTCTTGCTGCTGCTTCTCCCCCTATCACTACTCCCCCTGTCACTGACATCATCTCCCCCTTTTTGTCATGGAATAGCTAGTTGTCATTCTCTTCTAGCTTTCTCTGAATTTCATCCATCTGAGTTTCAAGAGAGGTTAATTGTTTATCAAGACGGGAGTGTTGGCAGTACATGATCTGAGTAAGTCCTGAAAGTTTGGTGCTAAGATCTTGAAGGGCAACCATGATGGTGTCAAACTTTTCATCATAGGAATGAGAGGTAGAACTCGAGCTTCCTGCGGGAGCATGATGTTCTTGCTTGACATTCTTCTTGGTATGGCTCATACTTGCTTGAAGAGTACGACCATTAATTGGACTTGGCCTAGGAAAAGGGCGCTCATCAGCAAAGGGACGCACACCTTTGAGTTTTAAAATCCGAGAAATAAGACGACCAAAGGGAATGCAATTCCTTGAGGCAGTGCGGTTCACCGTTTTAGCCAAGATGTGGAAGATGTGGGAGCATACATCAATTTCCTCATCAGATACCAGATCATGAAGAAATAATGCTCGTCCAAGGTTAATATAACCTGTGCATGACAACGGATAGAGATTGTTGCACATGATCATTGACAAAAGCCTTAATTCTGGAGAAAGTGAGGCCACATTGATTGATGATCTGCTGGAAGAGAATTCCAAAGTAGCTCCTAATGCTCTCCGAAGCGTGCCCTCGGATGGAACCAACTCATCATATACAGGTGGGATCGGAAGTATGGGTCGGTTGATGTGAAGAATTTCAGAAAGATAAACCGGAGTAATCGAGAACCGCTTTCCTCTAACCCAGCACTTGATCATTTCTCCTTCAACAACAGCATTTGCATAGAACTCTTTCACCATGTTCTCATATGCATCATCAAGATCGGAGAGAAGAAAATTCCAGTCTTTTGTGGCGAACCAAGTGGGAATTTGTGTATCCAAAAGAGATGACTGATCAACAGCTCTTTCAACCAACAAAGGAGCATCTCGGAAGAGATTTTTATAGGAGTCAAAAGCAGCATGAGAGCGAAACAAGCTAGGATCAAAGATTCCAGTTAACGCACGAGCTCTCTTTGGTCTCGGGGAATCTTCATCAACATCGATGATTGGTTCTTTCCCTTTGTTGCTGCCACCTTTCACAGCTGAAGTCTTGAACGGAGACATCTGTGCAAAAGAACACCCAAAAATACCAGGAAACACGTGCACAGCACACAAAACATAGCACAGAGCTTGGTTAGATTCAAGTTAGTTTGAAAGCAAAGGTAGTGCCGTGTATGAGGATAAACAGACACACAGTGCATAAAACTAGGTAGCTGGGCATGTGTGTGTAAGTGATATGCATGGGGTGTGTCTCAGTGTGCCTAGGTATGTGAAGAATGTGCAGAATGAGTAAAGTGTGAGAAACACACACTCAATGACCAAATAGAGTGAGAATCCACAGATTGAAATTACTTGATTTCAAATAGGCACAAAAATGTCATTCGGACATTTTATCGAACACTAAACATGCACAAACTCAAATATGACATGAATAATGCATGATCATGGTGAAAACAGGCCTAAATACACTTTAAAACGCCACAAGGGGCCAGCACAGAGGCACAAACAACAAATGGAACAAAACCCAATCAGAGAATTCGGCAAAATTTCACCCAATTTTGAAAACCAACCCAAAGATTCGAAAATCCCCAATTATCAAAACCCTAACCACAAATTCCGCAAAATCTAAGTAAAAACTTAAAAAGAAATGATTAATCAACATACCTTGAAGAAGAAAATGCAGAAAAATGCTTGATTTGGAAGGGGATTTGATGGAATAGTGAGTTGGGTTGAGAGAGGTTCGAAGAGAGTTTAGGGAGGGAAGTTTTTATGTTTTGAAAAACTGTCACGTTAGCCCTATAAAACTGAAAACACGCGTTTTTCGCGGGATAGGGAGCCGCGAGACAGTCGCGAGACAACCGCGAAAGGAGCCACTGAAGCATAAACTTTTCGCGAGAAGCTCTAAGTCGCGATACAGTCGCGAGACAGTCGCGAGATTCTCTGTCTGATTTTAAGAAAATTTCAGTTTTTGCCAAACAGCATTTCGCGAGAAGCTGTTGGTCGCGAGACAGTCGCGAGATAGTCGCGAAATTCTCTGAGTGACAGGAAAGAAAAAATATTTCCCTCAAACCTTTTCGCGGGAAGCTTCTTAGTCGCGAGCTTCTCGCGAAACAACCCCTGAACCAGTTTTTTGATGGAAAACACACAAAAAGCATTTTGACCAAAAAGAAACACAAGAAAGTATAAAATCACTTTCAAAAACAAATAAAACTCACAAAAATCTTTTTGGATTTGATCAACAAGTTCATGGGCATACACATCACATTTGGACGTATACAATCACACAAATGATATAAGCATTGATTGAATCAAAGACTTGTGTGTTGTGTGTGAGTATCAAATGTGAAATCGTCCTTAGACCAGAGCGAAGCTTCAATGATCAATTCACACGAGTCATACACAACTGATACGAAATCAAGTGGACTATCTCCATTATAGAAATGAGTATATATGACCTCCCACACATTGAAAACATAACTTAGAAGCTTTTCATTTGGCTTCTACATAAAGCATAACAATTGGTCCATTTTATTTGGTATGGACAAAACATCTCATTTTGAGATAGGTGCTTGAAATTTATGATATTTCAACATTGATGATAAGCCTTTGGCTTTTTGAGCACCATAAAATTCACATTAAAAGAGGCGCTTTTCCTTTTTCCTAGTCAAATACTAGTATGTGCGACAGGCTTTTGCAGCTCAATATCTCTTTTCATTTGGAGATTTACACTTGGTGAGCTCTTTTTACAAAAACATAAAAATAAAGTGGGAAGAGATATAGACACAAGTCTATGCATGTATCAAGACCAACAAGACTATTGACCAATCATTCATGACAAGCTTGAAAATCTATTTACAACAGTCACACATAGTTTTCAAGATTTCTTCCACATAGAAAAGAGTGCATACGGAACAAGTGAAGATCGTAAATGCACTACGCCATAAGTACGAAGGTACTAGGCCAAACTCACATGAGATATGCACAAAACAAGTGATCAAACTTTTAGAGATTTTTCAATTTTTTATGGGTTTTTGAATTTTTGAAACACACCCAAAACAGAACAAGAAAAAGTAAGATCAACAAAAAAAATGTGGACCAAAACAGGAAACAAACAACATCTAGAACAGAATATGTGAAACCATAACAACATATATGCAACCAAGAGCAATGTAGGTTCACACAAGAGATAGAGTTCAAGGAATGATACCGACACCGATGGTCTTACACAAAGATTCAAACTTCGGGCCATCGAGAGGTTTAGTGAATATGTCTGCCTTCTGATTGTCAGTGTTGATAAACTCCAAGTACACAGTCTTTTCTTCCACCAAGTCTCGAATAAAATGATACCGGATTTCGATATGCTTTGATTTCGAGTGTTGAACTGGATTTTTTGACAGATTTATGGCACTTGTATTATCACAATATACACACATCGTGTCTTGAGTGATTCCATAATCATGAAGGAGCTTCTTCATCCATAGTAATTAAGCACAAGCACTTGCAGCAGCAATGTATTCAGCTTCGGCTGTCGATAAAGAGACTGAATTTTGCTTCTTGCTCATCCATGACACCAAGTTGTTTCCAAGATAAAAACACCCACCGGAGGTGCTCTTCCTATCATCAACACAACCGACCCAATCAGCATCAGAATATCCGGCTAGGCATTCATTTGAATCTCTTGAGTACCAAATTCCATAATCAGATGTCCCATTTATGTATCGGATGATTCTTTTGACTGCTATTAAATGTGTCTCTTTGGGGGCTGCCTAGAATCGAGCACATACGCCTACACTGAAGGCAATGTCTGGTCTGCTAGCAGTGAGGTATAAGAGACTGCCTATCATGCTTCGATAGAGTGTTGGATCCACTTCTACACCTGCAGCATCCCTACTTAGCTTTAACGAGGAGCTCATTGGAGTGGTGGTGTGTTTCTTGGAGTCTAGACCAAATCTTTTAACGAGATTTTTGGCGTACTTTTCTTGAGATATGAATATCCCATCTTTCCGTTGCTTCACTTGAAATCCTAGGAAATAGGTCAGTTCCCCCACCATACTCATTTCAAACTCCTTTTTCATTTCCTCGGAGAATTCAAGAGCCAAATGATCAATCGTGGATCCAAACACAATGTCATCCACATATACCTGAGCAATAAGGAGAGACTTCTCATCTCTCTTTACAAACAACGTTCGATCAGCTTGACCTCTTTTGAATCCACGATCCAACAGGTATGTTGTGAGACGATCATACCATGCTCTTGGTGCCTGCTTTAACCCATATAGTGCCTTTTTCAGCCTTAGCACATGATTTGGAAAATGGGGATCTTGAAATCCCTTTGGTTGTTCAACAAATACTTCTTCAGTTAGAAACCCATTCAGAAATGCACTTTTCACATCCATTTGGTATAGTTTGAAATCCATAACACAAGCTATGGACAATAGAATTCGAATCGACTCTAGTCTTGCTACTGGTGCAAACGAATCATCAAAATCTATGCCTTCCACTTGGGTATATCCTTGAGCTACCAGCCTGGACTTGTTTCGAACAACCTCACCGTCTTCATCGGTTTTGTTCTTGAAGATCCACTTGGTGCTGATCACATGAGTATCTTTGGGCCTTGGAACCAATTCCCATACATCATTTCTAACAAACTGATGTAGCTCTTGATGCATAGACTCTATCCAGTTCTCATCACTAAGGGCTTCCTCTACTTTCTTAGGTTCGAATTGAGCAAGGTAGCAATTGTATGTCACATGATTTGCACTGTATTTTGGTCCTTTTCTCAACCGAAGTCCTTCATTGACATCACCAATGATGTTACTTGATGGATGATTGAGAATTACCCTTGATGACGGTCTCTTGGAGGTAGAATGTTCTTCATCTCGAGAGATTGGAGGTTGAACTTCTGGAGGGGTAAGAGGACTAGGGGGCCCTTGTGTTGATCTAGTCTCCCTTCTTGGTATGGAGGGTGTGGTCTCTTTTTCCAGTGATCCGTTCTCAATATCATCAGCTTGTGACATGTTGTCTTCGCCATCCCCCTTCTTAAGGTCAGATCCTTCACCCTCATCAACATTCCTTTCAGTTATGGTGTCATCGATAACCATATTTATTGACTCCATCACAGTCTTGGTGCGTTTGTTGAACACTTTATACGCTCGGCTGTTTAAAGAGTAGCCTAGAAAGATCCCTTCATCACTCTTAGCATCAAATTTTCCGGGGTTCTCTCTGTCATTAAGAATATAGCATTTGCTTCCAAATACTCGAAAGTATTTTACCTTCGGCTTCTTTTCTCTCCAGATTTCATAGGATGTCTTCTTCGTTCCAGCTCGGAAGTAAATCCTATTTCCAATATGACATGACGTATTCACTGCTTCATCCCAAAATTTCTATGGAAGGTTTTTGTTGAGTAACATTACTCGAGCCATTTCTTGAATTACTCGGTTCTTCCTTTCTACTACTCCATTTTGTTGTGGAGTCCTTGGGGCTGAGAATTCTTTCTTGATGCCTTGTTCATCGCAAAATGCTTCAAACTTCGCATTTTCGAACTCCTTCCCGTGGTCACTTCTGATCTTGACAATAGGTACTCCTTTTTCATTAATCAATCTCTTGCACAACTTCACCATCTTGTCACATGCCTCTGATTTCTCCCTAAGAAAGTCCACCCAAGAATACCTTGAGAAGTCGTCGACCACTACCATAATATACCGTTTTCCACCCATGCTTTCTGTTTTTGTTGGACCCATGAGATCCACATGCAGTAACTCTAAAGGGCGAGAGGTTGCAATCACATTCACTTTCGAATGGCCTGACTTTGTCTGTTTTCCTAATTGACATGAACCACAAATATTCTTCTCAATTTTCCCAAACTTTGGTAAACCAACCACCGCTTCAAGCTTCGAGACTTTGGCCACTTGTTTATAATTGGCATGTCCAAGTCGTTGATGCCACAACTCCAAGAGATCTACCCGGGCACTCCGACATGCTATGCTTGGTTTAGGAATGACCCCATAACAATTGTCAGTGGTTCTAAGACCCTTCAGAATTTTAACCCCTTCTTCATTCAAGATTAGACATCCTTTCTTTGAGAATTGAACTAAGAAGTCATCATCACAGATTTGAGTAATACTCAGCAAGTTCACCTTTAATCCCTTAATATACAGCACGTCATTCAGCAGTGGCAGTCCCGGAATGTCCACCGTTCCCTTTCCAAGAACTTGTGAGTGACTACCATCTCCAAACGTCACAAAGCCATCTTCCTTCTCTTTAAGTGTTTTGAACAAAGACTTATCTCCAGTCATATGCTTTGAACAACCGCTGTCAAGATACCACAAACATGAATTAAAAACTTTCAAAGCGGTATGAACGAAAAGACAAGCATGAGAGAGACACTCTTGACCCTCGAAGCAAGGCTCTTTTTATTTTATTTCGTTCAAGGATGAGTGAAGTTTTCCTCTTAGATGATCAAGTTCATCACACAAGTGTTTATTTCTTCTCTCATATTTATAGACTAAAGCCTTTGACTCACACAAGCTATTATGAATATCATGGTTTCTATGAACTAGTGATCTCAGCATGTGACAGAAAATTCTAGCATCTTTCTTTGACTTAAAAAGCTCTAAAAACACATCACTAGAACAATATTCAGAATTACTGACAGAGTCTTTATCACAAACATCTTTGCTTCCCTTCATGTTGATTTTAACAAAGACACTATCCAAACAACACCAAGGGGTCAAGGATCACACTTAGGTAATTAAACCTCAGCAAGTGTACCTGCTCTGATACCAATTGAAAGCTCGAAAATGTGTTGAAAACACACGAGCGGTTTAGACCCCCAAATTAAAATTACGGCTTGGTTGATTTTACACTAACTTAATGATAAGTGCGGAATAGTGTAAACACAAGCGTATAAGCAATACAACTACTCTAATCCATATTTAAAGCAACTCAGCAGTAAAAATGAAATGAACAAGAGTAGGGAAGAAGGATGCAAACACAGATAACACCGAGACGTGTTATCAAAGAGGAAACCGAAGAACTCGGCGAAAAACCTCTCCGCCGCACTCCAAGCGGAAATCGATCCACTAGACAATCAGTTGGGATACATGGATTAGCAAAAGACCCTCCAAGCCTAGTCTACCCGATGTACCTAAGCCCTCCAAGCTCCTACTCCAACAAGGCTTCTCGGAACCGTGTCTTGTCTTAGTTATCCGGATCCCGCAACAAGCTCCATGTTGCATCTGCCATTCAAGGCTCCTTCCAATGCTTCCCAGCAGCACCAAAACGTCACTCAGCACTCTCAAAGGTGTGGTAAGTGTTTGGGCTATCAACCTCTCAAAGATATGGATAATGGAGAGGGAAGGGTTGAGGAGATACCACAAGCAAGTGTATAGAGAAAGATGGGGAAGACAATCTCTAATTACCAATGTGTTTGGCTAGGGTTTTCTCTCTGAAGCATTCCTCAACAATTGTGGGTAATGATGGTATTTGTAAGAGAGGTGCAAAAGGTGTGACTCAAAAAGTACAGGCTGGCAGAACAGCTAGTCTCGCGGGTGTCTCGCGGGAAGGCCTTACCCGCGAGATACTCGCGAGACACAGTTGTCTCCACCTGGCCTGACTCTTCGCATTCCAGCATGTGCCTGGCACATGGTTCACTTCGCGGGATGCTAGGTCGCGAGATACCCACGAGAATCCTTCATTTCTTCAAATGCTTGAGTCTTCAACACTCTTCTATCACACAACCCTTACATCAAATCCCACAACAAATACAGGGTTTAAACGATTGAAACTAATTACAATCAAATTTGGCACGGAATAAAAGCCAACAAAAACATAGTTGTAAATTACAACTTTACAACTAAAATAACACGCGTTAATTGGTTTAGGGATTAAAAGTTGTGAAATAGAAATGTAGGAACCAAAATGGAAAAAGGCCAAAATGTAGGGACTAAAAATGCATTTACGCCTAAAATTAATCAAACCATAACCAAAAAAAAAAAAAGACACAAGCCATCTACCATCTAGGCTGCATTAGGAAGGAAGACGAGCAGCGGCACAAAGAGCGGAGCGAAGGCGCACAGAGCGGAGCCATCTCACCCATTTGTTCTTTCTCTCTCTACCTCTTTCTCCGTTTCTTACCACAAAGAGAGCTGGATAATGTTTTGGAATCAAGTAGAAAAAGAAAAAAAAAAAAAAAAGAAAAAAAAAAGTAAAGAAAGAGAGCTGGAGAAAGAAAGAGAGAGGGAGGTTCTGGAATCAAGTGGAAAGTAGAGAAAAAAAGGAGAGGATAGAGATAATGGGTATACGTGTGTGGTGGAGAAAAATCAAGAGAAAAGAAAAAGAAAAAAAAAATGGAAACGTATGGATGATAGAAAGAAAGAAAGGAAAAATACAATTTAGAAATGCTACCACAATATTTTCACAATAAATTTTAAGTAACATATTGTTATTAGCTAATATTGGTGAGTAAAAATATAAGTTTAGCGGTGGGTTCAAATTAGAACTAGTAATAACTTTTTACATAAGATTTTGATATGATTCTTGTGAAAGTATTGCGAAAAATGTTATGAATATAACACTTTTCATTGAAAAATATAATTGTTGGGAATGAATATAGAAAGAATAAATGATGATAAAAAAAGAATAAAAAATGAATGAAGAAATAATATTTAAATAAAATAGAGAATGGGATAGAAAATCTGTTGGAAAATGTATTTGAAAAAGTGAGTAAATAAAAGGTAAAAGTCACTGTTTATTCTCCAAACAGTAAAAAAATTTGGAGAATCTGCTAGAGATGCTCAAATTAGTCAATCTTTCCACACAAAAAATAATCTTGGTTAGCCATTACTAGCAAAAATAATCTTGGTTAGCATTATGAATTAAAATTTAACCATTATGTTCAAACTAGTCAATCTTTCCACACAAAAAAAGAGCTTGTTAAGAATTATAAACATAAATTCTTGTCTATATTTTTAAATTTTCATTTTAATCACCAAATTTTATGATATAAAATTTTCAAGAGTCATGTAACTCAATTAACATTTTTTACTATTTTCAATAAAGACGTTCAAAATTGAAATCTCTTCTTCTCCAACTATGGAATTATTAAATAAACATGTTTTATTTTTTTCTTAATTAAGTCGTGTACATGTGGAATGTACATAATTGCATACCTACATTTTAATCAACTAATTCTAGATTAACAAAATTTAATTGGTATTAGTTATTATTTGGTAACTTAAACTGGAATTTGATTGGTTTTGTAAGTAGATCATTTTATTGAAAAAAAAAAAGTACAATATTGCCGTCATGGAAGTTGTACTTAGTAGAAATGTGACAATATATGAAAATTGTATTTTGTCAATGTGATACTCTTTAAAATATAATGATATCTAGCTGTAATTAAAAATATATCTAAATTTCACCTTTTAATGCTACTCAAAACAAAAGAAAACCATTGCACATTCCGGGGGATGTTCAATTGTCACAAGTATTACATACGAAATTGTATTAAAATTGAAGAAAGGGTCAAAGTCAAATTCTAAAATTTAAATTAACATTGTATGTTTGTAACTTAGGTAAACTAATCCTACCTCATAGAGGCCATGAATTTCATTTGTTCTTTCTACAAGAAAGTACATGCAGTACGGAAGTACGGTATGTAAGATTATTTATTGTTGATATCATAATAAATCATAATACCAGAAGTTACCTTGACAACTTGACAAGTATAATAATTCATATTATAAAACCTTGAGGGAAAAAAAATCATATTGTAAAACCTTGAGGAGTACATATTAATCAATGTGTATGTGTATTTATTCGAAAAGAAAAATTCGAATGTATTTGTTTTTCGCTTTATGATAAATTTAATAAACTCAAATCTATAATAGTATTTTGACTAAGATAATTGAGCTTGTTCAAGAAGCTTTTCAAAAGACCCCTGGTAGTTCAATTGGTATTTTTTAGTCTTTCCAATAGAGCTATTTAAAGTTCAAATTAAAACACATGTGCATTAATTGTATATATATTATAAAATTTGTATTTTTGGGTTCTATTTAACTTAATTAGTAAATTTTTTGTCATTGACTAAATGACCTGGGTGCAAATCCAACCTACAGATAGGGTTATAAATGATCTAAGTTTCGTAAGTCAGCTACTCGGGCTTGCCAAAAAGTTAAAAAGCTTGAACTGAGTTTGATTCGTTAGTCAAGTTAAGATCAAGCTCAATATCAAGCTTTTGTACTTGAGATTGAACTTAAGTGCATTATCAAAACAATTTGGTTTGGATGATTAGTCACAAATCTCAATTACTTAAAAGTCGTAATTAGATATGAGTTTATTTGTCAATCTCGTATCAAGCTTATTACCAAGCCTATAAATGAGTCTATACTTTACTTGTTTTTTTAATTGAGCCCTAATCTTCAAGAGTCTATTCATAAACAATTTGTCAATTGGTTAAGTCACAAAATATGCTACACAAAGTAAATCATAATGAGATAACAAGATGGTGATCTAGGAAAAACCAATGAAACGTAAATCAATTTGTCAAGCTTCTAGATCTTGTTGCACGTAAACCTCCCTCTTATGATTCCGAGTATCTATTCAAGGGTTTGTACTAGCAACTTTGATGAAATTGGATTACAACAACTTCACTACAATCACCGGATCTTCAAAACTTAATTTCAATCTCTGGTTAATGTTTTTAGAGAGTTGGGAAATCCCTAATACTTGCCCTATCATCGGGTCTATGAACTGCCCTAATACTCACAATCTGATCATACTTGGATTTATTTCCTTGCTTAGACTAGATCCTTATTGTAAATGTTAGAGTTATAGTTATGGGATTCTATTATTATGCAAAACATCATACATGCACTTGTTAAGGAGTTTTTATTTATTTATTTATTTTAAGATACGTGCATTTTTTATTTTTTATTTTATAAATATGATAGGATTTTAATTAATGACATTCATTTCATGATTATTTCTCTTATTATCAGACTAAGACATTCTTGTAATCATATTTCTATCATTGAAGATTTAACCAATTGCTTAGTGTATTGGTGCATCTCTCTCTTACTCTCTTTCTTTCTTTATATAGGGTGACTACCTTAAATTAAGTTAGTTCCCGTACAATTCCTATTCATCTCTATTAGGAACTACCAGGTTCCTAACAATCTCTTACTTGACAACAAAAAAAACAATTCCAGATCATCTAACTGGAACCCACAAAAACATCCACTTGTTAAGTTGTTATAAAATGCATATATAGAAAGTATTAGAGAAAAAGTAAGTTAATGAATACATTTTGCCTCTAAAATTTGTCAGTACGAGTTTTATTCTTAAAATTTCCACTTGTTAAGTTGTTATAAAATGCATATATAGAAAGTATTAGAGAAAAAGTAAGTTAATGAATACATTTTGCCTCTAAAATTTGTCAGTACGAGTTTTATTCTTAAAATTTAAAGGTTATATTTGTGCCTTGAATTATTTATACAATTTTTATAAATTTTTGTTAATTTTATTCAATGCCACATAAATTTTTATCATGCAATAACAACCCTCTTTTTACTATCTATTAAATTTACTTTACATGGATAAACAAAAAGTACAAATTGATATATTTTAAAATCTTCAAAAAAATAAATTTTGAAATTTATTTATTTTGAGAAGTGAAGATCAAATTTGAACCAAATATTAGAGACAAAATGAAAAAGCGTATATATTAAATTAAATATACTTTATATATCAACTACAACAACAAACATTTTTTTTTTGAAATATTTAATAGGCCCCTTCGTTATGATTTGTCACGTTTTTTCCATCAACCCTTTTTTAAAATGATGATGTTACAAGCGGACACATACTTTTTTACTTCCAAAATGGTCTTATTTTATTGAGAAAATTTTGGAAAAATGGTGACAAAGTGGAGTGGGCATATTAATATTGTTGTAATTAGGGCTACCCACGAGTCAGTTTAGGTTGGGTTTGTGCCCAACCCGGAATCAACCTGCCAAATTCGAGTGGCAGAGAAGCTAACTCGTCCTCGACCGTCGGAAACCACGAGTTGAGTCGGTTTCGGTTTGGGTCAGCGGCGATTTGTTTCGAGTCAAAACTGACGAAGAGCAACGATGGAGATCTCGACGTCGGTGGTGGAGATCTTGACGAATCTCATTGAAATATGGTTGAATCTCAATAGATCTCGTTGAAATCTGGCCGGATTTGCGTCTAGAGACAGGAGGAGGCCGATCAGGTTGGTTGGACTCGGTTTTTATGCAAAGACCCACCAATTGGCCCCCCATATTCGGTTTTTAAAATGGAAATCCGCAACCGATTGTTGCCGGTGACGGGTTGGGCACGTTTCGGTCTAGGTCAAATAGTTTGAGCAGATAAGTCGAGTCGCATGTTAGGATGGATAATCCTAGTTGTAATACATGAAGGTATAAATTGAAAATTTTGATAGTTAAACAATCTCAAATTTGTAGGGTATAAATAATTTTTTAATAAAAATATATTTATTTAATTTTAGTAGGAAAAAGAGAAGCCTTTCTTTTCTTTTATCTAAGAAAGAAAACCTTTCTTTAAACAAAATCAGACGTTTTTTTTAGGTGGTGTCTGGGGACTGGGATGTAACTAAAAAGCAATTAAAGTATCAATCAATAAAAAGTCGGTGAGGTGATTCTTAAAAAACATGAAAATAGATAGTGGGTGAGATGAGGTAAAAAAACAAAAACAAAAAAGTGAAAGTAATTATAAAAGAGAGGAAAAAATAGTGGAAAAGATAGAGAGACAGGTGAACACGGAAAAAAAAGAAAAGAAAGAAAAAGATGGCAACGTAATTACCGGTCAGGGACGGGCGGGACGGCTCTCTTTTCCGTAGTCCCGTTGCAGTACGGTTCCGTGACTCTGACTGTCCCTTTGTACTCTTTCTCTCTCTCTCTCTCTCTCTCTCTCTCTACTTTACTGCCCTTGTCTTTCACACCTCTTTCCACGCCCATCTTTTTTTGTTTTCTTTACTTTACTTCACGCTCCTTTTCACACCCCTCCCCCCAATCGATACTCGTCACTCATGTCTCACCCACACCCACCCCACTTCATTGTAAATTATTAATATTTACCATAAAAAAAATTACATCACAACAAAATTTATAACTTTTATGGCAACTTATCTGCATGACAAGTGACAAGTTGTGAGTGATAAAAAAAAATAATAAGTTCACAAATTTACCATTTACAACTCATCACATGAATAATCTGTAGTAAAATGTGAGTTTTATGTGATTTTAGCATTATTATTTTACTGATACTCTTTCAATGTACTTTACCGCCCACAAAGAAGATATAGATTAAGATGATCTAGGGAATTGGAATTATTATCTTTACAAAAGAAACTCTTCTTTAGGGACAATCTTAAAAAGAAAGTAATATCAATACTAATTGTGTTTTCATGTATGAGGATATATTACAAGCTCTCTTTTAATACATTGATAATTTGGAGTGTGAAGATTTGAACTTTAAATGTTTCGGTTGAAATACTAGTAGACATCAATTACTTGAGTTACAAAACTTTTGACTGGTTTGTTGCCATCTTGAGTGCTAGGTGCTAGGATGTTAATTTCTTTTGAGGGTTGTTTGAAATTTGAAAAAAATGATGTGGATCCGATTAGTTTAATCGATAAAGTCGCTTGTCGTCAAATAAAAAACTTGGGTTCAAATCGTACTACACTAAGAATAAATTAGTGTTTTAATCTTAATGGTATGAGTAATAATTATGGAACAAGCATCATGAGCTAAGATTCTTTTATAATTATTAAAAAATAAATTAATATGAAGTTGATCCCCAAAAGATTTGCGGCTATGCAATTAGACAATTTTCCATGTCATTGAAGACAATGATCTTCCCCTAAACATCTTAGCAGAGAGCCAGGTACAGTGTTTAAAACTTATTATCCACATTTATGGGGAGAGACTTTTTTTTTTTTTTTTTTTGATACCATTAAAACAGAAAAAAAAAAAAAAAAAAAAAAAAAAAAAAAAAACATAAGAGTACTTTTTACATCAGAAAGCATAGGTGCCAAAACTGATGGATTGGCATCTTAGTAGCCTAATCAGCTAAATAACAAACATGACTAAGGGTCTGTTTGGATACCGATGGGGAGATACAATTAAGTGGTCGAGAATTTCATCAGTTATAAAAGAAATCCATATAATCATGCCTACTAATTGAACTATAAGGCTCTTTGAAAAAGCTATGAAATTTTAGTGCATAAAATCTCCAAAAGATTTTATGTGTGTGTTTGTTTTTGAAAAAAACAAAAAAAGAAAGTAGTTTTATTAAGATAATAATAGTGGAATGCTTAGGCTTTTTTTTTCCTTAAAAGGAAAAAAAGAACATATGAGTTGATGCCAAAATAAGACACATAAATTGTAAGTTTGTCTATTTATTTATTGGGATAATTATAGATTACCCACTTGTGGTTTAGCCCGAATTTAACTTACCTACTCGTGGTTTCATTTTTGACACTTTACCCACCTAAGGTTACTTACGTTTAGTCTCTGTTACCCATCGCTGTTAAAAAAAAGGGGTAAATAAGTCTTTTTACACCCATTTTATGTCTCTCTCCTCCCAAAACAAGAAAACAAAAAACAAAAAATAAAAGAAAAACAAGATTAAAATATGGTATTAGTTTCTCATAATTCACAAACATGAAGAACATACACAAACATGAAGAACATACACCCAGAAAACTAATACAAATCAAATCAAGCAATACCATCAAAGTACAAACCACAGATCTATCAAAATACAACCCTAAAACCCAAGTCAAAATACAAACATCAACACACCCACATACATCCAAACCCATGGATCCATCAGTAACCATGCCTCAAATCCCATTTTTCAATCCCCAACAACCAAAAGATACCCAATCCCTAAATCAAATAAACAAAGAAGAAGAAAAATATAGCACAACATTTGATCCCACGTTTTATACCAGATTGGCTTCAAAATTAAGCCCACAAAAAAGAGTCACAAATTGTTAGCAACACATTGAAAATTAACATGCAAAGAGAGAAAAATTACAGTTTCAACTTCTCTATTGGAAGAAAAAGAAAAAGAAAAAGAACTTAGAGAACTTTAATGGAACTTAAGAACGAATGAATTCAAACCCAGGCATATATTTGAAACCCCAATTTCAAATCCAGACATATATTTTAGGGACTTCTCAAACCCAGAAAAATTAAACTCAAATTGTATGTTTTTAGACCCCTTAACACAAGTTGTTTAACCTAGTTATTTAGCCAAGTGATTACTTAGATAAATTATTCAGTCCTAGGTTAACACAATAAAATCATATTATGTAAATAATGCGAAAATATAAAGAACACAACGATATGATAACCCAAGAAACCTAACCGGTAAAAAACCTTGGAAGGATTTAACCTAACTATTCTCAAGGTAAAACAGATCCACTATGAAAGAATTGAAGTTTGTACAATAGAATTTAGACCACTAACATCCTATTACTACCTCGAGTAGAAAACTTATTACCACGACCACGTGACAGCTCCGAGTCCGGACTACTTCTTTCTTTGATCCACTGCAACCACAAGTTCTTCTACTTGTGACTTTGAGACTCCACTCAAAGGTTTCAGATCTTCTTTAAATTTCTTTATGTAGCAACTGAAGAGATCATCAAGTTCTTGATGCGAATCTTGATCTTGACAACTTTATGTGTGTGTATGAAAGTAAACAATCTAGATCTCACAAAAGATTCAACAGAACATTCAAAAAGGACTTCTAAAATGCGAATCTTGATCGAGCCTAATTTTCGATCGATCGAGCTTTGCAGATTTAGTCCAACAATTTCTGCAATCACTCGATTCCAATTTTATAAGTAAACACACTTTAAGCAAGCCTAAACCTAGACTCTATGTTTTGATCATGGTTTGCCAACATATTACAAATTGAAATTCTAATACATTAATTCATAAAGTCTTAAAACCTAACACAAATCAACCACTCCACAGATCTCATCCTTTCTCTGTCTTCCCCCTCTCTCTCTTTCATCCATCCATCCGATATATCATTGAAATCTCTGTAAAAAGTGGAAAAATTCAACCATCAAATTCCAATTTACCCTTAATACATATATTATTAGAGTGAGTTAGCATTAGGAGGTAGAGGTACCGGTGGGCAAAGAAGACGCCGCAGCGGAGGAAGACATGAGTGCTGCGGGAGGTGAGAAGCTCGATGCGATTAATGTGGGAAGGGTCAAGCCTTTGACCGCCAAACTTATCGATAAGCTTGTCATAGTCGATCTTGCCTCCGCCTTTGTCCAACACTATGCTTCTATCTCCATCGCTTTTCTATCCATCAATCCCAAGACCCACAACGAGCTGCTACCCACAGCCCCACAAACCCAGGTTCACCCACAGCACCACGACCCCACGCTAATCTGAAGCCCACCCAATGGAAAGATACACAAACGAATTAAGACTGAAAGTGTTCCCAAGCATGAACAGGGTGGTAACGCTCGAAACCCAAAATTTGTAGGTCTCCTTCTTCCTCGATTTCCTTGCACGATGAAAACCCAGATGATTCTCAGACTAATAAATCAAGTGGGTGCCATTGTAACATCTAAGATCTCAAGTGGGTGAGCAAGCATGAGAGAGTGCATGGAAGAGGAGTGTTTGATCTAATTTCTTGTTTGATTTTTTTATGAAACTTGTTAGAGTAATGAAAAAATTAGAGGTGAGTTACAGAGCATAAATGAAATGAACTAGGGGGGTAAGGTGTTAAAAATGAAATCATGGGTAAATAAGTCGGGTTAAACTACAGGTGGGTAATTTGTAATTATCCCTTATTTATTTATTGAAAAGGAATTGGGTATAAAATTATGCCCTACATAGTAAAATTATGCAACAGTTTAATCATATCTTTCAATTTTTATAATATTTTTTTATCGGATAAATATATATGATTTCAGCGTGCCGTTCACGAAGATGTAAAAGAGTGTGGACATGGTGGGTTGTCCTTTATCTTTAATAATGATAAAAACGAAAGTGACATTTTTTTTTTTTGGAGAGAGTTTCAACCTATGACGTCCGCTCTTGATGATAGCTCTTTATCATCAGACCAAGACACCAATCAGTTTTTGGTGTAGGTGGGGATTGAACCCCAGATCTCTTATACCACCATCAAAAATTTTACTAGTTGAGCTAACTGGAACCCACAAAACGAAAGTGACATTGATTCATATTCTACTTTTATCAGATTACAAAGGATATAAAGGATTATGAACGGTATTTTTCGGAATCTAATCAAATGCACGTTGTTTTTCAAATCCAAAGCCTTTAGCTCTTTCGCATTTGTGGATGTGTCATGTGTGGCACCTCATGTCTCCCAAAAGTTTTAGCTTTTTCTAACCTTTAAATGTGTCACATCCTGGTTAGAATAATTCCATGTCTTAAAACTCTTAATGAATCTTATTTAATTTTCGGTTTTTGTTTCTCAAAAAAAAAATCTCGGTTTTTTTTTTTTTTTTTAAATGATCAATTTATACTCCTATCCTTGATATTGATAAGATCAAAAAAATTTACAACAACTCTGGAAACTTAACATATTTTACAACTATTGATAAGATTTGTTGCATGCAAATGAAGTGAGCGCTTTGGGCATGATTAGAGGAAAATACTTATTTTTTTGTTTTTAAATTAAAAAATACTTATTTATTTTTATTTATTTAGAAAATGTCAAGTTTGAATCTAAGTTTGGGCCTGATTATTAAATGCTGAATTCAAATGTAATAATTTATTTATAAAAAAACTCATAACTATGAGACGACCTAGTTTAATCATGTATAATAATTTATGTTTATATGAACACATTTTTAATTATACATTTATATAAACTTGAGATTAGATTTATTTAAGTTTATAAATAATCTCTTAATATATCAAATTATTGTTTATAATTTTTTTATAACATTAATAAGCCATTTTACGTACAGTAAAAATTATATATATATATATATATATATATATATATATAAAAGTTCTGTGAATCTAATTTTTAAATTCATAAATCAATATATTATATTACCATAGATTTGTGAAAGAATAAACAATTTTAGTCGTAATGTTTACTTATGTAAGCTTGTAAATAATCTTATAGTGTCCAGTTAATCAAGTAGGATGTGAATAAACAAAAGTTTGTTCAACCAGAAAACAAACCAAGTTTGAGCTTATAATTTTGTTTGGTTATGACCTTGAGTTTAACTCATATTTGAAATAAAATTAAATAATCAATCTTAAACTTTTGATATTTGGCTTAACTTAGCTAAACTTGGTTACAACCCAATAATAATACATAGTAAAATTGAAGTAGTTGGTGGATCTAAGTGAAAGTAACATCACTCAATTAGATTAGTGATTCATTGAAATTGAACATGTTTACCAACATTTAGTGATTCATTGAACACGTTTACTGATGTCGCGGAAGCCTAAAGAAAGCACACACGATGCTCTCTTGATGGAACAGAAACTAAACTGTTAGTTTCTGGGTAGTAAACCTCGAATCCACGAGGGTTTCCTGAATCCACAAGGAGATAAAACTGGAATCCACCAGAAGAAAATTTGACAAAATGTCTGTGTTTATTGATAATCAACTATCCTGCCTCTGACGGCTACAAAACATATAAATACTAAGGAAAACGTCTAAAACCCTAATTCGCACTAATTACGCGATTAGGGGACAAAATTACCGAATTTTACCAAAAATAGCAAAATTGAGTTAAATGCAGAATCACAACCTACTGACCTTAAGGGTCGTCCCAAAACAGACGGGACCTTATTCTGACTTTTAAACTAAAAGTTATTAAGGAAAAACGAATAATACTATAAATAGCAAAAACATTGTTTTCGGGGCCTTAATGAAGGAATTCGCCTAAATTTTGGCGACGTTCATGGCAACTGCATGAATCTGGATCAGAACGTCGTTTCCCTTCAACATGCCAAATTTCATGCAATTCCGACACTGTTACCCCGATAGCCCCCTACTGGCACCCCCCTTTGATCCTGCGTTGTGACTTCCTACGCCCCTGCTGCTCTAGGAAGGCATGTGCTGTCTGTTCTACATCATTTACTAACATATGGTTGAGTTAAAGAGGCAACTTAATTTTTTCGGCTAGGTAATGACAAAAACGACCTATATTTTAATATTTAATCAATAACTAGATTTATTCATTCGTACTCCATTGATAAAATTTTCAAGTTCATAATTATCACCAAAAGATAAGTGTATGTATATATATATATAAACTACTAATGACTTATCGCCTTTTATGCCTTGTCGATCATTCACCGACATCTCTAGTTTAAGGGATTGTCCTTTTCACTACACAATGAATGTTTAGCGCAACGTAGACGAACATTGAAGGCGCATGCATTACTAGTAAATTACTATAATTTTCTACAAAATTACATAACTACCATCTCATTGAATTGGTTTAGATAGGCATGGGGGGGGAGAGAGAGAGAGAAAGTTTCCATTCATTAGAAAAAAAAAAAAAATCTTTAGGACTTCATAGTTCAATTCATAAAGATTATATGGTTAACTAAGTTGTCTTTGCTAGTGCGGTTTTTTTTTTTTTGGCTTGTTAATATATTGTAATTTGTGGTTTGGAAATACTCAAAGTACTATGAAATTTATTACAAAATTTTATAAATTGACATGATAATTAATTTTTGATTGGCATAGTATCAATGATATAATAAATAAAATTTTTAATTTTTTTTGCTTTGTTTTTTAATTAAAAATTAGGCAAAAATGCAAAACTGACCCTCTAACTTTTAGCTTTTGTCATTTCAGTGCTTTAACTTTTAGTTTTGTCATTTCAGTCCTCTAAGTTTCAATTTTTGTCAATGTAGTATTATGTTAAAATTAAGTTACTGTTACCGTTTAGTTTGAACCTTTTTTTAAAAAAAAAAATAATTTTTGTAATTAAAAGAAAATAAAAAAAGCTTGGAAAAAAAAACATGGAACTTTTTTTTTGTTGCTCGAAAAAATCAGAGCAACAAACCTTAGATCTTCAGCTTTCAGTCGGTTTGGAAAGACGGCTTGACTCCTCAAAGCCATCGAGAGCGCCGCTGCTGGCAGAGGTGGCACCGCTCCATGACAGCGGCGTGGTAGGACTAGCTCGCCTAGGCTCGGCCTTCTTCTTCGTGGTGGAGTCACTGTGTCTCGGCGCCGACTTGGAACAACGCTGGTGGACAGTCCAGCCGAGGCAGAGAATAGCCTGAACAGGCTTTGGCAGAGGAGGCTGAGCTTGGAAGAGCCTTAAAAGAAAATCCACCACCACCGTGTCGTCGGTCATGGCCTCCTTGACCCACTCATCGTCGCTCATATTCTCACTACGGCGTCATTTCACGAAGAGAAAAAGAAGAATGAAAATCTTGTTGATGGTGTTGTATAGCGAGTATTTGTGTTAAATAATGGAGAGAGAGAGCAGAGAACAGGAAGTCTGACTAGCTGAGGAAGAAGGCTAAAGGGACCTTCCAGTTCCATTTTTTTATTTTTTTTTTCCAAGCTTTTTTTTTTTATTTTCTTTTAATTACAAAAATTATTATTTAAAAAAAAATGTCAAACTTAACGGTAGCAGTAACTGAAACCTAACAGAATACTACATTGACAAAAATTGAAACTTAGAGGACTGAAATGACAAAACTGAAAGTTAAAGGATTGAAATGACAAAAGCTAAAAGTTAGAGGGTCAGTTTTGCATTTTTGCCTAAAAATTAATATAAGATTTTAAGGTTTTTATAATAATATTTGTGATTACTAATATGGCTTTGATTTGATAAAGGTTACTTTTTGTTCTTAAAGCTATAATGATTGTGGGTGAGAAAGCCCAACGCCATATGTTGGGCCTGGGGCCCAACTTGAATATAACTTCCTGCCCGACGAGGTTAAAGGGATTAACGCTTTGCCATCCTGGAGAAAATGCCACCAAGAAAGGACGAGTGTTATGTCCGAAGACAACCTGGCTAGTCCGAAGAGGCTCCACTCGTCGAGTCTCCAGAGAACTTGATCAAGTAGAAGATTCCTCAGTAAGGAGTTAACTTTGGGCATGCCTAAGTGCGGGGATATTGTAAAATATCTTACAAATAAAGCTGCCACCCCCGCATTTAATGCACTGCAGCAACTTTCATGACCACATTTATGTGGAGAAGACACCTGAACAGTGCAACCTCAACCACAACCACTCGCTGCATGTTAAAGCAAACTTCTGATGTGACTAGTTTTCAAGTGAACGCCTAGATGAAGGACAAGTGTGCGGTGAAGATGGGGGGAAAGGTGTATATATAAAGGAAACAGGCCTCACGGAGGGAGGGAGAGAAAAAATTGTAAAGAAAAGTTGATAAATGCTAAGCCTCTTCGGACTGAAGAAACTTTTATAACATATTAGTCTGAATGTCTTTTTATCCTTGTTTGCTTTGCCCGAACCGTTGCTAAATCCATAACCAGCCCAGCTGTTTAACCCATTCTCTATAAATTTATTGTTGGGGATTTGTTGGGCTAACAACACGGGAAGTTGGTGTCTAGTCCGTCAAATTTCAACCCTACAATTGGCGCCGTCTGTGGGAAACAGCTTGAGCAAAGGTGGAAGCAACTCCTCAAAGAATGGCTGAACCGAGGCAACGACCAGCGGAGTCCAGGTCATCTCAGTACATCGATCCCTTTCTTCATCTGGAACGGAAGCAGGATCGCGAGGGCAGCGTGCACACCGCACGTGACGATCGAAACCAGTCGCATGGAGAGAGCCACATGTCCCATGCAGAGAAAAACAAAGACATGCAGAAGGAAATCGATAGGCTAAAGAGGGAGCTGCGCCATGCGAAGAGGAAGCGCAGTCCCTCGTACTCTGATGAAGATTTTGAGGACGAACAGGATGTTGTCTACAAACAGAAACTTCGAACGCCAGTCAGCGAATCCTTTACCTACGAGGAAATGCGTCACGACGAGGGGAACCCTCGGAACCCCTTACCTAGGGGCGTGGGGAACGACGCTATGAGTAAAGCCCTGGATCAGATTTCTAGATCTCCCTTTACCCGTAACATCGAGAATGCTAGACTTCCTCGACGTTTCCACCAGCCTACATTCATCATCTATAATGGCCGGACAGACCCAGTGGAACATGTGAGCCATTTCAACCAGAAGATGGCCGTCCACTCTAGGGACGAAGCCCTGATGTGCAAAGTCTTCCCATCCAGCTTGAGACCGATAACCATGAGCTGGTTTGATAATCTGACAGCAAATTCTATAAGCTCTTTCCAAGAGCTGACTCAAGCATTTGGTTCGCGTTTCGTCACGTGCCGAAGAGTTCCGCAGTCTATGGCTTCCCTATTGTCAGTCAGTATAAAAGGAGGTGAGACTTTGAAGTCATATTCAGATAGGTTCTGGGAGACGTACAACGAGGTAGAGGAAGATAGTGAATTGGTGGCTATCAGCTCTTTTAAACTGGGCCTCCCCACTGAACATCCCTTAAGAGCATCCTTAACGCGCAAGCCTGCTACCAGTATACGCCAGTTGATGGATAGGATCGATAAGTACAAAAGAGTTGAAGAAGATTAGTAGCAGAGTAAGGGAAAGGAGAAGGTTATCCTTCAGGAGGGGAGGGATTTCAGGTCGGACAGACAGAACCACAACAGGCCGAGGAAGGACTGGGTCGGACAAAGCACAGCGAACTTCCAAACGGTCAATGCGGTTTTTCGCGAACCAGTACACCAAGTCCTGGATAAAATAAAAAATGAACCGTTCTTCAAGAGGCCGAACAAGATGGTAGGAAACCCTGAAAGGCGCAACCACAATCTTTACTGTCAATATCACCTTGACCACGAGCATACTACTGAGGATTGCAGGAGCCTGTGGGACCATCTGGATCAGCTGGTCAGCGAAGGCAGGTTAAAGCACCTTCTACACCACTCATACGGTCAGGGAAATCAGGCAAGCACGGGACCCAGGAGAGGTGATCCTGTAAAGCCTCCCTTGGGAACAATCAATGTTATTTTTGCCGCACCAGGAAGGACGGGGTCTTGCCCATCCAGGGTACTGTCAGTTGCTCGGATGCCCTCGGAGTGTGTTACCAGAGAGCTGAAGAGGCCTAGGAAGGAGATTCCGGTTTTGGGCTTTTCGGACGAAGACAAAATCGGGACTATACAGCCGCATGATGATGCCCTGGTAGTTACTCTGAGAATAGGTGGATACGACGTGAAGAGGGTGATGGTAGATCAGGGCAGTGTCGCAGAAATAATGTACCCAGACCTATATAAGGGGCTGAACTTATCCCCCGAAGACCTAACTCCCTACAGTTCCCCTTTAGTCAGTTTTGATGGTAAAGTGATCATTCCGAAGGGCCAAATCAGACTACCTGTGCAAACCGGACCTGAGACGGTGGAAGTAGATTTCATAGTGGTGGATGCCTACTCACCCTACACTGCTATTGTGGGCAGACCTTGGCTTCATACCCTCGGGGCTGTATCATCCACCATTCATCAGAAGATTAAGTATCCGTCCGAGGGAATAGTCGAGGAGATCCGAGGAGATCAATCTACAGCCAGGCAATGTCTAGTAGCAGCTATCCAGCACCAACCTCAGTCTGAGCCATCGGACTGCATCAAAGAAAAGTTATAGCAATTAAAACCTTCGGTGCTGGACACTGAAGCCTCGGCCGAAGAGGCAGAGTGTGAGAGCTTGGTCAGGATAGTTGCCGATAATGACCCAGAGAAGTTTTTTCAAGTCGGATCCATGCTGCCTCCTCAAGAGAAGGAAGAGCTGATAGAGTTCCTCCGGGCAAACATCGATGTATTTGCATGGGACTCTGCGGAAGCCCCTGGGGTAAGCCTAGATCTTATTTGCCACCATCTAAACGTTAATCCCGCGATCGTCCCCAAGAAGCAACCGCTCCGGCGTCCTTCGAAGGAACACGCTGACACGGTCAGGGATGAAGTGATGAAACTCAAACAGGCAGGGGCTATTAAGGAAATTTTTTACCCTGAATGGCTGGCTAACACGGTGGTGGTAAAAAAGAAAAATGGAAAGTGGCGGGTTTGTGTGGACTTCACCGATCATAACAGAGCTTGTCCGAAGGATCCGTTTCCCATGCCGAAGATAGACTGACTAGTTGATGCTACTGTGGGACATCCTCGGATAAGCTTCTTAGACGCATTCCAGGGTTATCATCAGATACCATTGGCTCTCGCCGATCAGGAGAAAACAGCTTTCGTAACCCCCGTGGGAAATTACCACTACAAGGTAATGCCGTTCGGCTTGAAAAATGCAGGGGCTACCTATCAGAGGATGATGACCAGAATGTTTGAGCCGCAATTGGGTAAAAGCATGGAAGTCTATATTGACGACATGGTGGTAAAAAGCAAGGTCGTAGCTAAGCATATTGGGGACCTTAGAGATGTCTTTGAAGTTCTGAGGGAACACAGATTGCACTTGAACGCTTCCAAGTGTTCGTTCGGTGTTGGATCAGGCAAGTTCTTAGGATATATGGTCACTCACAGAGGAATCGAAGTTAACCCCGATCAGATACAGGCCATCAATAACTTGCGAGCTCCCCAGAACCCCAAGGAAATTCAGAAGCTGACTGGGATGACCGCTGCCCTTAATAGGTTCATTTCCAGATCAGCAGACAGGTGTAGGCCTTTCTTCTCATTGATTAATAAGTGGAAGAATTTCGAATGGACAGAGGAATGTGCTGTCGCTTTCCAGCAACTTAAGGACTACCTAGCTAGACCTCCCATCATGTCCAGTCCCGAGCCAGATGAAGTCTTGTTTGCTTACATCGCTGTGGCTCCTAATGCTGTAAGCTTGGTGCTGATCCGAACGGACTGTGGTGTGCAAAAACCAGTTTATTACGTAAGCAAGTCACTACAGGAAGCTGAAGTTCGTTATTTGCCACTGGAGAAAGCCATACTGGCGATTGTGCTAGGCACGAAGAAGCTGCCCCATTATTTTCAAGCCCACACTGTTATAGTCCTCACCCAACTCCCACTTAGAGCCATACTCCGAAGCGCTGATTACACCGGAAGAATTGCCAAATGGGGGACGATCCTCGGGGCTTTTGATATCAAGTACATGCCTCGCACGTCAGTGAAGGGCCAGGTCCTTGCGGACTTGGTCGCCGAGTTCACAGAACCCCACTTAGAGGAGGTGACACCAATGCTGGGCACTGAAGGAAAGACCGTTGGTATGGTTTCTTCACAGAGCCCGTTGCCCTGGGAAGTGTACGTGGATGGCGCATCGAATCAGCGAGGCTCAGGAGTGGAGCTAGTGATGATATCCCCAGAGAGAATTATCATTGAAAAAACATTAAGGCTAAATTTCTCAGCAACAAATAACGAGGCAGAATATGAGGCTCTATTGATGGGGATGAAGATGGTACGAAGGATGGGAGGAAAGCCAATTGAGATGTTCTCGGACTCAAGGCTAGTCGTCGCCCAGGTGTTGGGAGAGTTCGAGGCGAAAGACGAAAGGATGCAGGGATACTTGGGCCTGGCTAAGTCCCTACAATCCGAGTTCGAATCCTTCAACCTGCGGCACATCCCCAGAAGTGGCAATACACATGCCGATTCTTTAGCCACCCTTGCCACCTCTTCGGCACAGGAATTGCCAAGGGTTATCCTCATCGAGGACATACAGAGACCTACGGAGTTAGGAAAAAGGGCATTCCAAGTTCATTGCGTCGGTACCAACTCGTGTTGGATGGACTCCATCATCAAGTTCTTGAAGGACGATGCATTGCCCGAAGAAAAAGGGGAGGCGGACAAAATACGGAGAAAAGTTACAAGGTTCTGGTTGTCCGAGGATCGCAAACTGTACAAAGGATCCTATTCGGGCCCATATTTGTTGTGCATGCATCCTGAAGCGGCTGAGTCACTGTTAGAAGAATTGCATGAAGGGATCTGTGGGGGCCATACTGGAGGAAGATCCTTAGCTCACCGAGCCATTACTCAAGGCTATTGGTGGTCAAATATGCAAAGAGAGGCACATGAATACGTCAAGAAGTGCGACCAGTGTCAGCGGTTCGCGCCGAACATACATCAGCCAGGCAGTACCGTCAATCCACTGTCCAGCCCGTGGCCTTTCGCTCAATGGGGATTGGACATCGTAGGCTCATTCCCTAAGGCAGCAGGAAACAGGAAGTACTTGGTCAGAACAGACTACTTCACCAAGTGGGTAGAAGCTGAACCTCTAGCAAATATCAGGGACGTAGACGTGAAGAAGTTCATCTGGAAAAACATCGTCACCAGATTCGGAGTCCCACATACCCTCATCTCGGACAACGGGCTTCAGTTTGATAGCAAAGTTTTCAGGAGTTATTGTAGTGGGCTGGAAATCACAAATAGATATTCCACCCCTGCCTATCCCCAGGGAAATGGGCAGGCCGAAGCCGTTAATAAAGTCAAAGTTAACGGGCTAAAGAAGAGGCTGGATAATGCGAAGGGTAGGTGGGTAGAAGAATTACCCCACGTATTGTGGGCGTACAGAATTACGCCTCGCAGGTCCACTGGAGAGACTCCATTTTCAATGACCTATGGGGCCGAAGCTGTTATACCTCTCGAGACTGGATTCCCAACCTACAGGACTAGCTCTTTTGATCCAACCAACAACGATGGGCAGTTGGAAAAGAGTTTGGATCTGATTGAAGAGCGAAGGGAAAATGCAATGGTCCGATTGGCGCATTACCAGCAGAAACTCAAGCAGGGCTACGACGCCAATGTGAGGCTGAGACCTCTAGAGCCTGGTGATCTGGCCCTAAGGAAGGTAGTAGGCAATGCAAAGAATCCAGCATGGGGAAAACTGGGACCAAACTGGGAAGGTCCGTATCGCATTACTTCGAGGGCCGGCGTTGGAGCATATTTCTTAGAAGACCTGGATAATCATGTAGTGCCCCGGCCATGGAATGTAAATAACCTCAAAAGGTACTACTATTAAAAGATTTCTTCGTTCAGTCTTGCTACCATTTTATTGGACTAAGGAGCCACTCAAGTGTTTAAACTTAAATCCAATCATGCCTGTAGTCTTCGGACCAGATGATTTGGGTTAGTTAACACTCCTTTACGATTCTTAAAGTGTTTAAACTTAAATCCAATCATGCCTGTAGTCCTCGGATCAGATGATTTGGGTTAGTTAATACTCCTTTACGATTCCCAAGTGTTTAAACTTAAATCCAATCATGCCTGTAGTCCTCGAACCAGATGATTTGGGTTAGTTAACACTCCTTTCGATTCTCAAAGTGTTTAAACTTAAATCCAATCATGCCTGTAGTCCTCGGACTAGATGATTTGGGTTAGTTAACACTCCTTTACGATTCCCAAGTGTTTAAACTTAAATCCAATCATGCCTGTAGTCCTCGGACCAGATGATTTGGGTTAGTTAACACTCCTTTCGATTCTCAAAGTGTTTAAACTTAAATCCAATCATGCCTGTAGTCCTCGGACCAGATGATTTGGGTTAGTTAACACTCCTTTACGATTACCAAGTGTTTAAACTTAAATCTAATCATGCCTGTAGTCCTCGGACCAGATGATTTGGGTTAGTTTACACTCCTTTCGATTCTCAAAGTGTTTAAACTTAAATCCAATCATGCCTGTAGTCCTCGGACCAGATGATTTGGGTTAGTTAACACTCCTTTACGATTCTCAAAGTGTTTAAACTTAAATCCAATCATGCCTGTAGTCCTCGGACCAGATGATTTGGGTTAGTTAACACTCCTTTACGATTCCCAAGTGTTTAAACTTAAATCCAATCATGCCTGTAGTCCTCGGACCAGATGATTTGGGTTAGTTAACACTCCTTTCGATTCTCAAAATGTTTAAACTTAAATCTAATCATGCCTGTAGTCCTCAAACCAGATAATTTGGGTTAGTTAACACTCCTTTACGATTCCCAAGTGTTTAAACTTAAATTCAAATCATGCCTGTAGTCCTCGGATCAGATGATTTGGGTTAGTTGACACTCGTTCTCGTTATTAGTCTAATCTGGTGTTCGGCGGAATATGCAAACTTAAGCCAAATTACGTCAACTGTTATTACCATAAGGCCTTGCTTAGCCATGTTTAAAAGATTACCGTTGTTTTGGTTGATTCTTAGCTAATAAACTATCATTGCTAGCCATAATGACACAATCTAACATATTCCATAAAAGCAATAAGGAACAAAAAGTAAACTATTTCATTCACTAAAAGAGGCAATTTCATTACAAAATAGATGATAAAGGGTCCTAACTATTACACCATCTGAACATCCTAAGCTTTATTCTAAGGCACCGGGTCAGTCTTTGGCAGGTCACCCGCATCTCCGATCTGAAGAGGTGCCTGGCTTGTCTCATTGGGGGCTGGAGGATTCTGACCAGCCGAGGAAGCCTCCAAGGTATCTGGCGGGTCGCATATGTCAGGATGGTAGTAGACACTCCCAGGCTGCCTTAAGGCAGACTCTGCAGGGACTCCAGCCGCATCAAGGCCTTTGCCCCACGTGATGTCGCAATAGTCCCTGCAGACCTTGGCAAACTCCTCGGTCAGCCTCGTTTGGGTCTCTTGCACCCCCAGCAGGTAGGCAGCCTGCTTCTCGGCCTCAATTGCTTCCTTGGCCAACTGAGCGTCCTCCTTGGCCAATTTAGCAGCGTCTCTGGCCTTATCTAACTCAGCCCGAAGTTCTTTCACCAACGCCCTCTCTGTTTCCAGATTGATTTCGGTAGTATATAGCTTCTGGCGTTGGTCTTCGGCTTGCTTTTCAACGTTCTTCAAGCCTGCCTCCGCACTCTTCTTTGCCTTCGTCTCCTCCTTCAGTTGGTCGCGGATGCGGACGCACTCGTCTTTTGCACTGCCCAATGCTTTCTCGACATCCTCCCTGGATCGAGCCTCGGCTTGCACTTCAATATCTTTCTTTTTATTCCACTCTTCAGCCACGTAAATTTGTTGGGCAATCTGCATGGCAACCAAAGAATTTTACGTTAAAGTTGCGAACGCACATAAGGGCTACAAGAGGATACCACTTATCTCACCATGCCTAAATCCCTTTTGAGGGACAGAAAAAGCTCCTGTTTGCTAAAGCGCCGATAGGACTCCATGTCCTTCGGAAGGAGGAGAGGCTTCTCCAGCGCTTCTGCTATGTGCCCAGCTTTCCCTCCAGCGTAGTTTCGGAGAGAGGCATCATATGGGATGGCTGCGCCATCCAGTGTCAGCTTTGGAGACCACACCTGAATCCCTCGCTGCACGTCTGCGGCCAAGGGTTCTTCTCTACTATCAGTAGAAGAAGCCCTCTTACTTCTCGTATCATGGGCCGTTTTTTGCTGTTTGGGACCCTTCGGAGGGATCACTTCCCCTTCTTCAATATCCGTCACCAACCTTTTTTTTTTCAGATCCGGCAGTGGCTTTAGGCCGGGATCTCTTAGGGCTGGGGGAGGAGGGGGTGGGGGAAGATTGGCCGTGGGCTGGGATGTACCAGTACCCTTGGTCACGACCTTCGGCTTCCTATTCTTCATCAATTCTGACAGACTCTGCATGTCTTCGTCCGAAGAGTAAGCCGACACGTTTAGCCTCTTCGGAAAGACAACCGATTGCCTATCTGTCTCTTCGTCAACGTCTATAATTTGAAGCTCTTCTGAAGCTGTCTCTTCAAATTTGAACTGGTCGATCTGCTCGTCAAGGGAAGGAGTAGAAGAAGCAACTTTCTCTTCCGCTGCTGCTGGTTCAAGAGGAACCTGTTGAACAGGCTGAACAAGCAGTGGTACACCCTGGGGGTTAGGATGTGGCACTGGAGCGAGGTCGAAGGGAGCTAAAAAATGCTTCCGACCAACGTCAATTCGGTTAATGCGGCGGTCTCCGAGTGTTATTGCGTTGCCGACCGGCTGAAAATCCTTTGAAAGTGGAGTGTAGCCGATGATGAGGTGAGCGGCCCTAAGCTGTCCGTCTTCGCTTGCGAAGAACTCTGACCGAATAAGGTAATTAAGCGCCGCGGTGTTTGTAAGGCTGAGCCGAGGAGCAACGTTATTCCTATCTGCGAACATTACAATGAAGCAATCAGAAAAGCTCGAAACTTGATGATAGAGGCCTGAATAGCTAAAAACGAAAACCCTAAGCCTATTGTTAGAAAATCTTAATTGGGTATATCCCACCTGGCTTTCCTGGCTAGGTTGGGCAATGAATTCCGTCATGCCAAGCACCCGAGACGATCACATAATCGTCCTTCATCCCTTTATTGGACTTGGGGAGACAAGAGATGAGCCTGACTACATCGGATCGGGACCTTAGATAGTATCCCGCTCCTTCTTTGGTACGGCACTCGTACATGTGTATCACGTCGTGCCAGGTTAGTCCCAATCCCAAATGACGATTTAGGTCGTCAACTGCTCCTAAAATCCTAAACATGTTAGGTGCGCACTGATCGGGGCTAAGTCTATGGCCAGTAAGATAACTTCTGGTAACTGGTCCCATGGGGATGGTCATCCCTCCCTCCAAGAAAGCGATGATGGGGATTATGACCTCACCCACCTCTCGGTCTGTTAGTAACCACTCCGTAGGGAAATACCTCAGACCCACGTCCTGAGGAATGCGATACGTCGCCCTAAACTTCTCTATCTGGGAGGGACTATCCACTAAGTATTCAAATCTACCCATTTTCGATTAGGTTAGAGGGGGAAGTGCGAAACAGTAACTGGGAAAAGCTAACAGAGGTCGAAGAGGCAATTCGAAAAGAATTCGAGAACCTCGAACAAGAGACTTACGCGGAATTGAATGGAAGAACGACCTTGATGCTCGCAAAGAAATCGTAGTATGTTCTAGGGTGAGTTGGGGCTGATGACAGGAAGAGCTTTGTGAGCGCAGATGTCTGAGTGCGTTGAGAGTCTGAAATTCGCAATGTAAGAGGGGAATGACCCCTTTTGGGGATTTATATAGGAGCCAGCAAACCGGTGGAATTTATCCCGCCCAAATTACGAGGAGAATCGCGACCGTTCATCACTAACCCACCGTTGGATCTCATTGACAAGACGCCACCTGGAGCAATTAATGCTGCTTGGGAAACGACGCAACAGCAACGGTAATAAAAAAGGCGCCTAGATTCATGCGCACACACGTGCGGAGTCAGGAATACAATGCTTTCATTTGGCAAAAGGTCAAAACCCCACTTTTTCTCTTCGGACGCGAGGGAAAAATTGGAATTTTGAGGGGCTATTGTGGGTGAGAAAGCCCAACGCCATATGTTGGGCCTAGGGCCCAACTTGAATATAACTTCCTGCCCGACGAGGTTAAAGGGATAACGCTTTGCCATCCTGGAGAAAATGCCACCAAGAAAGGACGAGTGTTATGTCCAAAGACAACCTGGCTAGTCCGAAGAGGCTCCACTCGTCGAGTCTCCAGAGAACTTGATCAAGTAGAAGATTTCTCAGTAAGGAGTTAACTTTGGGCATGCCTAAGTGCGGGGATATCATAAAATATCTTACAAATAAAGCTGCCACCCCCGCATTTAATGCACTGCAGCAACTTTCCTGGCCGCATTTATGTGGAAAAGACACCTGAATAGTGCAACCTCAACCACAACCACTCGCTGCATGTTAAAGCAAACTTCTGATGTGACTAGTACTCAAGTGAACGCCTAGATGAAGGACAAGTGTGCGGTGAAGATGGGGGGAAAGGTGTATATATAAAGGAAACAGGCCTCACGGAGGGAGGGAGAGAAAAAATTGTAAAGAAAAGTTGATAAATGCTAAGCCTCTTCGGACTGAAGAAACTTTTATTACATATTAGTCTGAATGTCTTTTTATCCTTGTTTGCTTTGCCCGAACCGTTGCTAAATCCATAACCAGCCTAGCTGTTTAACCCATTCTCTATAAATTTATTGTTGGGGATTTGTTGGGCTAACAACACGGGAAGTTGGTGTCTAGTCCGTCAAATTTCAACCCTACAATGATAAATTACTAGAGGTCCCAAAAGTTTAAATTGCTAATTTAATTATTTAATCAAATATCACTCTTCACGTGTGGGCCTAAATCACCATTGTTAAATGAGATCTAACGTGCACACAAGATTTGTTTATTTATTTTTAAATGGGTGGCAAGCTAGAAACAAAGGTCGTTCTTTGAACCTCATACTTTGATACAATAATAAAATTACATGTTTTGAAATTTTTAGTTATTAGGAAATAATAAATTTAATCATTTTATCAAATGGATAAATATAGCTAAAGGGAAAGGATAATTGGAATAAACACTGCCAATTAATTTTCCTTTGGTCCTAGAGCAATTGGGACTCATAATGTAGTCAGGTTGAAGTAGCTAGGTTATTTAAAAGTCAGGATTTTATCTCTTGCGAATGAATGTTGATAAAGACTTTTAAGCAGAATAGGAATGACAACAATTACAGGGAGATGAATGGCTTGTGTACATGCTTTAACTAAATGTGGATGCAATAAAAAAAAAGGATTTATGGTTTACTACTAGCATAGATTCTCTGCTTCTCTCATATTGTTCTAATTTATAAATATTATAATACATACCTATAAAACATTTGTTAACAAAAAACAATAAATTTATAGATATATAACATTTTTTTAAACTATTAATATGACGAGTTAATGTGGATGCAATCAAAAAGAAATATTTCTGGTTCACTACTAAAACATAGATTATATGCTTCTCTCATGTTATTCTAATTTATAAAATATTATAATACATACCTATAAAGCATTTGTTATTAAAAAACAATAAATTTATAAACATGATATTTTTTAAAATAGTCAATAGACATATATTAAAAAGAGATGTTGATCTAATTCTACCCCCACAACAA
The DNA here is from genome assembly GCA_023736055.1 of Quercus glauca. Lineage (NCBI taxonomy): Eukaryota > Viridiplantae > Streptophyta > Magnoliopsida > Fagales > Fagaceae > Quercus > Quercus glauca. Next base: position 4,552,517 of record CM043318.1, read on the forward strand.
ATCATATTAATAATTGTGAAAAAAACTATAAATATTATTATAATTTCAATATTTACGCTATTTTTTAAAATAAAATAAAAAAAAAGTCGAAATGGGTGTGTGACTTGGATTTTTTTTTCCTCATAATCTCCAACCTCTCCCTATTTGTGTTAAGCTGGACCATCGTATTTAATAAAAAGGGTTGGACCATCCCATCATGAAGGTACCACACATGCAGAATTGCTATTCAAAACTCTAGAATAAATAAATAGAGAAAGCAATTCATTGGTTGATCATTAATTAAGACATGATATGACTCTCAAAAAAAATAATTAAAAAAAATAAGACATGAATATATTTTTTAGTATAAACAAATTAATGGGAGTAATTTATTTTGTGATGATAGTTCATGTATAATATATTGTGAGGACACTAGAAGGCTTTGTCCGCTTTGGAGAGCCAGGCTCTCACAGATTTGTATTACGAAGGGGTGGGAGCTAAGGCAGCTTTTTAGACTTGCTCCTTAGTCCCACATCGCCTAAATAACTCTTCCACTCATGGTTTATAAGCTTCTAGAGCGACCATGAGTGTACCACTACAACTCATGAGTGTACCACTACAACTCATGGTCGCTCCAGAAGCTTATAAACCATGAGTGAGAGGGTTACTTAGGCGATGTGGGACTAAGGAGCAAGTCCAAACAACTGAGTTGTTTTGTTTTGTTTTGGTTTGTTTTATTTCGTTTTGAGAATGGTTTACAATTCAAAGTGCAACGATTGTACAATGAAAGCCAAACATCAACCACTACTTAAAGAAAGCAAAAGATAGTTAGATCTCATAAACTTTGGAAAACTTTATTACCTTGTTGAAATTCCAAATAGAATCATTTATAGAGTAGTGGTATATTCTTCAGTTAAATTTCTTTGCTATTTCGCTCCTGACTTTGGCTTAGGTTAAGAAAATTCTTTTTCTAAAAGCCTCTAAAAAAAAAATCTCTTTCTAAATATTGCTATCAAAGAAGTGAATTGGGACAGACCACGCGTAGAAGAGACATTTTTAAAAAAGAAAAAAACAAAAGCATAGCTACCATTACGATGAAATTGATGTTGAATCACAAGTCGCTGAAAAATGTTTAAATTATCATAGAAGTTAGAGTAATTTTTTTAGCTAAGCTTGAGACTAATACTTATATGGGCAAAACTTAGTTAAATGCTACCACATGGCTGAATTTTAAAAAGAGAACCTAATTAGGAACAATACTTAAATACTATACTAAGTTTTGTTCTACTTATATATACTTTTTTTTGCTAATTAAATGCTATTTTTTAAAAGGATCAAATGCTAATAACTTAATAAGTCATGAAAGGCCATAACATATTGAGTGAGATGATTAGTTTATCTAAATTTAATAAAACAATCAAGAGTTTTGTAGCTCAACTAACACGTGTTGATGTTTCTGACAAAGATATTTAAAATTCACTGATTCAATCCCCCTCCCCCCCCAAAAACCATTCAACTATCAAAATGAATAAGTTATTACGGTTACCTCCATTATTTACTTAAAAAAATTAAATAATAAACCCCCATATTAATTAGAGTAAAATTTATAACGTTAGTATAAAATACGATTTGAATTCTCTTCCTACATGATGCATGGATCCCATTTCTAAAACAGAAACTTATAATAAGAAATACAGACCAAGAAAATTTCATGTTCATACCAATGGATACTATTGAGATATTTTGTAATTGATTTGTATAGTGTTAGTGTTTTTGTATGAGCTTTGTATCTGTTACCTATAGTTTTGTATATGTAGCAGTAAAACTACAATTGCATAGCAGTAGCTTAGAATATGTAGTCATGAAACGACTGCCGTTTATAAGTTTACAGATAGGAGAATTAGTTCAGTTAGTTACAAGTTTATTACACGTGTACAGCAAGTATTGGGTAGTCAATTAGTTATTTCTGTTTTCCTTTTCTTGCCTCTGTTCTCACTATATAAAGAACAGAGTATGTTAAACTTAATATACTGAATTCATTTCATACAAGTTTTCGTGTTGTTCAATTCCTTTTCTCTCTCCCTCAATCTGTTTACACTCCTCCATTGATGAACCTTCGGAGCTTGTATAAAATCAACATGGTATCAGAGCTAGAACTAGTTCGGAGACCATTTCATTCTGGTATTCTCTGATTCTCACTAGTTCAATTGTGTTTCTTCTTGATTTAGTGCTTTTCAGATCAACTAGAATTTTTCATTACTTCTGTTGATTCTCACATTAAAATCATCATCACCTAGGTCTTGATTTTCTTAATCTGTTGAAATCTTGATCTTCTTTCTCCGATTTATAGTTGAAATTGAAATCTTCAATTTTTTTTTAGGTTTTCAATTTCTTCTTCGAATCTAAATTTTCTTCGTTCCTAATATGCAAATTCTTGTTGAAATTTCAACAAATCTGTGAATAGCATATAAAAGATTCTTGTATCATTCTTAGAATCTATTTCTTGTTTCTTGAAAGATTCTTTAGAATCAATTCTTGATTTTCTTTGATCAATCTTTGATCAGAAACTTTAAGTCTCCATTCTTGTTTCTTCAATAAACTGCATTTAGTATGACTGAGAGTACAGCTAGTGCTAGTGCTCCCACTACACAGCCTTGGGAAAGCACATCTAGCCCTTATTTTCTGTCTAATGGAGATAATCCAGGAGTTTCTTTGGTGGTTCAACTTCTTACTGAAGAGAACTATAACACCTGGAGTAGAGCTATTCTCATCTCTTTAGATGCCAAAACAAAATTGGGATTTGTTGATGGATCTATCCCTAAACCTCAATCTGATCACCCACATTACACAGCCTGGTGTAAATGCAACAGCACTGTGCTAGCTTGGTTGTTTAATTCCGTTTCTAAGGATTTGCAATCAAGCATTGTTTACTTCAAGACTGCCAGGGATGTATGGGTTGATTTACAATGAAGGTTTGGGCAAGGGAATGGACCTACAATCTTTGACTTAAGGAAAGAAATTAGTTCCTTGACACAGGAAGACTTAACCATCAATGCTTACTATACAAAATTCAAGGGACTTTGGGATGAATTTTCGGATTATAGAATCTGTACATGTGGTCATCAAGTTGAAGAATGCACTATGTCTTTTCTAATGGGGCTAAATGAGACATATGCAGCTGTCAGAGGCCAAATTCTTCTTTTGGAACCTTTACCTCCTCTTAGCAAAGTGTTCTCTCTCTTGCTTCAAGATGAGAAGCAGAGAAAAGTGGGTGCTGGGAAGAAAATCTTGGTTGATGCCTCATCAGCTTTAGCAGCCTTTAATTCGAAACCTGGGAACATCAAGAACTTTGTTAAATACAAGAGTGGCAGACCACAATGTACTCATTGTGGAGCTATGGGACATGTAGTTGATAAATGTTATAAGTTGCATGGATATCCCCCTGGGTATAAGTTCAAGAACAAAGGTCCTCAACCTGTTCAGAGCTCTGCAAACAATGTAATCACTGCTGAAGATCATACCAGTGAGCCTGTCTCTCTCACCAAGGTTCAATATCAGCAGCTAATTGGATTGTTGAACTCCCAATGCCATTTTGGCACTCAAGCACCACCAGAAATGTGTTTGGACAATGCTCACCAAGCTGCCACCATCATTACTCAGCCTTCTCAGACTTCATTAGATCACCAAGTCCATAACATTTCAGGTATCTGTTTTTCTCCTTCCCTTGAACACTCAGTTTTCTCTTCTAGTGTCAACACTTCTCACATCAGTCCATCTGACTGGATTCTTGACAGTGGTGCAACAGACCACATGGTACATTCTATCCATTTCTTTACTTCTATCAATACTCCCCCTTTCAGATTTCAGTTAGACTTCCAAATGGTGATATGGTTAAAGTCACTCACATTGGAACTGTCAAAGTTTCTGATACTTTAACTTTAGAACATGTTCTTTGTATTCCAAACTTTACTTTCAATCTTATCTCTATCAGTAAGCTAACCCAGAAACCTTCTTGCTGCTGTATTTTTCTTTCTCATTATTGCTTTCTTCAGGACTTACTGCATTGGAAGATGATTGGGCTGGGTAAGAGACATGGAGGCTTATACATCTTGCAGTGCAATGATTCTTCCACATTACCTCCTTCTGTTTCAGAGGTTCTATCCAAATTGTCTTCTTTCCTTTGTAATAAAAGAGTCAATTTCTGTAATCTTGAATCTTCTCATGTTGTTGATGCTTCAAATAATGCTGTTAGGTTGTGGCATTATAGATTGGGTCACCCATCTTCACAAAGATTAGCTTTGTTAAAACAACTTGTACCTAATCTGATTCCTTGCAATAATAATAACTCTTTTGATTGTTTTGTTTGCCCACTAGCTAAACAACACAAATTACCTTTTCATAAATCAACAAGTGTTTCTTCCTCTTGCTTTGACTTGGTTCATGCTGACATTTGGGGTCCTTATTCCACTTCCTCATTAAATGGCTCAAGATACTTCCTTACTTTGGTTGATGATCATAGTAGATGTACTTGGGTTTATTTAATGAAACTTAAATCTGATGCTTCTTCATTGATTCAAACCTTTTTCCAAATGGTTCTTAATCAATTTAAGGTGTCCATTAAGGTGCTTAGGATTGACAATGGTCCTGAATTTGCCCTTTCTTCCTTTTATGCCTCTAATGGCATTCTACATCAGCTTTCTTGTGTTGAAACCCCACAACAAAATGCTGTGGTTGAAAGAAAACATCAGCATTTGTTGAATGTTGCTAGGGCCTTAAGATTTCACGCCAACTTACCTTTGAAATTCTGGGGAGACTGTGTTCTTACAGCCACATACCTTATCAATAGGCTCCCTAGCCCTCTTCTAGGTAATCTTACTCCATATCAAAAACTTTTAGGTCATTCTCCATCATATCAACACCTTAGATCCTTTGGCTGCCTTTGTTATGCATCTACCTTAACTAGGAATAGGTCCAAGTTTGATCCTAGGGCAAAGGCATGCATACTCCTTGGATATCCTTTTGGTACCAAGGGTTATAAGTTGTATGATTTGTCAACCAAAACCTCTTTCATTTCAAGAGATGTTATCTTCAAGGAGTCAATCTTTCCTTTTAAACACTGGCTGCCTAAACCTATTCCTACTCTTTCCACTTCTCACAATATCTTTCCATCTCAACCCTCAATTCCAGAATCCAATCCTTCTGTTTCTGCTGAATTTTCTCTTCCTTTCAGTCATATTGACACTGCTGTACCTCCTGATGAATTTCCTGATCTTGTCCATCCTGATTTAGCACCTTCTTCATCAGATCTTTCTGCTCCACTTGACCTTTCTGGTTTACCAGTTTCCTCAACTGATTTACCTGTTGTAAGGAGGTCCAATAGGTCTCATAAACCCCCCTCATATCTCCATGATTATCACTGTCACTTGGCTTCCACCACTTCTCTTAATCATCACTGCAATTTGGTCTCAGCTCCACTTATGCCTTCTCATGATTCCACTGCCAGTCCAGGTATTCTCTACCCCATTTCCTCAACTCTTTCTTACTCTAAGTTGTCCATTGCCCACAAAGCTTTCTCTGTTGCATTGTTTATTGCCAAAGAACCTACTTCTTATGCTGAAGCCTTCCCTGATCCATTGTGGCAAGCTGCCATGAAGGCTGAGATTGATGCTCTTCAGGCTAATAGAACTTGGGTCTTGACCAAGCTGCCTCCTGGTAAAGTGCCAATTGGGTGCAAATGGGTCTATAAAATCAAACTTAAAGCTGATGGGTCTGTAGAGAGGTACAAGGCTAGACTGGTTGCTAAAGGATTTACTCAAACTGAAGGGATTGATTACTATGAGACTTTCTCTCCTGTGGTAAAGTTTGTGACAGTTAGGACACTCTTGGCTATGGCTGCTGTATTTGGTTGGCACTTATCTCAATTAGATGTCAATAATGCCTTTTTGCATGGAGAGTTACATGAGGAAGTATATATGGTTCCTCCTCCTGGTTTTGGCAGCAAGGGGGAGGTGTGCAAACTCACTAAATCACTTTATGGCTTGAAGCAGGCAAGTAGACAGTGGTTTGCCAAGCTCTCATCCACTCTTCTTGATCATGGTTTCATCCAATCCAAGTCAGACTATTCTGTCTTCACTAAGGTCAGCAAGTGTTCAATTCTCATCTTGTTAGTCTATGTGGATGACATCCTAATAGCAAGCAATGATGTGGAGGCAGTCAACACCTTCAAGGTTTTTCTAGATACTAAGTTTAAACTCAAAGATCTTGGTACCTTGAAGTATTTCTTGGGTCTTGAAGTTGCAAGGACTGAAAAAGGGATCAACCTATGTCAGAGAAAGTTCATTTTGGAATTACTTTCTGATGCTGGTATGCTAGCAAGCAAACCTGCTAATGTGTCCATGGATCAATCAGCTAAGTATAGGAGCTCAATGGGGGAAGATGTTCCTGATCCATCCTTATACAGAAGACTTATTGGCAAGCTGCTCTATTTGACTCTAACTAGGCCTGATATTTGCTACTCAGTGCACAAGTTAAGTCAGTTTATGAATTCACCCAAAACTCCACACCTCCAAGCAGCTTATAAGGTACTTAAGTATCTTAAGAAGACACCAGGACAAGGCTTATTCTTATTAGCAAGTTCTGAATTGAGATTAAAGGCCTACTGTGATGCTGACTGGGCAGCTTGTCCAGATACCAGAAGGTTAGTTTCAGGCTTCTGTGTTTTCCTTGGTGACTCTCTTATATCATGGAAATGCAAGAAGCAACAAGTGGTGTCTAGATCATCTGCAGAATCAGAGTATCGAGCAATGGCTACTGTCACAAGTGAGGTTGTTTGGTTAGTAGCATTGCTTAAGACTTTTGGTTTTAATCACACTCAGCCTGCCTCTTTATACTGTGATAGCAAGGCAGCTCTTTATAATGCTGCAAATCCAGTGTTTCATGAACGCACAAAACATATCGAGGTGGACTGCCATTTTATTCGAAGTAAGCTTCAAGATGGAGTGATCAAAACCTTTCATGTTCCTACTAGACACCAGATTGCTGATTGCTTCACAAAGGCCCTCGGATACAAACAATTTTACTTCCTCTTGTCCAAGATGAATCTCATAACATCTATGGTTCATCTTGAGGGGGAGTATTGAGATATTTTGTAATTGATTTGTATAGTGTTAGTGTTTTTGTATGAGCTTTGTATCTGTTACCTATAGTTTTGTATATGTAGCAGTAAAACTACAATTGCATAGCAGTAGCTTAGAATATGTAGTCATGAAACAACTGCCGTTTATAAGTTTACAGATAGGAGAATTAGTTCAGTTAGTTACAAGTTTATTACACGTGTACAGCAAGTATTGGGTAGTCAATTAGTTATTTCTGTTTTCCTTTTCTTGCCTCTGTTCTCACTATATAAAGAACAGAGTATGTTAAACTTAATATACTGAATTCATTTCATACAAGTTTTCGTGTTGTTCAATTCCTTTTCTTTCTCCCTCAATCTGTTTACACTCCTCCATTGATGAACCTTCGGAGCTTGTATAAAATCAACAGATACCATTTAATCTTAAAAAGAAAAAAAAAAAAAAAAAAAAAAAAAAAAAAAAAAAAAAAAAAAAGGAGAATTAGCATGGAGCACACACTCATAAACCAGTCGGTGCAACAATAACATGTGAGGTTTAAAGAAAACTTGTTTGACATTTCAAATGGTCAATATATATGACAATGTTTCCTTTATGAATTTGAGACTAGCTTTATTTTAATTATTATTATTATTTTCTTCTACTCGTTTTTATATATCTTAGTAATAACTAACCAGCTATATACACATGTAGCAACTAAATTATATATACAAAAAGGAAAAGGAAAAAGAATAAAGAGAGAGTTTAGAACACTTTTCTGGATTCTGCAATTAAGAAATGGTGGAGGCCATGTTGTTGGAGATTACAGAATCATTCAATTCCTTCATTTTTTTAATACATTCCTAGTCTGAACACTGCTAAATGAAAGAACTCAATCATTCATACTGAGATATATATATATATATATATATATATATATATATCTCACACAGCTCACACTTCTTACTTCAACAACGCGTAGAAGTATAGCTGTATTTGTATGACAATATAATTGCTAATTAACTATGCGGTCATACTTATACTGAAGGAAACAACAGCACTCAACCTGAACCGTCAGTATAAATATATACTCTTTTAGAATTCATAATAAACAATCTTCTCTTTGGAACAATGAAATTCATGTGAAAATAATTACCCAAAAATAAAATATTATGATTATATTGTACTTGAAAAAAGAAAGTGATGATATAAGCATTTCCGTAGTGAGATTGTACATGAGTTCTTTACTAGTTCTTCAAGCATGCTTTTGGTCATCACTCATCTTATTTATTTATTAACTTTTAAATATAAAAGAGAAGACACAAATGTAGAAGAGGGTTTTAGGGTTTTTTATTCAATAAAAAAGAAAAGAGGGTTACATTATTTTAGTTCCAAGTTCTGACAATTTTATTTTTATTTTTTATTGGAACATAAAGAGAAATTGCGTTTTAGTAAAACAGTTTTGAAAAATGCATGGATGATGTCAATGGTTGATTTTGTTATGAAACTATGTTTTCAAGAATGTGTTTTGAAAAACTTATTTTTCAAAAGAAATGCACTAAAATTCTAGAAAACGCATTATTTGTTCTTTTCTTTTTTTTCTACTTTTAGATGACTTTGAGGATAGAAAATTGCTTTCGAATAACGTAAGTAAAAGTAAAAATATTTTAATCTTACTTGTATTGCAAGTCTTTAGATGACTTTGAGAATAGAAAACTGCTTTCAAATAACAAAAGTAAAAGTATTTTAATTCTTAACTTGTATTGCAAGTCATGTAACCCTAGGAATTAGGGTACTATAAATACCCTTTAATGAGTTTTTGTAATACATGAATCATGTTGTAAAGATGTAGTGATATATTAAGATTTTTCCTCTATGGACATAAGCCATTAGGCTGGAACATATAATTTATTTTTAGTTATCTTGCTTTCTGTTTGTGTCTATATAATATTTTGTTTTCTTCTTTCTATCCTCACATGGTATCAGAGAAATCCTTCCAATTTGTTGTTAATTCATGAGCAATGGTAACATAAAATCACTTTCCATATAACACATATTGGAGAGATGCTAATGGAGGCCTTAGAATCACATATAACTACACTATTTAACCCAAAAATTTAAGTTTATAAATTTAATTCAATTATGTTGTTTTAAGTCCTTAAGTTCTTTATTTTTCTTCCATCTAGGACTTTCACTTGCGTGTCTACCTCTTGCCTATTGGCTTTGTTGGATCTTTTTCCAAAGGCTTTTGTGTGGGTATTTTGAAATTTAGTTGTATGATACATATGCACTTGTTGACTTTGACACCATTTTATTGGGGTAGATAACACATTGGAAACTTCCAATTGACTCCAAAAAACAAAAAACAAAAAAAAATTGTTGAATCTGATTTCACTTGTTGAGGGGATAAATCTTCCAAAGACTAAGGTGTTTTTTATTTTTTATTTTTTTAAGATACAATATGATTTGAAGCTTGAATGCCCTCCACCATATGATTAAATCAAGATCCTCCTATATTCTAGAACAAGAAATTTTATAAATTGATGTAATTGGAATCTACAAAATCGAAGAAATATAACATATAAGTGATCACTTCACTCGTGAACTAAAACTTACACAAGTGTGGACACAATTATATTATTAATTCCTTGTATTTTTTTTTTTTTTTTTTTCGGGTAGAACTTCCACTAACACTTATTTTTAGTTATCTTACTTCCCGATTATGTCTATATAACATTTTGTTTTCTTTTTTCTATTCTCACATGGTATAAGAGAAATCCTTCCAATTTGTTGCTAATTCATGAACAATGGTAACATAACATCACTGTCCATATAACACATACTGGAGAGATTCTAATGGAGGCCTTATCATCACATATAACTACACTATTTAACCCATAAGTTTAAATTTAAAATTTAATTCAATTATCTTATTTTAAAACCTTAAGTTCTTTATTTTTCTTCCATCTAGGACTTTCACTTACGTGTATACCTCTTGCCTATTGGCTTTGTTGGATCTTTTTCCAAAGTTTCTTATGTGGGTATTATGCAATTTAATTGTACGATACACATGCACTTGTTGACTTTGACACAATTTTATTGGGGTAGATAACACATTGGAAAACTTCCAATTGACTCAAAAGAAAATTGTTGAATCTGATTTCACTTGTTGAGAAGATAAATCTTCTAGAGACTAAGGTGTTTTTTATTTTTTATTTTTTTAGGATACAATATGATTTGAAGCTTGAATGCCCTCCACCATATGATTCAATCAAGATCCTCCTATATTCTAGAACAAGAAATTTTATAAATTGATGTAATTGAAATCTACAAAATTGAAGCAAATATAACATATAAGTGTATCACTTCACTCATGAATTGAAACTTACACAAGTGTGGACACCATTATATTATTAATTCCTTAAAAAAAAAAAATTTCTCATTTTTCTTTTTCGGGTAGAACTTCCACTAACACTTATTTTTAGTTATCTTGCTTCCCGTTTGTGTTATATAATATTTTGTTTTCTTTTTTCTATTCTCACATGGTATCAGAGAAATCCTTCCAATCTATTGCTAATTCATGAACATGGGTAACATAACATCACTCCCCATATAACACATATTGGAGAGATTCTAAAGGCGGCCTTATCATTACATATAACTATACTATTTAACCCATAAGTTTAAATTTATAAATTTAATTCAATTATGTTATTTTAAAACCTTAAGTTCTTTACTTTTCTTCCATATGGGACTTTCACTTACGTGTATACCTCTTGCTTATTGGCTTTGTTGGATCTTTTTCCAAAGTTTTCTTATGTCGGTATTATGCAATTCAGTTGTACGATACACATGCACTTGTTGACTTTGACACAATTTTATTGGGGTAGATAACACATGGGAAAACTTCCAATTGACTCAAAAGAAAATTGTTGAATCTGATTTCACTTGTTGAGGAGATAAATCTACCAGAGAGTAAGGTGTTTTTTATTTTTTTTTTTTATTTTTTAAAGATATAATATGATTTGAAGCTTGAATGCCCTCCACCATATGATTCAATCAAGATCCTCTTATATTCTAGAACAAGAAATTTTATAAATTGATGTAATTGGAATCTATAAAATTGAAGCAAATATAACATATAAGTGCATCACTTCACTCGTGAACTGAAACTTACACAAGTGTGGACACAATTATATTATTAATTCCTTAAATTTTTTTTTTCTTATTTTTCTTTTTCGGGTAGAACTTCCGCTAACACTTATTTTTAGTTATCTTGCTTCCCGTTTGTGTCTATATAACATTTTGTTTTCTTCTTTCTATCCTCACACGGTATCAAAGAATTCCTTCCAATTTGTTGCTAATTCATGAACAACGGTAATATAACATCACTCTCCATATAAAACATATTGGAGAGATTCTAATGGAGGCCTTAGCATCACATAACATATAACTACACTATTTAACCCAAAAATTTAAATTTATAAATTTAATTCAATTATGTTATTTTAAATCCTTAAATTCTTTATTTTCTTCCATCTGGGACTTTCACTTACGTGTACCTCTTGTCTATTGGCTTTGTTGGATCTTTTCCCAAAGTTTTTTGTGTGGGTATTGTGCAATTCAGTTGTACGATACACATGCACTTGTTGACTTTGACACCATTTTATTGGGGTTGATAACACATTGGAGGACTTCCAATTGACTTAAAAAAAAATTGTTGAATCTGATTTCACTTGTTGAGGAGATAAATCTTCCAAAGTCTAAGGTGTTTATTTATTTATTTTATTATTATTTTAAAGATACAATATGATTTGAAACTTGAATGCCCTCCACCATAAGGCCAAAATATCAATGAGTTTCTTTGGGTGTAGACAAGATTCAATCAGGATCCTCCTATATTCTAGAACAAGAAATTTTATAAATTGAAGTAATTGGAATCTATAAAATCGAAGCTAATATAACATATAAGTGTATCACTTCACTCATGAATTGAAACTTACACAAATGTGGACACAATTATATTATTGTAAGGGGGTGGGCCTGCTTGGGGTCTCGGGCAAGCTCCTGCCGTACTAGGCCCGGGTAGTTTCTGGGTGAGGAGTTGGAACCGGCCCAATTGGAGCACACCTTGGCCCGGCTTGTGCACAATCTTTGCCGCGTCTACCAAAGTTCATTTAAGAGCTCACAGCAAGCAGAGTTATTGTTAACAAGTTATGGCAAGCAGACATAAAATAGAAAACGTTAAAAAAAAGGTATTTACTGTTTTCTTCCACAACGAACAAGATAAACGACTTAAAGACCTTGCTTTTAAAGAAAAACGCTTAAACAAAATAGTAGAGCGAACTTAGCACAGTAAAATAACGAGTTTGCCATTTTTAGTATTGCCGCAGGACTTCAACCACGGAAGGGAAAACTACTCCCTCAACACAAATAACTTCACTTTGATGAAATTAATTGCTTTGAGAGGACAGCCCCAGATGGTGTATGCCCAGGTATAAATTTTGTATTGCCTTTTGAGGACAAGGCTATTGAGGGAGAGAGGAGGTTAACCCATTTGGGTGCATGCCTGCCATAAGTACTCTGTTTTTTTCCTTTCTTAGAATTTCCTTCCCTCTATTTCTTTCTTTCAATTCTTTTCCCTCTGTTTTTCTTTTTCAACTCTTTTCTTTCTGTTTTTCTTTTTTCTTTTGATTTTCCCCCCCCCCCCTTTTCTCTCCTTTGCTCCTACAGCCGCGAGTCCCTTATATAGGGCCTGCCGTGGCCGATTTTACTATTCTAGCCTTTCTATGGCCCTATTCTGTTATCGTAGCCTTTTGCCATCCACTTACCGAGTCAAATGGTTCTGATCCACCATTGACCCGTGGCTTTCAGACAACGAAACTTCTTTCTCTACTTCGTCCAGTGTGTCCTCTCTCTCTCGGTCTCTCATGGCATGCACCCAGCGGTCCTTACCCAACCTTGCCTCTTTTGTGTGGCCTGTCATCCCAGCAGGACTGTGCCTACCGAAAGAGTCTGGGCAAGAATCGCAGAAATGGGTTCCCGCTCCTCCCCCCACCGCCAGACCATGCCCTCTCCCATGACGTCACCCTTTCCCATAGTGGCTGGGTATAGGCTGGTGATGCCTAGGTCGTTCGCATGCGTTACCTTATTGATGTTTTGTTTGTTTGCCGAGGTCTGAAAATGGGTGTGCATATCCTACCGTGCGCTTTTTTGGCATTTTCTGATGTGGATTATTTTCCGGCAGGCCAATGTCCATGCGTTGTCCCTTTCTTTGGAGGGTTGAGCTCTGTGGTGGACTTTCCCTTTGGGTGTTTTTGCTTTTGTGGCTTTGCGCCTCCTGCCATGCCAAGTTTGCTATTTCTATTGCCCAACCCAGTCCTGCTGGGCTCTTTTGTATACTTTACTTCTCAGTAGCCCAGTATACTTGCTGGGCTTCTTTTTTTCATTTCTTGCTGACTTCTATGTCTCTTGTGTTTTCTTATGGGCATCCCTGGCCCATTTTGGCTTTGCTCTGTATATGGGTTTCTTTGCTAACTCACTTTGGGCTTCCCTGGCCCAATTTTTCTCTACAAACCTTATTCTTTGGGCTCATGGGTTCTCCATTTGCCTGTTACTTTCTTTTTTTCTTATTGCAGTGGGCCTGCTGTGGCCCATTCTTTCTTTTTTCTCATCCTTTTCACGGATTCGTTTCTTTTCTCTTTCCGGGCTTATTCAAGCCCATTTGCTTCTTCTGGACCCATCTCATGGACCCTTAAATCATGCCTATCCTTTTTTTTTTCTCTTTTTTGCTGTCTCTTTCAGTTTGCCCACAACATTGGGCCTTGGGCCTGCTGGGTCTTAAAAAAAATGAGCCTCAACAATTATTAATTCCTCAATTTTTTTTTTCTTCTCATTTTTCTTTTTTGGGTAGAACTTCCACTAATACTGTGGGTGAGAAAGCCCAACGTCATGTGTTGGGCCTAGGGCCCAATTTGAATATCACTGTGTCCGAAAAGAAGAGCGGGGTTAGGAAGGAGTCCTGGTAGAAGAGATATACCTGGAAGCGAACGAGAAGGGCAATCCGAGGGGAACCTTATTGGTCCGAAGAGGTCATTCTCCTCGGATTCGAAGGGGACTCGATCAAACAAATACGCTGAAGGTATGAGTGATTTTCCCAACTACTTCCACGACAAGGACAAGCTTGGGGCATGCCTGGGGATGATAAGAATAGAGAAATATCTAAAGGGAAAAGCTGCTACCATCACATTTAATGCACTGCAACAACTTTCCTGGCCACATTTATGTGGAGAAAACCCCTGAATAGTGCAATCTCTGCTACCACCACTCACGGAAATGTAAAGTAGATATCTGATATGATATGTACTCAGGTGAAGGCTTAGATGAAGAACAGGTGGACGGTGAAGATGAAGGAAAAGAACAAAATATAAATGTAATAGGCCTCTAAAAATGAGAGAGGACGGAAGAATTGTATTCACCCTTTAATCAAAAACAATCCTCTTCGGACTTGGGTTTATTTTGACTTTCATGTGTGTTCTTGTGTCATTTGATTGTTGCTAGATTCACAAACAACCTAATTTTTTCACCCACTTTCTACAAATTCATTGTTTTGGGTTCGTTGGGCTCATAATCCAGATCTTTTGGGCTTGGGTCACGAAATTTAGACCCTACAAATACTTATATACGGAAACAACCCAGTTTTAGACTCTAATAGAGAGTCTCACGGAAATTCAAGAAAAGTCACCAAGCCTAGTTTTGGACGACTCCTCCAATAGAGTTTCACGGACACAATAGACGACAATATTAATTCTAGAAGAGTCCAATTCCAAACAACCTTGTTTGTTGACAAAAAATGACGTTTGGTTAGGTTATACTTGTCAAGGGTGTACGGTACATGCATCAATTATTTTCTTTCTAAGATAGAAGCCTAGAACTAAGCAGAACAGCAACATAGTTCTCACACTTACGTATTCCAGCAAAATATGTATGGCTACATGGAGTCGAGTTTGTGTTTGATTTACATTATGATTCGAGCCGATATAAAAGTGTTATAGTTTTTAATTAGGGATTTTCTTAAGCTTAATCTATGAAGCGGAGGCTTAGGCTGATAGACTGTGTAGAATATGGTGTGTTGTTTAAAAATATATATATATATATATATATATATATATATTGTATTGCCTCATCTTGTATGTTTTTCCTAAAAAGAATGAAAAAAATTGCAATTCCGTGAATTAATATAGGCAAGTTGCTTGTGTCTTGATTTACGTCTCTTACATATTTGGGAATTCTTGTGGATTCCTAACTCTAGAATATTAGGAAATTTATCACTTAATGCAAAGATTGAAATAAACAAATAAGTTAAAAGGATAAAAGAAAAAAAAAATTGATAAAATATCGATCTTTCTGTCGTTAAGGCTGAAATTTGTGATAGAAACATCACTTAATTTATAAGTAACAATTATTGTGTAGTACTAGTAATAGTGACACCTGGTTTCTCCTTATTCCTGTTTATGACTTGCATTGCATGTTCTTGAAAGACTTACCTTAACCAAATTTTTTCAAAATTTGAACAGTCAAAGGTTTGGTGAACCTAGTCAAACTGCGACTAAATGAGTGATCAAATGAAAATTTTCTTACCATAGAAAAGTAACAAAAAGAATAATAATAAATTAAAAGAGTATTTTAATAAAGCTTCATAGAAATAATACAATATATTAATCGATCATATTCACGCCTAACATACAAGGACATAATGGAGTTTGCCTCTGATATCTCAGCTATCACAGATAAGGACAACCATATTAGGCACAGAGAGACGCATTCATTGGAATATGCAAACAATGTAATTTACTTGCACACAGATCTATCTATAAGGATTGTGATAAAAACTTTGGATTTTTTCTCTTCATAATCTTGCAGCCTTCTCATTCCAATTGGCTCATAACCCTTTTTGAGTAATCTAATAGATAGTGATCAGTTGATATATAGTTATCCATAAGTTATCATCCGGAAGTGTGAGTGCTTGTCGGCCACCTAAATTATATTGATCATGCCCAACTTTATTTTGTTTCAGTTTTGTTCTTATTAACCAGAAAAAGTGATGAACAAAATATGTTATGATTTTGTGATAAACAAACATATGATGTACGATTGGGGTAGTAATGGTGGTTGTGCGCACCCTCTAACGTGGCTACTGGGCTGTGACTCGTTTGGGCTCACAATCTATTTGTATTGTAGGCCTGGAATTCCTACACTGGGTCGTTCCTACACTGAGACTGATTGAGAGCCTCTCTCCTTTTTCTCACCTATCTCTCTTTCTTCCCCTCTTATCTCCCCAGTTTTTCAACAACCCTCCTCTCTCCCAAGGTTCTTGTATTTATAGTGTGGTGCTAGTGGGATGGTGATGATTACGTTTGCCGCTAGTGCATTTGGAGGTCCAATACAGATGATGATTGGTGGATGTTTAGGTGGGAGTGGCTTTGGAAATGGTTCCCAATCTCTGGTGCTCGGTGGACACATCCCTCGGTCGCTAACACTCGGTATATGTTTACCGGGCAGAGTAGGGGTCCCCGGGGAGATATCCTCGGGGGATGCGCAACCTCGGGAAGCACGCGCGGGTGGCTAAGACCGAAATGCCCTCATCCGAGCATGCCGAGAAGACAGGGCCTCAGTGGGCCTTAATAATCCAGCAGATCCAGGGAGCTGGTGCCGTACATTAGCCCCTCCTTGATTCAAACCACGTTCTCGGGGGATGAATCAAGGAACCTGAGGGGTCAATGCCTGGCCAGGGGGATTCCCTCGGTCATTAATGCTCTTCTCAAAAGGCGCATTGAGTCAGATGGGCTGTCATTGCTGCCTGACGCTTCGCGAAACCGAGGCGTCGCGCGTGTGACAGTTGAGGCGATGGTTGGTTGAATTTCGTGCCACCGGATTATTAATTACCATTTATTCTTCTCCCATCGCCTATATATACCCCCTTCAGCCATTTCATTTCACTTTTCGCATCCTCAAATTCTTTACCCTTCGTTTGGCTGAGCGCTTCTCTCTGTGCATTCTCTCTAGTTCAGGACCTCTCTCCCTTAGAGCCCCAAGTAAGTACTCTTCCTTTTCCTCTCTGATTCTCTGTTTCATTCTTTTGCACTCATAAACCATAGTTCTTCTTTCTAGAGGCTCTAGTGTAGAAAATGGGTTATTCCTATCTCCTTTCTTCTGAGGCCGCTTTGGCCACCTTTAGGGCTGCTTACAATGTGCCCGGGGACGTAGATATCGCGTATTGTCCCGAGGGTGATATAGACATCCAAAGGCGCCAAGGCGTCAACACCGTTTTCTTTCCATTAATGGCCATATTAGAGGGCGGGGTTAGATTCCCGGTTGATCCCCTTATACTAAGAACCCTTAGGTTTTACGCTCTTGACAAGAAGTGTGGATTGGATGCTGACACACTAGGGAGATTTAAGGATAGGTTCCAATTTTTGGAACGAGTTAGGGTTCGTCTGCCCAGTGAAGAAGATCGAGCTTGTCACTTCTTCCCCAGGGAGGTATGTTTCTATGAATCTGCCTTCGTCTATGGGTTGAGGTTTCCTGTTCATCCCTTCTTTATGGAGCTTCTTGATCGCTTTGGTATCGCTCCAGGGCAACTTATGCCTAACTCGTGGAGGATATTGGTTAGTTGTATGGGGATTTGTTTGGTCGCCAATGACGGCGATATGCTCAAGGTTGACGAGCTTGTCTATTTATATCGCTTAAAAGCGTCTAGGGAGCATGGGTACCACGAAATTGGTGCCCTGGGAAAGAAGAACTAGGATCGTCAAGGGTTTACTGTCGTCTTTCAGGTATTGGAAGTCCAAGTTTTTCTTTGTGTCTGGGGACGATTTTGAAACTTCCTCTAGCGAGGTTTGAGGTGATCTCCCGAGGTTGCATCGTCAGTGGGGAACCTCGGCCTTAGGTGCGTCAACATTTCTTCTCGTCGTTTAAGATTTGTTGCGTTTATCGTTATTGCCACTGATTCTTTTACTTCTCGTCTTGCGTAGTTAAGAGACGACCCAAACTGAAAAGCAGGTACAAGGAGCGAGTACAGAAGGCGATTGAGTACGCGCAAACGATTGAGAGCTAGAAACAAAGATAAAAATGAAATTTAGTTCAGCATATAAGATGACAAGAAAAAGAGAACAATAACAATTTCTCTTTGATGAAAATGAATAACACTCTTACTATAAAACAAAGACCAAAATAAAAACATCACATTGAACAAACATATTGAGAGTAACATTCCTACAGTTTAGAGAATGGCTATTTTATGACTTACACCCATTTAAGGGATCTTGTCATGTTTGTTTGGTTTCGTCAGTAACTTACATCCGTCAAGGCGGAATCTTGTCAATTAGCCATTTTATGACTTACACCCATTTAAGGGATCTTGTCATGTTTGTTTGGCTTTGTCAGTAACTTACATCCGTCAAGGCGGAATCTTGTCACTTAGCCATTTTATAACTTACACCCATTTAAGGGATCTTGTCATTCTTTTGATTTACGGTAGACCAGACCTGTTTGCACAAAAATATTAGTTGAATAATTCATTTATTAAATTTAACAACGAATACATTTATCTGTTACATCTATTGATGATATTTCTTCCAGTGTTCGATATTCCATGGCCTCGGGAGTTTTTGCCCGTCTAGGGTCTCTAGGTGATAGTTGCCTTGCCTGGAGTAGTGGACGACTCGATAAAGTCCTTCCCACGTGGGATTGAGCTTTCCTTGGGCAGAATCTCTAGTCGCCAAGGTGACCTTCCGCAGGACGAGGTCGCCTATGCTAAGTCGTCTGAGTCTTATCTTCTTGTTGTAATAGTCAGTCATCTTCTGTCGATACTCCGCCATTCTGCTGCAAGCTTTGTCTCTGACTTCGTCAAGACAGTCCAGGTTAACTTGTAAACGATCGTCATTGTCTTCTTCTCTTAATACCTCTCGTCTGGTGCTGGTTAATCCTACCTTAACCGGGATCACTGCTTTAGTACCATAGGTGAGTTTGAAGAGGGTTTCTCTCGTTAGGGTTCTTGCCGTTGTTCTGTAAGCCCACAATATATTGGGCAACTCTTTTAGCCAGGCACCTTTTGCGTCGTCCAACTTCATTTTGATAATTTTGAGCAGTGTTCGATTTGTCACCTCTGTCTGTCCATTCGCCTGTGGATGCCCTGGGGATGAGAACTGATTCTTGATGCCTAGGCCTGAACAGAAGTCCCTGAAGCCTTGGTTGTCAAACTGTTGTCCATTATTTGATATGATCGTCCTTGGAATCCTGAACCTGCAAATTATGTTTTTCCACACGAAGTTCTGGATTCTTGCTTCAGTAATGGTAACCAGCGCCTCTGCTTCGACCCATTTCATAAAGTAATCGATAGCAACTAGTAAGAATTTTACCTGACCTTTTCCTTAGGGCAATGGGCTGATGATGTCGATTCCCCATTGCGCAAATGGCCACGGGGATGCTATTGTCGTCAATTTCTCTGAGGGAAGTCGCTGGACATTTCCGAACCGTTGGCACTTGTCACATTTCTTGACGAAGTCCGCTGCGTCTACCTGCATTGTAGGCCAGAAATAACCTGTTTGAATGATCTTGCTCACTAGGGATCTTGGGCCAGCATGGTCCCCGCAAATTCCTTCATGAATCTCTCTCAGGACATTCCTAGCTTCTCCTTCGTCAACGCATTTCAAGAAAGGCATGGGAAAGCCTCTCTTGTATAAGGTGTCATTAAGGATCATGAATTTGGCTGCCATCTTCTTGATCTTCTTGGCCTTGTCTACATTCTGAGGGAGGTGCCCGTCCTGGAGGAAAGATATGATGGGCGTCATCCAGCTGTTTGTGCTCTGGATTGCAAATGTTGGAACTTCTTCAATGCTCTGATTTTTCTGGACTTCCATCATCAAATCCACATTCGTCGCTCCTTCTTCTGATGATGCTATCTTCAAGACTTCGTTTGCTACCATATTCTGACTTCTGAGGATCTGCGCAAACTCCACTTCATCAAACTCCTGAGCCAGATGCTTCGTCAGCCTTAGGTACTTTTGCAGTCTCTCTTTCTTTGCTTCATATTCTCCCTTGATTTGCCCAATTACTAGCTTTGAATCGTTTTAGACTAACAGGTTCTTAGCTCCAAACATCTTTCCGAGTCTCAAACCCATCAGAATTCTTTCGTACTCGGCCTTGTTGTTGGTGGCCGGAAATTTCAGCTGAACTCCATACTTTAGTACTTCTCCATCAGGGGTGATTATGATGACCCTTACTCCCCCCCTCTTTTGGGCTGACGAATCATCGGTCTATATCATCCATTGTTTGGCTTTGTTAGTGAGGTCGTCCTCGTCCGGAAGGGTGAAGTCGGCGATGAAGTCTGCCAAAACTTGTGCTTTAATGGCTATCTTGGGATGGTACTCAATATCAAATTGGCTGAGTTCAATCACCCACTGGACCATTCTCCCTGCTGCCTCTAGTTTGCTCATGGACTTCTTAATATGTTGGTCCGTCATCACCAGGATAGGATTTGCTTGAAAATACTGTTTGAGTTTGCGTGAGGCTATTATTAACACGAACGTAATCTTCTCAATCTTTGGATACTTGAACTCAGCTCCTTGGAAGGCTTGGCTGACATAATAAACTAGAAGCTGTTTCTTGTCTTCTTCTCGAATTAGGGTTGCACTCATGGCTGTAGCTGAAACTGCCAAGTACAAATATAAATTCTCACCTTCTTTGGATGGGCTTAAAAGGGGTGAATTACTCAAGTAGCATTTAAGCTCCTGGAAAGCTGCTTCACATTCGTTGGTCCAGGCAAAAGCCTGTTTTAAGGTCTTGAAGAAGGGTAGGCACTTGTCTGTCGCTCTAGAGACAAACCTATTGAGGGCTGCAACCCTTCCCATAAGCTTTTGGACTTCCTTGACGGTTTTGGGTAATGTCATGTTAACTATGACTTGTACCTTCTCCGAATTTGCCTCTATTCCTCTCAAGGACACCATGAACCCCAAGAATTTCTCTGAGGCTACACCAAAGACACACTTACTAGGATTCAGTTTCATTTGGTACTGCTTGAAAGTGGCAAATGTCTCATTTAGGTCATCCAGATGGGCAAGTTCTTCTTTACTCTTGACGAGCATATCATTCACGTATACCTCCATATTCCTACCTATCTGTTTGTTAAACATCTTGTTCACCAACCTCTAGAAAGTAGCACCTGCATTCTTCAGTCCAAAGGGCATTACCTTATAGCAATAAAACCCTTGACTGGTGATGAAGGTCATTTTCTCCTAATCTTCGTCAGCCATTTTTATCTGGTTGTATCCTGAGAAAGCGTCCATAAACGTCAGCAACTTGTGTCCTGCTGTAGAATCTACAAGCTGGTCTATTCTTGGTAAAGGGAAACTGTCCTTCAGGCAGGCCTTGTTCAGGTCCATGAAGTCCATGCACATCCTCCACTTCCCATTTGTTTTCTTCACCAAAACGACGTTTGCAAGCCAGTCTGGATAGTATACTTCCCGGATAAAGCTTGCAGTCAGGAGTTTGTTAACTTTGTCAGTGATTGCTTGGTCTCTTTTTGGTGCGAAGACTCGTTGTCTTTGCTTGACAGGTTTCCTCATCGGGTCTACATTCAACTTGTGCTGAATGACCTCTGGGCATATGCCTGGCATATCCTCGTGGCTCCAGGCAAAGACATCTTGGTTTTCTTTAAGAAATTGGACGAGCTTTGTTCTCATCTCAGGGCTTAGAGTCGTCCCTATTCTGGTTGTCTTAGTTGCTTTTCCTTTGGCCAGTTCTACTACTTCCAAGGCTTCCACCTTCTCTTCCTCCTTCTCTTCGATCATCCATATGTGGTTCTCCTTTGCGGCCAAGATGGCCTGGTAGCACTCTCGAGCTAAAACTTGATCTCATTTAACCTCACTAACACCGTTCTCCATTGGGAACTTTACTTTCAGGCAGTAGGTGGATGTTGATGCCTTCCACTTGTTGAGTGTTGGCCTTCTGATAATCACATTGTAGGATGATGGGCAGTCTACCACCAAAAATTCTAACTGACGGGTCAACTGCCTCGAGTAGGACCCTACTGTGATCGTTAACGTCACTATGCCCTTGGGGTATACCCTGTCTCCGCTGAAACTGACGATGGGGGAATCGAATGGACGCAGCCTTTTTGGATCTAGTTTCAATTGCTGGAATGCAGGAAGATAGATGATATTAGCAGAGCTACCATTGTCCACAAAGATCCTTTTAGTGCTGAATCCTTCTCTGGTTAGCATTATGACCAAGGGGTCGTTGTAAGGTTGCTTCACTTCTCTTGCATCTCCTTCGTTGAAAGTCATGTCATGATCAGTTCGTCTCTGTTTAAATGGTGGTATCATGTGGACGCTGTTTACTTGCCGTTGATATGCTTTCTTGAGAGATTTGAATGACCCGCCTGTGAATGGTCCTCTTGTGATCATTTTTATCTCCCCTATCACATTTTGTGGAGACAAGGATGGGTTGTCTTCATCTGTGGATGGGGACTCATCTTGACTCTTTTATTGTCTTTGAACTTGCTGAACTCCCCTTTCTTCACATACTTCTGCAACTTCCCTTTCCGTATTAGCTCTCCTATCTGCTCCTTTAAATCCCGACAATCTTCTGTGTAATGGCCATGGTCCTTGTGAAAATGGCAGTACTTATTCTTGTCTCAAACGTGAGGGGATGAATGCAACGGTCTTAACCATTTGAGGTAATGCTCATCCTTTATCTGTGTCAAAATTTTGTCAACAAGCATAACTAAGGGAGTAAATTTTACCGTTCGAGGAGTTTTATCATCTTTCTTTCTGTTTTCGTCACTGGTCCGATGATCCTGACGCTCCCGCTTTTGCCCTCTACGTTCGTCATCCTTCCTCCCTTTGTCTCCTGGTTTCTCTACATCTCTAATGGCTGCTAATGCGTCTTCAGCCTTCATGTACTCTGAGCTTTCAAGAGCATCTCAGCCATCGTCTTTGGGGGATTTTTCGCAAGTGATGCAACGAACTCTCTGGATCTCAGTCCCGCTTTGAAGGTTGTTAGCTGTACCTTATCGTCAGCTTCATCTACCTCCAACGTCTCTTGAGTGAAGCGTTTCACATACGACCTCAGGGTTTCCTTTTTTCCTTGCTTAATGGTGAGCAAGTGGTCCGCCGGCCTTTTAGGACGTTGTCCTCCAATGAAGTGACGCAAGAAGGCATTGCTCAACTGCTCGAAGTTGTCAATGGACGACGTTGGCAACTTTGTGAACCATTCCCTTGCAACTCCTCTGAGAGTGGTAGGGAATGAACGACATAATATCTCGTCAGGGAGCTGCTGAAGCCCTATTGTCGTTTTGAAGGTATGGAGATGATACTGAGGGTCCTTAAGCCCATCGAACGGTTCAAGTTGGGGCAACCGAAATTTCGACGGCACCGGGCATTTAAGTACCGCTGTAGTGAAAGGCGAATCTATTGCCTTAACCATTCGGTCTACACTCCGTTCTATCTTCTCCTTGATGGCGTTCCTTAGTTCGTCCATCTCCCTCCTCATCTCTCTCAAAGATCCGAATTCTGCTCAGTTGGAGTAGTGGGCCTTCAATGGTTACTTCTTCTGTGGCTATCTCCTTCGTCATCCTGGTTCCCTTTTGACCGATTTTCCTCCTGTTGGAGCGGCAACTTCATTTCTTGATTTTGCCTGGTAAGTTCTTCTACAGTAGCTGCAAGAGCTTGGACCTATTAAGCTAAGGCTGCGGAATCTTGATTAGGCTCCATCTGATCATAATAGTTGATCAGAAACTACTTTTTCGAGTCTGAATACGAAAATATCATTTCCCACAGACGGTGCCAAACTGATGAAGCTTAAGTTCGTCAATCAGAGTGGTCAGATGGAATCAATCTCCAGTCCGTGTGAATGAATCCTCAAATATGGTCACCGGTGTGGTGCCTGCCCCAACGCCTCCGAGGCCAAAGTTAGTATATGAAACTTTTTAGGAATGAACAATGTAATAGAACAAAAGAGATCTCTCAGAGTCTATGTATGCGTGTACGTACCTTGTACTTGGCGATGTGAGGGCTTTATATATGTCGTTACAGCTCCTAACCGTTGGGGTAGTTATGGTGGTCTTAATGCTTTTCTTAGTAACGTTTCACACCTTATAATGTGGCTTAAATATGCTCCAACGACTCATACAGTTGGTTCCATAACAGCCCCATGTATAATTGGCTGTATTGAATGGCTTACTTATCCTCGTCAGTGACGTGGGCATTGGTTTTGCTCGTCCAAGTATGTCCTCGTCTGCCTCGTTGAGATCGTCCTTGGAAGAAGAATTCGTCAGTACTGTCAGTGGAAGTTGCTGGTAGTAGCCTCGTTAATTCACTCAAAGACAACTTTAGTGTTATTTCAATTTTCATTGCTTGCAAGTCTAGATCTATGCACTTCCTAAGTCCATCTTTCAGACTCTAGACTTTTGCATCAACAATACTAAAGGTCATTCTTATCATGGTTTAAAAATCGGAATGGTAAAGGAATAAAAATTGAGTATGATTTCCAGTTTTTATGTTTTTCCAATTATTATTGGACCATATTAGAGTTTGATTCACATTAAACTAGCTGGTCCAATTCAATTTTTAAAATTGTGATTCCTATAGATCAAGTAAAACCCTAGATCCAAAGTTTTAAGTTGATATGATTTTAAAAGCTTAAGATTTTTGGTTTGAAAAGAAACAAAAATATCCAGCCTTAATATGTAAGTTTAAAATTTCATAATTTAATTTGAAACAATAGGTTTAGTTTAATTTATTATTTTTATTTATTTATTCTGTTAAAAAGAAAATTTAGGTTTTTATTAAAAAAAAATAAACATTAAAACTTTATCATCTCATGGAATTCATCAAATGACAATGTTGAAAAGATGTTTATTAAAAAAAAGAAGAAAAAATAAAGTCGTGAACTCGTGATCGGCTAAAAAACTCACTAGTCACAGTCATGGACGCGTAAAAAGAGTGGGACCCAACCATGGGGCTGAGAGAGAGAGAGTCGAACCAATCGAGTTTGAGCACACAAAAACTAGAAAGAAAGAAAAAAAAGGTTTTCTTTCCGTAATGCCGTACAGTCATCAGTCGTACAAAGCGAGCCAACGACTTCATCAGCACCAACACGGCCCCACCAATATTATTAGTCATCACTCATGACTATTGGCTTCTTTTTCTTTTTTTCTTTTTTTCTTTTTTTTTTTTTTTTTTTTTACAGTCATAAAAAATCCAAAGCACAAAAAGCATTGTTTTTAAAAAAATGAGAGGGAACATAAACAAAGAAAGGTCATTGTAATTGAAATTGTATTGCAGTGTGGACAACGACACCATGACATGGAAATCCACAATTGAGAGAGAGAGAGAGAGAGAGAGAGATAATTCATAATACTAAAGTTGAAAAGGGTACCCATAATGTGCAACTATACCTCCACATGCCAGACTCAGTTTTTCTTTCATCTTATATATTATTATTTTGGGGCCGGCTTTTTGGTTTGGGCAGGCTTTTTATTTATTTATTTTTTATCATTATTTTGTTATTGTTTTGGTTTATTTATCCGTCTTTTTGTTAATGAGAAATAATTGGCGCACAACTAGTTTAAAATAAGAGAGATTCTACCTCTATAATAATTTTATAATATTTTTACAATAAATCATAGGTGGGTAGTTATTATTGGTTTAAATTTAAAACTAACAATAAGATTATTTTTTTGCCCTAACAATAACAACCAGTAACAATCTGCCACTTAAGATTTATTGTAAAAATGTTGTAAAAATATTATAGACATATCATTTCTCTTAAAATAATTCTTAAGTGATAACTTGTTATAAAAAAAAATGTTTAGTATTAAATGATATTATTTTATCTATATTAAAATTCAATAAATAAGAGAGGTGTATAAAAATAATTACTCACTAACACCTGTTTTTCATTTGTTAGTGGGATAATTATTTTTTGCTGACATATTTCAAATTTATTGTACTGCTGATATTATATCATTTGATATCAAATACCTTTTGGTTGTTACAATTTGTCTAATCTTGCTAAACCATTTCATAGAGTAAATCCATTTTTGAGTAAAAAAGTAATTATAGTAATAGATTTAAATTAAAATCAATAACAATTTATTATTTATAATTTGACGCCACAATATTATAAATGTAGTATCCTCCTATGTTAGCGGGTGCTCCTTATCTCCTTTATGAAAAAAAATATTCTTTAATTGAATTATGTGCTACTATACAGTCTATACCCCAAAAAAAAATCTAAAAAATTAGAATAAAAAATTCAATCTTTTGTAACTTGTTATCTGACCTTGTTTGCTTCGTTTCACGCAAAACAAAGAAGTACAACACTAAAAAATGGTGAAAGTTAGTGGGGGTGAAACTAGTTTTATTTAGGTAACATTAATATAACATTTATTTGCAATAGGAAAGCAATAGTCCCGTTTGGATAGAGCCAGAGTTCGGAGGTGCCATCCTGACTAAAGATCTGGAATTCTCCCTTTATTTATTTTTTATTTTTTTAAATTTAAATTGGTTGACTACACCTACATGAGTGAATGATTTTAATAAATGAGAGATGCTACATTTATAACAATTTTATAATATTTTTACAACAAATCACAGGTGGTTAATTGTTATTAGTTCAAATTTGAAACTAACACTAAGATTACTTTTTTACCGCAACAGTAACAACCAGTAATAACCTGCAACTTAAAATTTGTTGTAAAAATGTTGTAGACATATCATTTCTCTTAATAAATATAGATGATGTAACAAAAATAAGTAAATATAATGCGATTAATTCCATTGTAATTTAATAAAAAAATTCCAACAGAAGGTTTTAATTGTCATATGCATAATTTCTAAGGGATTAATTATTAATTGAAAACTCAAAGAACAAATCTAAATTAACTAACACTTAAATAAAAATTTAATGATGAGAATTGTAAAAAAAAAAAACTCTTATTGTAGAGTTGTTGATGGTCATTTTAATAAATGATTAAATTTACCATATTTCAATAGCTTCAACTTTTTAAATATTTACCACCGCATACCCTTGTTCCAATGGTCACTCCACAAGTATAAATGCTTGTGGGGTGTGAGGGGCAAGGGTTGGGGTTCAAATCTCTAGAAGGGAACTTTACACACATACACACTTAGATTAGGTTAGAGTAGAAATTTTATCTTGTATTTAAAAAAAAAAAAAACTTTTTAAATATTTGGTAATTTAACATATGCTTTGTTTGCTTCAACATTAACGTTTTCTGGAAAATAGTTTATTTTACAAAGAGCATTTGCTAGAAAACTGTCTCATTTTCCAATGTTTGATAACGACTTTGAAAATGAGCTTGAGAATGTTTTCTAGTGTTTGGTATGCAATTTTAAAAAAATATTTATTGTATAATTTAAAACATGTATATTATTTAAACCAACTAATGTAATCATTATAAATAAAAAACCAAGAATGAATATGGTTTTCATACTAAAATTTTGAAAATAGATACAATCAAAATTAATTAGTTGTCAAATTTTCATGATATCTACCACTCATCTTGCTCCTATATATTGACAGTAACGTACGTACGTATGTACACACACACACACACACACACACACACACTTATATATCAACAGTTTCTCTCTCTCTCTCTCTCTCTCTCTCTCTCTCTCTCTCTCTCTCTCTATATATATATATATATATATATATATATATATATTTGATAAGGGAATACATTTACAATAAGTATAAATAGCAATAACTTTTAATTGTCTACTCTTTTTGTTGGTATACTAATTGTCTACTATGGTCAACCATAAGTCTTCAAAATTACTCAAAATTATGTGTTTACATAATGTACTGCATAATATATCATCACTGCATAGTATCTGCCAACAAATAAAGTATTTGCCAACAAATGTAATTCCCCTAAACAATTATCATTCATTATATAACAATATTATTAGTCCAAGGTAAAGATTGTCACATGTAAAAGCAATTCATTATGTATTTACTTCATTCATTCTTTCTTCTTCTTCTTCTTTTATTTATTTTTATTTTTTTGAACTTTATGTACAAAAAAGAAGTAACTTCTGCCAGGAATCTATCAAATTGAAAATTTCTTAGAGAAAAAGAAAATCAAGCTTGAAATTCAAAGCAAAGAATTAGGATTTTGGTAGAGAGGAATGAAATAATTACCGCTATAAATTTGTTCTCCTTTACAAGTCAGAGCTATTAACCAATCAGTTAAGGAAAAAAAAATATAATCAAAGAATTGTGTTACAGAAGGGAAGAGAAACATGTAGAGAAGAGAGACAGTTAGAGAGATAGATCTATGGGAAGAGGAGAGATCAGAGTTTGTGATAGTGAGGGTGTGAGGAGATAAAAAGTAAAGGGAAGAGAGAAAAAGTGAGAAATCTTACCATGAGAGAGGGAAGGCACAAAAAAATTATGTTTCTCACGGCTATAGACGAAGATAATATTTATAGGAGATGCAACACATCAAAGAGAGATTGTTTTCCAAAATTTTTTTTTTGAAAAACAACCTATAGAAAATAAGTTTTATTTTTATTAGGGTTTTCCGTTGACCAAAAATAGTTTTCCATTGACCTTTTTTTTTGTGCTACCAAACACTGAAAAATGTGGAAAACTATCTTTACAGAAGGTTTTCCAACGAAACAAACAGAGTGTAACTACAAAATGACAAAATGAAGACAACTTAAAATGACTGAATCTCATTCCATTATTGTAGATACAAAAATTAATAAGAACTCAGTAATAATGATATGAATATGTCAAAGTTAATTCATATCCCACTTATTGCATGATTGTTGATATACATATTTTGCAATTTTGATTCAACATAACAGTTAGTAGCAAATGATTCATGTAGATAAAATAACTAGTATACATAGTTACACAAAATTCTAACTTTTGACCCTAAATTGTATATACTTGCTCTCCTTCCTCAAATATTTTAATCAAACCATCCCTTGCTCTATTCCCCCTAAAATATCATAAAAATCCATTATATAAAACAACAAAACAATTCATAAACCCAGATAATTAGAAAAACTTTTAGACAAATCACAAATTTAGTCTAGAAAAAATATACCAACAAGACAATTACAAATGACAAATCCTTAGCAAAACAATCATTTAGTGTAGCAGCACCACCATCATCTTCTTCTCTAGTCGGCTGCATCTCTGCCTTCTTTCTTCTTCTTCTTCTATTTATTTAATTTTTTTCTAACCTCACAAACTCCACACTTCAGTGCATGCCTTCTCTCTATTTTGTAAAATAGAGAGACAGCATGCAATGACAAAAGCACATTGGAGATTGTGGCAAAGATGGCTACAACTCACTGTGGTTCTTGTGGCCAACATAAAAGCCACGTGCACTAATTTGTTTCTATTTTTTTTTAATTTTATTTTTGTGGTCTAATCATATTCATAAAGCTATCTTAAAAAAAAACATGTAGTAGTATTTTATTTCTTTGGGATAAGCTTTTAAATTTTAATTCCTACCGAACTTTTTGGGTTGGTGAATGGAGTGGATAACAGATTTGCATTTTTAAGAGTTTTCAAATGTTTTGGCTTTTGAACCTTTTAAAAGTTCTTTGATTATACTTATAATTTATAAATATACAAAAATACGTAAGTTTATAAATATATATATATATATATATATATAAAATCTAGAAACGGTACACTAGCGGTGATCGATGCCTATATATTTCATTTTTTTGACCAAACTAAATGATCTCTAGTATGGTATTCACTCCCTTTTTCTTTTTCTTTTTTGGAGAAATGTATGGTATTCACTCCTTAGAGTGAATAACACAATAAAATTAAAAATAAATGGTCACTAGTTGTTATTTGTTGTGCCAATTATTATTAGCATTAATTTTGTTGTAACTTTATTGTGTTAATAAATTACTAATAAAATATTTCTGTGGCTTGTGGGTTTTTTTTTAAAAAAAATATATAATTAAACTAAAGAAATAAATATAGGAATGGAAAATAAAAAAAATATTAATTTTTATATAGGATAAAGATTCCGGACTTCGCAACTCAAGAAATAATTTGAATGGTCATGTAGGATAAATTCCTAAAAATTAATATTAGAATACATCCACAAATATGATATTATGATATGTATGTATTTTTGGTCAACTAAAATCAACACTGGTGAAACTTTTTTTTTGGTTATGCTTGCTCCCCCTAAGTTCAAATTTTGGCTCCATCCATAGATTCATGAGTCATGAAAAATAGTGGTGGAACCAAATTTTTTGTTCCAAGTATACACACATATACTTTTTTTTTTTTTTTTTGAGAAACCAGACCCAAACATCATCCAAGACCAAACGGGCTATGTCCACAGGACAGTCCTCCAACCAAACCTGTAAGTCTGGACCTGTCTTTGCACGTTTAGCCAGTGCATCTGCAACTTTATTACATGATCGATGAACATAACAAAAATCAAAAGAAAATAAACAAGCAGCTTGAGCAAGGATGTCTCCAACAATAAGGCCATACGAGGAATGTTCTGTAGCACCAGTTGTGATTGCATTGATAACCACTGCTGCATCACCTTCAAAGGTCACTTCGTGGAGGCCAATCTAAGCGGCGAACTGCACAGCACGTCTACAGGCTAGAGCTTCGACTGCTGCCACTGAATGAGGTAGTGGAATACGCATTGATAAGGCACCAATGACCGCACCGTTGACGTCGCGAATGATCACTCCCAGTCCAGCTGTGTCGTTGTGCTTGAACAGAGCAGCATCAAAGTTGGCTTTAAATCTTGTCTGGGTCAGAGCAATCTATTTTGCTTGGACAGGAACTGGAGTTGGATTTGTGGCAGGAACTTCATCATGGGCTTCAAGGAAGTCGCGTAGAAGTTTGCCAGCCTCAGATAAAACTTGATTCAGAGGCCGAGTCGGGCGACCAAGGCGGATTGAGTTTCTTCGAGTCCAGAGCATCCAAGCTGTGATGGAGAAAATTTCCACTCTGTAGTCCTCTCTAACCTGCAAAAAACTTGAGAAAAGGTTAGTAAAGTCCCTCGGAGGGGAGGAGATTGAGAGGTGAGCCCAGCTAAGCTCCTTCCACATATTGGCTACCTCTGTACAACCCCACACTACATGCAAGATATCTTCAGGGTGGGCATTACATATTGCAGCAAATAGAGGAGACTATTTAGCGGCTAAATAGATTGTCCAACGTCGGGAGGGAGTTGTTGCAAGCACGCCAAATAAAATGCTTCACCTTATTGGGAGTACGTAGCATCCAAACACCTCTGCAAAGATGTCTCTGGGGGTGTGGATTTGAGCTACTAGGACTGCTAGCCGAAGCTTCATTAGCCAACAGACGATAAGCACTTCGGGTGGAGAAGATACCTGAAGGAGTTTTTGACCAAATGAGACTGTCATGGGGCAATCTGGAACTAACGAGGATGCTCAAAATCTTCTTTGCTTCATGTGGCAGAAACATTTGTCTGACTTCCTCATCCTTCCAATTTCCATTTACCTCATCAATGAGCAAGCTAACCTTTGCATCAGGGGTTATCTTAGGCAGGGGCGAGGTCACCGTTTTATAGACTTGATCCGGGAGCCATTTGTCTTCATTTTTGCATTTTTGCTCATAGGATGTTGGTGTTTTTTGTGCATTTTTGGTGAGTAGTGATGTGTATTTTGCATTGTGAGCCCTTCAAGATGGCCCTTAATGTGATGGAATGAAGCTAGGACTTGGGTTGTGGGGTTTTCAAGGAAAATTGGCATAGCCACTAGTTTTTTAGTAGAGCTTTGGGCCCCTTGAGATGGCCTTTTAATTGTAATTTTGCTACTGTTGAAGTAAACATAGATGCTAAAGCTATTGTTGATGTCTTAGCTAACCCATTCTGATTAGGTGAAGAAGCACAGCTACAATTCATTTCTCTTTTGTATATATACAAAATACAAGTTGTTTATATTGTATATTTTCTTTTACTTATACTGATTTGGTGCCAGATGTATGTAGATTATTTGTTGATTCTTTTCAGTCTGTTTCTAGTTAGTTATCACTCCTCTGTTCCGCTAAATAAGAATAGTGCCCCTGTATATTAATGCATGTGTGAAAGTGAAATTATTTTCTCTCTTTTCTCAATTCACCATCGTTGAACGCCAAGAATTCCACAAGAACTTCAACAAACTACAAGGTTTTCTAACATAGATTTTTAAAATATTGACCTCTTCGTAATTTTGGGAGTTTCTAAAACAACATTTAAAGTTCAAATTTTCCGTCCCCCAATTCAGATTAGAGATCTCTCCTCATTCACAATTTACTTATAAACAAGAAAAAAAAAATCGTGTAGATAATTTTTGTCAAAGTCTACACGCACTCTATGACAAAAGCATGTAAATTTTTATTAGATACCTCCTCCTTTCATTGACAGCTTTCAAACAAAGTTTTATGTGTCCTTTTACCATTCCAACTTTGCCAAATTTTATTTTCACTTTCCGCCTTCTTTCCGCTCTTTTTCTACATTTCTTTTAGCAAATAAGGAATCAACAAAGCACATTAAAACACACTCTCATTCTCTTCTCATTCAAATGACACTTTATCCTGTGTTGGATTTAACTTAAAAAGTAAATGATTTGAATATTTGTGCATTTCCCAAACATAAAGAGAGGGAAATTGATTGGTTTTTAAGATAAATGAGGAATTATATGAACTATTTCAAATGTAGAGGGCGAAAGAACTTTCTCCCTTTTTATTTAATTTAATCTTTTCTTTTGTTCTTCTCACTTTTGAGAGTAGCTCAATTCTTTACACTTCTCTAATTTCCTTTAAAAAAATAGTCATAGTTATGGATTTTCAGGTCTTTATCAACCTGTTGTCAATTCCTTACAATAATTTTTTTTTTTTTATCTAAGAATATTATTAGCACCGCCTATACACATTAACATTTTTGCCATGAAAAAAAAAAAAATACTCAGTGCCAACTTTTAACATGTCAAATCTAGGTCGTCCGCTTAACAATTAGATTGAGCAAACACTGAAATATATTCATAGCTCAGGGTCCGGGACTAGCAACCTATAACAGCTAAAATCATCACCCAATGTTGAGCAGAAGAAGATTCTACTACTCAGTCCATGCGCCCATGTTATGTATGCAAGCACCAGAGCTCACGTACAGGACCTATACGCATCATCACACGTTAACAAGTGCCCACATATATGCATGTGCCAACCATATATCAGCACCACACACTTGATGCCATGTGTCACCACCACGTGTCACTCCTCAAATCTACATGATCTTTGTGAACTCAAGAACATGATTAAAAGCTATGAAGCTAAACCTAATTATAAATAATAATAATTAAGATAGCAATACCTCCATAATCAAACATATCTCAAATATACGAGTTCCACTCTCAAAAACTTCAACTAGTAAATAATATTACAAGAAAAAAACAAACCTGTAATGAAAACAGTCTCCAAAGAACAAATAAACTTCCAAGCATTACTTAATACATAGTGAACAAGTCTTTGCAAATCCCCAAATTTCTGGTTGCCACTAAAAGAAATCTGGGTTTAGGCAGCGTTTTTTTAGCAGCGTTTCTTAAAACGCCACTATAAATTATATATTGCGACGTTTCAAACTAGCGCCGCTAAATAGTGACTATATACCAACGTTCTATATCACAGATCAATAGGAAACACCGCAGAAAATGTAGTTTTAGCGGCATTTATTTGGCTTATAGCGACGTTTTTAAAAACGTCGCTATATATTTTCACAGAAATTTACTTTCCCGCTCAAGTTTCCCACTTTTTCTTTTACTTTCCCACCTTTTTTTTTTTTTCTTTTCTTTTCTTTTCTTTTTTCTCTTCAATCGACACTTTTCTTTTCTTTTCCCCTAGCTCTCTCTACCTCTTCTCACTCTCCCGTCACATCGTCACCACCACCCTCAAGCCGCCACCCCCTAACTCCGCCGCACTCCCTAACGCCGCCGATCTCCCCCTTCTTTACACTGCCGTTTGCCTAGCCACCTCCTCAAGCCGCCAATCTGCTATCCACCTCTCTAGTCTAGCCTAGCCACCGCCCACCACACCACTAAAGCCACCGCGGCCGTCGTCGACCTCCATACCCATTCCTAGTTGAGATTTTGAGGTATTATTTTCTAATCTCTTCCATACTTAATTTATTTCTTTTCTATGAGATGAAGTTGTGCTAGAGTTTGAATTACACGTGGATTTTGTTTTTCATATCAAATGGGTGTATTCTTGGGACACTTTGGTTTGACATGGACTTCTAGTTTATCCCTCTTTGATGCTAAGTTTCTGATTTGAAGAAAATCTAATACTGTATATAAAAGCAGAAGCCTATAAGTAGGTGTTGCCACGTTAGAAAAAAAAGGCTATCTAAAATTCACACATATAAATTTTTTTTTTAAGGAAAGAAGTATATAAGTTAAAATGCAATAAATTACATTGTTCGGTAATATTACACCACCGTTTAAAAAGCCTCTCGTTATAAATAAAAAAAATTAACTGGTTTAAAAGCCTCTCATTATAAAAAAAATAAAAATAAATAACCGGTTAAACCTAGACGTACACCAAGATAGAAACAGAGAGAGGCGATGAGTGCGCGGAGAAAGAAGCGGAGAAAGAGAGGCGACGAAATCAAAGAGTTTCAAGAAACGATTTTGCAGACCCAAAACCTTGGCAAAACGGTAAACAGAGAAGGCACGGAATGGGGACTGGGGAGAGAGGCGATGCAATCGAGAGAGAGGCGATGAATACACGGAGAAAGAAACAGAAAGAGAGAGGCGATGAAGACACGGAGAAAGAAACAGAAAAAGAGAGAGCCGATCCTGGGACACGGAGAAAGAAGAGAGCGCCTCTCTGTTTCTCTCACTAAGATCAGAGTAAAAGTCCCCTCTGCCCACAAACAACGCCTCCGATGGGTTCTATTCTTTCTCTGATTTTTTTTAGGTAAATTAGATCTGTTATATGCTTTCAATTTTTTTTAATTTGGTTCTAGATTTGGATTAAAAAATTAGGGCTAAGGAAATCAGGTTTTAATATGTGACTATTCTTTTTTTAATTTTTTGGGTTTTAATATGTTGTTAGGTTGATCATCGTATAAACATTTACATTTAATGCCTGCTGATTTTTTTTATTGGTTCTAAGCTTGCATATAATTGTTATTATTATTTTAATACTTGATGTGTAGAATTGGAATATTGGTGAATTAGAAACTGAAATCATAGATTGATGGGGTTGGATCTGTAGTGGGTTTTGATCATTCAAATTTACTTTGTGCATTGGATTGTTATATTGCTATCTTTGTTGTGATGTTCATACATGTATGTTCGTTGCTTTGATGGACTCAAAACCGCAAAGTGTGTATCGTTAAATCCACTTTTAGTTGGTAGATCTTAGATCACGTTCAATTTGAATGGTTCCCTTTGCTCAAAAATCCATACCTTACATAAGACACATTGGAACACCACTGTTTTTTTAATTTTATTTTTATTTTTATTTTTTTTAATTTAAGCTGTATTTTTATTTGCAGGTATAGAGAGTTGAATGTAAAAAAATTCCCAACAAATCGCTTTGTAATTTATGCCCACCACAACATTTAGTTTAGTCCCTTGCAAACAACGGTTTCTTGCATCTATTATTTTATTTTTTGTATGTTTGCTGGAAATTTATTTTATTTTATTTTAAGGACATTGTAATATATAGTTAGATTTTGTGAGAATAGTTTCATATTTTTTAGCATACTTGAACATCTGTCTCCCTCAATTACACAAATCCATCACTTTTTAGTTTTCACCTCCCTATTCTGCCACTTCCTATTTTGCAAATCCATTGCTTTTCACCCATTAATAAACTTGTCAAGTTTTATTTGCTTTTGCTATTTCTATCCGTCCTCTTCCTTTTCTTTGTAAACAAAATAATTACCCATTTATTTCCTCCTCTCCCTTCTCAAAATTCAATCAAAACCAACATCTTCCAACCCAAGCCCAAAGTCTCTTGCATCACTGCATGTTTGATTATTTTTACCATTATTTTTGTTCTATATCTATTTAGCCACTTTATTGTAATAGGAAGATCATCTGTAATGTGCAATCAAAGTGGACTCATATTCTTAGGGAGAGGAACAATATGGCCTTCTTTAGTAGAAAGCTTGCACTTAGAGAGACACATTATGCAACAATATGTATTAGTTTCATTTGCAAATTGCTTTTTTCATAATGTTGCTGCTCTCCATACACAGCCACATATGTATATGTTTACTTTGCTTGATGAAAGTCATTAACCTTAGGCTATTTTCTTATATTTGCTACAGCTGTAGTAATTAACTGGAATTTTATTTCTTTCTACAGATTAAAGCCCAAAACAAACTATTTGCTTCTATTCAAAGTTAAGTGCTTTGCTTGATGTAAGTCATTAAGTTTCAGCTCTCTCTCTCTCTCCCTCACTATTTTTTTTTTTTAAAGATGTGATTTCATATTAATTTTGATTAAGATTAGGTTGGGTTGGAAGTTGGAACTTGAGTTGGGTTGCTTCATCAAATTGGTTTTTGTTCCTTTCTTCAAATCAATTAATCTCTTTTTTGGACATAAATATCTACTTAATTAAGTTTGGACCTCTTAAGTTGTACCGTAAAATGTGAATTTGTAGGTCATGGAAATCTTAACCAATTTTGAAGCATTATGATGTCAAAATATCTTAATTGAAACTCCATCCATGGTTGGATCATTTTTTTTTTTTTTTTTTTTTTTTTTTTTCATTCTCTCTATTTTATGATGAGTCCAGTAAGGGCACACATTAAGCTATCCATTTTTGGAAATATTTTCTCGAAAATTGAAAAAACTGTCAATACTTTTTCAATTTCCAAGAATTTTTTTTTAAAAATGATTAATTATTGTGTGCCTTAAGGGCACACATTACGCTATCCATTTTTGGAAATATTTTCTTGAAAATTGAAAAAACTGTCAATACTTTTTCAATTTCCAAAGAATTTTTTTTTAAAAATGATTAATTAGCAAATTCCTTTTATGATTTTGTCTTTTATTTTTTTCCATAGACACAGTAATCTTAGTTTGTGTGTATTATATTTATTGATGGTTATGGTTTTGAGCAACTGTCTGAATATTGAAATGGAATAATATATATCTATTAGTTGGTCTTTAGGTGAGTGGTTTAGTTTTAAATATGTTACTTGCTGATGTGATTAAGAAAAGCTGTCATATTTGATACTGTTTGGATAGCCTAAGACTGATTTGATTAAATAATCTGCTTTCGTTGGGCATGTAGAAAAAACCGTGAGGGAGAAGCCTAACTAATAGATCGAGCTCTTCCATGTCATGTGCCATCATAGCGCAAACCCATGTATTTATATGGATTGGGTCACAGTCAAAGCTCCAATGGAGGTGAAACTTCTATAGCGGATTCACATTACAAAGATCCTAGGAGTAAGTATATATTTTATTCTAAATCCATCATGTTCTTGAAAGAAAATTGATTAATTATATTTCTAACTTGATGACTTTATAATTTATTTTTGTTTATGTATTTTGTTTGGGATTAGAAACAATTAAATGTGGGAAAAGTTGGTTGAAAGCTCTTGCAGATACATAGCAAGTTCATTGGGTTTCTTTATTGTTGCTCATACCGATGTTGGCTGTATGATGTATCAATTTCTAATTGACACATGGAAACAAATTAAGTGGTTTTTTTTTTAGGCGAATAATTTGTTTTTAACTATTGAGGGTTAAAAAGATAATTTGGCAGAAATTTTATAAAAGAATCACCGCAATATACACATACTATTTATGTCCTGCTAAAATGACAAAAACTCACTGCCCAAAAATAAAAACAAAAAATTAACTCGGAATAGTGTCTCCATTACATGGGCAGCAACAAATTATATGGTTTCTCCATTATTTAACTAAAATGTAGTTACCATTACCATTAGAACAATATTTCTAACGTAAAGACCATCAACGACATACAATTGGGTTGATGTTTGGATAGAAAATGCCTGAGTAGTTCTAGGAGGACTGCTGCTTACTCATCTGAAAATTGTGGGGCAATACTAACTGCAATAAGTAAGCACACCATTACATAGCTATGAAAAAAACTATGTACATGTTATGTAATATCTTCTAGATTTCATCCTTGAGAACTTTTGTTCATATTCATTGTTCATAAATGAATAAATTGTTTAGATTTATCATGGTATGGGGGCAGGAAAAATTGAATCCAAACATCACATATTAAGTCTAAAACTATTTGCTTTTTAGACAATGGGCCAAGTCACAACAATTTGCACAAACAAGACAGGCATCCTTACAAAAAATGAAGAGAAAGTACTAGAGTTTCAGCTTGGAAAGGACGCAGTAAAGGATGACACTTCTTTGGATATGGTAGGTGACCTCCTTAAACTACTACAACAAGCTGTTGGTTTAAACAAAATTGGTACAGTTCATATCACTTCTTGCATTCATCATCATGACCTACATAGACTCAAAACCCAAAAGACCAGGGCCCTTTTCCTCCTCAAACCCATGTCAAACCCAACCTCTTGCCCGCCCCAAGGATAATTGTTATGTTAATGGAAAATTGTATTGATGCAACATGTTACTAATTAGTGAATGATATAATTTGATAAAATGGTATTTTTTTTGGTTCCTAAGTTATTTGTTCTCTTTTTTCTTTTCTTTTTGAAAATTTAAATATGCAGTGTAGTACCCATCTCCAACTTTTTTATATTTATTTTCCTCACTTTCTATTTCAAAATTTTGTAATAAAATATTTTCTTTTAAATTTTATTGATTCTCAAATATTCTATGTTCTCATTATTTAATTCATTGTGGTTCATTAGTTGGTTAACTCAGAATGGTGTCTCCATTACGTGGGCAGCAACAAATTATATGGTTTCCCCATTATTTGAAGGTGAGCCCATAATCTGTATTAACTTATAATCTCTTCGTATGAGAATGTGTCTGCTTCTTGGTATTAAAAGTTTGTTAAATATGTTTTACAGGTACACCTTTGCTAAATATTTATTCAATATGTTGAATCATTTCTAGCTCAATCAACATTGAAACATCTTACTTTTTTTCATTTCATTATACCATTGATCTACTTGATTTTCTTAAGCCTTAGTTTATGAAGACCTTTAACACGTAGGCCAATTGAACCAAATTATCAAAAAATGGGATGTGCTTAGGTGAAGACATTTGATTGGCTAGCATCTAAATGTTTGATCATTCTGCTATGGACACATCAGGCCTAGACTATAGGATTTGAGTTGGCAGATAATACTTAGGCTCTATAAACCGTATCTTTTGTTTATTTTTCCATAAGGATTATGTCAAATAAGAACAAATTACTATATTTGCTAGATGATTAATGAAAGGCCTCCGAATTTATTTTTAATTCTCATTTAATCTGTCTTCCTTTGTTTCTATATAGATGAAAATCTCCTGCGGTGGAGCTTAATGCGCTATAAAACATTGAAAGAGAATCACAAGCAGCATATCCAATTAGTGCTTCCTAAGTCCAACATGTTCTTTTGATTTTTTTTAGCTCTTAGTGTTGTCCTTATTTAACTTCAAGTGAATTGGTGCTTCCTTTTTGTTTTATTGAAGTCATTTGTAATTTATGGAGTTGAGGATAAATGTTATAATGAGTCATTGCTATTTTCATGAAACTTATGCTATTTTGGGAATTTGGGCTAGGTTGGTTTTGGTTATCTATCTATTATTGATGAGGCCGAGGGCAACGGCTATACAATTTGACACTTAAATTTATTTGGTTAAATAACTCACTTTTCCCTCTTTTACGAATTACCTACAATGAGTCGGGGAAAAGGTATTTCTAAATTTAAGCTAAGTATATGGATGGAGTATCTAAAATAGAAAATATTTGTATACAAATCCTTGGATTAATTTACAAAAAAAGTTACTTTGTAATTTCTATATCTTAAATTATGCTTCGTTTATGGCTTTGAGATGAAGCTGAATTTCTTTGATATGACATTTGATTTTAGTTCTAATGGCATAGTACCTATTGAATGCATACTTTTGAAATTTGTAGAATGTACACATTTAGGTGTCTATCTTTGTGATAAATATTGCCTATAGTGGTTTATTTAGAAGCTTTCTTTGAGCAATT
Source organism: Quercus glauca (assembly GCA_023736055.1). Lineage (NCBI taxonomy): Eukaryota > Viridiplantae > Streptophyta > Magnoliopsida > Fagales > Fagaceae > Quercus > Quercus glauca. Next base: position 4,592,812 of record CM043318.1, read on the forward strand.
TTTCAAAATTTATGAAGGATCATAATAACGATTGATTGTGATCCTCCACTAAATATGCATGTAGTTCTAGGGTGCAATTTCTTCTCTTTATATGTTGTTTAAATAGATAATATTTTTAAAAGTTATTCCATGTTTTTTTTCCCAGTTAAATATTGATGTTTATATTTGGTTATAATAAACAACAAATTTTTTTTCTAGAATAGATGGTTGTTAAAGGAGGCTTACAAGCAAATAACTCATTGTAAATATGCACCAAGTTTAGATTTTATGTCAATCTTCTTACACTGCAAAAACTTGACATAATGCTCAAATGTAAGTTAAGTTTTATTTTCTTAAAGAGAAATTCATTTTTTTAGATAAATGCTATTTTCCCTTAGGTGTGGAAGCTCATAAAAAACGAAAATATTCTTTGATAGGAAATATTAAATGTTTTTGAAGATATTGCATTAGGAGCATTATGGAGAATTCTCTTTGTTTGAACTCATTTCATGTGTTCCTCCAAGTGGCCCCTTTGAGAAGGGAATGACACACATGAAGTGATTCAAAGATACTAATGTTTTAACATTTTTTTGTGAATATTGGGTACTATATGTCTAAATATACGACATTATTTAAGTTTGAATGTATGCAATGGAAATGAGAGAACTGAATGTATGCAATGGAAATGGGAGAACTAAGCTTATGTTGAATGCAAAGTATTTTAATTCGTAAAATGATTCCGTGCATTGCGTGGGTTAAACGCTAGTAGCACGGGTTAAACGCTAGTAGCTATAAAAGATAAAGCCAAGAGAACGCTAGTAGCTATAAAAGATAAAGCCAAGAGAGCTAGAGGGAAGATCTAGGAAAGAGTGTTTGATTATTTTTTTATTTTTTTGGAATGAGTTTTGAGTAAGGAATTGTGAAAGAGTGTGTGGGTTTATATAAAGAGTAGACAGAGAACGAAGCTGCATGACAAGTGGTGGGAAAGTTATTATAACGTTAATGTAAAATATAAAAAATTATATTAAAGAATGGAGTGGAGCACCTTAATTTGGTGTGAGAGAGCGTTTTATTGATGGCAAGGTGGACTGAAATTGGTCAAATAGAGAAGTAGTAAGTAATTCTACTATCCAGGGGAGTGGGGGGACATTTGGTTTCATTTTTAGGCTTGGTGGACAAACCAGTGTCCACAAAATTCTAGAAGAGAAGCGGAGACATTTGGGTTATGATTTTTTATGGTTATTTTTATAACTTGAAAAGAAGCACATGTAGGATTTAGGGTCCGTTTGGATAGAGCTTATTGTTGTTGAAAGTTACTGAAAACTGATTGTTGCTGAAACACTGTAGCAAAATAATTTTTAAATGTGTAAATAGTACCGTGGGTCCTATTTTTAATATTTTTTAATGTATAAACAGTATATGAACCGTACGTAAACAGTACTGCACTGTTCAGTATATTTTGTCCCCCCAAAGTCAAAAAAGCCTGCCACAAAAAAAAAAAAAAAAAAAAAAAAAAAAAAAAAAAACGCACCGCACCTTACCTTGCTATCCAAACCGCCATCTAATATATGCAGACAACGTATAAAGTATGAACAGAAGAAACAACTACTTCGCTCCATAGCTAAAAGAAAACCAAGTGCTTTCCATGTCATATTCCTTTTTATTTCCTTTGTCAAAGTTATGTGTTTAGTGTTTACCGGACTGTATATATATGTCATGTTTAGTGTTGGACCTTATGGAAATTTAACTCATATGCAGGAATTTAGTTTAGTTTGTCATTTCTTTTGCTAACTAGTTTAATAACTAATATTGTACGTGTGTTTGGGATTTGGGTTGGTGTGTGTTTTCTTAATTTCTTTCTTTTTTTGAGAGTAAATATTTATGTGAAGGAGCTTATTTATTTATTTTTTTGATAGGAAATGTGAAGGAGTTTATATTTTTCCATCATCTTACAAATGTCTAGGTTAGGAATTCTTTGTTTACATTGATTTTTTTTTAAATGATTTTCTTTAAGGCCGCTGTAGTCTGCAGCCTTTTTGAATTAACACTTTGACTAATGGAAAGCCTTGTGTGAGCTCCCATATATGACACAAATATTAGACTCAAATAACACCACACGGCAAAGCTTTTACAGGACACACACCAACTCTTTGAAACTAGGATTTTCTTACTTTACTTTTCACCCTACACACTTCACACACTAGCTAGTAGCTACTGGCTTCATACTACTTCACCTCACACGGTTTACTTCACACACTTTACTTCACCTAACTCTTCACTTCACATCACCTCACTTAACACGTCACAAGTCTCTCACACCTACAGCAAGTGGGAACCAAATAAGGTGCTTTTTATACTTGCTAAAGGTCGGTTACTCAACCAACATTAGAGTTTCTAGGCTATACTTTCATTAGCAATAAAATATGTATTCCCCTCTAAACTTTAAGGCTATTTTATAAACATGCGGCTGAGATTAACTTAGGGAGAATGCTCTAAATTGCGTGAGAAGTCAATTTAAAAGTTATTTCAAAATTTTTTTTTTTTAAATCTTAAAATATTATTTTTATTTAATAATATCTTACTTTTCACATTTACTTCTCGTATCTTCCTTTGGCACACATCTATGAATGAACAAACCAATTTATCTTGATATCTTCTTTCAAAGCTTCAACGCTCAATTAATTATCTAAACTAAAGTGATACTCTTTACGTGATGCCATGATATCAGCTACCTTACAATTATTGAAGGAAATTCAATGAAGAAAACTGAACATTTAATAAATTAATTCCCATTTGATATATATATATATATATATATATATATATTAAAAAAATAAAAAATAAAAAGAAGAAAATTGCACCCTCTATCGGCCGTCCATATCAGAAATGGACAACCCATTCACTGTATAAGTATTTGCCTCAATTTGTTTGCTTGCAACAGAAAATGCTAGTTTTTTAGGAAGAGGCAATTTTGTGCTTTCATTTGTCAACATAGATAGCATATCTGACATATTAGGGCGATCAATTGCATCATCTTCCACACATAAAAGGCTGACTTGAATGCATCTCAATACTTGATATTCAACACATGAATCACTTGTTGTGGGATCAACTAGGTCTAGTGCTTTATTTGCTTGCCATAAACCCCACACCTGAAAAAAGGTAAAGGTTATTTAAAATGTTGCATGCACACAACTATGAAAATATAGATGATAGATATTTTATATTTGTATTACATACATATCCAACAAGATTGAGCGCATCATTGGAATGACAGAAGCTGTTGCTTTTTCTCCCGCTCACGATTTCAAGCATTAAAACACCAAAGCTATAAACATCAGATTTTGTAGAGAACACACCCTGCATTGCATACTCAGGAGACATGTAACCACTACACCAAAACACAAAGCAAACATTTCAAATTTACAAATGATAAATTGATAAGATTACAAGAATAGTAGTATTAATTTAGCAGTGAAATATACTCAAGTATATGGATGTGCAAACTTTTTCTAGATGAATAATGTTTAATTAACTTACTATGTCCCAACAATTCTATTAGTATTTGCCTCGAGTTCATTTAGTTTGAAAATTCTTGCCATGCCGAAATCAGAAATCTTCGGATTCATATTTTCATCGAGCAGTATGTTGCTAGCTTTTAAATCTCTATGAATTACTCTCAACCTTGAATATTTATGTAGATAGATCATTCCTTGAGCAATTCCTTCAATTATATTGAAACGCTTCTTCCAATCTAGTAGCTTGCATCTGTTTGAATCTGGCCAATATAAAAAATATATATATGATCAATAATCTTTATTATATAAAGTAACATGGATAAATAAATAAATTCATTGCAGAAAACAAATGAAGTCTAAGGTAAAAATTGAATGCTTCTTGTACCAAATAAAAAGTAGTCCAAGCTTTTGTTAGGCATGTATTCATAGATTAACATCCTTTCTTCTTCAAAAATGCAACAACCCAAAAGCTTAACAAGATTGATATGTTGGAGTCTAGATATGAGTATCAACTCATTCTTGAACTCAATTATTCCTTGCCCTGAATTTCTTGACAGTCTCTTCACAGCTATTTTTTGATTTGTTGGCAATTTTCCCTATTGTGATGATCAAATAAGGTTAGCCAGTGTTATACACAAGTTAATTATCTCTCTTTCAAAAAAAATTTAGAACTTATTACCATGTAAACTGGTCCAAAACCTCCTTCTCCAAGCTTGCTTTCTAATGAGAAGTTGTTTGTGGCAGTTGAAATACATTCATAGCTATATACATTTATATCAGGCATCTTCTTTCTATCATTTGGAATCTCATTCGCAGTAATAGATGTCCCTAAAATCACTAAACTAAGCAATCCATTTTCATCCTGTATTTCATTATCGACCCCTGAATAAATTTAAATAAAATCATAATTTTCATTTGATGATAGTAAATAATCAAGGAATTATCTAACCAGTTCAATCTATCTTTTAACGACCTACGTACCTTGGAGTTTGAATGTTCTCCTTCTTTGTAAATAACACAATATACAGAAAAAAATCACAAGTAGAGCAGAGGCACCAATGGCAATGCTAATCCATACCCGCTTATTTTTTCCTACATTTAGTCATAAATGGAGGAGTTAGTAATCATTTGAAAATTATACATTGTTGCATATCAACATTGTACACGTAAGAAAATTTGATATTTTTATGTTACATTTGTAAAGTTGTGAGTTAGAATCACCTATAAAGAGATATATTTTTTTTTTTTGGGAATAAAAAATAACTTATTTATTCAACTTGAGATTGCGTAATTAGCTTAATGTACAATAGCCAGGCTGTCATAATTCATTTAATATTTGAAAATTTTATTTTATGACATTAATTCAATATTCAATTTATGGTTCTCTATCCAATAATAACAAGACACATCAGCATTTCACAAAACTATCAAATACACCTGCCACATACTATCACTCCCTAAAACCCAATTTAATAAAATAAAAATAAAAAACCACCCAAGCACGGCAGAACCTCCCACATTGCACAGCGCCGTCAGGAAAGCTTCCGGAGCATTGCCAAACAGTACAAAGCTACCGTTTTTGTGTTCAAATTACGTGATACCCAGAGCCCATCAAGCCTAGTTACAAATGATGATTTGGTGTGGAGTCTTAATGGTGCTAGAGCATTTTCCAGATCTGTTTGGGTTTTTTTGGTAAATGAAAATGAAGAAGAAGAAGTTGAAGTTGGGTGAGACTATTTGTCTTTAATGGTAGTGAAAGAAGTTGGATTTTTTTTTTTTTTTTTGGTTGTGTAAAGGAGTTTGTTTGCGTATTTGCCATTTGGTAGATCTGAAGGCAAAGTCTAAGCTAATAAACAAAGAGAGCAAGTGCCAAAGAGGAGAATAATAGTGGCGGTGGCGTGGTCTTCCTTTTGCTTTGGATCGGAGATTAGATATATATATATATATATTAACACTTCTACTTCTGTTTTTGGTTTTGAGCCTACTGAGCTTTTGGAGTTTTTCACTTGGCAAGACCATCATCTGAATCTGGGAATAATTTAATCATTTCCGTTCGCTCGTTTTTCTCTCTCTCTTCTCCGGCTCAACAAACTCAGTATCTCATCTTCCTCTTTTTCCTAAGATGCACGCAACCACATCCACACACAAACACATCCAGACAAATCAACAGAGATACACTTCCTTAAAAAAAAAAAAAAGAAGCACAGAGATACACAAACACGGGGATCGGAGATCGGCGATGCGGATCGGAGCTGTGGCGGATGGGTTTTGTAATTTGGTGGTGGATCGGTGATGCGGCTGTGGAGATTGGTGATGCGGAGCTTCGGTGGTGGAGATTTGGTGGTGGATCGGTGGCGTTTGGTGGTCGGAGCTGTGGCGGATGGGTTTTGTGATTTGGTGGTGGATCGGTGATGCGGGGCTGTGGAGATCGTTGATGCGGAGCTTCGGTGGTGGAGGGTGGTGGATCGGTGGCGTTTGGTGGTCGGAGCTGTGGCGGATGATTTGGAAGAGAAGACTAGAGAGATGGGTGTGTAGAGAGAGAGAGAGAGAGAGAGAGAGTGAGCGTGAAAGAAACCAGAAAATGGTAAAAAGAGAGAGGGCGCAGGTATTTAAGGCAGGTAGGTAAAAAGAAATAATAAAAAAAATAGAGTGTAATGAATATTTTATTGAAATATCTTGTAAAATAAATGAATTGGCGTGGGCCTTTTGTAAAAGTGAATATATAAAATAAAAAAAATAAAAAAGTAAATTTTTAATATAAAAATAGATGTGTAAAATAAACACACTGATGTGAATGCTTTAAGTGGGAGTAGAGCAGCTTACAATTAACTTGTTTGATAATGGAAGACAAAAAACTATTATACATACCTCTCTGAGAAGCCTTGGGATTCGTTGAATTTGAAGGCTCTGGCGATATATTATTGGAAGACGTCGAATTTGAAGTCTCTGGCATTATGATAAAGAGACTTTCTGATCCTAAATTGTCAAGAATGTAGATCGATATATATGTCCACAATTTGCACCCTGTTTCATTGTCATATAGAGAATAAAAAGCCTCACAGCTACAGTTATTCAAGCAAAGAACCTTACAGTCGCTGATGGAAAGATTTGAGTCTGGAATAGTATAATAGTGGACTATATGAGGGAAAACAACAGTTTTAAAATCAACTGTGTCATGATTATTTTTGTGCCTACACTCTGGCTGATTCCACCGTTGGCATCCTCCATCAGTGTTATATCCATAACAATTATGTGCTCCAGCTATCGTTACGGCGTTGTCTATGGAAATTTCCACCAATTTCCCCGTAGGATTAAGAACCCACGACTTTTGCGGCAAATTTGGATTTTTAGACTTGAGAGAGAAGGACTCTTCATTCCCATTTGAGACCACATCGAAATCATACGTAGATGTTAGATGTGGTGAAATATTCTCAAATTGGTTGTCTCTCAAGGCTCCACTTTTCCAATGAACCACCCCTCGATGCTTAATCATCAATTCCAGTCCCTTGGGGTCCCATTCAAGAGTGAAAGCCCCTGGAATTAGGTTTTCCAAAGTTAACGTTGATGTGAGTGACCAATTTTGACCACTTTTGTGGTTGACACCTAATTTCATTCCGGGAATAAGCACGTCCTTCAAATGATCAAAACTTTGCCATAACACCCGTTTTATAGATCCATTGGAGTACACTTCATTGAAGACAAAATTTCCAGAATCCAATAAAGCCGCGACAGTCTTATTGGTAGCAAAAGAACATATTGTAATTGGAATCCCACCTTGGCGCCTAAATCTCAAGGCTCCATCCTTGTTTTCCAAAATAACCTCGTCGGACAAATTAGCACTAGGAATGCCTTGACTTGAGTACCATATAAAATTAAATGAATCATTGGTTAGAGTTTCAACTACACCAAAATAGGTGTAATTAAACCACAAAATGAAATTCAGACTGAACCTCCCATTTGGAGAATCTAGAGTAGATTCACTTAAGGAGCTAATCGTATCTCCTGGTTTGATGTATTGAGCATGAGAAGTGCAAAAGGATGAGAAGAGGAGCAAGATCAGAAATTTGAGTAGGGTTAAGTGAGTAGCCATGATTGACCACTTAATTCCTCCGGTTGCAGAAATATGAAAATTATGGTTTAAAAAATGTTGTTGAAATGCGTGTTTGTAGTGTTTAAAAAACAAAAAAGATGTATTGAAAATGGATGATCAAACACAGTTTTATAGTGATTAAACACTGAAAGCGTGTAGGCACTTACCACACGTTTTTCTTTTTTTGGATGACCAAAATGGATGAACATTGAACAATGTTTTTCTTTTTTCTTGTCATATGAAGACTCCAAATTAGTTCGAAGAAATTTTCTCTAAAATGTCATTTAAATAAAAATACACATAGTTTCTCAAAAATAAAAATACACATAATTCATTTCCTTTTAATTATATATAATGGGTGGGAGGAAGTTCCCTCAAAATTGGTTTGAAGCAGGGACGGACCCAGGTGCAGGGCAAAGGGGGCCCGGGCCCCCCCTGGGTCCAAAAAAAAAAAATTTAGTACGTAAAATTTAAAAAAAATAGGTTTGGGTCCCTTGGTTTTTAGCTTGGACCCCCCTTGGTTTTTAGCTCAGGCCCCTCAGCCAGCCAACCCAAGAGTTTTCAAAAACCCAAGAAAACCTTAAAATATATATATATATATATATATATATATATATATATATATATATATATATTGTATAAATCTATTTATAATAATAATATAATATATAATAATGTGGTTTATATTAAAATATTAGATTATCTATTTATATCTGATAATAGTAGGAGGACAAATAATTTTTTAATTGTTTGATTTGATCTAATTGCACTTAAATAGTAATTTGCACTTCATTGTTCACACTTTTTTTTAACAAAAATTATTGTATAAATCTTCAAAATTTCATACCTATTAATCAATTTTTTATCCTAAATGCTGAAACATTATATGTAACTCCTTAGGAAAGCTCTAAAATGTAAAAAGGTAAGTTCAAACCTATTAACCTAAGTACAAATAATTTAGTATAGTGAAAAAAATGTAGGCACAAGTTTACTTAAAATTAGTTTGTGAAATAAAGTAATTTAATTTTGGCCATAATTTGGGTCAAATTAACTTGAGTTTTTTGCATTTTGAGCCAACGTAGGCTTAACCTATTAACACAATGTAGGCATAACTAACTTGCTCATTCTAAGAAAATTTCCTGGCTCCGCCAGTGACTATATGAATGTGCGTTTGAATTTTTTTTTTTTTTTTTTTTCGCTTATCTCCAGCGCCTCCTAGCTTGAAATCTTGCGTCCGTCCCTAGTTTGAAGGCAAACACGTTTTTCTTTTTTTGGATGAACAATGTTTTTCTTTTTTCTCGTCATATGAAGACTCCAAATTAGTTCGAAGAAATTTTCTCTAAAATGTCATTTAAACAAAAATACACATAAATCATTTCCTTTTAATTATATATAATGGGTCGGAGGAAGTTCCCTCAAAATTGGTTTGAAGGCAAACTTTTTTCCAATATTCTGCGCCTTATAAAAAAAAAAATAGAGATTATAAATTTCAAAAACAAAAGAAAAACCTCTCATCTCTCTATCTCTCTGCCTCTCCATCTATATTTTTACGGTTTTACCTTTCTTTTCTTCATCTTCATCTTGATTCTTCATTCTTGATCTTTTTTCATAAACTCAATCAGTCAGTCTAGCTTAAAAATTTTCTATGTTGATTCCAGCGTACCAATCTACCAGTCAGCAGTCACCAGAGGTATTCTTCTTTGGTTCACTTTGTCTTTCCGAAAATGGTATTCTTCTTCAATTCTTCCCCTCTTTTCTTTGTGACTTTGTCTTTCCGAAAATGAACTCAGTCTTCTATTTATTTAGTTTGTTTCACACTTTCACTGCACAATTATTTGATGGGATGGAACACGTTTTTTCTTTTTTTGCTATGATAGCTTTTTTGCCTCTCTTTATACCCTTCACTGTCATGATAATTTATAGGAGTAGGAGTGTAGGACACATTTCTTCATTAAAATTTAGCTATAGGCATAGGATGATAGGACTTAGGAGTAGTGGAGTACACTTTGTCTTTCCGAAAATGGTATTTCTTCCCCTCTTTTCTTTGTGACTTTGTCTTTCCGAAAATGAACTCAATCTTCTATTTATTTAGGGTCCGTTTGGATAGAGTTGAAAACTGAAAACTGAAAACTGAAAACTGAAACACTGTAGCAAAATAATTTTTAAATGTGTAAATAGTACCGTGGGACCCATTTTTAATAAAAAAAATTGCTGAAAAGTGAAAATTGTGGGTCCGTGAACAGTAATTTTGGGTTGAAAAGTCAAAGTTTGCGGCTACTGTTCAATGAACAGTAGCCGCTACAGTAAAACTATGGCAGGGAACACGTGAAAATGGCTGGGAACGCGTGAAAAAAAAAAAAAAAAAAAAAAGAAGGGCAAAAACGTAGACGCAAACGTGAGTTTTGCAATCCAAACGGAGACTTAGTTTGTTTCAAACTTTCACTACACAATTATTTGATGACACGTTTCTTCATTAAAATTTAGCTATAGGCATAGGATGATAGGATTAGGAGTAGTGGAGTACACTTTGTCTTTCCGAAAATGGTATTTCTTCCCCTCTTTTCTTTGTGAATCTGTCTTTCCAAAAATGAACTGAGTCTTCTATTTATTTAGTTTGTTTCAAACTTTCACGGCACAATTATTTGATGAGATGAAACACGTTTCTCCATTAAAATTTAGCTATAGGCAATGATAGGAATTAGGAGTAGTGGAGTACACTTTGTCTTTCTGAAAATGGTATTTCTTCCCCTCTTTTCTTTGTGATTTTGTCTTTCCGAAAATGAACTCAGCCTTCTATTTATTTAGTTTGTTTCACACTTTCACTGCACAATTATTTGATGAGATGGAACACGTTTCTTCATTAAAATTTAGCTATAGGCATAGGATGATAGGACTTGAGCATTCACAGCAGTGGAGCTATATTGCTATATAGCAATAATTTAGCTCCACATACCCTCAAAATCAGCACACAGCAGTGGAGCTAAATCTATTTTTTTTAGCTCCACTGCAACAGTGCACATCTATCTTTAGATGTGCACTGTTCATGATAGCAAAAAATAAAAATACTATTTTATTCACCGGCCTTGTTAAAATAATCCACAGCCCCTTTTTTTCTCAATCTTCTCTCTCATTCACTCTCATACTCTGAACCTTATCTCTCTCGGACCGCCCATCTCTCTCAACTCCGGTCTCAAATCCACCGCCCATCTCTCTCAACTCCCACCGAAGCTCGACCCAGCCGCCGATCGCCTTAGACCCACGCTGTCCCAATCGCCGATTGCCGTGCCCAGCGCCGACAACGCCGACCTAAGCCTCTTCGTTCTCCGCCCCTATCTCTCTGCTATCTCAGACCCACGCCGCCGATTTATGGATTTATTTCATGATCGCCTCAGACCCAAGCCTCTCTCACAAAACCAAAACCCAATCTCAAATCAAAAGCAAAATCCCTCACAAATTTTCTCAGTAAAATCCAACGAATCAAACTGCTATGGGTTCGAAATCCAGGGCCGATAACCCACACTCTGGCGATGGTGCCAGCCCCGGGTTTGTATCTTTCTCTCTCTTGTTTTGCTGTTTGGTTTCCGAGAAAATCGGTGGGAAAAATAGAAGCTTGATGCCAAATTTTGCATATTTTTCTGATTTCCTATCTGGGTTTTGATCTGTTTTTTGTGGGGTTTCTCCAACTTTTTGTGATATTCGTTTGTTTTTTTGTGAAACGCAGGAAGATCTTCATTGGAGGATTGCACAAAGAGACAAGCTTTGGTAAGCCTAAGACTTTTATGGATTTATTTCATGATCGCCTCAGACCCAAGCCTCTTTGTGTTTTTTTTTCCCTGCTGTGGACTGGTGGTAGTGGTGGTGGTTGTGGGTGTGGTTGTGGCTGTGACTGATGGTAGAGTGGGTTTGTTTTGTGGTGTTGTGTTGGCAGTGGTTGTGCCGTGTTTTATGATGCTGTGAGTTTATTTGTTTATTTGTTTGTTTGTTTGTTTTTTTTTTTTTTTTCTGCTGTGGCTGGTGGTGGTGGCGGAGGCGGTGGCGGTGGTTGTGGCTGATGGTAAAATGGTTGGTGGTTGTGGCTGACGGTAAAATGGTTATGGTTGGTGCCGTGGTTGTTTTAATGGGAGTAGGATATATTATTTTATTGTAGTGGTTATATTATTTTATTGTAGTGTGTATATTATTTTATTGTATTGAAAGTTAAAATAGATCCACTGCTGCAGCATGTGTGTAGCTAAAATAGATAAAGTGATTTTTTGTGTAGCTAAATAGCTAAAATTTTGCCTCCACTGCTGTGAATGCACTTTGTCTTTCCGAAAATGAACTCAGTCTTCTATTTATTTAGTTTGTTTCACACTTTCACTGCACAATTATTTGATGAGATGGAACACGTTTTTTCTTTTTTTGCTATGATAGCTTTTTTGCCTCTCTTGTACCCTTCTCTGTCATGATAATTTATAGGAGTAGGAGTGTAGGACACGTTTCTTCATCAAAATTTAGCTATAGGCATAGGATGATAGGACTTAGGAGTAGTGGAGTACAGCTGTACAGCTGGTCAACTCTCCACACTTTTTTTTTTGGTAAAAACCACATTTTCGTTCTTACATGTAGCATAAGTCTACAAAACTATAATCAAGTTTGTGGTGAAACTTTATCCAAAATTTGTGACCACCTAAACTTATTGTGAAGTCACCTTTGTTAAAAAATTCGATTTCAAAAAAAAAAAAAAAACTATAAATAAAGAGAAAATAAACTAATATTTTTTTTGGTTAGGTAAGTAGAAAATAAACTAAAACAAACACACAAACCCTAAACTATCCCAAAAACCTGTAGAAGGCTACTATTATTGGCAAAAGGGCAATAGAATACCCAATTGACATAAACACCTCTTTATAATTTTTTTTTTTTTTTTTTTTTGAGAAATGTTTATTGCACATACTCACTTATACATAATACATGTTTAGGTTTTTGAATTAAAATGGTGATAGGTGAGCGTGTGTACTTTGTGAGTAAGTGGAGTGTTTGACGACATTACTCTTTTTTTTTTTTTTTTTTTTTTGCCTACATCTATTTTCATATTTTAGGATCTTTCCTTGAACAAATGTAAAAGATCCATTTTCTTTAATTCATTCATTCCCGGAAAAGGTAATAAACAGACATTTTAGGCCGTAACATTTGATGAAATCTTGAATTACTCCCTTCCTAACGTTTTAGACTATTTTTATTTTACTGTTTATTCACTTTAAATGCATAAACGTGGTTTTTCTTTTACCTTTATGCTGTGTTTTTTTTTTTTTTTTTTTTTTTTTAAGAGTTTCAAGTTTCAACTCTTTCGGTATCTGTTTATTTCCTTATAAGAATTTCTAAGTCTCATGGTCCAAATTTTATGTGCATTGCACATGTGCTGTCAATAAATCATAAAATAACGAGTAAATGGATAGTTTCACTTTTCAATTAGGGTCCGTTTGTTTTGGTGGTAAATGAAATCATTTACCACCTGACCTATGTGTTTGGAAGGCAAGGGAAATTCTAATTTCCGAAAAATATGCTTCAACTTTGACCATATTTTTCCCTTTGACCCGGAAATGGTTTTACGCTTTTATTTTACCTTCAAACCATTTTCGGGTCTCGCACAAAAACGCACAAAAGAGAAGACGCACAAAATAGAGCCAGAGAGAAATTGATTGAGAACGAAAAAGAATAAGAAAACACACAACAAAGAGCCAGAGAAATCGATTGAGAACGCATAAAAGAGAGAAAACGCTGGCGACATTGAGAGAGCCAAGAAACTTGAAGAAGACATCCTCCACGCCGAGAGAAGTCATCCTCCACCACTCATAACTGCGCAGTCCAATCCACCTCCGATCCGAGAAACCCAAACGTCACCGAGCCGATTTCGACGCTGTTCCACCACAACCACTCAACGGCGAGTCCGATCCACATCCCGATCTGAGAAACCCAGAGCTCACCTCGCCGATTTCAACGCAGTTCCACCACCACCACTTAACGATGAGTCCAATCGCAATTTTTTTTTTTTTTTAGATTGAGTCCGATGGCATTATATATATATATATATATATATATATATATTTATTTATTTATTTATTTATTTATTTACATAAATATATACATATTTATTTATAAATAAATATTTATATATTTATTTATATATTTACATAAATATTTATATATTTATTTATATATTTACATAAATATTTATATATTTATTTATAAATATTTATTTATCTTTTACACTTTTATGTAAACAATTTGTAGTTGAAACACATAAATTCAGACCATTAATGTGCTATGGTACTCTGATATGGTGACCCAACCTCTTACTACACACCCAATTGAATGTTTATGAAGTATGAAGGAAAGTAAAAGTTATTAGTTGTGTTAAGAAATTATACATTGATCATCAGCTCCTTTTGCGGGGGAATTTTTATTTTCATTTTTAGGTGGAAGACATAAATTATATTTGGACCATTTTTGGGTGTGTAACTGTGACATTGTGTGTAACTGTAACTTGAAATTTTCCATTTGGAAAAAAAAATAATTACATGTATATATTAAGGTAGTAGTGTAACTAAAACTACATGTATATATTAAGGTAGCAGTGCTGACTGATTTTTCTGATCACCTGAAGGAAATAGTTGTGGCTCTTAAAGAAATCAACCGGGGCCTAGTGGATTACACAGCTTTTTTTCGTAAAATTTTTGACCGAACCTAACATGAGAATTGATTTTCCGTAAAATAGAAAGTATTTTCCGTAAAATATTTGATCGAACCAAACACCTAAATTGACTTTCCGTAAAACGATTTCTGAGACAGTCAAATAATCTGAATATATTTTTCTTTTTCAAAAAATAGTATTTTCGAAAAATATGTATTTTTTGAAAAACATTTTACACGAACCAAACGCAACCTTAGTATCTTTTCAAATTCGTAAAATCCATTTTTCACACGTTAAAAATTGAAGGAAGTTAATTTTTTTGAGAAGCTAAGGAAGTTAATTAATGTATAGGAGCCCATAAAATTGAGAGTGAGATGTACCAAATACTTGGTACGTGCCAATTGAGTTGTCTCAAAAGAATGTACTACAGCTGAACAATGATAAAGGGCTTATCTTCCTATTGAGTCTGACAGCCTCTCAATTATAAATTACTAGTTGCCTAGAAACTAACAATGGGATAAAAAAAAATATTTTTGAAGAAAAGGTGAGCGTTTGGATTCAGCTGAATCCGGCGTTTTCATAGCTGCGTTTTCAAATTTTTCTCTTTCTTTTTTTTTTTTTTCGCATAAACAATAAAATCATTGGATAGGAGGAAAAATTACTGTTTATATACTGTTTATTACTGTTTACGTAATAAAAAATATTAAAAATGAGCCCACAATATTATTTACATATTTAAAAATTATTTTGTTATAGTATTTTCAGTTTTCAGTTTTTAATTTTAGCAACAATAAATTCAATCTAAACGGACCCAAGTCGTGGGATTTCCCACAAGTGAAAGAAGCACACGTGGTGTACGTTTGGCTTGCAAACTCGTGTCTGCGTTTTTACCCTCTCTTTTTTTTCTTTTTTTTTTTTTTTTTTCACGGGTTTTCAGCTATATTTTTACTGTAGCAGTACTATAGAGGTTACTGTTCATTGATCAGTAACCACAAAATTTGATTTTTTAGCACAAAAATTACTGTTTATGAACCCACAAATTTAACTTTTTAACAATTTTTTCATTAAAAATAAGTCCCACAATATTATTTACACATTTAAAAATTATTTTGTTACATTATTTTTTAATTTTTAATTTCAATTTTCAGTTTTTAGTTATATTTAAACGGACTTATAGTTTAAAAATCTTATCAATTTGAGTTTTTACTTTGCCGTGTTTCTGACGAATTTACTGTGGCTGACGTTGTAAACCAATAAAAAATATCAAGAGCATCTACATAACTGTTCTCATCTTAGCTGATTGAAAACATGCATCAAGAGAATTTTTGTAGCACTATTCAAGTAACAGCTTTTAATAGCACTATTGTAAATAATTTGAATACTGTGAGCCCCGCTCAGATCTGACTTGACAAAGACGGTACCTAACAGTGCTTTTATCTCTATCTAATATTATCAAAGGACAAAATAATATCTTTGCCACCCTGTCCAAAACTACTACAAAAGAAACCGGGTAACCTTCCCATGGGCACTTGCTAAACACTTTTTTGTTTCTTTCTTGTGTTGTCAAATCCAACTTTACTTCTGAGTCTCCATTATTAGCTATGGCTGATACACTACTCATTGATCTTTTCAAGTGGTCGGGTTCAATCGCTGGACAGAGTTTCGGTCAGCAAAAATTTCGGTAATTGGATCCGATTAATTTGTGCTCTACAAAAAACGATAAATCATTTATTTTTAAAAATATTTTTTTAAAAATTAAAAAAATTATCAATATTTTTTTAATTTTTAAAAATAAAAAATAATGTGTACATTTAAGATCCACATTAAGAGCATTCTCATTGAACGTTCTATATGCCAAAAGATTCTTTTTTTTAGCATTTTTGCCTCAAAAGCTTGCTCCATCAAAAGTTTCAAATGCTAGAATTTTTGGCATTGGTGAACAGTGCGGTCTCATATTTGAGACCGCACTGTTCACCTATTGTAAAATTTATATTATTTTTTTATTAAGTCCACCTCAAATTTTTTTTTCTCATTTCTCTGCTCTCTCTCCTGTCTCACCGTTTCTCTGCTCTCTCTGTCTCTCTCCCTCTGCTCTGCCTCCAAACCTATGGTTGACTGTCAATGACCGCCCAAATCACAAACCCCAAATCAGCCACCGACCATCACCGCGGCGGCCCAAGGCGAGCAAACCGTGACGGCCCACGGCGAGTAACGGCCCAAGGCGAGCAAACCGTGGCGGCCACTCGCGATCTGAACCAATCCACAGCCACACACGCGACCTGAAGCCACCCACGGCAATCCACGATGATCTGAACCCACCCACGGCCACCCACTGCAATCTGAACTTCACCCACGGCGAGCCACGACCACCACCGGCCCACAGCAATCTGAATCCCACGGCAATCTGAAGCCCACAAGCCGATCTTGAGAGAGAGGAGAAGCTTTCACTACTAGTGGGTTTGCTGGTGGCGGCGAGGGTGGAGGTTTCTTTCCTTTTTTTTTTTTTTTTTTTTTTTTTTTTTTTTTTTTTTCTGCTGTGGTTGGCGGTGGTGAGTGGATTTGGTGGTTGTGGGTGGATGTGGACGTGGACGTGGAGGTTTCTGCTGTGATTTTTTTTTTTTCTTTTTTTGTTAGTGGTGGTTGTGGTATGGGTGGTGGGTTTTTGGTGGGTGGTTGGTAGTGTGGGCCGGCGGTGCTGTGAGAAAGAGAGAGACAGATGAGAGAGAGGAAAAATAGAAAATATTATTTAAATGAAATGGTAAAAAAATTAGAAGTTTTGATGTAGGTTGTATTGAAAAGTGAGATGTTATATGTTATAAATTTGGGTTTTGAAATGGTAAATGTCAAATTTTTTACAAGTCTTGATGAGAATGCTCTAACAAAATCCATTCTATTAATGATTTTTTTTTTCATCCTATCACATCATTTATCTTTTTCCTTTCTCATTCTTTTTTGGTTAGAATTTTGGCAATGGTAATTAGGCCTGTTCAACGAAATACCGGCACCGACAAAACCGGTCTGACCGCACCGCCCCGCCCCGCTCAGGGATTTGCCAAAGGTTACCGGCATGGTGGTCGGCAGTAGATTTTCAGTGCCGACGTCGGACCGGTGCGGCCATCGGCGCCGAGATGTGCACACCGACGAAGACTGAACCGACCCGAGCATGGTTTATATATATGTAAATATGTATAAGTATTAAGAAGAAGAAGAAGAAGAAGAAGAGGAGGCTTCAGCAGGAAAAAAAAAAAAAAGAGGAAGAACAGGCCTAACGTTCATCCATGAACAGGGACAGAGTTGTTCTTATAAAAAAAATTTTTGAATTCTTATCCAACAGCCCTAAGTCCTTGTCAAAAAGAAATTTTGAATTAAAAAAAAGAAAAGTGACGTGTGTCAGGTGGAAGTCTGTGACTTGAGTGGTCTTGTCACTATCTTCCACTTGCATTTTTTGAAAATAAAAATATTAAAAAAATGCGGTATGGCCGAGTTACATCACACCACTTCGTTTTTTGAGAAAAAAAAAATGCCGCATGGTTAGTCATTCTCTTGCCACTTGTGTTTCTTTTTAAAAAAATAATAAAAATAATAAAAAAAGTCGTTTCTATCACTATTTTTTTTTCTTTTAATCTCAGCCACAGATGCCTTTTCTTTTCAGTTGTTTCCAACACATATATCTCCTCTTTACACTCATTTATCCTCTTCACTCTCTAAACTTTTGCTCGTCTCTCACGTTTCACACTCTCGCCTCTCAGCTTCAGAAGTCAGAACTCAGTTTTCTGGGTTTTGTTTTGGTTTTAGATCTCTCTTTTATCTCTTTTTCTCTGTGTGTGATAGATAGGTGGACACCGACCTCCGCACCGACTAGAACCGCCACCGATATTGGCGGAGAACCGTTCCTCAGGCACGGCGGCGACTCGAATTTTTAGGAAACCGAATGTTCCGGTGCGGTGCAGAAACGGCCACAAAAACCGGCCGCACCGCACCGTGTACAGCCCTAACGGTAATGTCGCAATCTTTTCTCTTTCCTCCTTTTTCTCATCTCACAAATAAACTCAATTTTTTTGCAATATTCCACCAAAATACTCAATAAAATTTGCATATTTCCTGTTGAATTATTGAAGTGACTCAGGAATTTTATTGACAAATTATTGTTACATGTAGAGTTTTCTGTTTTCTAATTGATCTTCTGGGCGAATCTGGCTAACTAACAATAATTATTTAACTATGTAGAGTATCAGTAAATCGAGCCTCTGAGTCTCGGTTTTTGTATCTGACTTGTACACGTGGAAATCGAGTCGAGTCTTAGAGACTCGGTTTGCTAAAAGCAAAACCGAGTCTCTAAGACTCGATTTTTGCTTTAGCACCTTCACTTCTGCATGCACATAGTCTTACTGACCTGCACATAGTCTTACTGACCTGCACGCACTGGCTCCTTCACATGACTTCTTACTGTTTGCTTCTCATGCACTGGCACTGGCACCTTCACATGACTTTTCCCTGTTAGTTCTCATGCACTGGCACATCTCACCTTTATATTTCTCATTCACCGGCACCTTCACTGTTGTTAGTCATGTCTCATTTTGTTTTGTAATAAAAAAGTGATCCTCTCACATTTTAGAATGAAAAAGCAGCCTCTCAGCAAAAATTTAATAGTTTTCTCTCTACATTGGTCTTCTCTCAGAACTAAAAAACACATTCTACTCCTCTCTCAAATCTCATACACATTCAGTAGCAAACATTACTCCTCTCTTAACTTTAACACAAGCTCAACATTCTCATATAATCCCAGCAGTACATTTGCACATCCTCATGTCAGGTAAGGGTCTCCTCACTCTCTAGTTGGTTGTTTAGTGTATATAATTTGCTTGTGTTCGTTGGATTGAATTTTTCATGATATGAAAATGATAAAATATTTGTTTGTATTAAATATTTATATTCGTTCCCTAATATATATATATATATATATATATTTATATTTATATTTATATTTATATTTATAAATATATTTGGTTGTTTAGTGTATATAATTGCTTTAGAAAGTGTTGGTTGGATTGAATTTTTCATGATATGAAAATGATAAAATATTTGTTTGTATTAAATATTTATATTTGTTTGTATTAAAAATAAAAATAAAAATATACATATAAATATAAATATAAATAAATAAATATATATATATATATATAAATATATATGTATATAAATATATATATATTTAAATAGCCAATATATATATATATATATATATATATTAGAGAAATACACGAATCCACCGACTAATAATCCATCCACGTAGAAATGAAGTTCAGACATGCACGAAGAGAAATATGGAGATAGATTTTTTGTTAAAAGATTATGAAACTATCAAAATATGACAAGCTGATGCTTTTTTGTTCACATCGTTTTCACCATCTATATATAATGAATTTTGCAGTGAAATTATTTCATTGAAAAGTAGGCATATAGGACTTCAAAATGAATATAATTTGATTCAATTTGGATTTTTAAATAAGTGAAATGCAACTGTTCGAAATTGGCACAACTATATTATTTTCAAGATTTTCATTTGAGTAAAATGTTCTTGTTCACTATGCAAATTTTTAGGTTGTGAATTCTCATTTGTAGAAAATCTAAACAACCTATACAAGGTACAATAACAACAACTTTTTGGTGAGAGGGGGTAGTCACGAAATGAAGATCTTGAAGCCTTTCTCTTACGTAAAATAGAAACAAAAAATAATTAAAACAAAAAAAATAAAAACTCATTTATGTGATGTGATCCAAAAAAACAAGTTATTAGAATTCTTGACAACACCTTAAGCCTTAAACCTTTAGTAGTTGAATCTCTAGAGTTGTTTTTTCTTTAACGAGTTTCAAAATTTGTAATGGGGGTGAGTTTTGTCTTTAGTTTTTTTATTTGTTTGAGTCCGAAATGATAATGATTAAGTGTGTTTGTATGTGATGTGGGGTGAGTATATGCAATTGTTACACTTTTAGAAGTTGTAATTTGTGTAGTTTGAGTAGATAGAAAAGGTTTTGTAATTGATGTTAAATGCATTAGATAAAGTATGTCACTAACATATTATACTTGACTCTCTAATAGGTTCACAATCCCTGAAGAACATTGATATAAATGTATACTTTGGTGGACCCCTTGACAATCCTGAAGGGATTGACAGATTCCCATTTAGAGGGGAGGGTATCGAATGCTACTACATAATGATACGTCGTAAGTTGAAGACGTTGATAGATTTGAAGAGGAAAATAATGGACAAATTGAATTTGAACCCTGCTTGGTATGACATCAAGATTACTTATCGCTACCCGCAAGAAGTTCTTCACGAACGGATAAATTACGGGTATATGGCTATCAAAGAAGATAAACATGTAAAGATGATGTTTAATAGGATCCAAAAAATGCCCCAAGTAAATGCTGCTGAGTTGTATGTAAGTTTGGAGGCTCTTGCAGACAACACTACTGAGGTGGTGCAACAAACAACTACGGCTTTACAATTTACAGCCCTAGATGATGGATGCACTACAATGGGAGGGTATACAATGGGAGGTTATATGCTCCCATCTCAAGATCATGTTGCCAATACTAGTGAAACCCTCTATCATCAAGAGACACATTTAGAGGAGGAAGTCGAAAACGAAGAGGAGGAAGATGAAAACGAAGGGGAGGAAGCGAATGATGGTGAAAATATTGATGGTGTGGATGACTACGAAGAGAGGATTGAGCGAGGCGATTTTGAGAATGATGTGGTTGACCACGAAGTCATTCCCAATTTTGAAGAGGAAAATATGGAGTGCCATGATGAAGATGATGCAGACGATGATATTGGTGTCCAGCATACTACAAATACGACCACTAGCTACAGAGCTCCTGTTGACTCATTCTACGAAAATACTTGGGAAAATATAGTTGATCCGTCACGTATTCAGATACCATTTGTTTGTACTTGAGAAGATGGGATGCATTTTTGTAAAGGGTGACTTTTGCAAATAAAGAGGCAGTGAAGCGTGCATTGACAATATACGCAGCAAATGATAATAGAAATTTCGTAATTCGAAGGTCGACCAAAACTAAATTGTGTGCCGCATGTGTTGACGACAACTGCAAGTGGTACGTTGGAGCATTCATGAAGAGTAAACTTAATGGTCTATGGATGGTCACGTCTTATACAGGTCCACACACTTGTATACCCTTTGGCCTGCGAAGAGACGGTAAAATGATGGATTCTAATTTTGTTGCAACAGAAATTGTGAGAAAATTGCGATAAAATCACACTGCTCGTATTGATGAGCTCTGGGAGATCATACATACTAAGTATAATCATGAGCTTTCTTACTATAAAGTATGGGACGCAAAACAAAAGGCAATTGCTAAGATATTTGGGGATTGGGAGGAGTCTTACCAAAGGTTGCGAAAATTGTTATTGGCATTCTTGGATCAGGATTCGGGTACCAAGTACTACTATCACACCATACCTAGGCCATTAGAAGGTACTGCGTTACTGCGCTATGTATATTGGGCATTCGCTCCATGCATTGTTGCATTCCAATATTGTAGGCCGGTGATCAGTATTGATGGGACTCATTTGTATGGTAAATACAAAGGGGTATTGATGATTGCAATGGCAACTAATGCTACCCAAAAGGTTTTACCTCTTGCGTTTGCTGTTGTGGACAAGGAGTCAGGGGCTAGTTGGGGATGGTTTTTAGAGTGTCTCAGGACTTCGATAGAGCATGTCATACCCGCCGACGGCATTTGCATTATTTCTGATTGACATAAAGGTATCAAATGCGCCATTCGAGAGTGGCCTAAAGGTCAGGACGGAAGGGAACATGTATTTCATCGATATTGCCTTCGACATGTTGCTAGCAATTTCAACACACACTTTGATGACCCGACTCTAAAGGCATTGGCCTTGAAAGCTGGATATGCGACTCATGAAGCTAAATTTGAGTCCATAATGCAAACCATTAAGGAGGCCGAGATTAATTTATTGAGGGGTGTAGACCCTAATGCTCGCGATGTTGCATGCTATATGCCACACACATATCTAACGAGTGAGGATTTGGAAAAATGGACCCAGTCACATGATGGTGGAAGACGTTACGGGGCAATGACAACCAATATCTCTGAGTGCTTTCACGGGGTCCTTAAAGGTGCCCGCGGTTTGCCCATTGCTGCAATGGTTGAGTTCACTTGGGCCAAACTTGTTACATATTTCCACGATCGACGTGAAAAACTTACTTCTGAACTCTCTCGAGGTAAGATATGGAGTGATTATGCAATGGAGATCTATAACAAAAATGAGCTGAAAACTGCAGGTCACACTCTGAGACATTTTAATCATGAAACTGGTGTATATCAAGTGGTTACCCAGTACAATTCCCATAGAGGTGGAGGAGGAAACCACAGTCATGAAGTTCGCATATTTGATAGGAAATGTGGTTGTGGAAAGTGGCAAAACTTGAAGATCCCTTGCTCACATGCAATTAAAGTTCTTCACGATCTGCACCTCGATGCGACCAGCTATATTCACCCATGTTATAGTTTGAGCAACGCAATTCACACATATTCACATGATTTTGTGGTGCCAAAGTCAGAGTCCTTGTGGAGTGATGTGAGAGGACCACGGTGGGTGCCTGACCCACAGCTGTTGCGAGCCAGAGGTCGTCCTGTGAAATCAAGATTAAGGAATGAAATGGATGGGGTACGGCGAGAACGGGGAAGCCGGAGGGAAGATCTAGACTTAAGGGAGACTCAGCCGAGGCAGCGATGCAGAGTGTGTCATCAAGAGGGGCATAACCGCAGAAGCTGTCCCAATTCTCGTGGGGCTTCGACAAGCGGTAGTGCTATAAACTAGGCAAGTGCCCTCACTCTTTTTATATAATATCCTAAGAATTTCATTTGGTTTTTGTTCTTTGCATTTTGAAACTAACGACCGTATTTTAATGTTTGTCAGGCGAACGGAGACTCGATTTTGGAATGGCATTGTATGTGGGACTTGTGGTTATCTTTTGTATGGACAAGTGATAGGCGACTATGTAGAGCTGTTGTATCAATATGGACAACTGCTAGGTGACTATGTAGAACTTATCTATATCAATATGGACAAGTGCTAGGCGACTATGTAGACTATGTTGTATTGACTTAGTTCTTGTTTTGTTTATTGCTGAATGTTGTTGTAATTGAATTATTTGCTATTGATTGTACTCGTTACACTTGGTAATGCTGTATACATCTTCAAGTGAGGATGGTCCATGCATTTCTTTTGAAAATATTCCACTTATTTTAATTACAGACATTCTAATTTCTAATATATTAGTAAGTTGTAACAGTAATGGAGTTACATGGGGAATGAGATTAAGTTCCCATTGAATTCTATCATTGTACTCGTTACAGTAGTTGTGTTGTGCAACGTTTTCCTTTATGGCCGACGATGATAATACTTTGGCAAGTTCAATGATAGTTAGGAATGTGTTTTGTGTGCCTCATGCAGTGCTTAAATTTGTCCCCTCTGTTGGTCATAGGGCAATTGTAATGCCCATGAACAGCAACTAATGTAATCCAGTTTCTTTATTACCTCATGTACTCTCCCTTTGACTTGTGGTAGCAAAATAATATAGATATATATATATATATATATATTATGCTCGTGGGGGAAGAGAAAAAAAAGTTTCTAGTTTGTGTTGTGGATTGGTTTAATGCAGGTGGGGGAAGGAAAACAAAAAACAAAAAAAAAAAATTTCCCAGTTGAAATCGAGTCTAAAAGACTCAATTTCAATGTTGGTGGCCCAATAAAATCATTTGAAAACAGATAAAAAAAAAAAATTTCCCAAATCGAAATTGAGTCTAAAAGACTCGATTTCTATGTTGGTGGCCCAATAAAATTGTTTGAAAACAGATAAAAAAAAAAATTTCCCAAATTGAAATCGAGTCTAAAAAGACTCGATTTCTATCCACAACAAAAAAAAAATTTTCAAACGGAAATCAAGTCTTAAAGCCTCGATTTCTATGTTGGTGGCATAATGATCCAAAAAAAAAAAAAAAAAAAAAATCCCCAAAGGAAATCGAGTCTAAAAGACTCGATTTCTATATAAAAATCGTTCCCAAAAAAAAAATCTCAATTGAAATCGAGTCTAAAAGACTCGATTTCTATGTTGGTGGCATAATGGTAAATAAATGCCAATATAAATAGTTCCAAAACAAAACAAAAAAAAAAAAAAAAAAAAAATTTCCCAATGGAAATTGAGTCTAAAAGACTCGATTTTTATGTCGGTGACATAATGGTAAATAAATACCAATAAAAATCGTTCCAAAACAAATAACAAAAAAAAAAAAAGAAAAAAAAATTCCCAATGGAAATCAAGTCGAAAAGACTCGATTTCTATGTTGGTGGCAGAATGGTCCAAAGTAGATGCCAATAAAAATTCCTAGTCGAAATCGAGTCTTTCCATTGGGCATATTTTCAGTGACATTTAAGTGGCTGAAAAGTTGGCACGTGGTGCTCATTTCCTAACATCTAATAATCATGGTGACAATATTATATCATATTATTGTTCAGTATAATATGATACAATTCAACAATAGCTTATGGTTGTGTTGAATTATATAAATTAAGACTATGCTTCATCAGGCTATGAACCAAAGCACGTTCAAGCCATCTGTTGCATCTGCTGCACTGTTTCCATTCAATCAATCCTCAAAAACAACCTCTTCTGAAGTTCAGTTCCAAACATTTTTGTATACAGAATTTCGAGCTGAATCCTTGAATATCTAGTTTCATTGGCCTTGAAGCATCATCTTTGCATTTTTTTTATGTTCAACAGTTGTGGACACTTGGATTAAACAATGGGAGAAAAAGTGAACCATATATCAACTTATACAAACTGACTAACCCCCCTTTGTTAGATAAACAATTTGATTTGAAAGGGAGTGAGAAGAAATGCAACAAGCTCTATTAATTATGTGATCCGCCAAATATAAAACATCCAATCCTCTCCCTACCCAACATCAGCAAACACTAAAAATAACTTTAAGAACCCACAAATGAAAACAGGTGCGGCACTGGAAAATCAAATTTTACAGATATAAGTACCTAATTGCTGCTAAATTAACCAAAGTTTTTTAGCTACTAACTTTAAGATTTGTTCCCAAATTCCTCCACAACGTTATCAGGTGGTATAATAGAAATTCTAAAACCCTTTTTTATTGGCTAAAGAAAAATTCAACAACTTGAGTGTAGTGTATTCTACACGAATCAACCATGATTTCCTGTATTTGGAAGTACAAAGCACAATCTCAGTAAGAGAAGCAAATTTATCCACATAAATCAAATAAGTTTGCCATGTTTTAGGCCATGTACAAATCACTTAAAAACTTCCGTCATTGAATTTTAGGCCATTCCATCAATTTAAGTTTGCCATGTTTGCAGAAATACCAAAATACATGCATTTTATTCATGGGGAAAGATATATATATATATATATATATATATATATATATATATGTTAAACTACATCACTTGTGTTGTATAGCCTAGCTAAAATATGAACATGTTGAAGTACAAGGCCAAAGGTTATGGGGTGAACCAAAAAGCAACTACAAATTTTTGTCTCTTCAGCAAAATTACAAAGAAGTTGCAGACTGTTTTGTGGGATCAATACTGTGTCATGTTTCTCCACTTATCCTTTAGATCAACCTGAAAAATTACCTCAAACTTACATACAGGGTATAAATACTTGGAAAGCAAAGTAAGACATTGCAAATGTGTACAACAACAAATTACCTCTGTTCATTCTTCAAAAATATCACGGTAGGAATTCAAGATGAGCTTCCAATTTCCTTTACCATACCTTCAACAGGAAACATGACAAAAATAAATGTGAAGATCCACATTTAAAAAAAAGTTTATTTATAACTGAAACTTGAGTCTATAAAAAATCCTGTTTTCAAAAATATACTCTACTGATGTTTATTAATAATCAGAACAAGCACATACTTCTGCACACCAGTCATTAAAGTATCTTCCTCCAATAAACTCCATCTCTTCCATCTTCTCCTCCTAACAAACTTTGTAACCTCGTACTTCTTCAAAGGAGAAACAATCTTTCTCTTTCGGTTAGGTAGGTGGAGCCTAGCTGCGCGATTGGTCATTCCTCCTGGTGACCCATCTATTGAATCTTCCCACTGCAAAGCCATAAGACAACTTTCAAAAATGACACACTACAAACAATGTACATAAATAAACAGGAGAATATTGCTTCTTAGACATAACAAAGGCTATATGAGAATGAAAAAGGGTAACCAGACTTCAAGTAGTTCAATATGAATTTATCACCACAAGTTAAGATGATCTCATGCTAATTATGTTGTTTTATAAAGGTCATACCAAATGCACAAATCTCACACTTTTGCAAGGTTTGGGAGAGATCATGGTAGACAGCCGAGTGGAGGCTAATTCCCAAGTTTGAATCCATGACCTGGCACTTTTGGTGGGAGACACTTGTCATCGCACCAAGACACGACCTCTAATTATGTTGTTTTATCAAAAAAGAAAAGAAAAAATTATGCTGTAACATATAATTAAGATTAGTTCAAGAAAATGCAAGACATAAGACAACTCTCAGAAATGCCACAATTTGCATTTTCTTCATATATGAATTAGATAATACACATGATGTATCGACTATTTGCATGTAATATGATATATTAACCCCAGTTACCACACGATTTAAAAACAAACCAAGCATTGAGACAACAAAAATAGACCACATACCTCATACGTATGGGCAGTGCCATTCCGCTCCATTAAGCTTGGTCGTGTAGCATTGCTCTGAGGAATGCAGGACTGATTTCCACAACCGGAGTCAGTAGTTTGTGCAGCTACGCTTGTGTCAACAGATGGATTGAGTGCATTTGTGTCTTTTTCACTTTGATTTTCTATAGAAGGTTCATGTCTCTTATCTTTTTTCACCATGTCAGCTATTATGGTTTCAGACAAATGTAATGAATCAGGAAGTGGGTCCTTCACCACTGCTTTTAACTCCAAAGAGCTGGATTTAAGTGCTTCTTTTATCATATTAATTTCAGGGGTAGGCAAGGAATCATATTTGCTAGGTGATGCGTCTGTGTCCACTTCTTCAGTAATCCTAACTCCTCCGTTAGAGCGTTTATGCCAAGTAACGTGCTTGAATCATATTTAGTGCAACTGTTTTTACTATTTTAAATTATACTTTTCCAAATTAGAAGGCCCACTATGAAACAATAATGAATGACAATGTCCTGTCTCTTAGCAAAGAGACAGAGGCATATTACCACGAGCTTCAGGAAGACCGTCTCGTACGTTTGATGCCCTTCCAAAGACATCAAACGCACCAGACAGTCTTTCTCAAGCTCCTGGTAATGTGCCTCTGCCTCTTTGCTAAGAGACGACCTTGTCATTCATTTTTGCTTCATAGGGGCCTTCTAATTTGAAAAAGTATAATTTAAAATATGAAAAGCAGCTGATGACAATAGACCAATTCCCTGATTTTTGTCAAGTAATTTTATAATTTAGGAAGAAAAAATCGGAAAACTGTAGATATGCATATCATTCAGCCAGGGACTAAAAAAGAAATTAATGAGTACTTAAATTGAAAATTGACAATCATATACATAAGTACTTAAATTGGTGGCATAATGATATATTTCAATGACAATAAAGCTGCCCAGCAGTGGGCAAAAAGAAAAAGAAATTCAAAATGCATTTCTCAAACCTCAATACGGTCTGTCTTGCAAGCAAGAAGCTTCTCTTTCAGATTTGAAATTTCAGGGTTCAAAGCTGATCAATCTGAGTCCGTACATCTGCAAGTGAACCTGAATTCCAATTAAATTAGAGTAAAATTTATGGATCCTTTTTCAACTATGTAGAGTTGGCCATATATATCATATTTCTCCATTCTATTCTATCCAAATATATATTGCATCCTTGTTCAATACAGCTATTCATATAGTTTTAGGCCCTTCTCCACCTTCCTTCTCTACTTTTACTTGAATTAGATCAGCCTGGCTGAAAAGAGCATTAAGCATTCTCTGCAACACATAACCAAAACATCTTAAACTACTCTATCTCATCCCTTTCTCAATATAGCCACTCCACCTTTAAACAGATGAATCATCTATTATTTACCCTTTTTTTATAAGTATAATTTACCATTTTCATTTCCACTACACTTGTATTACGAATGTCTTACTTCTTACCAACCAAACACGTTCGTATCATTTTTCATTTCCACTACACAATGTTCATTTCTTTCAATTTTTGTCTTATTACCTATTAAAAATAAAAAATAAAGCATCATTGATCTAAGCATATTAGTTTTCCAAAACGAGAAAAGTCAGATGAATGAGACTGCCAACATCAGGGAAATGCAGCAACAGGGGCTGCATTGCTACATTCCAAAATTGAAATCAAATTAAAGCACGCTTACCAGAAGCAGCAACAGGAGCTGCATTGCCCCTTTTCTCTGTTGCTTGGTTGTCCTTTCTTCTAGATGTTGATAAAGGCTTCCGACTCACATCTTTACTTGGTTGAGAACCAGATGTATCCACCCCTCCTTCACGTTTCTACCGGGCTTGCTCAGCCATTAGTTGCCATTTTGAAAGCATGTCATCTCCTCCAACAGCAGCATGGGCTGCAACGTTTGTCAACCTTGTCCTCAGTTTGTCATCTTCCTCTTTGTTTGCCTGTACTGAAGCAGATAGCAAAGTCAAGAATTTTGAAATTTGGTTGAGTGGTGAAGATATAAATGAATTATCTTGTATACCTTAAGTGATTTACCACGACCATCATCTTTCTCCTTGTCACCATGAACTCAGGCATTATTACCCTCAAGCTGCATTTGGAGAGATATATCATACAATATCAAATATATAGAACTTTAATCAGACCCAGAGTACACATTTGTGTGTAGCTCGCACTAACACTTCAACTTCTTTGACTAATTTTCTGGATTTTTTATATCAGCTGATACAATGCATGTGATGTTGAAGATAACTAAAACTCCTACTCTTCTTTCACATGTCTCAACAATGGTTTTCCTGCATTTTTTTTACTACGTAATGGTGGTTTATTAAGGGACTATGCCCACATAATGGTGCAGTACAAACAAAGAAATACACCCTCTTAGGAGCCTTAACATACCAATGACAAAATCAACTGTAAATCAGTAACTAAGAGTACATAATCATGAAACATTGACAAACTAGGCTATATATAAAGTTCTACCACAGCATAAAAGTCTTCCTGAAATTCATATATATTGGCATCTTCGGTCAAAACAAAACTATCATGCAACCTCCAAACAGTGCCTAGTAATAAACAGAAATTTTACAAGTAAAACATAGAAGACAGTAATTAAGAAGATGGAAGCCACTTAACAATCCTCATCCAACAACAACAAAGCCTTAGTCCCAAAACTTTGGGTTTAACAACATTCATCCATATTATAGAATTTCAGCTCAGAAAAAGATATATAAAATCTTACAATTAAGGTGTTATAAAACACATGGGTTGCTTCACTCACGTATATTTGGGTTCTTTCCAATTGTCATTTTAAATTTTTCTAGCACAGTTTGGAGAATACTCACTTGTCCAACCATCATCCCTTCATCACCCCTTCTATTAAGTTGCTGCAGTGTGTGTGTGTGAGGTGTTGGCTGATACTAAGTCAGGGGCTTAGTGCCATCACAGGCAGAAAATTTAAAAGAAAAATTGACCCTGTGACACCAAGCAAGGCCACTAACTGAACCCAAGGAACCACACTTGGATAGGTTCAATTCTCAAATGTTTCAATATTGAACCAGTTGACTGGTGCAGAAACCTAGCCTACCCATGATAAACCATAAGGATTACAAGAAATCATAGCATCTAAGCCTTCACTTAATGAAAAAACATAAGTAACTGAAACTTAGTTGTACAACACGGATAAATATTTTGAAAGTATACTAAAAACAGCCAGTAAGATCAAGATAATGTTATAAAAGATTTGTGATCATTCACCTCCCGACAAAGAAGCAAGTTAAGGGAGCCACAATAAGCTTTTCTCAGTGAACCCAAGCAATTCTTATCAAGACTTTGCACATTCAAACAGGTAAAATAATAAGAAAGGAACAAAAAAACCTTGGCATAGCATTTGAAATTTACAGCAATGTCTCAAAATGACCTTTAGATGTTGTAGAAGGCGAGCATATGTCCTGCATTTGTACCTCAAGTCAGCATGATCAGGCCTCTTCAACTGTCCTCGCTGTTCAATAAATCATAGAAGCAATACTTATAATTCCAAATTAATGAATATTAAGATCACTTCCAATATTTAAACAACATGAGGGTGGCAGGAAAAAGAGTACCTGAGAAAAGTAACTCTTGTCACTTATC
This sequence comes from Quercus glauca, assembly GCA_023736055.1. Lineage (NCBI taxonomy): Eukaryota > Viridiplantae > Streptophyta > Magnoliopsida > Fagales > Fagaceae > Quercus > Quercus glauca. Next base: position 4,623,499 of record CM043318.1, read on the forward strand.
ATGAAATCCACCAAGTTGGCAAAGTAGTTGCTCAAGAAGTTAGAAGCTCTCCTGAGAAATGTACTTTTCAACTTTTCAAGTTCTGCTCGCTTCTCTTTAACCTGTGAGAGTTTCAGCTACTATCATTAAAATGAGCTAGTTTTGCAGAATAAAGATATTCAAAAGCCTTTCTATGCTAGAAATCATAAAGAATGGCATTTACAATGAGAGTAAGAAATTAAGTCATAATTGGGTTCATTCTTGAATCCCACAATTGGTATGGTACATTTACCCACTAGGCAGCTGCTATACATATCTCACATTTGATGTAGGAACCAAGATTAGAGAGATACTTGTAATAGGGTACATATTCATAACTAAAAATTTGAATGATGAAAAAAAAAAAAAAAAAAAAAAAGAGGCAAGAATTCCTGGGTCTATCTGCTGTGGAGTACAGACCTTCTGTAGGTCTAATAAGTTGACACACTTTGCCATTCACATAAAGAGTAAACACTTTTCATTTATAGGTAAATACAACCCATGCACCCATTGACATAAAACAAAGGTCTCTAATACTGAACGATTTCAAAGGGATGGAAGTAAAGGGAAACTTGTACGTTGGGTTGCAGGATTCTCTTGGCAACAAGTATCTTTAGGACTTTTGACAGGTTAGGATTAGGATTTAATGGTGGAGAAAGATTGGTCAAAGTTAGGGATTTAGGGTTTTGGCTTGATGGCAAAACAAGGAGCAGAACTTAAGTTTGGGTTTGTTGTTCTTTGGTAGTAAACAGTATTTTCGGATTGTTTGGGAACTATTTGATGGATGGTAGGTCTGGGGCTCTAAGATTTGGATTTTGAGGGAAAGATGCGAACAACATTCAGGTCTGGGTTTGCCAGAATAAGATTGAAAGTGCTGGAAATTTTTTTCTATTTAATAAACTTCATAGAAAAAAGAAAAAAGGTTTGACCCTAGTAAACATGGAGTATATAAGAATATATCTGGGGGAAAAAACAACAAAATGTTTTCTTTGCAATTTTAATATAACAATAGAATTATGAAAACTCAAAGAAGAAACGGGTTTCACAGCCTCCGTCGTCTCAAAGAAAATCAAATATAACTGCTTCAAATCCGCCATCGTTAACTCCCTTCCTTCAAATGTCCACCCATTCTGCTCCCGCCATTTAAACAACATCAACCAATGAAGAATAATTTTCAAATTGAGACCCTTGTTATTGGAAGAAGTGCTTATTTAACAGAGGGCTTGAGGTGGAGGCCGACTACTAGTGGTAAGTTCAATGTTCAATTGTATTGTGAAACTTTAAGAGGCACCACTAGAGTAAGTTTCCCTTGGAAGAGCATTTGGTGCACTAAAACTCCAAAAAGAGTTACATTTTTTATGTGGATAGAGGCATGGGACAAAATTTTGACATGCAACAAGCTTACCAAGAGAGGCACAATTTGGGGAAATTAGTGTTGTATGTGCAACAGTAGTGATGAAATTATAGATCATTTGCTGCTGCATTGTATAGTCACCCATAAGTTGCAGGTTTTTTTTAGTTTATACTTTTTGTGTTAGTCCTACTTATCTAGAACAAAGTTCTACTGGCCCATAATTTTGTTTAAAAAGAAAAAAGATGATAAACAAAGAAAATGGCAGAGTACATACAGCTCGCATGTTTGCATAGGTAGAATCCAAATTAGGTACTTCAAGGCCACGTAAAGCACCACTTAACCACTCACATGATTCAATATTTTGCTGCATGCGGGCTTCATCAAATGAACCTCCCGTCAAACATGCTGCATACTACAACCAAGGAAATGTCATTAGAAAGACCAGAAAAAGTTGTTCAAACTCAAACTAGTAATCCAATTGGAGAAAGTACCTCTGAAGGCACACGCAATCGTTCAAGAAGCTTATCAAGTTCCTCAATGAGAGCTTTGTTATTCACAGATTGCATCTCCAAATTGTTATTGCGGGTTTCTATCTGGACACAAGTTAACAATATTTTCAAAAACATGCCAAATACATAAAATTGAAAAGTGAAAACAGAATTTAGGATTGAAAAAAAAAAAAATTAGCCATGTAAGTAAAATTGCATATAGAACAATCACTTTTTCAACAAACCCTAACAGAATAATTATTTAGCAATTCAAATTAGATCCAGTAGTGGCTGCATAACTGCTTTTTTTATGAACAAAATTACCACCATAAAAGATATTTCTGCAACTATAATTGGAAAGTGAACATAAACATGTATTGGACATAAATAATTTATATTGAGAGAGAGAGAGAGAGAGAAACTAGAACGCATGGAATGATCAACATCCTTATTAAAATAAATTTTAATGCCAAGGCAAAACATGGCCTTGACCAATATATATGTATGAACAGCTATGTTTTCTGGGAAGAAAGGAGGGGAGGCAATGAAACTTTTTTTGTTTTTGTTTTGGGAAATAAATAATAAAACTTCATTGAATGAAACTAATCAACTACAAAGAGCCAAAGCACACAGGAAGTGTGCTGAGGTAAATGTGAAAACAAACAAAACTAAGATGCAAGAAAAGTACAACTATCAAGTAAAGCAGGCAAGGAAGTAAAAGTGGAAAAACTAAAAGCCATTGTCTACCCAAGCAAAGTATGGAAAAAGGTAGTTTCACGTCTTGAGTTGAACTTTCAATTCCTTCATAAATTAGAGCATTACTCTCCCACCAAATACCCCACATTTCTATATTTACTTAACTTACCAAGCCAGCTAGAGCAAGGAAACATTTTTATAACACATAACAACGAGCTAAACAAATAAATAGTGGGCACAATTAGTATGTTGAAGTCCTTACCGACTCAATGTCCTCTCTCATGTGTCTAAGCTTCACATTAAAGATGCCTAACCATTCATCCATATCATCAACACAATTTCTGGCTGACTCCAGCCCATGCAATACCTGCAAGACCCACAATCAAAAAATAAATCACAATACATATCCTTCAACTTAAAGGACTTAATAAAGGAAAAACATAAAAAGCACAACCATTCATCAAGTGCTCTAAAATGAGAACAAAAATTACCTCATCTATCAAAGGTTCACTTTCCAAAATGGCATGCACATTTGCTGCTTCCAAACCCAGAAGCTCTCGCTTCAGCCTTTCGGAAAATGCCTCCGCCTCACCAATTCCCATGACATAACTGCAAATCATTTTTTAAGAAATATAACTAAAAAGGTGGTGCCACGGTGACAATTTGTCTTTCTTTCTAGTACTAACTGCAATTGGCATTTAAGGACAGAAAAGAGTAAAATTACAACACTAAACTCTCAACAACTTCTTCATCAACCTAGAAAAATGTGGTAGCAATCAACTGTTCCTTCTTCAACAAGAACATGAAGCCCAACTCAAGCTCTAGGTCTGCCAAGCTTTTGGGACCTTAATGCAATTAAAAGAAAAGAAAATAAGATCCTGCAAAGCTTTAATGGAAAAGAAAATGAGATAAAATAGAATGTGGCCCACATGGCATTTTCATTAAGAACAAAATGTCTTTAAATGGATGCTTTCTGAAAACTGCAGTGTCAACCAATGCTGATAGAATCACAAGACAAATTCTATACAAAATCTCTATGGCTAACAATGATTATTCAAATAAAACCTTGCATTGAAAAGAAACATTGAACCCCAAAAATGAAATCTGAATTTCAGTGGCCGAACCCCAAGAAATTAGTGTATCCATTAAAAACAAGAAAGGATGGAGAGAATGCAATCAATGCAGTCTTCCTCCTTTCATCAGACCCTAGGTCGGCGTCAATGCTTGCAAGATTTGCTAGATCACACAAGCCTAGAAATTGCCACAGCTAGCCTCATGTGCCTAAACATACAATCATTGTGGCAATGATCACACCTATGCTGGGCTTTGGTGGAGTTTGAGTTCCTATTACTGAATCTCCATTCCCTCTTAACCTTATAAATTTTGAAAACATTTTGAAAATTTTCCAAATATGAAAAAAACAAGAAATTCAATATTTACCTCAAGAACTCCTCCAGTTGAATACTTCATGACTCGAAGAAAAGCTTTTATCCGCTGACCTTTTGATTTTGCTGCACAAACCACACACATTCGCACTTGCGGGGCAGTTCTCAAGCGGATCCAAAACCATTACGTTAATAGCCATTTGCGAAGGTGCTTGACATAGCATATGACCCAGTTGCCCTCCTCCCAAAACATCAACAATCACCTCAGGCAGTCCGTGTACAGGTACATCATCTTTGCCACAAGAACAAGTATTATGGTGGAAGGTTCCGTGTTAGATGAATTTTTAACACCAAATTAAAATCCAATTAGTAATATTAACAAGTTCTTTCATATAAGTCCAAGCAGCGGCTGAGCAATCATGTGAGAAAGAAATGATACTTTTTTTTGGATGGACAAAGTTTTTATTAACAAAGGAACACAATACAACAAGCACATATCTAACCAAACCAAACCAACACAAATCAACCTGCAATAAACTATATGAAACAACCAAAATCACTGTCACATCCTACTGATCAGAAGGCTTAATAATTACAGTGAGGAAATACCCCTATACAACATATAGCCTTGCGAAGGATTGAGTTGCAGTAGCACCATTTGGCTTCCACCCTAGCTTGAACTTCCTATATATCCTACACTATGGTCTCCTCTATTCTAACAGAGTACCACAATGAATTAGAGAATTCCTTTCGGTGCCAAATATGATAAAGAAGGCCTCAAAAGCTAAATTACAAATATGATAAACTAGTGAAAATATTGTACTCTCTCTCTCTCTCTTTCTAAATATAAGGTCTAATAGGAAAACTTATCTATCCTATGATATTATTCTCACGATTAAAGGGAAAAATAGAGTATTTACAACCCAAAAGTATTATAGCAAAGCAAACTTGACACGGCTTCTATAAATTCCTGGAGTGGTCCTCGTCCACAATTAAAGTGTTCAAAGGAAAATTTGTTAACAATATCTACAAAAATATGTGACAGATTAGCTAGAAACTCACTCATAAATTCTGTCTATCGTTTTATGGGTAAGCACATAAAATTGTCAAAACTCTATAGTCTACACAACCAAGCGTTGAATTTATAGCCTTTCATGTCCTTCAACTTCCAATTCTCTTGAAGAATAGGATTTCCCTGGATTTTCTCTGTGCAAACCCCTAACCACCATTGACAATTTTGCTGAGTTCTCAGCAAAAAAAAAAAAAAAAAAAGGCTTCTCCTTTAATCAAATCTATGTACTCATCGTCACCTCAGTTTCAATAATGTTTTTTTAGGATTTCGCATGGCGAACTCATTACTTTAACAGCCACTACCCGTTAGCAATCATTTATCAAATATTTATGCATGATTTCATTAAGATATCTTTATGCACTGTGAAAGTATGTATGCTTGTTTTCTGCTTCCATTGCTGAATATAATACCAATCCTGTTGTTATTGCTATGATTTAATATCTGAATGTTATGCCTCCTTTGTTGTGGAGCTATAAAACCATTGAAATGGAGGGATGGTATTGGTATCACTACAAAAGTTAGTTTCTGAACCTAGTGTCATTGATTAAGTTTCTGAACCTAATGTAATTGATCATAGCAAGGCTGCCCTTGACAGGTTTATTTTTTATGAACAATCTAGGTCGATACTGACAATAGGCACTTATTTGAAAATTAATTACATCTGTTGTTGACAAATTTAAATGTTTTCATTCTTGATTTCATCAACTTTTATAACCTATAAATTCCCTGCATTTATATTATTATTAAGACTCAAGAACATGCGGGCTGGTTCTGCTACTGTCCTTTTGACGCCATTAGACTGACTTCTGTCATGGATCGAAGCTAATGTTTTGAACCTTATTTCTTTGTGAATTTCACAAATAAGCACAGGCTTTGGTTCTAAGTTCTAACTGTATTCATCCAAATTTGAAGTGTGAAGCGAAAAGACATACAAAATCACATTGAATGAACCACTGTGGATGGTTCTAATTCTAATGTTTTTGCCAATGTCTACTCGTAAATGAAATTGTGTATTTACTATTTGGTAGATCATGTAAGCTGGTTTTTTCCTTATCAAAAAAAAAAAAAAAAAAGTAAGCTGGTTTCAGCGATAGCTAAGAAAATAGGCAAGTTTTTTGTATGACCTTGAGTTCTTATTTGTGCCAGCCATTTTATGGGGCCTATAGTGCTCATGAGTTGCAGCAGGAATAGACCAACACAAGGCCTAACAATTTTGTTTCATGTGGTATTGAATCATCCACTATCCTAGTGCATAGCTGATGGTCCAAATTCTCATAAACCACATTTTGTAAAGAAAATCAATAATGAACTAACCATATAATGAACTGACCATCAGAACAAAGAATGCTTTCTAGCTTCTTATATATTGTAAAATAAGCTTTGCAAAAGGTATCATTTGAGTTACCTTTTTTGGGCCTTATGCCGTCTCGTATAATGAGGAGGAGGTCTTGCATGTCCTTCATCAGATGCCTCAGGGCCAGCATTGTGTCCATGTTTGTGGCCCCCTGTCCCACAAGGAGGTGGCTTTGATATACGTTTGGGTCGACCTTCTGCCATTGCAGGTAACCCAGCAACCTGATCAGCCTGAACATGGGGTAGGTCGATGGCTGAAGAAGGGCCAATAGACGCACTGTGGGAGGGTGGCTCCTGATGCATGTCAGGTGGGGTTGGAGTAAGACCCAGGTCAAAGGATGGAACGGCTGAGCACTCAAGAAATGACTGTGGGGTGGGTGAAGGGATGGTGGGCCGAAGGGATGGATGTGAGGTGAGTGAAGGGATGGTGGGCCTAAGGGATGAAGGTGGGGTGGGTGAAGAGATTGTGGGTCTAAGGGATGAAGGTGAGGTGGGTGAAGAGATGGTGGGGCGAGAAGATGGATGTGAGGCGGGTGAAGGGATGGTGGGCCTAAGGGATGGAGATGGGGTGGGTGAAGAGATGGTGGGCCTAAGGGATGGAGGTGAGGTGGGTGAAGAGATGGTGGGGCGAGGGGATGGATGTGAGGTCGATGGAGAAGGATCGGGGGTAGGGACAACCCGAGGGGTAGCAACAGGCGGACAAGGGGGACATCCGGCCGGAGCTGTGCTTGTGCTTGGGCCCTCAGTAGTACTTGGGCCTGCAGGAGTAGCTGCCTCCTTATTGGGGGCCTCAGGGATAGGAGGTGGTACACGTTCAATCGCATGCACAGCCGTCAGCACGTCAGTAATGTCCTGGTGGTCCTCCGAGCCCACTGGGTGACGCCTCAACAAACGAGTGCAACATTCAATCTACAAATGGAAAAACCACACATATTAGTTTAGCAATACCAAATCAACAATGCCAATCGATAATAAAATAAATGTTGGATATGAATTGGTTCTGCTAGTAATAATTGCAAATTAAAGGGAGACCAAGTGTTAAGCAAAAAATGTAGTAAGATATCTCGTGTTAATTCAACAGTGGTTTCATGCTAAGAAGTACAGTAAGATGTAGAAGACATTGAGAAGTTACCAGCATAGTCAGTACTGCACCGGGCCTATCGATGAACCTCCGAGTTACCCTACTGAACCAGTTGTGGTACTCGTGCTGTGGAGGCATATCACCAAGCACCACTTCACAACGCCGTTCAACGCGATTACCCCACTCATCGATATACACGTGATGTCTTCGTATCCAATCAACACCGATCTTACCCTTCAAATCAATGCCATGAAGCACTTCGTCAGTGTCAACAGGGCGGGGAATTTCTTGGATCATCCCAAATTGCCGAACGACACGGTCTGGTGTATGTTTTTCTATTAGGTGGAAACATACAAGTGGCACCGTTGCCGTCCACACGGCCATCCTTGCAACGCACCATGGGGGAAGGTCCTCTAACTCAGCTTCATATGGCTGCCACACCACCTACAACAGCCCAAAAAGAAGTACAGAACACATTAGGCAACAATGTTTATATTTTAAAGTTCACCAAACCTATATATTGTTCGTAAGCATGTAAAAATCTATTTTTCATACCTGGTCTGACAACATTGAAGCTATTTGCTGACGATACCTGTCCCTGAAGACGTGGGCGGGCCTATTTTTCTTATTTGGGACCGACAACCACCTACAATCAAGAACAACGGATCAATATGTAGAACTTTCCTAAATGCCAAGGTTTAAACTATAATGTAATCACATATAACTACTGAGATTGACTTATAGATATTTACTTAATTAATAATAGCACTATAAGAATTTTGACCTTATAAAAAACAAAGCACATACAAGCCACATGACAGTCACACACTTTCTGACATATTAACGTAATCATATATATTGAGCATTTGTTCAAATTCTTGTTATGTTGACATAAAAATTTGCTAGAAGCCTTTAAAAAAAAAAAAAAAATTTAAGTTCAAGTTACATAATTGTGAGCTTAGATAATTATCACAGAATGTATATGACGTGTATGAGGTAGAGACTTACTTCAGGGACAGTGGACCACGCACTGGAGGACCATAAGCTCCCACTGGCGGGCCACGCTCAACTGCCGGACACAAATAAGGAAACCTGGCCCATGCCCAATACTGGACCAATAGTAGGCACCCACCCATTTGACTGGTGCCCTCGCTTGCCCTGCATAGCTCTTTGTACAACCATGCAAGGCAAGCACTTCCCCAACTATACCTTCGTGGGTTGCGAAGGTCTTCCAACTGTTGCACCCACATTAGATGCACCCTATCGCCGGATTTGTCCATGAATATTGTGTCCCCCAGTAGCGCTAGGATGTAGCATCGTGCGTACTGATACAGCTAATCCTCATTAGCATTATGCGGCAATGGTTCTGCAACTTGCGCCAAAAGCCGGTTGATGAGAATCCTCTGGCCATTAAGTTCCTTATGGTTGTTTTGATTTACAGGTTCAAAGCCAAGGAACTCCCGGCACACGGCCACCCAAGTCTTTATGGTGCTCCCTGTTATAGCATCACCGTCAACAGGAAGCCCAAGAAGAACCTCCACATCTTGCAATGTAATGGTGACCTCACCATGTGGCATGTGGAAGGTGTGAGTCTCGGGCCGCCATCACTCCACTAAGACCATTATTAGGCCGTGGTCAATCTCTCTACCTGGGACCCATAGGAGTCCCTCCAAACCAACTGCGTTGATGATGTTTCTGACTCTGTCGTCCACCATTGGCTCTCGCTCGGAGAATTCTGAACTACGGTTGCGGCAGGTAATAGACCCTGGATCCTGCACAGAACAAAACCATGGATTAACATATTTTATTCAAATGCATGTACATTGTATGAATTTCTTAGATGTACATCGGTTAAGTCTTTAGTGTTGTGTTTTACCTGCCGATTCCAAATAGGTTCGGACCGATGCTTGGGCTGCTGTGTCAAAACCGACCTGTCAATGGGTCCAGGCTGTGTATGGTCAATCCGCCCAGCATTTGCAGCAGCCATACTACACAAGAATGATAAGTAGTTAGTTTGAGAAATTAAAAAAATTAAAGATTTAAAAATTAAAAGAAAAAAATGAATGCATAATTGAAAGCTCATATATGCATTGTCCGATTACCATTAAGTCACATGTCAAGACAACCCACTAACCATATTAACAACAATGAAAACTAACACGCTGCTACTTTTAAAGTTTCCTCCTAAGTGAAAAACAAGCTTTCCCTCATCCTAATGCTAATAATAGCTTCAGCTGAGTTGGGACCATACTGTGTGTGCAATCTCATAGCCTTGACCACATAAAACAATTACTAAAGTGATCATTTTGGTAACAAAGTCCATCTGTCCCAAGTACAAAAGCCTATGGTTTCAACCATTATACAATTATACACAGCCATAAAATTAGGATATCAACCGCGATCAAGCAAATTAAAAAATAAACATGATTGGTCTTAAAGTCTTCAGATATCAATACTCCAACACGAGCAAATGTAATATTTTGGAAACCTAACTTGCTGTACTTGACTCTGCCACAGTATCTTGTTCCAAATGCAATATTCTATTAGGAATCTATTTGTGCTAATGATGCACATGATTAAGAAGAAAGGGGTTTCCTTTCAGTTCAAGTTTTATTCTATACAATTGGAACTACCTGCAACCATTCAAAAATGAATTCTTTTAGTGGTCATGCAAAACATTTTTCCCTATCTCTACCCTTTTGGATGGCAGAATATAAACACAGTCCTTCAATCTTCATCAATGTGAGGGTATTTAATATAATCCATGGTATCCATTCAACTCATGCCTCATTGAAACTTAAACTCTGGTTCCAAAACTAGACATCATTATTATTAAGACCATTGTCTATGTCTAGCTAGAAACGTGAATAATATCAAATCAATTAAAAGCGAAGCAACACATTTGCACCCACATTCAAAAAGGAGCAGCATCATTGCAATCACCGGAAGCATATTCTGATGTGCACATTTTCTTATTTTTCTGTGTCTTATTCACATGAATTGGTTGTGGGTTAAATGCTTACCTGACATTAATGACAGTCCTAAGGGGAAAGAGGAGCAGCAAATGGCATATCATTGTCTGCTATGTCTTTATTTAAAGCACTTGGTCCAGCTGGTGGAGGTTCATTGTAAGTTTATCTTAGTGAACCAATTGTCCATTCACTAACTTTATTATTAATTGAGGTTCTCATTGGTGCTTTTTTTGAATTTATTTTATTTCTGCAAGCTGTAACAGATAGGTTTTTTTTTTTTTTTTTTTTTTTGGGGGGGGGGGGTGTCTAGTGTAGTTGAAGCAAATCACATTGTGCTACTAAAATCCAAAAATTTACTTAAATGAACAACTAAGAGAAAATGAGTGTCAGAAAGTTGGGCCAAGTCTATGTTGTCTAATAGATATATCCTATAGTTCAAACAAGAAATTTAGAAACTAAAATTGAGCCATTAATTTAGCACAAATTAGAGTTGGGAATGTTGAGAACAAGTGGGAAAGATAAAATCAATTTTCTGAGAAGGATCTGGTGAACGATGGAAAGATATATAAGAAAAACACTAAATAAGGTTCTTGCTATTTCCTATTTTCTCTTGCTATTTCCCATTTTCCTCTAAAGAAAATGAAATTTTCAATTTACTTGTTCCTTGAATTTTCAGAAACAGATAAATATATTTTGACAAAGTTTTTTGTTATTTAGTCAGAACTTTAATTGATATTGAAAGACTTTTTAAAAGAAACCAGAGCAATAGCAATATCTCTATTGGCCTTCAATAACTTGACCAGATCTAGTTAATTTTGCTAATAATTTTCGTATTTAGCGGGGCCAGGTCATCTAAAATGAGATTTGTTTTGGCATTACACAATATGGTCTTCATACTTAGTAGCAGAAGGGTGCAATGGCAAGTGCAACCCTCACCCTCCACCCCCATGGTTCTAGATTTATTGAATCAATAAAATTTTAAGTCAAAATAAAAAATGTTGGGTAGGAGAGATGTGCTGACTGGCCCCAGGAGGTTCTATGGTGCTGCTAGTCTTTGCAATTACCAATGCCTTGGCAGCTGGTTGTATAACTTAATATCTAGTTGCAAATAAGCTTAACATATGTGCAACATACAAAGCGCAATAAACTTCAGAACAAAGCCCAATCAGCTTAACCAAGAGCATTGTTATCCCCAATGCAATAAACTTCAGAACACAGCGCAAAAACAAAACCCAAAAAAAAACAAAAATCATCAAACCCACAAACCAATTCAAACTCAAAAAAGAATAAAGCTTCAATCTTTTTTAACACTTCTATTAGAAATTCAATATAGAAACCAAAATAGGAAAAAATTTCGTCAACCAAAATTTATTTGATTTTCCCCACGGTTTCTCGGCAACCAAACAGTAAAGGTTTAGCATTCACAAACAAAATTACAATCTAAAGAACTACAAATAATGAAAAAAGAAAAAACAGAAAATTTGATTTATCATAATATTCTTGAAATTGAGCGTTTTCACAATAAATCAACAACAAAAATAAATAAATCAAATTAAACTGAAAATGAAAATCATCGACGCCAGTACATTCGCAAAAATCAAAAAAAGAAAATAGTGGTGCATCGGCCATACCCATTCACAGTGAAAGAAAGAAATAAAAGAAGCAGAAGAATTACCTTTCTCCGGTAAGCAGTGCGGTTCAGTTGGAGAGGGTGATTCAGTGCAGTTCAGGGGGCGATTAAGACGGTGAGCGAGTGAGCGAGTGAGCGATAGATGACGGAGAGAAGATGGTGAACCAGAGAGGACGGTGAGGGAGAGAAGCCGGTGAGTGAGTGAGAGAGAGAGAGAGGCTGAGGTCAGGTGTGCGACTGAGAGAGGGTGAGTGAGAGAAGACGAGAGAGGATGAGTGTTAGAGAGACGGTGAGTGAGAGTGGAGAGTGTTATGCTGTGTAAGGAGCGTTAAATTTGAAAAATACCTATTATAAATCGAGTGTCTAACACTCGAGTTCCACGTGTGCTCCATGTGGAATGTAGCCACGTCAAACTCAAGAAACCGAGCCTCAAAGACTCGATTTACGAGCCCAAAATCGAGTCTTTGAGACTCGAGATGTTACTAACCCATATACTCACCTAACCGGCCCAACTAACTAGTTTGTTGGGTAATTATGTCTAATTACCCATTTTGCCCGATCTTCTGGGCAATTGAAGTGGAAGGCAATTGAGATTTCCATTATATGGAAGGCCGGGCCCATTACATACAACTATTCTGCACTTGACAGAGTCTTTGCATTCTTTAGCAAGTCTATTACATGCCTTAAAAGCATTCAACTTTACACTTTGAATCAGAAGAAAAAGTTGAGGCATGAGATTTTTTTGAGCAAGTAAAATGAAAGATCAAGAAACTGATGGAGAAGCAGAAAGACAACCTCTTGTTTCTCACTATTTCTTTCACTTTGATATTACTTGTTTCCAAAAAGCTCAATTGACAGCATAACTGCAACACGGTCCATGAATGATAGCCAAACATTGGTTTCACCAGGCCATAAATTTGAAATTGGCTTCATCAGTGCTGGAGGTTCTGGTGATCTATAGTTTGGGTTGCAAATAGAGACAGCCCTCGTCAGAATTCTTAATGCGTTAAAATAGAAAATCTAAAATTTAATATATGAAAAGAAGATGAAAAGTTAGGATTGATCTTTAAGCGTTGCGAAAATATGTATAATTAAAAAATATTATAATATTTAAGAGACGTTTGATAATGTTATTTTAGTAGTGTTTGTATTTTTTAAAAGTACGTGTGATTGAAAAAAATGTAAGAGTATATAAAATTTTTTTTGATAAAATAAAAATATATATAATATTATTTAAATATTACAAATTGTTGTTTTAATTATACTATTAAACAGCCAGACACTAAAAATTATTATTTAAATATTACGACCAAACAACCCCCCTTAATTTGAAGTAAATCCTTTCCCTTCAGGATTTAGGGGTGAAATGTACCAAATACCTGGGATGTGCTCATTGAATAATCACAAATAAATGTGCAACAGCTGAGCAAGTGTCTCAATTATAAAGTACTGGTGGCCTAGAAACTAACGAGGAGATAAAAAAAAAATATTTTTGTAGATAAGGCGTGGGATTTCCAACCAGTGAGAAGAGGATACGTAGTTAAAAATCTTATCAATATTGAGTTTGCACTTTGTTGTGTTCCGACGAATTTACTGTAGGCAGCGTTACAAGACAACTGAAAATACCAAGTGGCCGAAAATCTTATGTTTTATTTTGTTATCTTTAACTTCCCAAAGGTGTGATTGGAATTAATCTTCACCGTTGGTGTTCAATCCATCCCATCGTTAAGCAGAATGTAATGACAAAATCTAGAAGATCTTTTGGCGAGCATTTCGAAATTGTAGGACCCAATCACCCTCAGTGCCAACTTCCTAATGGGACAAATAGATCCAGTTCGACTGTGACAGATGATAAGAAGAATAAAGATAATGTCACCACGAGGGTGCTCTCTTTTGTTACCAGTAAGCTTTGGTTTCAATTGAATTCATTAGAAATCGATGCTTACTTTTTTTCATTGAATCATTTATTTTGACGGGAATAACTAGCAAAATCTAGATTAATTCAAACACTTCCATTGTTCCATTTTAGTCATGCAAACAAAATCTTTTATATAGAAAAACTTAGAGGAAAATGAAAAGATTTCGTAGAAGTTAAGACTTGAGCATGATTTGAACCTAAATATTGATCTTAAATAGTTTACATGTAATAAAATCAGTTATTTTATTACTCTAAAGTAATAAATTAATTTTAGACTAAAAAAACTTAAAATTTAAACATTCAGCTGATGACATAGTTATTGATTTTTAATCTTTTTGAATTTTTGCAAATTTGTAGAATATGTAAAGAAAATGTAATTTAATAGTGGATTTATTGAAATTTACATCTAATACAAAAATATTGAGTGAAGTTGTAGCATGAGTTTACAAAACTATAATTAAGTTTGTGGTTAAACTTTGTCCAAAATTTGTGACCACCCTAAACTTATTGTGAAGTCACCTTTGTTAAAAAATTTGATTTCAAAAAAAAAAAAAACTATAAATAAAGAGAAAATAAACAAATATTTTTTTGGTTAGGTCAGTAGAAAATAAACTAAAACAAACACACAAACCTTAAACTATCCCAAAAACCTGTAGAAGTCCACTATTATTGGCATAAGGGCAATATAGAATACCCTATTAGCATCTCTCCAAAAAAAGAAAAAAAGAATACCCTATTGACAGAAACATCACTTTACAATTTTTTTTTTTTTGGGGAAAGTCCACTATTATTGGCAAAAGGGCACTAGAATACCCCCATTGACATAACCATATCTTTACAAAAAAAATTTTTAAAAATGTTTATTGCAGATACTCACTTACACAGTATACATGTTTAGGTTTTTGAATTAAAATGATTATGGGTGAGTGTGTATACTTTGTGGGTAAGAGTGGAGTGTTTGACGACATTACTCTTATTATTATTATTATTATTATTTTTTGTCTACATCTATTTTCATATTTTAAGATCTCTCCTTGAACCAATGTAAAAGATCTATTTTCCTTAATTCATTCATTCACGGAAAAGGTAATAAACAGACATATTAGGCAGTACCACTTGATGAAGTCCTGAATTACTCTCCTTCCTAACGTTCTAGACTATTTTTATCTTACTGTTTATTCACTTTAAATGCATACACGTTGTTTTTGTTTTACCTTTATGGTTTTTTTTTTTTTTTTTTTTGAGTTTCAAGTTTCAACTTTTTCGGTATCTGTTTGTTTCCTTATAAGAAAGAATTTCTAAGTCTCATGGTCCAAATTTTATGTGCATTACCTTTTATTCAAAAAACAAAAAAAAAAACTAGTTGATGGATAGTTTCACTTTCCAATAAGTCTCTTCTCAAATTCATAAAATTTATTTCTCGCACGTTAAAAATTGAAGGAAACTATCCATCAACTATCTCTTCTCAGAAAATGGTAAAGGCAAGTATTGCAAATATTTTTGCAATACTGCTATAGTACAATTCCAAAGGTTGAATTGTACTGTAGCAAGTATTGTAAAAATAATAATAATATTTTACAAAAACATATAACTGACTTTCTCTCTCCTTTCTCTCATTTTCTCTGTTTCTTCTCTCTCTTCCGTCTCTCTTTCTCTCATTTGCTCTCTCCTCTCTTCACTGTGGTGGTTGTCGTTTTTTTTTTTTTTTTTGCTGTGACCGGTTCTTAAAGGAAGAGGTGGGTATGGCTGAAGTGGGTTGTGGGTCGTGGTTGGGTCCGGTGTTTGGGTGTGGCTGAAGTGGGTTGTTCATCGTCAGAGATCACCAGTGTTTGGGTCCGGCGAGGTCATGGCGAGATCGGCGTAGGTCACGGTGATGGGTTTGGTGGAGATCGGCGTGGGTCACGGCGTGGGTCACCGCATGGTTGGGTTGTGGCTGAAGTGGCTGAAGTGGGTTGTTGGTTGTCGGAGATCGCCATTGTTTGGGTTCGGCGAGGTCATGGCGAGATCGGCGTGGATCATGGTGATGGGTTTGGTGGGTCACAGCATGGGTCACGGCGTGGTTGGTTGGTTCTGAGTTTCCGATGGGTTTTTATTTTTTTTATTTTTTTTAAGTATGGATTTTTGTTCCGATGGGTTTTTCTAGGTTGACATCGGCATTTTCTGGGTATTTTTGACGGTTGGGTTTTTCTGGGTTGATCATTGGCTCCAACTGGTTTGATGGATTGTGTGTGTGTGTGTGTGTGTGTGTGTGTGTGTGTGGCTCTGTTTAAGGTTTGATGGTTTGTGTTTGTGTGTGTGTGGTGATTGGTTTGGATAGGTTGATCAGTGTATATGGGTCTCTGTGTGTGTGGCTTTGTATGTTGAACCGGGGCTAAAGGTTGAGGGAGAAAGAGAGGAAAAAAAAAAAGATGGTTGAAAAGCCCAGGAAAACAAAAGTTACGGTTAGAAAAATAATAATAAAGAAAGATTAAAAAATAATATTTTAATAAAAATAGAGTATTCTAATGCTCTAAGGGGACAGTACGTTGGTAGTATGTTTTGAAAGTATGTTTTGAAAATATGTGTAATTGAAAAAGTGTAAAAATTCGTATAATATTGTTTAAGAACTAAAAATATATGTTTAAATTCTTATAATAAACGCCACTAAAAATTGGTATATGAAAAGAAGATGGAAAAGTTAGATTTTTAGTATATTTACGTGTTGCAAAAATATGTATGATTAAAAAATATTGTAAAAATAGATGTTATAATATTTAGAGAGTGTTTTGTAACATTATTTTAATAATATTTGTATTCTTTAGAAATGCGTATGAATAAGAAAGTGTGTAAAAATATATGTAATATTATTTAAATATTTAAAATTATTGTTCTAATTATACCATCAAACAACTTTTTAAACACCAAAAACTATTATTTAAACATCACAAATAAACATCCCTTTAATCTGATGTAAATCCTTTCTCACTAGGGTAAAGAGCTTGACTTCGTATTCAGTCAATGTCTCAATTATAAAGTACTGGTTGCCTAGAAACTAACAGGGAAATAAAAAAAAATAAAAAAAAGGTCATGAGCGCGCTAAAAGTATTTGTTAATAATTATTTTTAAATAAAATTTTATATTACTCTTATAAAAAATAAAAAAATTGCCAAAATATTAGTTACATTTACTTGTCAGATGATATTGTATCATTATGCTATGCTTAACAATGGGATGGATTGAACGGTGAAGATTATCTCCAATCACACCCTTGCTAAGTTAAAAATAACAAAATAAAACATAAGATTTTGGGCCATTTGGTATTTTTATTGCTTTGTAAAGCTAGCTACAGTAAATTTGTCAGAAATGCAGCAAAGTACGAACTGAGTATTGATAAGATTTTTAATTACATGTGCTTCTCTCACTGGCGGGAAATCCCATGCCCTATTTTCAAATTTTTTTTTTAGAGAAATGCTAACTAATATTCTTATTTAAGAAAACATTTTATGAAAATTAAAAAAAAAAAAAATTAATATTTTGACAATTTTTTTATTTTTCATAAAATTGATATCAAAATTTTCTTAAAATTAATTATTAACAAGTAACTTTAAGGCACTCGTTAGCATGACTATCTAAATTATAAGAGTCAATTACCATTGATGCTAACTTCCTAATGAAACCAACGGATCTAGTTCAACCGTGACAGATGATAAGAACAACAACTGGCTTTGAATGAGCATAATGTTACTATGAGGGGGCTCTCTTCTGTTATCAATAGGCTTTGGTTTTTAGTGGATTCAATAGAAAATAGAAACAGATGCTTTTACTTTTTTCTTTTTTTTTTTTTGGTTAAACAACGCATATTATTAGAAATTAAGGTGTAATAAGTCTATTACAAACATAGTCAGCTTTGTCTAATGCTAGCAGATCAATCATCACAGGCGGCAGTTTATACAAAAAAAGATAATCATTATAGAGTGCAGCTCCCATCTTTGCTAGTCTATCAACACAGCAGTTGGCTTCTCTATATATATGAGTTACCAAGCAATTAGGAAACGTCTTCGTTAGGGTCCTGCAATCGGATAGAAGTGGTTCCAAATTTAGATTGACAACAGATGTATTAGTAATAAGGTATACAAGAAATTCAGCATCTAAATCAACACATAAATTTTCGATGCCCAACTGTTTGGCCATTAGAAGCCCTTCCTTAAATGCCCAAAGCTCTGCAGTGATACTAGAGACATTCCCAAACTTCTTCACAAACCTAGCAACCCAATCCCCTTCACTGTTCCGAATAACTCCCCCGCCCCCAGCCTTCTTTGGGACCCCATATATCGAGCCGTCCGTATTTAGCTTCACCCACCCAGGTTGGGGTTTAATCCACTTCACTTGGATTTGGATTTTACTTGGCTTGGCTGGAAAGTTTGGCACTATGGCAAGATATTCAGTACTTTTCTTGATACAAACAGTACTCAGCCCTCTCTTAACATTCCTTTCTTGAAAAATGACTTTATTCCTTTGAAGTTAAATATTCCAAAGAGTTTGGGGAAATAGAATTTTCCAAGGGATGTGGGGATGCTTTTACTTTTTTCATTGCATCATTTATTTAGATGGGAATGACTTGCAAAATTAAGATTAATTTAAACACTTCCACTGTTCCATTTTAGTGAGGCAAACAAAATTTTTAATATAGAAAAACGTGAGGAAAGTTAAAAGATTTCGTAGAAATTAGATTTGAGCACGACTTGAGCCTAAACATTGAGCTTAAATAGTTTATATATAATAAAATCAGCCACTTTACCTTTAAAAAAAAAAAAAAATCAGCCACTTTGTTACTTACATAAATAAATTAATTTTAAACTATAAAAATTTAAAATTTAAAATTTAATTAATTTATGATCTTCCTTAAAATTTTACAAAGATGAAAGATATATAAAAAAAAAAATATAATTTAATAATAAAATTATCAAATTTTTTTTTTTTTTTTTTTTTTTGGTGAAATAAAATTATCAAAATTTATATTTAACAAAAAAAATATTTAATAGATTTATAAGTTGAAACTATAAAAATATAATTAAATTTGTATTCAAATTTTATCCAAAGTTTAAGAGAACGGTGAGTGTTTGTATTTATTCCTTTCACTCCGAAGCTGGAGCTAAAACCACAGAACAGGAAAGCTTAAGTATTGTGCAAGGATGTGACAAGTCATTGACAGGCTCCACACGGTTGCACTTATTTACGAAAACGCCACCCAACTTATTCCTTAAAAATTGAAAACATCATAGTAGTTTCACTGGATTGGGATCCTCTCCATTTCTATTTGAAATGGAGAGGGTCCAGTTAAGGGACGAGATTTGCTTAAAATAAATCAAAGGCTTAAACTGTGCCATGTCAATTAAAATTCAAGTTCCTTAACTCTTCAAGTTCAACCGGGGTTAACAAACTTAACTCTTCAAGTTCAACCGGGTTTAAACTCATCACAACTCTTCAAATTCACTGAATAGAAAAGCTTATGTTTTGCTTTGTGTGAACTCTATTGAAAAAGAAAAATGCACAACAAAGATGGACGCTAAGAACGCAAACCAGATTTGATGGGGTTGCAAGGTAGACATGGGCGAACGGTGGCTCACTCCAAGTCGATGAGGTCGGGTCTTGTAGTGCTGTGCTCGCTGGGGCTGGTGGCGGTGGCAATGGTCATTGGCAGTGATTTGATGGGATCTGGTTTGGAAGATGAACTTGTGGATCTTTCCCCAGATTTGCTATAATATCACCTACCTAAATAAAAAAGTCAAAGCAATAGGCATGAGAGAGGCTGGGTTTTTGCGGCGCGGGGCTGAGGTTGTGAAGCCAAGTTTTGAGAAGAGCTTAGTTTTGGTAAAGAGTTCTTCTCTCCATCGGAACAATAGGCTCATTATGCTAATTACTAAACTTGTCGCCATTTTTGTAGAAAGCAACGAGAAAGAGTTTCTTGTTCAGGTACTCGAAAGCCAAATGAAAAATGAAAGAGCTTTTATTGAACTCCTGTGCTGTTTGAATTCTTAAGTCTTAAGCCAAGTGTCCGTCTCTCTCAAATTTTATTTTTTTAGTCTCTCTCAAATTTTATTTTTTTAATCTTGTGCCTTAGTTTATTTCTGTATCACCATGATATACCAAGTACATTAAAAGAACCCATGCCTATTGCTATAATATCCCCAGATTTGCTATAATATCACCTACCTAATAAAAAATCAAAGCAAATCTGGGAAAGATCTACAAGTTCATCTTTCAAACCAAATCCCGTCACCGCCAATGACCATTGCCGCCACCACCACCATCAAACCCACACATCCCACAACAAAAAATCAGCCACAAATCAAAAGCAACCACCATCGGCTACCCACAAATCAGCCACAATATCCACAACAAAAAATCAAAGCAAAAAAGGAAACCCCAGCAACCCCACTCCACCACCGCTGCACTACACACCACCACCACTAGTAAACCCACCACCGAAAAAAAAAATCATAGACCCAGTAAACCAGCACCACCACAGACCACCATAGACCCACCACGCAAAATACCCATACCAAACCCACTACCATAGCACCGCCGATCTCCACCGAACAAAACCAAGCTGATAGAGAGGGAGAAGGTTTGCAGATGCGATACCCATTTGCTTCACAAAAAATGAAAAAAATCAAAAAGTATAGGAAGCAAACATTTTCTGTTGATCTGAGAAAGAGAGTTTGAAGAGGATCCGGATCAGAAGAGAGAAAGAGAGTTTGAAGAAGAGAAAGAGAGTGAGAAAGAGAGTTTGGTCAGAGAGACTTTGGTTTTTGAACCCCAGTTAAGTATTTAAATGACGTGGCACGTTCTTGAGCGTTGATAATTTTCAAAGAAATCTCGTCCGTGTACTAGACCCTCTCCATTTCAAAGGGAAATGGAGAGGATCCGGATCCTAACTCAACAAATTCAACTCTGATTAAACTAACCGGACCTCTTTTCTCTCATCAGCCGTTCAAACTCTCTCTCTCTCTCTCTCTCTCTCTCTCAAATTTCAGAGTTCAAACTCTCTCAACCTCCGCTTCTAGCATTCTCAACTCAAACCCATCAGCAAAAACAAAGAAAAAACCTTAGCTCACCAGAGATGCCGACACCCATACACGCATCCTTTTTAGACCCAGATCAGAGAGAGAGAGTAAGGGTTGGGGTTTGGAGAGAATCGGGTGTAGAGAGAGACATTGATGCTTTTCAGACCCAAATCAGAAAGGTTAGGGTTTGGGTTTTGGAGAAAATCCGGAAAGAGAGAAGTTGATGATCTTTCAAGTTTGATCTATGGAGGGAAATGAGATTGAGAGACAGAGAAAGAGATTTTGGTCGAAGGAGAGAAGAAGCCACCATCGGAGGTGGTCGTTGCGGTGAGCCAGCTTTGCCGATTTGGTTCAGACCCAAATCAGAGAAGGTTAGGGTTTGGGTTTGGAGAAAATCGGGAAAGAGAGAAGTTGATGCTCAATTTCCATGGCTACTGCTAGCAGCCACCGTGTTCCGCTCCACCAATTCCGGCCGTGGTTCCGGTAAAGTTCCTCTATCTCTCTCTTTGATTTTTCCTTCTATTAATTTTCTCAACCAAAAAAAAAAAAAAAATTTTGTCTAATGGGAGAGAGAATGCAGTGAATTTTACATAGTTCTGTCTAATGACCTATGTCGATAGCGGAAGTTCCTTAGTGTATACTTCTTTACTATAGCGATTGTGTGCAAATTATATCTAATTCAATATATATAAGATGTGGTCCTGTGGAAGTGTCATGGTGTTGCCATCTTCTCATTCCCGTGTGGGCAATAGAAGTGTCATTTTAATTCAGAGCAAATTAGCCTGTTTCTTCCATCATAACCAATATAATACAATGTGGGTGTCCCTTTAGACCCTGTATATTTCCCTTAGAAATTGTTTTACTTCTAGCTTTTGGTTAAAAACTCAAAATTGTCACTGTCATGGGGTGCTTAATTTGGAACAAATATTTGAACTTGAGTGTTTCAAGAGATCATAAAATTTGGATACTTTTTATGATAAACCGGGGTGATGTCTTCCATATCCTTCAATGATCCCCTACTAGATGATGAATTAAGAGGCAACAAAGACATCTGATTTCTGATGACCTTTAAGTACTCATTAAATTCAGTTGTTAGATCCCGATTTTTTCAAAAGTTCTCCAAAGTAGTCTTCTTGATGAACCATTATACTTTATATATTTACTATGATATTTTTTGAAATGTGTATTGGTTTCTTAGGTTATGCTCTGGCACTGGATATGACTGCCAAGGAAATTCAAGCTTCTGCGAAGGTACGTTTCTCTCTTTTGAATCTTAATTTTTCATGTACGATGAGATAGTTAATTGAAAATGTCTTTATTCCTTTACTTTTTTTTGACATTCTTCTGTGTTGTTTTTAGTGTTAGTAATTCTCTTTTGTGATGTTTTTTGTAAGAAAACTTGGTAATTTCCTAATCCATGCTGCCTTATCACATTGTCTCCCTTTTTGTATGTTTAAGAATAACAAAGTTGTCTCATTTTTCATATGCATGAAGTGACCATGATTACTGGAGTGATGTTTTGCCTGAAGCATGTTATTTAAGAAGTAAGGTATTGTGAATGTAAACTTTGAAGAAATTTTGGCAAGTTTTCATATATATATATATATATTTTTTTCTGATTCTGCTGATTAAGAATGCAAAATTGTCATAGGTGGTGTGTGTGTGCTTAAGAAATTGAGAAAATGGTGAATTGATGTCTAACGTTGTATTTTTATTACTGGATTAACTCATACAGTTTTACCATGTATTCAATTCTGTCTTGCATTCAGATACAAGTTTGTCACTGTTATGTTTTTTGTTAATGTGGTTTCTTTTTCGTGCTATATATGCCAGTCTACAGGTCTTCCATGGACAGTAGCTAAGACACCTTCACACAAATCGGTTCTGTTGTAAGAAATTAACTGTAGTTTTTCCATGCTTCTCGTTCTGCTAAAATTGTCTATATTGAATCAGAAATTAATTTCAGATCAAACAGGTGCACTGAGCACACACATATGAGAAGTTACTGATACTAACAAATATGGATTGGATACTTATCAAAAAAAAAAAAACAAATATGGATTGGGAGTGGAAGGGGCAGTTGCCACTTGCTATTCCTTGAAGTATTCGAGGTAGTGAATCTTAATGTGAAGAAGTTAGGAGATGAATTTCTGGGAATAGAAGATTCCAAAAACAAAAAAGACTAAGACATCATCTTCCCAAAACTGAAATCTCTCGAATTTAGACTGTTAGAGAAGTGGGAAGAATGGATTGGGATAGGAGGAACGGGAGAAGAAGAAGAAGAAAATGATAATGGTATTGTTACAAATCCGATAATTATGCCACGTCTTCAGTCCCTGTCAATTTGGCACTGCGACAAACTAAAGTCTCTGCCAGACTACTTGCTTACTGCTCCATCATTGAAGATTTTAAATTCAAAGCTTCTCGAAGAATGTTACCAAAGCCGGACCGGAGAAAACTGGCACGTGATTTCTCGCATCTCTAACATCGATTAGGGCTGGAGTTATGTGCAAAGAGACGGTGTACCCCAGTTTGATTCAAAAGGTAACTCTGCTTCCTTTCTTCTTCTTCCTTTATTTTATTTTTTCATTCCAAATATATCACTTAAATATAAATATATGGATTGGATTGTGAAAACAGTCCGGAAGTTTAGTTTACTCCAACTCTCCTCCACCCAATGCCAACTTCTACGCATGCATTTTTTATTTATTTATTAAATATATCGATTTAATATATAAATATATGGGTTTTGATTAAATTTTATATTTCTTGTTCATTTTTTGGTTTAATATTATATGGGTTCGCTGTGGGCTTTGTTAATTTTCGATATTTTAAACTAAATCTAACAGAAATCACTCTCACTCTCAGTGTCCCCGTTTCTTTAGTCACTGACTCCTCGGGCTCCGCCGCTGTCCACGTAATTCGGATTCAGGCCGAGCACTCCTCCTGTTCCGATGACGTTTCGTGAGACATACACATAATTGGGTCATCCTATTACTATCATTCTCATTCAAATTTTTCAGGTTAATAATATGCTTATGCTGTTTCTTACTTGTTCTTATTGGAATTTTGAATAAATCTATCATTTTTGTCTAAATTTTGTGTGTTTTAATTCAAAATTAATATATGGGTTTGGATCATGTTTCATCATTGAATAACTTTCTATCAGTTTGGATATTTTAAATTTTGGATTACATTTTTTTCATTGTTCTTAATATGCTTACCAAATTTCTTTTAAATTGGATGTTATTTACTATTTCATATACAAAATCATGTATTTTTTTGGATTACTCATATACTTTTCTTTTGGACATGCATGTAGACCACAAATCAAGAAAATGAATTCGGACCACAAATCATTGACAAAGATGATGTTGGGGCCGGCTCGGCTGAGTGTGTGGTGGATGTACGGGTGGAAGTGGACAATGATGAGGGTCCGGGCACCTGTGAAGCAGACAGATAATAAGAGCAAGGTATTGAAGTGGACAAGATTTTTGAAGACCACAGAGGAGGAGGTAAGTAATAATTATATAGTCATTCAGCAGAAAAGAAAAAAGAAAAATAATAATGATGTAATCTTTAAAACTATAGTGACTGTTTGTTGATTGATTTTATTGAATTTTTTTGTGCGCGTGTGATAATGATTTAGCCACAAGAAAATTTTGTTTAAATGATAATGGTGAGAAAGGAGGAGGATATCAAGCCTCTGTTCTAAATCACATACTCTTTCTCACCCAACATTCTCTCTCCTATGCCCACTATTTGCAAATCTAAAATACATTTTCTAGGTGTTCTTAAACTGATTTTTTTTTTTTATTTAAAATTTTTGGTCATTACCCTTTATGGTCTAATATGTTATTGGTTATAAATAAGAGTGTTTCGATTTTGGGTCATGTAATTCTATGTTAACTAGTAACCAGTAAGTGTTATGCCTATATTTGATTCTTTGTATTCATTTTTGTCTTTAGTATGATATATCAATATGGATCTTACGGATTTCATTGATTTTGGGTATTTGGACTAATCTGACATAGCTTGTTATATTTTGTTCTTTTGGGCATGTAGCTGGTGGATGACAGAAATTGAGGACCTGGTTTTTTGAGTAATCCCCGTGAGAGAGGAGGACTTTAAAAGTTTCTTTTGTGGATGTTTGAGGGTGGCTTTGGTGCTTTCTCTTTTGCTTCATTTCTTCACTCTTTCCTACGAATCAAAACAAATAAACCCTCCTTCCTACCATCTCCATTGCCACACTCTTCAGGTATTTGATTTGATCCTAATTTCAAGTCCATGTTTTCATCACACCCAGCATATTACTTGATCATGGCCGTGAAGTGAAATTAGATGGTGGAAGAGCTTGGCATAAAGATGATCTTCATATCTTAATGAAAACATCAAGTCCCTACAATACTGTTTCTGCTGCAATTGATAAATATATAAGTGATTGAATCTTAAACTAATTTAAACACAATGAATTTTTGTATCTTAATAGTTGTCAATTCAAATTTTTAATGAAAATGATATACAAGTGAAGTGAATGTTGATTCTTTTTGAATTAATCTCTTATTTTTGTGACTTTGTTGGTAAAACTAAGTGCTTTTTTTCACATATTAGAGAACAGAATGATTATCCCAAATCTGTTCAATAAAGCAATCCTATCACTGTTTCTTTGCTCCAAACTGCAATGAACTTATGAAATTGTCTCTAACACCTGGCTAGTACTCAAATTCTATAACATTTAACATGCTGCTAGTTTATGAAATCTTTAACACTACTTGGGAATGATATATTGGTGTTTTTGACAAGAGAAGATTTTGAACTTGTAGGGAAGGTTTTGATGGAGTATGGGAGTGGGATTTGCCCGTTACAAGCCAGTCCTGTATTGAGCATCAATTATAAATGATACCATAAAGGATGAAGCAAAAAGTCAGAAGCCTCTTTGGCTATAAATGGTACTATAAAGTTTGTTCTTTACTATTTAAATCTTTCAGTTGTAACTTCTTCCACAGTTCTCTACGGCCTTGTTTACTTATAAGTTATTCCACAGTTCTCTTCGGCCTTGTATACTTATAATTTGTATTGAACAAATGTCAGGAATCCTTAATTGACCATCATTCATCAGTCCAGGGTGCTACATGGGGAACAACCATTTGGCAGCTAAGAACCTAGTTAATTAGAATTCTCATTAATGGTTTGATATTTTTCCGGCACATTTCTCTTCCATTAATATGTGTGAAATTAAATTAGCATCACCTAAATCTTGTGGCTAAATTATATTAATGTAGGATTTATAGCATTTTATGCTAATTTTGATTGGGGCTTGTGCTTGAAGGAGCTGGTGGAGGATTTGGAAATAAGCTATTGCAGGATGTGAGTCTGTATATCTCAAAAATCAAGGTATGGATGTTAGAGTGTATTTTCTTGCTTCGGTGCTAAATATGTTGTTTGTCATGCCTGGCAATTGTGAGCAGATCACCTTTTAAAGTTAGTAGAGGAAGAACTTGAAGAGCAGTATTTGTGTGGTAACTAATTCAACTATAAGGCTCGGCTTTGCAGTTGGCATTATCCATACCTGTAAGTACTAATTTATAATCTTTTCATGTTTGATCATCAATGACTGTTTATTAGGTTTATCATTATAGGAGCAGGTTGTGGTTTCCAATGTAAAAGAAAATTTTGTGTTTACATGTGCATGCTTTTGCTAAATTTCAATTTTTTGATCATTAATCACCTAAGTTAATATTGGAGGTGAAAGAAGTGCTAAAGTGTTAATAATGTTCAATCAGCCAGCAGCATATGAATGCTTTTGTTCATCATCTCTTGGTGATTCTCCTAACAGCTCTAGAGGCTTTTAGCTATATAATGACATCTGAAATTACATTATTAGTTGGTGCATTTGGTGCACTTTTTGTACTATTGGGAGCCATGGTTTCTAATGTTTTCACTAATTGGACAATCTATACGAAAAAGGTAGCATTTTCGTTTTGCTCTTTATTGCCTAGTAACAGTTACAGTCCGAGATTCAAAGCTAAGGTTTTATCATATTTTCAGTAAAACAAAGTGCTTATTTTAACATATGAGTGAACAAAGTGAACATCCCAAATCTCTTCAGCAAAATAATCTTATCACTTTTCTTTGTGCCTACCTGCAATGAACTTTTGAGATTTTCTATAACACCTTGCTAGTACTCAAATTCTATAACACTTAATGCCTTGCTAGTTTATAATATCTTTAGCACTACACAGGGATGATAAATTTTTTACTAGAGAAGATGCAGGACCTGTAGGGAAGGTTTTGATGGAGTATGCGAGTGGGATTTTTCTGGGTTGGTGATTTGCCCAATACAAGCCAGCCTACCATTAAGAAGCAAGCAGACTGTTTGAACCTAGTCCAAAAAGGTTGAAAAAAGATGTGTTGGCCAAGGATGAAGCAGAAAGTAAGAAACCCATTTTGCTATTAATGGTACTATAAAGTTAGTTCTTTAATATTAAATCTTTCAGTTGTAACATCTTTCATTGCTCTCTTGGCCTTGTATACTTATAAGTTATATTTGAACAAATGTCAGGATTCCGTAAATGACCACCATTGGTCAATCCAGGGTGCTACATGGGGCATAGCCATCTGGCAGTTCAGAACCTAGTCAGTTAATATTCTCATTAATGGTCTTATATCTTTCCAACACTATTAATAAGTCTTAATCAAATCAGCCAATTTATAAAGAGAAGTTATATTATCTTTTTCTAAATCAAGATTTATAGCATTGTATGCTAATTGTGATAAGGACTTGTGCTTGATTCCCTGGTCACCCTTTTACCTTGAAGGAGATGGTCGAGAATTTGGAAATAAGCTACTTGAGGATGTGAGTCTGTATATTTCAAAAATCTAGATATGGATTCTAGGGTGTATTCTCTTGCTTCAGTGTTAAATGTGTTGTTTGTCAAGCCTAGCAATTGTGAGTAGATCACCTTTGAAAGTTAGTAGAGGAAGAACTTGAAGAGGATCATTTGTTTGGTAACTAATTCAACTTTAAGGCCCGGCTTTGCAGTTGGCATTATGCATACCTGTAAGTACTTTTTTCTAATCTTTTCATGTTTGATCATCAATGACTGGTTGTATGGTTTATCATTATGGGGACAGATTATGGTTTCAGATGTGACAGAAACATTGGTTTTTACGAGTGCATGCTTTTGTTAAATTTCAATTTTCCGATCGTTAATCACCTAAGTTGATATTGCAGGTGAAAGAAGTGCTAGTGTTAATAATGTTCAATCAGCCAATGGTGTATGAATGCTTTTATTCATCATCCCTTGGTGATTCTCCTGACAGCTCTAGAGGCTTTTAGCTATATGATGACGTGAAATTAAAATATTTATTGGTGCATCTGGTGCAGTTTTTGTACTATTGGCAGCCATGGTTTTTAAGCTTTTCACTAATTGGACAATCTATGCAAATAAGGTAACATTCTCTTTTTGCTCTTTATGTCTTTGGCTAGTAATAGTGACAGTCTGAGTCTCAAAGCTAAGGTTTTATCAGATTAACCTAAACTTATATACTCTTAATTTGTGAGAATAGGTCTTGACTCCTATATATGTAGTGTGCAACACTTGTAACTCTCATGCTCATTATAACCATAAATTTGCCCCTCGGATTTCTACCTCATGTGGACAATTCAGCTCATATTGAAGGATTCCAGTCAGGATTTCCCCTTGGCTTGGATATGTAAGCCACAAATAAATTCCTCCAAGATATGAAATAAAGTAGAAATCCAGGCACAAGTGTTATCAATACCTTTTGTAGCATTACTGCTTTAGTCCTCTTCATTCTTGGGTAATTAACTTGAACATTCTCTGCATTCTCAACTTCTAGTTTAAGCATCTACCATGGAAATGTGATCCAGCCTTGACTAAGCTTATTCTTTTCTTTTGTTTTATCTACCCCGAAGAAATTGGCAGATATGCATATGGATGTATTGAGCTATTTAATGGTCAAAAGCCGTATAGTTGTATAGTTTGTCTTTCTAGAGCATCATTCAGCTAAATGATTATGTTAGTCTATTTGCCTATCCTTCCAGCTTTGCAAGTGCAACAAAACTACTGTTGTATGGATGCTTTCCGTGACAAAGGATCTTGGCAGTTTACGCCTCCCATTGTCAGCTTTTTGAAGCTGGCTAGCTTGTAGATTTTGTAGCCATTTCTTTTCCGCTAATGGCTTGTCTCCCTAAACATTTGTATTGCACAACTGCATTGTACAAACGCTTAGGACTTAAGTAGTAAAGCAATACATCAAAATTTATAAAGGAAAATCCAATTAAGGATTGTACATTTTGTTTAAATATTTTATTCCAATCTCAAAGTATTTTTCACATGCATCATTTTCATTCCAAAGAACCATTGTATTTCTACAAAATTTAATGCAACACAAGGAGTGACATTGATCTACAATTGTATATAGGCACACCCTGAACTTGTGTTAACGTCTTTCAAATTCCTACAGTCTATAGTTGCTTCATTTAGGCAAACCCTGAACATGTGTTAATGGTCTCTTTTTAGATTTCTACAGCCTATTGCTTCCATGCTCTAGAAACCTTAAGATCCTCAATCTGATTACTGAATAGGGAATAATACACATTTTGTAGCTCACTCAGAATGTACACACCACAGGCTTAACTAATGCAGTAATATTTTAGTAAAAAGTAAGAGTTGACATCAGAACAGAACCATTAGTAGAGAAATTTAATTATTAGTGAAACCAACAATATAGAAAAGGTCATGTATCTTTTGCAACTTTATGAAATGAAGTCTAATAAGATACACTGCTAAAATTAGCGTAGAACCGTCTATTTCACATGGGACAAGAATTTGCTAGTACTTAAATTCTATAATACTTAACACCTTGCTAGTTTATAAAATCTTTAACACTACATGCGGATGATATATTGGTGTTTTTGACTGGAGAGGATATTGAACTTGTAGGGAAGGTTTTGATGGAGTATGGGACTGGGATTTTTCTGGATTGGTGATTTGCCCAGTACAAGCCAGCCTTCTATTGAGCAGCAAGCAGACTGTTTGAACCTAGTCCAAAAAGGTTGAGAAAAGATGTGATGGCCAAGGATGAAGCAGAAAATCAAAAACCCCATTGGCTATTAATGGTACTATAAAGTTTGTTCTTTAATATTTAAATCTTTTAGTTGTAACTTCTTCCACTATTCTCTATGGCCTTGTATACTTATAAGTTATATCTGAACGAATCTCAGAAAACCTTTAAATGACCATCATTGGTCAATCTAGGGTGCTACGTGGGGCACAGCCATATGGCAGCTAAGAATCTAGTCAATTAGTATTCTCATTAATGGTCTTATATCTTTCCAACTCATTTCACTTCCATTAATTTTTCCTATTCAAATCAGCCAATTTATAAAGAGAAGTTAAATTAGGTTCACCTAATTTTTGTGGCTGAATTAAATTCATGCAGGATTTGTAGCACTGTATGCTAATTTTGATGAGGACTTGTGCTTGATTCCCAAGTCACCCTTTTACCTTGAAGGAGCTGGTGGAGAATTTTGAAATAGCCTACTCCATGATGCGAGTCTGTATATCTCAAAAATCAAGGTATGGATGTTAGGATGTATTCTTCGGTGCTAAATGTGTTGTTTGTCATGCCTGGAAATTGTGAGCAGATCACCTTTGAAAGTTAGTAGAGGAAGAACTTGAAGAGGAGTATTTGTGTAGTAGCTAATTATAACTTTAAGGCTTGGCTTTGCATTTGGCATTATTCATATCTGTAAGTACTTCTTTCCAATCTTTGCATGTTTGATCATTAATAACTGGTTATTAGTTTTATCATTATAGGGACAGGCAGTGGTTTCAATTGTTATAGCAAAATTTGTTTGTACAAGTGCATTCTTTTGTTATATTTTAATTTTTTGATCATTAATCACCTAAGATAATATTGCAGGTAAAAGAAAGTGCTAAAGTGTTAATAATGTTCAATCAGCGAGTGGTATATATGAATGCTTTGTTCATCATCCCTTGGTGATTCTCCTAACAGCTCTAGAAGCATCTAATGCACTTTTGGCCTATTGGGAGCCCATGGTTTCTGAGCTTCTCTCTAATTGGACAATTCATGCAAATAAGGTAATATTTTCTTTTTGCTCTTTATGTCTTTTGCCAGTAAAGTGATAGTCTGAGACTCAAAGCTACAATTATATCAGATTAACCTAAACTTATATACTATTAATTTGCGAGAATAGGTCTTGACGCCTAAATATTCATTGTGCAGCACTTTTAACTCTTGTGCTCATTATAGCCATAAATTTTCCCCTTGGATTTCTACCTCGTGTGGACAATTCAGCTCATATTGAAGGATTCCTGTCTGGATTTCCCCTTCATTCTTTTAATCTATCCTCAATTTGGATATGTAACCCACAAAAAATTCCTCCAAGATATGAAATAAAGCAGAAATCCAGGCTCGAGTGTTATCAATGCTTGTTATTGGATTATAGCTTTAGTCTTCTTAATTCTTGGGTAATTAACTTGAACTTTCTCTGCATTCTCAGCTTCTAGTTTATGATCCAGCCTTGACTAAGCCTTTTCTTTTCTTTTGTTTTATCTACCCCGAAGAAATTGGCAGATAAGCATATGGATATATTGACCTATTTAATGGTCAGAAGTCGTGTAGCTGTATAGTCTGCCTTTCTAGAGCATCAATCAGTTGAATGATTATGTCAGTCAATTTGCCTATACTTCAAGCTTTGCAAGTATAACAAAACTACTCTTGTATGGATGCGCACTGTGACAAAGGATCTTGGCAGTTTACGCCTCCCATCGTCGGCTTTTGAAGCTAGCCAGCTTGCAGATTGTGCAGCCACTTCTTTTATGCTCGTCACCTGGGTACCTGAGTAAGAGATTTGGAGCCTGAGAAATCATAAAGTGCATAATAGAGGTTCTGTCGATATTCTGTTGGCAAGCAAGCATATTCAAGCCTAATCTATGGAGTTTCAGTCCTTAATGTTTATTGAGAACAATAAAGCAACAAGCTTATCCCACTTGTCCTGGAAACCTCCTCGAGTGATCAAGATCAATATTGATGCAGCAGTCTTGGACTCAGTCATCACCTTTGCTGTCGTAGCTAGAGACTCTGATGGTAAGGTTATGAAGGTTTGAACTAAATTGCATTGAAGTGCTCCCCTCTCCAAGCTGAAGCTACTGCGCTCTTGTGGGCTGTTCCGATTGCTGCTAGCAAGTTATGGAGCTATGTCATTTTTTAGGGTGACTCTAAAGTTTGTTTTGAGCCCTTAATTTCCATAGTTCTCCCATCTGATAGGTCCATAAGTAACATCATTTGTAATATTATTAGTATCTCTGAGTCCTATCTTTGTTTTAGTTTTCATTGGGTTAAGCGGGTATGCAACTGTGGCTCATACAGCAGCAAAGCTTGCTATACGCTCCAACGTCTTTTTATTTCAATAACGATAATCTTCTTGCAGAACTTGTCTCTGCTTGTAAGGTAGACTATCCTCTTGTTTCCCTTGTTTAATGTTAATAGAAGATTATAAAAAAAAAAAAAAAAAAAGGCCTGGGTACCTAAACATTAGTATTGCACAACTGCATTGTTCAATCGCTAATGACTGAAGTAGTAAAGTAACACAATCAAAATATATGAAGGAAAATTCAGTTAGGGATTGTACATTTTATTTACATTTTTTATGCCTTTCTCATAGTAGTTTTCATATGCATCATTTTCATTCCTAGGATCCATTGTATTTCTACAAAATTTAATGTTATTTGCATAGACGTTAGTTGCAGCCAACTTCAAGGTACCATCCATTCCAATAGCAGCCTTTTTTCTCTTCAACATCTCAAGAGACTCAACCTTTCTTACAATGACTTAAGTGGCTCTAAGTTGTCTCCTTAGTTTGGTTGGATTGCGAACAAGACGCATCTTAGTCTCACAACATGCAACTTAACAGTTGAAGTTCCATATGAAATTTCTTATCTATTAAAAGTGGTTTCACCTGATCTCTCTCAGAATGGCAACATGAAACTAGAATATTCAAGTTTGCAAAGGCTTATTGGAAACCAAACCAAGCTAAGTGAATTTTTTTTTACTCAAGTTGACATGTTTTTGGTTTCACCAAATAGTTTCATGAATTTGTTTTCTTCTTTGACATCTCTTCGTCTTTATGATTGTCAATTAAAAGAGAAATTCCCATATAATATATTTCACCTCCCAAACCTCCATTTTCTTGATTTACGTTACAACCACAATCTCACTGGTTCTATTCCAAACTATAATTGGAGCAGTCCCCTTAAGGTATTAGGTTTTTTCTGAAACTGGATTCCCAATTGACTAACCCAATCTAGTAAGTAATTTGAAGTCCTTAAGAACATTTTATCTCAGTGGGTGCAGTTTCACAGGTTCCTATCCAAGACTTCTTCCAAACCTCACACAAATCACTTCTTCGGACCTCTCTCATAATAACTTCAGTAGCCAGATACCATGGTCCTTCCTAAAATTGGGACAACTTAGTTTCTTGGATCTCTCGTTCAACAGTTTCACATGTCAACTTTTGGATGTTTCTACAAACTTAGCTGAACTTTCATCTTCAAATAATTCTTCCAATGGTCAACCAGTTAGCCACACTTCTTTGAAGCTAGAATTTCTTGCTTTATCTTATAACTTACTGAATGGCACCATACCATCTTGGTTGTATTCCACACCGCGTTTGCAGCATTTATATCTAGATAATAACCTATTCACTAGGCATATTGATGAATTTCAGTATAATTTAGTTAGGTATCTCGACTTGAGTAATAACAACCTAGTAGGCCCTCTTCCAATGGAAATCTATAAACTTAGGAGCCTTTATCATATAAATGTCTCCTTCAACCATCTAAGTGGCACTATGGAGTCAAAAATGTTCTCAAAGCTCAAAATCCTTGAAACTGTTGATCTGTCACATAATCCTCTCTTATCATTGAGCACTTTCAACAATTTCAGCTATACCTTTCCTAAACTTTATGAATTATATTTGTCATCTTGCAAAATCAATGAATTTCCATTCTTTTTGACAAACCTTGAAAATTTAGAATGGTTAGACCTTTCCCACAACCAAATCAAAGGCGATGCACATACATGGTTGTTGGATGTGGCAAAGGATTCTTTGAGATATTTGAATTTATCAAACAACTTCTTGACAAATATAGACTAACTTCCAGGGAAAAATTGGCATATCTTGATCTGCATTCCAACTCACTCCAAGGACCACTTCCAATACCTCTAATAGGCGTTTCCTTCTTTTCAATCTTTGCACTGTTAGTTCTTTCAAAGTCCGTGATTTGTCTCATAATAACATGAGTGACATGATTCCTTCGTGTTTGGGAAACTTGAGTGGTAGTTTGTTAGTGTTGGATTTGCGAAACAATAAATTTCCTGGCACCATCCCAAAAACATTTGCAAAGGGAAACAAATTAAGAAGTCTTAACCTCAATGACAATCAATTAGAAGGGATATTACTACGATAATTGGAAAATTGCAGACACTTAGAAGTGCTTGATCTTGGTAACAACAAGATTAATGACACATTTCCTCATTGGTTGGGAACCCTTCCTAACTTACGTGTTCTTGTCTTGCGAGCAAATAGCTTTCATGGTACTATAGGCTATTTGATGACCAAATTTTCTTTCACTAATTTATGGATCATAGACCTTTCTCACAACAAGTTTCGTGGGTTTTTGCCAACAAAATATTTCGATTATTTAAAAGCCATGATGAATTCAAGTGTAGAAAAAGGTAAATTGATGTATATAGATGATAGTTATTATCATGATTCCATGGTGGTGGTCATGAAGGGGCTTTCTATGGAATTAGTGAAAATCCAAAATCTCTTAACCACAATTGATTTCTCAAACAATGGTTTCACAAGAGAGATTCCAAAGTCTATTGGAAAGCTTAAATCACTCAAGGGGCTCAACATTTCACATAATAAACTTACAGGTGATACATCTTCGTCATTGGAAAACTTGAGCAATCTTGAATGGTTAGATCTTTCTTCCAACAAGCTTACAGGAGAAATTCCAGGACAATTGGTAGATCTTACATCACTTAAAGTTTTAAACTTATCAGGAAATTGTCTATTTGGACCAATACCTCGAGGTAACCAGTTCAATACGTTTTCATGTGATTCATACAATGGAAATGTGGGCTTATGTGCACTTTCGTTGTTAAGAATTTGTGGGGATGACAAAGGACAACAATTACTAGCATCATCAACAATCCAAGAAGATGATTTGAAGCTTCGGGTTCATTGAAAAGTCATAGTCTTGGGGTATGGATGTGGATTATTATTTGGATTGGGTATGGGATATCTTGTGTTCACAATTGGAAAACAAAAATGGCTAATGAAGATTGTTGAACGAGAACAAAAAAAAAAAAAAAGTGAGATAGTCCGCGACTATGCTTGTGGAAGAGTTAGACAAAGAATAATTTAGTGGATGCTAAAAGGTATATTCTTTTACATTAATATATTAGAAAATACTCTGCTTTGTAATTTGGTTCCTTAAAAATGTCTTTTTTTATTATAAAATGATTTTTAGGCAAATTATAACTTACCCACTTGTGGTTTGACTGAAATTTAACTTGCCTACCTATGGTTTAAAATTTGACACTTTACCCATTTGAGGTTTGACAAAAATTTAAGTTACTTACCTATGGTTTGAAATTCCATAATGCAAGTATTCTGATGGATAGTTTTTTTTTTTTTTTTTTTTTTTATAATCTTATTTGATCTTATATTTTTATGTTTTTTTTTTGTGTTTTTGGAGGAGGGGGACATAAAAGTGGAGCAAATTAAAATTACATATTTAACTCTGTTTTTAATAGTTGGATTATAGAAATCTAACTAAGCTAACCTCAGATAGATAAAATGTCAAATTTCAAACTACAGGTAGACAAATTAAATTTTGACGAAACTAAAGGTGGGTAAATTGTAATTTACCCATGATTTTTTCTCTCCTTTCTAGGGATTAGGAATGCTTATACAAGTATTAATGATGAATTCTATAACTTTTTACTCATTTGGTTCATTTCATTAATTGGATGGCTAATGAGTGATAATATGCCGGTCATGAGTTTGGATAATTTTTGCCATCCTACAAGAGAGTAACTCGAAGATCTACTTTTTTATTCCTTCTTAGGGTATATGCTAATTACGATTACAATACTGTAAATTTTGTCGTTTTTGTAAATCTTCATGATTGCAATATGCTAATTACTGGATTTTTTTTTTAGAGAATCAAATTATTGGAATATTACTGCATATAGTTGTTCATGATTGCATAACTACGTAGTTGTTGTTAGTGTTATTTTTAGGTATCACCATTACATTTTGTGACTGTTAATTTTCCCTTTACAGAATAAAGAAGAAGGTTCTTCTCAAAAAAGAAGAAGAAGAAGGTGTTTGTTGGACTCTTTGAAAAGGTGGAGTTAATGACCTACCGCTACTTAAAAAGCTTCAAGGAATAGATTAGGGTTTTGTTTTGTATTGTTTTTCAAATAGAAATGACACGAAAATGTCTACTAATGTATTTTTTTGACTGAAAAAGGTGTCTACTATAATGTGTTAATGTATTAATTTCCGTTTGTTTTAGTGGAAATCACTTCTTGAATTATTCCGTTTTCATTCAATAACAATGCCAACAAAAGCAGTAAAAAAAATGTCAAACTTTTGAATTAATTAGTCCATTTTCATTCAATAACTTAGTCAACCACGACTTCTCCAATATCTTTAAACCAGCAAGGTTTATCAAATGTTTAATTGAAGAGGGAACTTCTGTAATAGAAGTACCATCTAAGTGAAGAATCCGTAACCTTTTTATATTTCCCATAAATTCTGGAATTCTCTTAATTTTCAAACAACCCGAAAGAATAAGAATTTCAAGAGATTCCATTTCAATCTTGCTTGGAAGGCAATTAAAGTTTTTGCAACCTTTTAGATTAAGAAGAGTGAGCTTTTTATGAGCTGCAATAGATGGGTGAACCGCAAATAGATTTATACAACCTTCAAGCATCAATTTCTCAAGATTTGGGACTCCACTGAAATCAGGGGTTGCAATGAGGTTTAAGGAATTGTTCAATTTGATGGACTTCAAGTTGTAAAAATGCTGGTAGAAGCCAAAATATATATATATATATATATATATATATATATATGTATATATATTAATAATTTAATTAATTAATAAATAAGAGAAGATTAGGTTCCACAAACTTTAAGAATTTTTTTAGTATTTTTATATGAAAAAAAAAAAAAAATTGTATATGAGTACTTAAATAACAATCTTACGATCTTACCTTTATTCCTTCCCAAAGTAATTCAATTTGCTGTGTCACATAAGAAGTTTAACAAGCTCATCTGGTTGGGAACTTGATGGCAAAGATTTTGAAGGATATTCACTCCAATCAAGATATCTTAAGTCATTAGAAAGGTGTTTGGGACTGTGCAGAAAGGGAACACCATGAATTATAAGCAATTTAAGGTTGGACATCTTTGAAAAGGCTTCAAGATTCCATTGTGCCTCTTTGGATATATGTTGATTACCCAATTCAAGGACAAGTCCTTCAATTGCTTCACATTCCTAGTAATAAAGAAAAAGGGATGAGTAAGTCACAAGATATATGATTTTTAGAGTTGTTTAGATACTAACTTTGTCAAGATAAGGTATATGCTAAAATTCTCTGAATGTTCTCTTACCATATTTTTCTTAACACATTGTGAATGTCTTTATATAGCCACAATTTGCTCCACTTTCAAGGTTCTTGACGAACTATATCTTGACCCATTATTTGTAGTAACTCATGCATCCAAAATGTATTTTCACAATGTTTTAAGAGAGACTTCTCAATAAGAACCCTTAATCCAATTTTAGGAGAAAGGCCAAGACAATCGAGTACTTCTACTACATAATCTTTGTCCTTCATATTAAAGAAACATGCTATATGAAGAAATATTTCTTTCTCAGTTTCCCAAAGTCTATCAAAACTTATTTGAAACATTTTCATAATATCTTTTTCAGGAAGTAGTTTAAGCTTATCTAATACACTTTCCCATTCCACCTTTCTTAACCCAAAATATCAATAGCTAAAGGAATGCCTTTAGCATAATTTACAAAATGTTTGGACATCTCTAGATAATCTTGGACGGGATGATCTTTATTAAAAGCCTTCAAACTAAAAAGGCAAAAAGCATCATCATCATCCAATTCTTGAGCCTCATATATTTCATATACTTTATGTCTTATCAACAAATGCTCTTCTCTTATTGTTATGATAACTCTACTACCTTGACCAAATCAATTTGGCTCCCCAGCTAACTTTTCTAACTATTTGAATTGATTTACAACATCAAGAACAAGAAGAACCCTTTTATGACACAACCTATTCTTGATCATAAGAACTCCTTCATCAATATCTCTTATATTCACATTTTCCTCCGTCAAAATATCACAAATAAGTTTTTGTTGTAATGGAAGTAAACCAGATTTATCATATACTTCTCTAATATTAGTGATAAAACAACCACCTTCAAATTCACTAAAAACTTTCCAGTAAACTACTTTAGCAAGGGTTGTCTTACCAATTCCTCCCATCCCCAAAACCCCAATAATGCGAACATCATTTGATCCTATAGCTAAAAGCGACATCAATTCCTTCACTTGAGAATCTACTCCCACTAAACCTTTGGTATCTCTTTGAAATGCATAACTCAATTTATGTGATATCATTTTCACAATATCTTGAATAAATTCTGACTCAGGTCTACAAATAAGAAAGATAGTTAAGTAGTGTGACCATCTAATATAACCTCATCCTATAAGTAAATGCAATAATTTCTACAAAAGAATAATTTTTAATTCAATATCAGTATCACTAAGAACAGATTAACGAGTTACTGTTAGAGTCGTGGCATGATAGCTAATAGCTTGGTTCAGACAGGGACTTTGTATTGAGGTGGTCCTTTCATACGGGGAATAATTAGTTGAAAGACATTCACGTTTAAATATGCGCACAACTAGTGTGATTGTGTTTGGATTCTTTGGAAGGGAAAAGGTCCATGGTAGTTTTTACTTTTTAGGATTAAAAGGCGGCATTGTGTGAATTATAATCTTGTTTCTTGTTTGAGTATAATAGGCTAATAGTACTATTTTTGAGTTTGTGACTTTCATTTATAAGAGTAAATTATGCGATTGTAATATGTATCATTAATAATGAATTTTAGTTAGTGTTACCAAAGATATGTATACATAGAAATTTTCGAGTTACATTTAGTATCATAGCCTTGTGTGAATATTCTAGTATATTATTTGTATGAATGCACTTATTCTATTCTTGATTTACACCAAAATAGTATTCAAGCTCAATTTTTATCCAAATCTATTCTCTGGTATAAACTTAAGCTTAAACTTAGCTTTGGTTGATAAATAAATAAACATAAATAATTTTTTTCTCCAATTAACCCCAAACTAAATAAATAAACATAAAAAAAAAAAAAAAAAACTTTTTTTTAGTTACCGTCCTACGTATTAAGGTGAAATGAGTTGTTCCCATTGGCTTGTATTATTATATTATGTACACATGTCAAAGGGTTGGGTCAGCTCTTAGGCTAGGCCAACTAGGGCCCCTAAAGGGCCCTATGAGAGAAAAGCCTCAAGTTGATACTCCAGTTTTACTGAAGAAATATTTAAAAATAAAAAAATATTATAGAGTTCTTTTCACCCTTATAAGGCCCTAAATTGTGGCTCAATATAAATCCAACCTGATTGAAATTCTACAATGTTATAAGAAAATTATTGTAAGTGTGCCAAATCACCATTAATGATCAATTTTCCATAACAATTTAAAGCATCAATTTTTGTAAATAAGCCTCCAACACGGTAGATTATCAACTTTAGTCATCTAATTACCTATACAGTCATACACCAAACAATCTCCCTCTCTCTATCTCTCTCTTCACACCAAAATCAAAATTGAAAATGAAATTTTAGCTCTCCTCTTCTCATCTTCTTTCTTAAGGTAATTTTTTTTTTTTTTTTTTTTTTGGAGAAACCTTTCTTAAGGTAACTTAAAGCTCTTTTATTGTTAAATATAAAATAATTTAATATTTTTTAAAATTTTATGTTTAAACCATGAAAATTGATTTTCTATATAAAATTCATCTAGATTTAGTTAATATTAATTCAACAAGTTATGCATTAGAGTCTTTATTTGGATAGGTTGATGGTGTTGGGTAATTTCTATAATTAATTGAAAACATAATAGTGACTTTGATAAACTAGAATATATTGTTCAACGCTTTAAATACACTACTCATATTATCAATTGAAAAGTAATATGTTAGTAAAAACCATTGTAAGTTTCTTTAAAAATCATTCTCCCCTCTCCCCGTGTGTGTGTGTTAAAAATACTTAGTATTCTCAAAAGAAAAAATAGTGGGTTAATCCTACATTGAAAAATGAGTGTGAGTTAAAAAGGTTTAAAGTTTGTGCTGTGTATCCAAGAGTTAGGCCTTTTTGGATATACACCACGGTAAGTTTATTTAAAAAACCTCCTCCCCTCTCCCCGTGTGTGTGTGTTAAAAATATTTAGTATTCTAAAAAAAAAAAATACAAAAACTTAATCAATATATTTTAAGTAAATAAATTTAAAATAGATTTTGAGTAAGAAGAATGGATTTTAAGTAAATACATTTAAAATAGACTTTGAGTATAAAAAATCTCTCATTTAAAATTATCACGTCAGCCATTAAATTGTATGGAGATAGCACTGTCAAAAGGACTAGTATACAAACATAAATGGATGCATTTGTCATGCTAAATGCATTGGAATCACATTCTAACTACTATATACAAAATAAATCTCATATATGTCCATACCGAAGGTTATTTAATATATTCAATCGAAATTATGTTGTTAACAGGATTTACCTATCTTGTAAGCACCATTTAGAGATATTGGTGACGTCTTTCAAAGCATTTCTTCACGTGTGAACTTTCTTTATATTCTCTTGAAAACGTATTTCATGTTCATCAAATGCTTGTGCATAAGTTCCAGTTTGTTTCCGTACCACGGATGGATCCACGCAACCTAAAAAATAGGTAGAACTATTAACCCCATCTTTTTACTACATTCCATGATTTTCACAAGTTCATCATCCAAACACCATGTCGAGGACGCATAGTTTTTAGAAAGAACAACAATAGCAAACAACGATTCTTCTATTGCTTTTGAAAGCTCAGGTGAAATAGGTTTTCCTTTCTCCAATTTTTTATCATCCCTGAAGGCGAAGACACCCTTCTGTTTCAAAGTAGCGAATAAATGGTTTGTAAAACTATTGCGAGTATCCTCACCTCTAAAACTTAGAAAGACATGATATTTCCACTTTTTTCTTGTATCCATGAAAGCCAATCACTCTAAGCTTACAAGTAAACCTTGAAAGTTGAATCACACAATACATAATTAATGATATTGGTAAAAAATTTCATTCAATTAGATTTGAAGGATTGAGTAGTGACAAGTGAAAACTTATAGATTATGGAGAATTGCAGTGGTGTCCGTGAAGCTCCTATCGTGTAATTGCTGGTTCAAAAGAAATGCGCCGCAGAGAGAGAGAGAGTCTTCCGTTGTTAGTCAACTCAAACTTGTTAAAGTGTAGATCCAAAGTGTTTAAAGTATCGTTATAAATTGACCCAAATAAATAAATATATTAATTAATTAAGTGCCACCTAACAAGGTTATTTAATTAATTAATTAAGAGTAGTTTTATTTTATTGAGCAAAAAAAAAGGTAATATTCTAATTTATATGAAAAAAAATTTGTCGGCTAAGGAATTTGAACGTGGGCTTTTATTGTCCTTTGTGTATTTTTTTAGCTTATTTGGTCTCTTAAATTAAAGTATGCAATGATTTGCAATGTATGTATAGTATTATTCTAAATTAAATTGATATTTTGAAAGCAACAATAAATAAGGAGAGAGAGAATATTAGTATTAATTAGGTAATACTATTAATAAGGTAAAAAGTAATAACATTTAATGATTTTTTTTTTCAACCGTTAGATCTCTTAGAAATCTATAGTGTTAAAAATGTGTAACTTTACAAGAGTTATACCAGGTATAACTTGAATCTATCTCATATATATATATATATATATATCTTATATATGTATATATTAAGAGGATTCAAAAAGTTAGTTATTGCATTTTTGACTTTCAAAAATACTCTTAATTTAATTAACTTATTCTTATTCGTTAAAAAAAGAAACAAGGTTAAAATGGTAAATCAACAAAAAAAATTAAAGAAAAAAAAATCTTCCTACTACCCTCACACTTCCCACTCCCCTCACACTTCCCACTTCCCAACCCTACTATCCCTCGTTTCTAACCAAAAAAAGAAAAAGAAAAAAGAAAGGCTACCCACTCAGTTCTTATAAAAATAAAACGTTTCAAGAAAGGAAGGATCCCAAAGAATCA
This sequence comes from Quercus glauca, assembly GCA_023736055.1. Lineage (NCBI taxonomy): Eukaryota > Viridiplantae > Streptophyta > Magnoliopsida > Fagales > Fagaceae > Quercus > Quercus glauca. The sequence goes on from CM043318.1 coordinate 4,666,032, forward strand.
ATCCTTTTTTTAGTTGTTGAACCTCTCTTTGATTGATCAATGTGTGATATTCCAAATCCTCATTACTAATGGAATCGAAATGATCTCTAGATTGATTAGAAGATCCTTTCAATTGGCTGGAATCCGTTACTTGAACGAAATTAGATCTTGTGGAATCATATTGAATATTTGATGAAACATTTTGTACCTTGCTAAAAAACTGATCTTTGTTTACCAATCACACATTGTCTAACCAAATCCAATTCTCTCTCGATATTTTCCTCAAAAAATCAGATTCGTGCGGATTCTTCCCCCAACTAAAGAAGAGATCTTGGCGGAATTGCCACATATGAAATTGAGCAAAATTTTGCAAAGAAATAGCCCTCTTGTTTATCGAGAAGAGATAGGAAACATGCTCAATATCATTTGATTGAATAGTTGACCCAACTACTTGTTATTTGAAGAAACCCTCCACTTCAATTGGTATTTTTTCACGAAAATCAAAGATGAGATAACCAATCTAGTCTTTCACTAAGATTTCGAATAGCTGTCCTAAATTCAAGTTGATTCTGTTTTGCCTTTTCCTGTGAGAAAGACGATCAAACAATTCCCAATCATGGGCCTTGTGGATCGGATCATCAATATAATATACAAAAAGAAACTCTAGATATTTGATATCTTTCTCTTTGAATGAAATCTCAATTCTAGCGACGGTTTCATTATTAGATATCTTACGACTGGAATCCCTTTTTTTTTTCTGATCTAGTTCCTCCACCACCACGAACCCCAGTTAAATTCAAGCTTGATACACTTTTTAGTTATTGGGAGAGCCCAAGTACTCTCTTTCAAATCTAGGAAAAGGCTCTCAGAGATCTTTTTTCCTTTTGGAAGATGCCGGAGTGAAACAATCAACCTATTGATATTGGAAGAGCCAAGAGTCTTCCAATGTATCATTTCTAGGTCCAATGAAATTCATGGGTATAGGAAGAAGTCTTGTCAAATAGATATTTTTTCTTTCGACCCTCTTTCAATTGTTAATACGATATATAAGAACCACTTCTACAAATAGTACTACACCCCTGATCGTGAAATATCGATTGCTTGTTGAACCCTGTGAATTGCGTGAAAGTAAGATACTCCAAATTCGGGAGTCCAAAAGTTTTATAAAACGTTCTTGATGGAAAAAAAATGTGAATGAAAGATCTCACCAAAAAAAAATTCCATAAATTAAAAAAAAAAAAAAAAAAAAAAAAACTTCTCCTTTCATTTGTTCCTCACTCTCTCTTTTCCAATGTTGTGGAATGTAAGAAAAAATTCTAATAACATTAGAATTCAAAAACTCCGAACTCACAATATTCCTTCAAATTCTTCTTTATTATTTCATCCTAATTCTAACCAACATTATCTGTTTCCACATTTACTGTTTCATATACTGAATTCTTCTCAATGGTTAGGCATTTTCCTGTCAAAATTGGTAAGCTTTTCACCAAAATTTATATACTACTTTATCAATTTAATTATATTGTGTATTGTGCTTTCTCAATTACATATATTGTGAATTGGTAACTCTATGACTGTTTATGATACGTGAACTATATGAAAGATTTTATAGAAAATTTGGTTATAAATGAAAAATTATGACATTGAACCCTCATCGCACATGCGAAGTGCGTGTGATGAGGCTTATATATATATATATATATATATATATATATATTATGGGCAATGCTAGGAACACATGAAGTTGCACAAATTGTCACGTGGCTAGTTATGAGTGATAAATCTGGGTTTAAGTAGATACATTTCTACCACTCACAACTTGATACATGGAAAATTATGGCAAAAATGGTACAAGATATTATGGGCAATGCTAGGAACACATGAAGTTACACAAATTGTTACGTGGCTAGTTATGAGTGGTAAATCTGGGTTCAAGTGGATACATTTCTATCATTCACAACTTGATACATGGCAAATTATGGCAAAAATAGTACAACTTTATGTGTTCCTAGCAATTTTCCGCATTATCTGATCACGTGGATTGACACGTTGGTTCCAGCTGCTAGCGCTAAGGCAAAGCTAAAGAAAATGCAAATGTGAGCAAAATGAAAGTTAAATGAGATCATTTATATAGTTTTTTTTTTTTTACTTTACTTATCTAATTTAAACAAATGTATGCTTTTGTTTTGAAAAATAATTTATAAATTTTTTTCACATAAAATAAATAAATTGAGTAATTTCTTTTTTGTCAATAAATAGGGATTTGAACTCAAAATTAAGCATGATTTTGTTTATTTGTCTTCTTCTGACAGTATTTTCAGTGAAGTTCATTGAACTTTTTTGTATAAGTTTATTATAAATAGTCCATTTTAATTGTAATAATTATATATAATTTTTAATTATAAAATTTTAATATAAATCTAATTTTTATGAGTTCATTAATGAAGATTATTCTATTTAATTAACTCAAATAACTTGATTTTAACTATTATTTAGTCAATAATTATTAGCATAGATTTCTAAAGGGCTAAAAAAATTTACTTGTTATGTTATATAAGAAAAGCACAAATTAATCAAATAAGTGAATAAATTCAACCTTATTTGAAAAGAAAATGATATATTTCTCAGCTTTAGCTCAACATGATTGCACATCAAGTATCCATTAGTTAGGCTCTATATATTAATGTTACATAAACAAATAATGTTTTTGTACAATATTAATTTAGCATTTGACGAAAAGCTAAATCCTAAGCATTTTTTTTGACAAATGAAAAAGAAAAATGCCAAAACACTGCATTTTTTATTAATTAAAAGCCAGAAATATATTATTTGAATATAGGAAATTACAACACAATTTAGGAAAGTACTACCTACATAAATTGGAGGACTCGAGGTTGAGAATGTTAGAGAATGGACTCTTAACACTGCGCACATTGGCGTGATGATTACTCTACAAGTATAATGTTCATGTGGGGTGAGAGGGACAAGGCCTAGGGTTCAAGTTTTTAGAAGGGAGCTATATACACATATACACTTAGATTAAGCTGAAGTAAAATTTTTAACTTGTATCAAAAAGGAGAATGGCGACTCTTGTTTTTGTCAAACGCCTAAATAGGTATTCTTGTCGTAATTCAAGATCTTAAATGCATAAATCAAAATTTTTTAGCTGATATTGTGCATTCTTGAGGGTGCCATCATATTTGCTGGTCTTGCAACCAAAGAGAAATTGCAATGCAGCATTTTTCTTGGAAAATCCGATCCATCTTTTCCTTCTTCACCATATAATGCTGACTCCTTTTGGGTACACCTAGTTTAAAACCAATGACCAACAACTCATCCATAAATGTGCCATTCAGAAATAACAAAGACTGCAGCGCATATACAACCATGAAAAAGAAGAAGTAATCTTCTATTTTGAATGAACGAGCAATTCATTAACAAAAAAAAAAAAAAAAAAACAAATGTACAATTAGTTCAAAATACAACCAAACAATACAACACCAATACAGAAACAGTCTGCATTGCACCATAAACATTACAAAATTAAATTTCCAAATCTGTTAATTCAAGGAGAAAAGAACCATTAACTGCTACTATTCTGATGAACACGAAATACCCCCCAAAGAGAGCATATTCTCCTGTTTTGAATCGAATTGCAGTAATTGTTACATTAAACTCTGATCTTCACTCCCCACCTGATCATTTTGACCATAGCCTCTTCAGAAGGTAGTCTTCCTTGATGAATACTAGCATTCCTATGAAGCCAAATATGACACATAGTAGACCCCAATGCCAGTCTAGACGCAATGGATTTCTTATCATAGAGCATAATCTTAGGCCAAAGGAACTTTGGATTTTATTCGACACCCAGCTCATTATGGTTCACCTCATCCTCATTGAGATAGAAGAATTACAAAATAGGTATCAAGATTAGCACATCACTACAACATTCTGTCTTTTGTGGACAGTCTCTTGTGAACCCTTAGCCAAACTATAAAGACATGCTTTGGAATTGCTTTGGGAAACCAGATGATCTTCACCATTCAACCTTGGGGCATTTCAACCTTATACAGTTCCATGCATCTGCACAAAAATATTACATTGTTTTCTCATTAATCCAAATTAGCCTATATTTATTTCCAATCATAACCAGACTAAGCTTACTCTGGATGCTCAACAAGCAATCTTGAGACATAACAAAGAAAGTGCCTCTAGCAATACGATAGCTATCCTGTAAAAGCTGCAAGTACCATCTAATTGCATCAAATTTGTGGCAATTAGAAGCTACTATAACATACAAAGCATTAGATTTTGTATCATCTAAAAAAAATGTAGTCTCTTGGCAAATGAAAAAGAAATACGCCAAGAGACTGTGTTTTTAAAAAAAATTTAAAGACCCACAAATATATTATTTGAATATAGAGAATTACAACACAAATTAGGAAAGTATAGCCTGCCTAAATTGGAGGACTCGTGGTTGAGGATATTGGAGAATGGAGAATCTTGTTTCTATCAAACGCCTAAACAAGTATTCTTGTCCTTCAAGATCTTGAATGCATAAACCCAATATTTCTAGCTGATTTTGGGCATTCTTGAGGACGCCATCATATTTGCTGGTCTTGCAACCAAGGAGAAAAGCACTGCAGCATTTATATTTGAAAATCCGATCCATCTTTTCCCTCTTCACCATATCATTCTGATTCCTTTTGTGTACACCAAGTTTAAAACCAAAGACACACGAAATACCCCCCCAAAGACAACATATTCTCCTTTTTTGAACAGAATTATAGTAACTGTTACATTCAACTCTGATCTTCACTTCCCACATGATCATTTTGACCATAGCCTCTTTAGAAGGTAGTCTTCCTTGATGAATACTAGCATTCCTTTGAAGCCTAATATGACACACAGTAGACCTTAATGCCAGTCTAGACACAATGGATTTCCCATCATAGAGCATAATCTCAGGCCCAAGGAACTTTGTGTTTTATTAGGCACCTAGCTCATTATGGCTCACCTTATCCTTATCAAGATAGAAATATTACAAAATAGGTATCAAGATTAGCACATCACTACAACATTTAGTCTTTTGTGGACAGTCTGTTGTGAACCCTTAGCCAGCCTATAAAGACATGCTTTGGAATTGGGAAACTAGATGATCTCCACCAATTAACCTTGGGGAATTTGTCCCTCATATAGTTCCATGCACCTGCACAAGAATATTTTGCTGTTTTCTCAGTAATCTAAATTGGTCTATACTTACTTCCAATCTCATCCAGACCAAGCTTACTCTGGATGTTAACAAACAATCTTGGGACATATAACAAAGAAAGTGCCTCCAGCAATACAAAAGCTGTCCAGTAAAAGCTGCAAGTACCATCTAATTGCATCAGATTTTGTGGCAATCAGAAGCTACTATAACATAGTACAAAGCATTACATTTTGTACCATCTAAACAAAATGCAGTCTCTTGGCAAATGAAAAAGAAAAATGCCAAGAGACTGCATTTTTTTAAAAAAAATTTAAAGGCAGAAATATATTATTTGAATATAGAGAATTACAACACAATTTAGGAAAGTACAACCTGCATAAATTGGAGGACTTGTGGTTGAGGATGTTAGAGAATGGAGACTCTTGTTTCTATCAAACACCTAAACAGGTATTCTTGTCTTCCTTCAAGATCTTGAATGCATAAAAGCAGAAGAAACACAACAAGTTTCATAGCAAAACCAAAAGCAGAAGAAAATAGGCCCTTTTCGATAATAGATTCACACCCAAGATGAGTGTATATGTGTGTGTGTGTATATATATATATATTCTTTTTTTTTTATAAGTGAACTCAACAGAGAAAGCTCAATCGAATAAGCCAAAATTCAGTAAAAATAATTTAAAATCAAATATCTTCACGAGCACCTTGTAGGTAATCTGTCAAGAATATATTTGCATGAGTTAAGCATATCAATTCCAAATCTCACTTACATATATTGTTAGAATATGTAAAATAGAAGTTTTCAGAATTGAGACTGAAAAGGAAAGACAGCAGAAGTAATATTTTCATGGTTCAGCTTGACAGCCACACTTATATTGGAAAACCCTTGACTAACTACATCTTTATTTTGTTAAATTTTGTGTTAGAAAGAGTCGAACTAAGGGTATAAATAGGAATACTTTGGGTCCATTATGAAAATCTTAAAATCACAACAACAGCTAGTTGTATTGCAAAATCAAAGTATTCTACAAAAGCATGATCTACTCGATTTTAGATATAGCCAATTGTACTATAACATATATGTCTTCATCTCATTACATCAAACAAAGAAATATGATCTATCAAATGAAATCCAATAAAATGAAAAATGGACAACATTGATTCATTCAGGTATGAGACCAATAAAGAAAAGAAAAGGCACACTCACCTTTCACGGACGATTGTTCTGCCACTGCTTGCAACTACATCAGGATCCGCTGTCCGTGAGTGAGATAGGGAAGAATGAGAATCCACTGGTGAGTGCATTCTAACATACGTTTCTTCATCTCATTACATCAAACACACAAAAATAATTCCATGAAACGAAATCCAAGAAAACGAAAATAGACAGCAATGATGCATTCAGGTATGAAACAAAAAAAAAAAAAAAAAAGCACTCACCTATAACAGAAAGTTGTTTTGCCACTGCTTACAACTACTTCAGGAGCTGCTAACCGTGAGTGAGAGAAGGAAGAATGAGAAACTGCCAGTGAGTGCAAATATAGAGCAGCTGAGGCTAATATACTCAACAAAGCAAAGCCAATGGTTGATTTGCATTAACCTTCCACCAAAACTAATAGAAAGTTAATAAGAATTTCGTAAACAACAAAAACAAAAAATTTGAAAGTTTAAAATAAAACAAGCAAGTGATACATACATACATATATATATATATATATATATTACTTGCAATAAATTTCCCTGTACCTTATTATCAAAAAAATTTCAAAACTACTTAACTAAAATTTGGCAGGTTAAGTTTGGGTGACATTGCAATATAGACTTTTGGAGACTTGTACCGCATTGCTTGATGTGGTGTATTTGGCATGAAAGGAATGCTAGAAGTTTTGAGGAATGTGAACGTTCTACGCTAGAGATTAAGTCTTTTTTCTTGCACTCTTCTTGAATGGAGTGTGGCTTTGTCTCATTTTTCTTGTTTTTCCCTTCTTGTTTTACTTTATCATTGTAATTTTAGTTCCTAAGTTGTGCCCCTATAGTACATCCCCAATGTACTCAGGTTGGCTTTATTTTTAATAATATTTTACGTTACTTATCAAAAAAAAAAAAAAAAAAAAAAGCTCTTTTGCATTAACTATATTCCCCACACTCTGATGGGCAAACCATTTTGGAATTTCACTTCCAAGAATCACAATATTAAAGTAACCATAGGGACCAAATATTATAGATTGCTTGTGGATTTCCTGAAGCCTAGAAATCATGATGTTTAGAATTGACATATATATATATATATATATACAGAGAGAGAGAGAGACCTGATGCATTGTTTTCGGTTTTTTTGATAAGTAAAAATGGAATGTGAGAGACTTGATGAACTGTTAATAGCATTCTCAGCACATCAAACACCATGTCACTCAAACCAGCCAATTTGAAGCAATTGAATAAGTAAAGATGTGGTTTTAATCCATGAGAAAATGTTTCCAATGAAATAAAACCATCTGCTTCAACCCAATCAGTTGTTGATGGTAATTGTGGCAATGAACAAAGTCTTGTGCAATTGTGTAAATAAATTTCCAACAATTTAGATATTTGCACAATACTTTCAGGAAGGCAACTAAGGTGATTTTCACATGTAATGGGTTTTCTGATCACATAACACACTGATAAATGGATACTCTGTTTTTTGATGAGATATTGATGGTTCTTTGATAGCTCAACCTGAAGCAATAGGGAATTCAAGAACATATTTATATAAAAGCAACTTATTTCTGACAAAATTCACTTGCAAAATATTCTAAGAACATCCTCAAATATGCAAAACTTGTCATGTACAAGAGACATTGGTCCTTCTCACAACTTATAAAGCGGTAGATGCAGCACAAATAGAAACCCGGAGAAACAACAACCTAGAGTACCACTTCCCAATATGGCCATTCAGAAATTACCAGTTCAATGATTGTTTAAGATCTTTGATCTTCTGTTGAGTCATCTCGTCCCTCAAGAAATCAAAAACCTCTTCACTTAGAGCTGAAGGACAACAGACTATGTTATTAACATATTCCACAACCAAATTAAATGAACAAGAATAGAATAAAAAACTTACTTACAGAGTCTGTTACCAAGGGCTCATTCTTACGAATCTCACCAAATCATATCTATCGTTAAAAGCAGAGAGTAAAAGGTTGTCACTAACTCTTTACATTTTACACCTCTTTTAGGGTTCCACATGTTGCATAGAGTTGTTTTCATGGTTTTCCCAATAAATCTCTTATCATTGAAAAGCTTAGCCAGTTGATAAGTAAAAATTGACCCTTCTCTTTCAGTGCTTTGGGTTTTGTCTCCACCAAGAGTATAGCAGTCCCTTCCACCTCCGAAACCCTAAAAGTTCTCCACATATCCACTAGCTTGTCTTCCAAATCCTTATCATCCCCCCACCACTGTCACACTCCACTAGCTTCCATCTGAGAAGGGAACAAAAAACACTTGGCCAATCCAAGAGACTTTCAATCTTCATTTACAGTGATTACTTCCTCTCCCCGTCCATGATTTGAAATTTTAATTCCATTGAAGGATTCAATTCATTAAGTCGTTTAGTAGCCCACTCTCCCAACCTCAAGCATCCATATTTTCTACAAGCATCAAAGACTTTTGTCAACATTGGAACAGTGAATTCAAAAGGCATCCTCTTAATGAATTTCTCCAGCTCATTTACGTGCCCATACCGACTATAGAGTTCAATCATACACTCATAGTGCTCCAACCGAGGCATGACATGGTACTTATTGCTCATTGAATAAAAATACTGTGTTCCCAACTCAACTAGTCCTTCATATATACAAGCAAGCAAAATACCTTGAAAGGTGACATGATCTGCTTTTACACCTTCCTCCTCCATCAACCCAAACAATTCAAGTATCACCCTACCTTTTCGATTGTGAGAACATCCAAATATTATGGAGTTCCAAAGAATCACATCCTGTGACGCTGACTCTAAAAAAACTACGAGAGCATACTCAAGACAACGACATTTTGAGTACATGTCTACTAAAGCTCCTCTTATCACAACATCCATCTCATAACCATTTCTAATCATAAATCCATGAATTTGTTTGTCATGCTCAAGAGAAAAAGTATTTGCACAAGCAGCCAAAAGGGTTCCAAACGTGAACTTACTTGGTCTTGTCTCCCATTGCATCTCTGAAAATATTGTCATTGCTTGTTCACTAAGGCCATGACGAGCATAGCTAGTCAATAAAGCATTCCAAGAAACACTATCCCTCCATTGACTTATTATTAGGTAAAACCAAACTCTGGCACTTCTTAAGTTACCACATTTACCATACATGTCAAGAAGGGCATTTCCAACAACGAGATTGGAAAGGAAACCATTCCGGTATATAAAACCATGGACCTGTTTCCCCATTTCAACATCTAAAAGCCCAGCACACACATTTAGTATTAACCCAATTGTGACATAGTCAATATCCTTAGTTGCATTGCGCAAAAAAAAATACCAAGTCCAGAGCCTCTTCCCATTGGAGGGAATGGGTATACCCTGCCAACATTGCATTCCAAGATATCACATTGTGTTTGGCATCTGATCAAAAAGCTCCCTTGCCTCCCTAGTTTTCCCACTAATAGCATACCCTGATACAATTGAAGTCCAAGAAATTAAATCTTTTGAACTTAGCTGTTCAAACACCCTATGAGCATTCTCTAATTTCCCACACTTGATATACATATCCATGAGAGGACTTGAAACAACCTCATCATCTTCAAGACCCATTTTAATTGCAACTCCATGAATTTGCTTCCCCTCCTTTAGTGCAGATATACTTGAGCAAGCAATAAGTGCATTAGAGAATGTAAAGTTGAAGGGCCTAACAGCAGTCTAGAACATCTTAAAAAACATAAAGACCGCCTTTGTTCCATCATCCATCTCAAGATACCACCTCACAATCACATTCCAAGAAATGGCAGTTGGATTTTTAATCTCACCAAACATTCTTTGCCCATCTTTGATAACTTGGCATTTGCTGTATACATCAACAAGTGAACTCTCCAAAATTACATTCCCAACAAACCCATATTTCACAATAAGCCCATGAACCTGTCTCGAAAGACAAAGTGCCAGCATTGCACCACAAGACCTAAGAACACTAGCAAAAGTGACCTCACTCGCATAAACTCCTAATCTATTCATGTCTGAAAACAATGACAAGGCTTTCTCAGGATACCCACCTTGTGTATACGACGTAATCATCACATTCCAAGACCCCCCATCTCTTTGAGGCATTTCCTCAAACAACTCCCTTGCATCAACTAAACATCCACATTTACCATAAGTCTCAATCGCCCGGTTCAGGAGAAACATTGGTGGTGTAGGGGAGAAGGTGACCAAATGGGACTCGACCTTCTGAGCTTCAACAATGGCATGATTAGAAGCACAAATTTGGAAGAGACTGGCATAAGGGAATAAGGGAAAAGTATTGGAGCAGCAAAGAGAATGGAAACAGCTTTTTGGAGAAGACCCACTTTGAGGTGAGCGAAGATGGTGTTGGTTAAGGCTTTGGCGCTAGTAGGTTGAGTTTGGGGCTTGTGGGTTCGGCTGTAAAGAATGTGGTTGAGTATAGAGGCGGCACTCACACCCATGTAACAGTTGAAAGAAGAAGAAGAAAGAAGAATTGGCTGAAAATTCAAATACTAAATCATTATATAGTGGGTCTGCGTGATCCGATTAACAAGTACCCTTTAAGAGTTTGCTCAGATAAGGGTTTACACCACCTGTGTAATCAAACAGAATTTCAACAGCTTTAGGGACATATAAGTATGAGTAAAAGACATAAACAAGCATGCTGCTCATGTTTATATACAAGGATCTAGGGAAGCAAAAATCATAATGTGGCCAACAACTTCATTTTAACCATTAGATAATCCTTTCACACAAAAACCAAAATTTTGATTTTCATCTCTTTGTGGGTGCATCTCGCACAAATTATCTAGAAACTCCTTAACCTAAACCACCTTTCCATGTTCAAGAGAAAAAATTGGCCATGTAAGTAGTAATAAACTAATTAAAATCCAAAGCATTGATTCTTTTCTCTAATTCTTTTTCCTTATACAATATAAAGATGAAACATTAATAGCCCACAAAATTATTAAGAAAACAAAGGAATTGAGAACAAGATAGAGATATTAGTCCAATGTTTTTGTTGCTCACACTGTTTCACAATACAGAAAAACTAGACAAAAACTCAAACACATGTAAAATAACACTAAAATAATTTTTATGAGCTACTAAATCATTGAGGGATGAAAGAATGTCTAATGTTTGACCATGGATAAGATGCTTATCATAACAAATGCTATCTTTAACTTTTCTCAACAACTAAAAGAAACCCAAATGCAAGTATGAAAAGAATACTCAAACACATGTAAAATAACACTAAAATAATTTTTATGAGCTACTAAATCATTGAGGGATGAAAGAATGTCTAATGTTTGACCATGGATAAGGTGCTTATCATAACGAATGCTATCTTTAACTATTCTCAACAACTAAATGAAACCCAAATGCAATTATGAAAAGAAAAAATATTTGTGCAAGTGACCATAACCACCAAAAAATATAGCTAATAATAGGGAAAATCTAACGGAAAAGGCCAATAGAAGATGATAGAACTCTATAAAAGAAAACAAACAAGTATGCACATAGCCTATAGAAATATGAAAATCTAATAAACAAATGAAGTTACATTGTTAGAGGACTAAGTCTCAAAATCAAACAAAATGCGGAAAAAAATCCCACATAACAAAATAAGGAAAGCAATGGCAATAGGCAATCAGGCAATCACCTAGCTTTTCTCATGCAACCTGTTTTGAGACTTGAATAGGGTTGATCGGTTGAGAGGTTGAAGTGTTAAAAAAGAGGCAAAAATAGCTGAGATGTTGTCCACCAGCCTTTAAGCTAACTTTTCATTAACAGATGCTAAAGAAACAATCTGTACAGCTTCTTGGTTGGAAATAACTTCCCATAGCTGAAAAGAAAAGAAATGAGCATCACATACAACGTAAAGTAACTGTTATTCATAAGGCTAGATAAATATGCTCAAACATATGCCATCACCATTATGATAGACTTCTCAAAACATGTTTACCTTATACTATGCAATAAAATTTTAAAAATCATCACAGAAAATGTTCTTGTTATTTATATTCATTCCACAATTTCTTTAAACTAGATGATATTGTCTTATGGGATAGTGATTTCATTCAAGAACTTGCTTACTTCTCAAGTGCTCTGTATCTGACAACTGAATATTTTGTCATTCTAAAATACCTACTCACAATAAGAATGGAAATTATAATGAGTTGTGAATAAGAGGGGGAAAAAAGCAAGCCATTGTGTTCTTAAGAGAAAGTTGGAAGGTCCTAGCCAAAAGAGAGGAAAAGAGAGAGTTGGAACCATCATCAAGAAAATGCATACCCCGTATGTTGCCAATATGACCAATTTATCCCTACTAGTTATGTTCCTTTATGTCACATCTGGCACAGAAATAACCCCAAATTCCTTCAGGCAATAGTCACCCAAGGCTCTTGATAGTGCCTGAAGAAATCAATATCAGCTCATTCTTCTTCGCTTCCTTTGCCAAATTTTCAGCAATTTCCCTTCCAACGTCATTCTTATAATTTCTCTTTTTCTTGATTGGTACACTTCTTGTGAATCCATCAAGAAAGGCGGGAAAAATCACCATTACCTCTACAGCCCAATTTTACCCACCCACAATTACATCAGCTGCTTTATAATAACTTTGTTAATTATTTGAAATTTTATCTAACATACAAAATATCCCAGAACTTGTAAATTTAAGATTATAAAGTCAGATTCTTTTCATTTTATCTCTCAGCTAAACCAAAATTTATTGTTTCAATAGAACTCATATATTTACACACTACGCAAATTTTCACTGCAACAACACACATGGGATGGAGGGACAATGTTATAATTAGAGGTAAAGCAAGCAAAGCAGGCACCACAATAGAAAGCCAAAGAAGAGGGTAAGCAAAACCCAAGGAAAGTGTCTCCTAATGCAGGCCCAAGGCAGAACTCCTTTAGCGCGCTTTGGGTTGTTAGCTATTTTGCCTATTTGCTTGCCTTGGGAGGTTTTAGAAATTGATGCAACTCATTCTTTGCAGCTTATTATGAGAGACTCATTTCAGGATATGGAGGACAGCGAACCTAAGGCATTGAAGTTCATTCAGCAGAATGATACTGAGATGCAGGGGATAGATGAACTCAGTTCAGTGGCATGTGAAATGGTCAGATTGATTTAAACAGCAACAGTTCCAATTTTTGGGGTTGATTCAGCCGATCTCATCAATGGATGGAATGTAAAAATTGCTGAAATGACAGGATTACAAGCTAGTGATGCACTGGGGAAGTCCCTGACCAATGAAGTGGTTTATGAGGACTCACGCAGAACGGTTGAAAATCTTCCATTTAGAGCTTTGCAAGGTAAATCTTTTTTACGTTAACAATGACATTCATTGAATTTGAGTTTACTATCTAACTAAAATATCATTGTGAACTACATTGCATTTCATAACATCTGTATGACACAAATAGCTTCCTGATCCAACTTCTATGACATGTGTTGGAATTGAATGCATGCAAAACCTCCTCATTAAATCAACTCCACAGTCACACATTTTAAGATCACGGTGTGGTAAACTTGAATAAATTTGTCCATTCTATAGTGACTTGAGCCATCTTTTTTCTCAAATCATCAGTTCACACTCCTTTTAACCCTTTACATTGCTTTAAGTGCCAAAGAAGCACTACCAAATGACTCTTATAATTGTGGCAATTCTAATTCTTCATTGCCATGCCTAAGCCATCCAAAGAAACTTCCTCTGACTTTATTTTTAAATTCTGTTTATTGAATGCTTTGGGGCACAGTCGCACAGAAGAAACTTTTTTTTTTTTTTTTTTTGGTGAACTATGAGTATCACTTTGAATTGTATTACTGTACAAAGTTGTACAAAGTTATTCAGGCTAAGTATTTGCAGAGATATGAGGGGTGCCTTTCAGACATTATCAGAAATTGGTGAAATTGGTGTTCTTTATCAGAAGTGTCTAATTAACTAAAACGATAAATCTATAATTGATGGTGAAATTGGTGTTCTTATATCAAATCTAATCTCAACTCAAACAAAACAACAATAGCATAAACCCACAAAGTTTAGAGAAATAATATAAACCCATATCAGCGTTAATCCTATGTATGTAGAGAGAGAACCTGAAGATTGTGGGTGGCGCCGCCGAGTTGGATTGGAAGAGAAGAAGCGCCGCCGATTTGAGGTTGTGGGTGTGCCGCCGAGTTGGATTGAAAATTTGTAACTCTGTTTGTTCTCTTCTGGGTATGGTTTTGTTTAGCAGCTGTCTGGTTCTTGTGGTTGGATTGGAAGAGAAGAAGCTAGAGAGGCAGAGCGTAGAGCCGTGAGACACAGCGTCAAGCCGTAAAACGCATGAGAGAAAAGCGTGCGTAGATGGTCAGATGTGTTATTTTCTCTTTGTATTTTTTATTTTTTTTATTTTATCTATTCTATTATTATACTATTATTTAAAAGACTTTCTTTATTTGATTTTTTTTAATTCAAAAATACATTTACATCTTATATTTATGTAGAGATAAAATTAAATGACAATTTGATAAAAATACAATTTTAACTCCTCCTAAAATATGACCTAGAAAATATAGTCATTTTCCTGTTAATTTGTAAATTACTCTATTTACTTATAAACTATAAAATAAAAAAAACACAGTTTTTTTATCTACAAAATAGGACTACTAAAAAAAAGAAAGCTTAGTATTCTCAAAATAAAAATAATGGATTAATCTCATATTGAAAAATAAGTGTGAATTAAAAAAAAGGTTTAAAGCATGTTTTGTGTAACCAAGAGTTTGACCCTTTTGGCCATACATCATTGTAAATATTTTTAAAACCTTTTCTCCTCTCCCCTGTATGTTAAAAAAATATTTAGTATTCTTAAAAAAATTAGTATTCTAAAAAAAAATAGTTATAACGTTGAGAAATGAGTGTGAGTTAAAAGAGATTTAAAACCTATAATATATTATATTATATATGATACATTAGTGGCATGGAAAAAAAAAAAAAAAAAAAAAACCTGAGCAAAGAACAATCTGGACAGAGTTGTTTGATTGCTTCACGTGGGCTTGTAGCTGAGCAAAAGAAACAAAAGAGAAGTAACGTGGTAATTAGAGAAGTAGAAACACTGGCAGAGGCATTTCCTCAAACAGCTCCCTTGCATAAACTAAACGTCCACATTTACCATAAGTCTCAATCGCCCGGTTCAGGAGAAACACTAGCGGTGTAGGGGAGAAGGTGACCAGATGGGACTCAACCTTTCAGGCTTCAATAATGGCATGATTAGAAGTACAAATCTGCAAGAGACTAGCGTAAAGGGAATAAAGGAAAAGTACAGGGGCAGCAAAGAAAATGGAAACAGCTTTTTGGAGACGACCCACTTTGAGGTGAGTGAAGATGGTGTTGGTTAAGGCTTTAGGGCTGGTAGGTTGAGTTCGGGACTTATGGGTTCGGCTATAGAGCATGTGGTTGAGTACAGAGGTGGCACTCACACCTATGTAATAGTTGAAGAAGAAGAAGAAATAAGATTGGCTAGAAATTCAAATATTCAAATACTAAATCATTATATAGTGGGTCTGTGCGATCCAGTTAACAGGTACCTTTTAAAAATTTGCTCAGGTAAGGGTTTACTCCACCCGTGTAGTCAAATGGAATTTCAATAGCTTAAGGACATATAAGTACAACTTCACAAGTAAAAGACATAAACAAGCATGCTAGTCACATTTATATACAAGGATCTAGGGAAAAAAAAAATCACTACACACAAAAATAAGCTCATGTGCCCAACAACTTCAGTTTAACCATTGGATAATCGTTTCACACAAAAACCAAAATTTTGATTTGCATCTCTTTATGGGTGCATCTCACACAAATTATCTAGAAAATCCTCAACCTAAACCACCTTTCCATGTTCAAGATAAAAAATTGACCATGTAAGTAGTAGTAAACTAATTAGAATCCAAAACATTGATTCTTTTCTCTAATTATTTTTCCCTATAGCTTATACAATATAAAAATGAAACATCCATAACCCAGAAAATTATTAAGAAAACAAAGAAATCGAGAACAAAATAGATGTATTAGTCAAATGTTCTTGTTGCTTACACTTTTCACAATACAAAAAAAAACTAGGCAAGAACTCAAACACATGTAAAATAACACCTAAAATAATTTTTATGAACTACTGAATCATTGAGGAATGAAAGAATGTCTAATGGTTAACCATAAATAAGGTGCTTATCATAATGAATGATATCTTTAGCTTTTCTCTACAACTAAATGAAACCAAAATGCAAGTATGAAAAGAAAAAAATATTTGTGCAAATGACCATTACCACCAAAAAATATAGCTAATAACAGGGAAAATCTAACAGAAAAAGACCAGTAGAAGATTATAGATCTCTATAAGAAGAGTAGCTAAAAAGATTCCTTTTGAAGCTAGAAACCTTGATTGAGTCTCATATTGTTAGCCAAGATTAGACCGATTAATCCTTAGGACTAGGATACACTAAAGCCAATAGCTAGAGTCAAGATTCTAGTTTAGGGGGAGCAAGATTAAAAGAAAAGATTCAAAGGAAAACTTAATTTATTTACTCTCCACATTTTTTTTATATCTTTGAAACCACTACATGATTTCTCCATTCCCAATAGTCTTGAATTTAATTTATTGAAAGATTTGCTAAATCTAACTAGATATGAGTTCATTTAGAATTCAATCGAGACTCATTATCATGCTCACGGTTTTCCTTGATGTCAATAAACTACAAGTTTATATTTCATATAATTAAAACATAGAAACTAAAATAATTAACTCATAGTTACTAATAATTAAAAGAATAGATTAGTCTAAATAAGTTCTCATAGTTGTTAATAATTAAAAGAAGAGATTGGTCTAAATACATAAGTTTATACATCTAATTCGATTCTTTAAAATAAGTTGAGAAAATAAATTAATCTAAAAGTGTTAAGAGTATTGAAATATAACTACAAAGTTGTTTACATGTCTCAATCTCATTGCATTAATTGCTTTAAAAACATTTACCTAGAATTCAACTCACTTTCTCTAATCTTTTAAGCATTTAAAATTTGGAATTATAACAAAATCTCAAAGTTGAAAATTGTAAAAAAATTTAAAAGATAGAGGGGAGAAAAGAAAAAGAAAAATAAGAAAGCTTAAAATTCTAATTTGATTACTTAATGTCATGCACAGATACACTCATTTAGGTAGTACTTTTCAATATTATTTTTGGGTAAAATATGAGACCTATTAATATTCCATGAGAAATGAGGGGGAGGGGGATATCAAATCAAGAAAAGTGGTGTGATTGTAGCGAAATGTACTACCTAAAATTCTGTAGAGTTCTTTTCTTTCAATTTTATTTTTTTCGCTATGTTAGGTTTGGTTCTTAGCCGAATGTTACCCAACCTAAAATATGATATCTAGAGCTTATAATTGTTTTCTAAATGCAATGGGTCAGTGTTGCATGCTTGTTTTTTGCACAGGTTTTGCTCTTTGACTTGACTAGGTTTTTATTATATTGTTTGTCAAAAATCAAAAGAAACAACCAAAAAATGGTGACCATGGTCACTTATACATTAGAACCAACCATAGTCCTTAGGGTCTCTAACATGTTAGTGTTGAATATTTGCTATAATACCATGTTAGACTTTATGAGAATATGGAGAAAGAGAGTATAGAGAGAAGAAATTAAGAAAACACAATGTTTACGTGGTTCGGCCTAACAGCTTACATCCAATGAGAGAAAGGCTTGACCACTTCATCTTAACCATAATCTCAATACACACATTTACAATGAACCTTAAGGAGAGAGAGCTAGGGTTAAGCATACATGGGCTTACAATAGAATCAGGTCTACTCATATAAACCTAATACCTCTAATTGTAAGAATATGTTGATACATAAGTTGCTTATATCTAAATAATGTGAGATAATAAACAGGTATATAAAGATAATAATCAGGGGTAAAAGTTCAAAAATTTCATAAGAAAAGGCTAAAAAAAAAAACCATTTTCTCACCCAAAAATCTATGTGAAACATTAAATTTTTGGTAAAACATTCTAAATAAACCCTAAAACATGTGTGACTCAAAGCTTTTGAGAGCCACCTCTTGCAAATCCAAAGTCTCTTGCCTAAATTTGAATCTTAACTTGTTTAACCATTATCAAAACCAATAGGAGGCATGGTAAATCAATAGAATGGAAAGATATTTACTTCGTTACTTTTTGTTGTATTTCCACAATTTGAAATCCCTTGCACCCTACCTGTGCTTGATTAGTCAAGCCCCCTTGCTCTTTTAAGCCCCCAAGCCCATCTTAGTGTTAGGCCCGCCAATCATCAGACCACCTCCTATGAAGCCAATCAAACCCAACTCTCTTTAGCCCACATACACTAACCCACCAATACGCCAGCCCAATTTAGCCCATTTAAATCTCAAACCCAAGTGTTCATTTAGACACATGCAAAATAAACCCACATCACACTAGGCTCAATCCGAAAATACATCAAATAAGCCCAATCAAATGAAAACCTAAAACAAATAAACTTAAGCCCACACACATTTTAAACCTAATTCCAGCTAGTTTAGGCAGTGGTATATTCATAGCATTAGCATTAGCACACTAAACACCACAGCATAGCTGAGGCCATATTTCAACATCAATAGCAGCCTCATTTACAGGAGCATATCACCACAGCATTGGTAATATCGTAGCAAGATTGGCATAATAGTGACATGTAAACGTACATAATAAGGTCTTAAATAGTAAACACTTGTTGATGCCTATTTTTTCTAATTAAGGACCATACAAAGCTAAGTCCAATCTTTTGGGCCCGCTATTTTTATGAAGTTTCTTTTAATTTTCGAACATGGCCCTAACCCATGTAATATTAATGGGAAATTTGAGAGTGTAGTGTGGAGAGTAAAGAGTGGACCTATACTGAGTTTATCTATGAGCTCAAAAAATAGATTTAGCTAACTGGGCTTTAGAACACTTATAAATCTCTTGACACATAGGTCATATCCTGGCCACAAACACAAGAAAAAGGACTTGACCAATCGGTTTGCCTGAAGGTTTGGCTAAATTTAGCAGGTTCTTCAATGGATGCTTTTCCTAAAAGGGCATAACAAAGTTGGTTTAGTCAACATGTTACACAAAATTGGTACAAAATCATATTATCCTAATATCCAAATAAGAACAAAACTCAAGATTGTCACTCTTCTAAATATCCTACAACCAAAAATCAATATTCAAGAATGAACGTTAGACTTGCCCTGAACCTACTCTAAAGCATGGTCTCAAGTCACGCATTATCAGACCTCACCAACCACATCCATACCTTAAACTTGAGTCTTTGGACTATAAGAATGCAACAAATTCTCTAGAGGTGTTTTTGTTTGAGTGGTAGTAAAAATAGCACTCTCTCTCTCTCATGATAATGATACGACCCAAGTTCACTTAAACTTGTCTTTCCAAAATTGTTAACAATACTTAGTCATCAAATACTCCTTTTGATATCCCACTCCAAACATCTTTCATTTATGTTCCACGTGTCTTCAACCTTGCATAAAGTTTTAATTTCGTATTATTTGATCATAACATGGATTGGATCTATTTTCATTTGCTTGAGATAGAAATCAAAATTAAGAATCAAAGGTGTCTGTGGTGTTTTTGTTCTGGATAATTTAATTGGGTGATCAACTAGCCAAAAAAATTTTAAGCAACAAAATTACCTTGCATAAAGTTTTAATTTCACGTTATTTGATCATAACATGTACTGGATCTATTTTCATTTGTTTGAGATAGAAAGCAAAATCAGGAATAAAAGGCAATTTGTTACGGAGAACTTAAATAGGTAATCAACTAGCCATAGAAAATTTAAGCAAGGAAATTATGGAATGGTTTTAGCCAGTAGTTAAAATGGAAAAAGTTTACCTCTAGATTGGTTTAGAGGAAAATTTCTCCAACCCAGCAATTTTTTTTTTTTTTTTTTTTTTATAAATAAATGGGCATGTAATACGTGCGTAATATGTATAAGGAGATTCTTTCAAACTGACTTGTAAAATAACTTGGTGATGACAAAACCGTCGAAGTATAAGATTGAAACCGGAGTGTATTAAAAAAAAGGGGATTGAAACTAGAGATAATACGTCATTCATTTCATCAATCTTTTGCACCAGCATTATGAAAATCTTACCTTCATTTTTTACTTAAAAGAAATAGAAGA
The DNA here is from genome assembly GCA_023736055.1 of Quercus glauca. Classification (NCBI taxonomy): domain Eukaryota; kingdom Viridiplantae; phylum Streptophyta; class Magnoliopsida; order Fagales; family Fagaceae; genus Quercus; species Quercus glauca. The sequence goes on from CM043318.1 coordinate 4,686,632, forward strand.
AAAAAAAAAAAACAAAAAAAAACAAAAAGACATACGAAAGAATCTGTAGAAAGTTGACTAAAATACTTTTTTGGCTTATTCCATTGTCCGTGTAAATAGTAATGTAAGACCCAAATTTACTTTGTTGAGTTTGATGGAAAAGTGAACAGTATTCATAGAACCCACTAAAAAGGGTTTAGGTACAATTCTATAGGTACAGTACCTTAAGTTTCTACTTAAAATTTGGACATTTGTCCAAATTTAATAACCCAAACAAACGGTGTTAAAACTTTTTTTTTTTTTCCCATCTTCCTTCTTTTCCCTGTACTGCAACAGCAAGAGAACCACTGACTTAAAATCACCAGAAAAGAAGAAAGAATCATCGATTAGAATCATAGATCAGAATCATTGATTAGAAACGAAGAAAGACTCAGATCAGAAAAGAAGGAAACCGATACACATACATACACACACCGAGAGAGAGAAAAAGAATCATAGATCAGAAAAGAAGAATCATAGATCAGAATCATAGATCAAAAACGAAGAAAGCCTCATAGATCAGAAAAGAATAAGGAAACAGATACACATACATACACACACCAAGCGAGAGAGAGAAAGAATCATAGATTAGAAAAGAAGAATCATAGATCAGAAACGAAGAAAGCCTCATAGATCAAAAAGGAAGAAGGAAACGCCTCATAGATCAAAAAAGAAGAAGGAAATAGATACACATACATACATACATACATACATACACACACCGAGAGAGAGAGAGAGAGAGAGAGAGAGAGAGAGAGAGAGAGAGAGAGAGAGAGAGAGAGAGAGAGAGAGAGAATCGTAGATCAGAATCATAGATCAAAAATGAAGAATCAAAAATGAAGAAAGCCTCATAGATCCAAGAAGAATACCAGTTCTTTGGCTCGCTTAGCGCAGCGGCAGACGGAGCGGAAAAGGAAAATAGAGATAGCACCGGTGAGGAGAATGCTGGTTGCGACTTTGATAGCGGAAGGAAAATTTGGTGGGAGCTCCATTGGACCATTCTTTTCTTTTCCTTTTTAACGTCGTTTTGGACATATGTCCAAATTTTAAGCAAAGAAGCTAAGGGCCTGTTTGGCCAGCTTTTTTTGCTCACTCAATTTCCATCACTCATCACTCATCACTCAACACCCATCACTCTAAATTAATACCCGTTTGGCACATCATTTATTTCCCATCACTCAATATTTTTCACACTATTTGTGGGTCCCATTTCTGTCACCACTGCAGCTTTTTTTTTTTTTTTCTTCTTTCTCAGTTCTTCAGTTCGTTCTTTTTTCATTTTTCATTTTTCTCCCTTTTCACCTTTCTCATCTCAGATTTCTCATCTAGAACAAAATTAAACATGCATAAATATATTCCAGAACAAACCCAGATTTCTTAATCATAAAAAAAAAGAAAAAAGAAAAAAAGAAAACGATCAGACCAGAGTTTTTAAGGAGCGGAACATCGGAAACGATCGGTTGCTGCTGTCGGAAATTGGGCACCTCGGAAACGGGCCAGCCATGGCCGCCGCTGAGTCAAAACGACCGAACCCATAGCCGCTGCTGCTGCTTCACGAATTCACAAACCCAGATCACTGAACCAATGAAAGAAGAAAGGAAAAAAAAAAAAAAAAAGAAGTTCAGATCACCTGAACCCATGGCCGCTGCTGAGTCAAAACGACCGGACCCATAGCCGCCGCTGCTGCTTCATGAATTCACAAACCCAGATCACCGAACCAATGAAAGAAGAAAGGAAAAAAAAAAAAAAGTTCAGATCACCCGAACCCATGGCCGCCGCTGAGTCAAAACGACCGGACCCATAGCCGCCGCTGCTGTTTCACGAATTCACAAACCCAGATCACCGAACCAATGAAAGAAGAAAGGAAAAAAAAAAAAGTTCAGATCACCCGAACCCATGGCCGCCGCTGAGTCAAAACGACCGGACCCATAGCCACCGCTGCTGCTTCACGAATTCACAAACCCAGATCACCGAACCAATGAAAGAAGAAAGGAAAAAAAAAAAAAGTTCAGATCACCCGAACCCAGTGAAAGAAGAAAGGAAAAAAGAAAAAGAAAAAAGAAACCCAGATCACCGAATCCAGCGAAAGAAGAAGAAGAAAAAAAAAGGGGGAAGAACACCGGGGAGACCGAACCCAAGAGAAGGAAAAAAAAAAAAGAAAAAAAAGAGGAAGAACGGCGAGACTGAACCCAGGAGAAGAAAGGAAAAAGAGAAAAGAAAAAAAAATGAAGTACACTGGGGAGACCGAACCCAGGAAAAGAAAGGGAAGAAAAAAAAAAAAAAGGAAAAGGTGCGGTTGTACTGTTTGTGGGTCTCTCATATAGAATTATTTACAAAAATGCCATTGAGAACAGAAAATTGGAAACTGAAAACAGCCAAAAGTTGTTTTCAGTTTCCACAACTCATAACTCAAAAATGTGAGAATTGAGAACTGAAAACAGAGTTATGGAAACAAAAAATAATGTAGCCAAACAAGCTTTTTATATGGGTCCCATCATTTTTGAGAATTGAGTTATGGAAACAGAGAATTGAGTTACGAAAACACCCAATCTAAACAGCCTCTAAGGTTCTGTACCTATGATACTGTACCTAAATTTTGCCCCACTAAAAAATGCAAAACGAGCAAATTGGGCAAAACGCCCAATCCAAACGCACTTAAAGTCTTCTACCTCATATGGATAGTCATTGTCTCTTCCTCATGCTTATTGACCCTTTAACCATTTAAACTCAGTAAAGAAAATTACAAGAATAAAGGATCTGAAAAACTAAAACAATCACTTCATCTATTTGGCAAACAAGGCAGTAGAACTAGAATATTGGGGGATTGAAAAAGGAAACAAACTTACAAAATCTGTAAAGAATATAATAAACACACTAATTTGCAAACTGAGATAATCTATACTCCTCTGTACCTAAGCATTATTGGAAGAATAATTTCATGGTTTATATTGAACTCTCCTATTTTTATTAGAGCTAGCCAGCTAGGGATCTCATTCACTCTGCATTTGCCTTTTCTTGTTGCGGATGTTTGACCAACAACCACCACTCCTTTGCCTGCATTACATTAATTCCAAAATTTAAATATCTCTTCCAAATACTAATTAACAAACATAAAGCGCACAAAAAAAAAAAAAAAAAAAATTGAAGGGAATTGCTGGTAAAATTACTCAAATTAGGTAGTAAAATTTTCCAATTAATATAACACCAACTACTTAATTTTACAGGCAAATATTTGTAACTAAAGGGTCTAGAGTTATTCACAAAATATCTGTTTATACCTTTTATGGCTTTTGAGTTTCGATTGTAATTAAATATGTTTGGCAGAACCCCCAACCCTACAAATTTATTGAGCTTTCAATGAAAAACAAACCTATGCTAAGAATTATTCCCGACTGCAAAAATTTTCCACAGCATTAATTTGTACTTGGCCTGAGTTAGAGGTTTGGCCAAAGCAGATGCATCTAAAACCTGATTTTTGAACAAGAATAAGTAACCAATTGATTTAGATTTATTACAGACGCGATTTTTTTTTAAACAATGGATCCATAAAAACAGGGTTCCTCTGTTTCAGACTAGAACAGTTTCTAAAATGTTAAGAAAATAATTGGGTTAATTCAAAAAAAAAAAAAAAAATCCCAATTTTACTTTCCTAATAGATAAGAAAACAAATTCTTTGATTCCCAAAAAATGAATTTTGAATTGACAATTGTATGAAAAACAAACCATTGTAAGTCCAAACATGTAAAACCATACTGCTTTTCACTTATCACCAAAATTAATAACCTTTATTCATACAATTTTCCCAACTATCTGTTCAAAACCCAGATGAATTCTATAGATTTAAGAAAACTAGATATTAATGAAACATTAACCAGTAATCAAAATATGAGTTCTAACTTCTAACATACATACCTGTTGTTGCTGCTTCTGCTTCTGCTGCTGCTTCCAGTGCTTTTCATACTATTACTACTCGATCTCCCACTATCACTCTCACCATATACTGAAATTCTCCTCTTCCACCACTCCTTATCTACACCTTTTGAAGATCCATATTGTACTATAGGCATAGGAGAAACTTTTGCACTTGTATTTGTCACAGACTACTCATTTTTCTTCTTCTTATTATTGTTCTTCTTAGACCCTAAAGATACAGGAAACACCATGTTAAGATAAAACCCTCCATTATTTATGCTTTCACTTCTTTTCACTACTTGTGATTGTGCCCACTTATCATTCCTCTTCTTACTATTCTCCCTCTTATACAAAACCTCAGTGCTCAAATCCCTCTCTTCTGAAACTCTACTTTCTCGTTCTCTGGCTTCAAGTACTTTTTGTTGCTCCACAAGATCTTCCAGGAAAGCTCATAGCAAGCCTTAGGCATGTTCTTGACCATTTCCATGAGCTCCCTTTGGCCTCTGGCAATGGCAATGACTCCTGTAGTGATTTGCTCTGTGTTATGGACTTCTGGGTGGGCTTGTTTTCCACAAAGGTGGTGAATAAATGCCTGACTCATCGAACACCTTCATTTCTGGGGGGGACACTTTACCCCTTAATAATATCATTAATTCATTTAAGAGTTATGTTCTAACCACAAATTTTTTGTTTCTACAATATTTTAGCAAACTCTTGAAGTAGTATATTTTTATTGGTTTGCATCTAGGTCTACCATTTATACTACTTTTTTATTTACCAATAATCACTCACCATATTAGTAATTTGTAAAAAAAAAATTTAGCTCTACCATTTTCTTCTTTTTAAAGACCATAAAAATCTATAAATTTAAAATTTAAAACAAAATATAAGTCCAAAAAAATTAGTCCAATAACAAAAATTACCAATAGTAAAACTAAAAAAAAATTAAGTCTAATCAACTAATTTTACCAAAAACAAACAACGTGACTTTTAAAAAAAATTTCAAACAAAATAATTGTCCTTAGCCAACAATACTCATCAAAGTTAGGAAAAAAAAAATAATAATAATACAAGGGTATTTGATTTTGGTTTGTTTGAAAGAGTGGTAATGGTTGGTGGTGTAGGGACATTACATTATCAACATCACCTTAACCCTTTAGTCTTCCTGTCAATTTCTTGGCAACTAAGGCCCATTTGGTAATATTGTTTTAGTAACGTTGTTTAAGTATTGTGAAAATATGTGTGAGTGAAAAAATATTGTAGAAATACGTGTTGTATTGTTTAAACAACAAAAACTGTTGTTTAAACAATACAACCAAACAGGCCCCAAGTATTTATTGAAGGGTTATTAGTATTGTATAATGCTACAAATGCAATAAATTTCACAACAATTGAGTTACCTGCTACTAGCATCACTTTTTTACTCACTAATAAAAATTTGCTACCTCAATATTGTCAAAGTATTTTTGTGCATTTGGACTTATTCTTGGTTATTACTGATTAGGATGGGAGGGATGGGTTTGTAAAGTTAAGCTGTTCTAAATGGGGCCATCCATATTGATAGGCCAAGAATGTATTGGCCCCTTGTGATATATTAATTGATTAATTAGTCAAATTTATTAATTAATCAAATTAACATGTAAGATGCGTAGCACAAATAAATCACCAATTAAACTAAGTATGCAACGAAAAATAAATTGACATGATGATTTGTTTACGAATGGAGAAAACTTATACGGCAAAAACCCCACCGAGTGATTATAAGATCATTACTCTTCAGAATCCACTATTATCAAAACAAGCGGTTACAAGTAAAGGAATTCCAGTATTTTATACCAACTTACAGTTGAACCCTTACCCTAATACCCAGTTGGATTTGTTCTGTAGTGACAATTTCTCATTTTTAATGCACGGCTCTCAGTACGTGACTAACCAATTGCGTGGATCTTAGTACGTGACTTGATCACTATTCGAGGCCATTTTTTGGTTGCCCAGCCACGTGTGGTCCGTTGTAGGAATGACCTTACTAAACTCGGGTTCTTTTTGGGGAGTTGCATCTGGAACTCAACATTGGGCCACGTGGTCCAACGGTTACCGGCGTACTTTTAAGCCTATAATGCCATTAAAGCCAAAGTCTAAGAATCACGATAATGGTTAAGTAAATATTTAATATGTGTTTGATATGATAGTTTTGATTAGTAGTTGTAATGACAGTTGAAATAAAGTAGTATTTATCTAGAGGTAAAGTAATCATGTACTCAAGGATGTAAACTTAAAGATATGCAAGCAAAGTCACTTATCTTTGTATGGTTTGTAGCCCAGCTGTGTGGTATCAGTGAGCTGATGGGATTCTAGCAGAATGCCAGCGGTAGAGGTTAGTTAAGCTTGCTCCTCTTATCATACATTTAAATGAGTTTAAGCCTTAGTTAATAGTTGTAATAGTAGTTAGAGTAAAGTAATATGTATTTAAATGTCAAGCAATCATGTAGTCAATAATGTATATTTAGAGATATGGAAGTAGAGCCACTTATCTCTAACGGTTTGTAGCCCAGCTGTGTAGCATCAGTGAACTGATAATGTCTCAGCAGAGTGACGCCAGCGGTAGAGAGACAGTTTGCCATGATAACTTCAAGATTGAGGAGGAAAAATGGGTGCAACTAGAGGGAGAGAGAGTATGCCTAGCTGTGTGTAGGGGCTGATTAAGCTTGCCCCTCTTATCATACACTTAAATAAGTTTTCCCTTTGACAATGCTCTTTTAGTTGTTGTAAAGTTATGAATAGTGTTGCATTCCATGAAAAGGGCTTTTGTATAGAGTATTTCTGCCTTTTAAGAGAAGAGCTTTTGTAATAGTTGTGTCTTCTAAGAGAAATGTTTTGATATGAGATCTTGGTGCCTTCTAGAAGAAGGGATTTAGTAATAGAAGTTCATGCCTTTCATGAGAAGGGCTCTTAGTATGAATGTTTGATATTTCTAGAGAAGTGTGGAGATGGTAAAAGATATAGATGTTTTGTGGGATGTAATATTTGTAATATGTATAATATATTGAAATATGAGAGATATGGAGGTTAAAAATAGTAAAAACATAAGATTATAACTGCTGGAGAAATTGTAGAGATTGCTTTCTAAGAGGAGAGATTTTGTAAGAGGAGAGTATGGAGATGTGTTTAGGCATTTGGAGATAGGAGCATTATGATCATGGTTTTAAAAACCGAAACGGACAAAGAATCGGAAAAAAGACTGATTACTGGTTTTATGGTCCAACTGAGGTTGGACCGATGGTCAAACCGATGATGTCATAATTAATATAATTTAAATATTTAAATAATTTTTATATGAATTTTGAATTTTAATAACTTATTTTAAGAAATTATAAAATATATATATATATATATATATATTTCTTTTTTTGCATACTAGCTTCCTTTTTTTTTTTTCTTTTTTTTTCTAGTAAGTAATTATTGACCAAAAAAGAATAATCTACTATTAAGGTTTTATATATTTATTTTTATAAATAATAGTCTAACTTTACCTATTTATCCATTCAAAAAATAAAATTAAAAAAAACCCCAAGTCAAGTGACAAGACAACTCACTAACATACACTTTCCCACCATCTCACTCTCAGCCACCCACGTCCCTTCTTTAAGGAATTTTTTTTCCCCTTCATAAATCTAGCACCCCACACGGTTTACTAATTGCTACCAAAAAGTTTTATTTTTTCAGTTCTCACTTCTCAGTGTTTTGTGTTTTGTCCTCCAATACGGCAGTACCTCCTTCCGTCCCCCTCTCTCTCTCTCTCTCTCTCTCTCTCTCTCTCTCTGTGTGGAAGTTAGACAGATCCTCTCATTCATTGTCTCACCGAAGAGTTGTGGATACCTCATACCAGTCTAAGAGGCTGGTTTCAACACCAAGCATGAGTATTCAGTAATTTTCTCACTCTCTCAAGGCTGGGGGGGGGGGGGGAGGGGGGGCAGGTGCCCTCCCTAAACTTTCAAATCTTTTCACTAAGAATGCCTGAAATACCATATTTGCCCCCCCTACACTAGAGACAAAAAAAAAAAAAAAAAAATCCCAATTAAGGGAATTCACGTCACCTTTTCAGCTTTCCTTGTAGCTGTAGACTTCTACTCCTAGTAGTAGTACAATTCTATATATAAAATCAATGGATTCCACTTAGTAAACTTGAATTTTTTTATGCTCCATACCAATTACCAAGCCGCATACTATTCAATGAATTCACGTTACTGAATAAAACCGTGGGTCCCACTTGGTAATAATTTTTAAAAAAAAAACAACTTTGCTACAAGCCTATGCCTACACGGAGTAGAAATCAGTAAGCATAGAACTCAAATATATATATATGTATATATATATATATATATATATATATATATATATATAATATGCAAACAAAGCACGGCCTCCCATCAAAAAGAAAAAAATTTCTTTTCAAATCAATCTCTTTCTTTGGATCTCAGAGTTTTTGTGCAATTTTTAAAAGCATTCAAGTTGGATTTTTAAGTCACACATTCAAATATTCATAGGTATGCATACTCTTAATACTTTTGTTTTGATTTATTTGTTTATTTAATTTTTTAAAGAATCAAATTATATGTTTAAACTGTTTATATTTAGATGGATCTCTTGATTTGACTATTTTTAACCATAAATTTATAATTCAAATTATATGTTTAAACTATTTGTATTTATAATGATCTTTTAATTTGATTATTCTTAATCATAAATTGTAATTTTTTTTCTTTATTTTAATGATATGACATATATATTTGTAGTTAATTGAGATTATGGAGAATCCTGATCATAATAATGAGTCCGGATCAATTTTGTTATTAATATTGATTAATTTTTTACTTCCAATCTTGCCCCCCCTGGCCTAAATTCCTGGCTCCGCCATTGCTCAAGGCTAGCAGATCTGAGAAAAAAGAAGATTTTTTTTATCAAAAAATCTGTCCTTACCCACATAGACTGGCAGATCTGAGAAAAAAAAAAGATTTTTTTGCAAAATAAAGCTCCATTTCAGATCTCTTTCATAAATTTTGCAAAACCGGTTCAACCTTTTCGGTTTTCGGTCTTCCCGGTTAAACCAATGGTTACCAGTTAAATCCGGTTTTTCTTACATTTTCAGTTTTTAAACATAATCGAACTGGATTGTTGTTCGGTTCTCGGTTGAACTGGTCGAATCGGTCGGTCCGGTTTGATTTTTAAAACTATGATTATGATATGTCATTTTCTGAATATGGAGAGTAAGAGAATGAGGGTAAAAGGGATAATAGTACTGTAGTGTGTTTAGCAATATTGCTAGGATTTACTGCTAGGATTTTTTGCTAGAAGATGTATGAGGGCTTATGAAGGGCATTTGTGAGCTAAGGGCTGAAGAGTTTAGTTCCTAATTTTGGAAACTAAAAACTCAGAAGTTCAGCACTTTATTAAGAGCTTTAACAGATCATTCAAGGGAGAAAGAATAAGGAAGCTTATGAGAGAGTTTTTCTCCATTGGTGTCCCCCCCTTTAGGTGTTTATGAAAGGTTCTATTTAGCTGAGTTTAAATGAGCATTTTAGCAAAGAATATCAGCCAAAATCTGTCCCAAACAGCAATGAATCTTCAGAGAATCCATCTTAAGATTTGACCAAAAATGGTATGTTTAGCTTTAAGATATCTTTGCTATTTCGGGTAAAGTTTGTTGGGGAAAAAGTAGCAGAAAAGGAAAGCATTTTAGCAAGGGAAAGGTAGTTTCAATAGTTGGTTTTGGTTTTAGCCAAATAAAAAAAAATCAGTAATGCTCAAGCTGCTGGGTCAATTGTCACCGCTGTTCTAAAAGGGCTGTCCCAACTGTCAGGAAAAGCTGTGATAGCTATCATGAAAAAGCTGTTTGCTTTGGGCAGAACCAATGAAGTCAGATGGGTCATTTCAGACTGCTGGAAAGGTCATTCAGCAGTTACTTTATGGATTTGGCTAAAAAATGGTAAGATCTCTTGGAAGGGTATCTTGCTATTTTGGGTATAACAACTGGCTGCTGGGATTTCAGCATTAAATGGCTGATGACATCACTTCCAGCTAGGTGTCAAGTGCTGAATATATTGCTGAGGTTCAGCTAGAAATGTTTCCTTTGATGGGTGTTTGTGTTTTTGGTGCAAGGTTCCATTACAACACATTTCTAGCAAGTAATAGAAGGGTTGGTTGACAGTCAAAGAAGTTTTAGAGATTTAGTCAAGGTCTCATTGTGTTGCGACATAATCTTGGTGAGTAAGAAGAGTATTTAATGTTCTGCTCTCGCAGCTGGCAGAGAAATATATGGACAGATTGTGGCAGATAGCAGCTTGGTATTAGAGATATCATGAATATTTTGCATAGAGAGAGATAAAAGATAGCCAATCAAATTAGGTCATATATTTGAGTTGGATTTTAGCCGAAAGTAGTAATAAGATTTATGTAGAATAATATAACGAAGTTTCTAAATTTGTATAGCAACAACTGGGGATTGAATGAGCAGTTATCTTCCCAATAGTTAGATGGCTGGGGATATTGAGCATTTGTCACATGATGAATATTAAGCATTAGGAAAAGAGCAATGAGGAATTTTATCATTTTAAGTGCTACGTGATAAGAGATGCTTACCATATGTTACCCGCTACACACGGACTCATCAGAGTTTAAGGAGTTGAAGAAGACACACCAAGTAACATGTTTCTTTTATCAACTTTAAACTGCTGGAACTTTACTGAACATATCTCTTGGCCCTCCAAATCATGACTCCCAAAGTTTCCCCAAAGAGACTTATAAGCTTGGATTGTAAGTCGAAGGTGAGATGACGTACCACGGGTTTTGTTGTCATTTTGTGTAAATATGGGCTCTTGTTGAAGAAACCGCTTGCCATGAGTATAAGAGAGGTAATATGGGCCATGAGCTCTGATTCATTGCTTAAGCCCAATCTATATGTTAATGTTAATGATGTTATGGGGTTATGATCCTAATTGATGAAGAGGAAATGTGGACATGAATTTGCCTCTTGAAGTAAGGATCTTGTGGATTATGTGAGCCCAATCCATATAGTTGAATGAGATATGAGCTTACTTTGAGCTTTAAATTGATTTACTCAGAAAATCAATAATATGTTGATGTGGCATGGGTTGCCAATGAAGTAATGCCACGTGGGCCGAAAAAAACGGTCCTCAACAATCACCAACTTGAGAAGGATGTTAGCTGCAAAATTCTTTTGTTCATTACACGATGAAGATCATGAAGTTGCTTGGTCAAAAAACCCTATGGTGTACAAACACAGCAGCTTCTTGAAGAGGAAGAAGAACTAGAGCAAACTAGGTTTCCGGTCACACTTTTCTTCACGCTTGTGGAATTGTGCTCTTGTGCAACTGTGCATAACCTTTTACGGCCCTTAAAATAATCCTTATATATGTTTAGAATTGTGAGAAAAGAAAGTCTAAACACATACTCACGGATTGGATGAAAAACAATTCTGAAAAATTGAGTTTCATAAACCTCAATAGATAGCTATCTATCAAGCTAGCTGTCGAGTCACTAGCTTCAGCAGCTTTTAAACCTCGATAGATGCTAGTTGTCGAGTTTTAAAATCTGGCACTTCATCACTTGATTCTTGGACAGACTTGTATGGCTTTAACAGTTGAACTTGAAATCTTATTTCTTGAAACATTAAACACATCCTAGATCTACCAAATTATAAGTAAAGTGCGTTTTGTCAAATAATTAGTCAATTACATAAAATAGTGACATATGTTCCTAACATTGAATCACATATGTCCTAACACATATTATTTTTTTTTCTTTGTTTTTAGGTTTGTGTGGTCTTTTGAGGAGCTTTGGGTTTTGTCTTTCTTTCTTCTTTAATTTATGTGTGCGATCTAAGAAAAAGCGCTAGCCACATTAGTGTTATATCTCAAAAGGATTGGTGATAATTGAGACTCTTTGTAGTTGTTTATAAAACCTAATTCATCCCAGTATATGCCTGATTGAGCTTTTTTTTTTTTTTTTTTTTTTTTGTTGAGAATACTAAATATTTTTAACAAATACGCGGGAAGAGGGGAGAAGGTCTTAAAAAACTTATAGTGATGTATATCCAAAATGGCCTAACTCTTGGATATACATCACAATTTTTAAACTTCTTTAACTCACACTCATTTTTCAATGTCAGATTAACCCAATGTTTTTTCTTAAATATTTTTTGAGAAGGTCTAATTGAGCCTTGAGTGCTATTTTTGACTTTCTTTCTAGGCAAGGCACTTTGTTTTTCTCCTTATATATGTACTTTTATTGATGTTCTAGACCTTTTATAGTGAGCGTTTGGATGACAATGAATGTAATGTCTGTGTTTTCTATTTAACAGTTCAGACCTTTTTTTTTTTTTTTTAGGCGTTTGAGGGAGTAACACGGCTACTGTTCACTTGATGACTTTTTGTCCATAAACAGTGCACCTGTGCACTGTTTATAGACCCACAAATTTCACTTTTCAGCAACTTTTTCATTAAAAAAGGGTTTCACGGCACTATTCACACATTTAAAAATTATTTTGTTACAGTGTTTTCAGTTTTCTATTTTTAGTTTCAGTAAAATAAGTTCTATTCAAACAGACCCATAGTTAAGTAGTATTTCTTTAGTCAGACTTTTATTTTATTTAGTTTTTTTGAATCAGAGTTTTTAGTTAATTTAAAATGAAGTACTTTTTTCGTGAATAATAATAGAATTATTGCTAAAGGGGGAGAAAATAAATAACTTTATTACTTCATAGATTTTGGTGTGTATCTCAAACAAATAATTAAATGAAGTGGAGTTTATAAGCATAATCATAAATATGACTTATCCAAAAAGAAAAAGAAAAAAAAAACATAATCATAAATTCATAATATGACTTATCCAAAAAGCATAATCAGATATAAAGCTTAAAATTCTCAAAAAAAAAAAAAGAAAGATATAAATCTTAAAGGTAAAAGGCTGTCACAAATGATTTATTAGAATGCAATTTCTTTTTTTCGAGATAAGGATTAGAATGCAATTATTATACCGAAGAATTCTGTTATGTCTCAAACAAAGTTGGAACAGCCAAACCACGTGGCTGATACAATTGAAGTCACGCAGCTGAAGTTACCAAGTTGCTGAGGATTCAAATATCTGCTATGTTTATATTCTGTTAGTTCAATTTGATTGCAATAAGAATTCCTATTATTTAGGAGGTTAGGTTGGTTGTGATTAGGTTAGTTCTCTATTATTTAGGAGATTGAGTTGATTGTTATTAGGATAGCGTTTAGCCAATTGTTACGGCTATTTGAATTATCTAGTAATCATTTGTGATTGTTATCAGAAGCTGTGTTTAAATACAGAAAGGAAGAATTAAAAGGTAAGCAGAAATTAATCTTAATTCTCTTCCTTTCTTCCACGTTTAGGAGGTTGGTTGTCTCATATACAACCAAAATTATCTTTTATAAGTGCTATTTACCCCAGACTTATCAAATTCACAAAATATAAATTCACTGTGATTGACACGTTAGCTTTGGCTCACTAATTCTTTTTCACATACCCACAGATCGGGTAATTCAGTAGCTCATTCTTTAGCTAAACATGCAAAAGATGTTGTTGATTTCTCTGTGTGGATGAAGGATGTTCCACCACAAGTCAATGATGTACTTTTAGCCGATATTGGCTGATTTCAGTTTATCAATTCCGATGATGGTTTCTCAAAAAAAAAAAAAAAGCTTTGGCTTACATATTATGGTTGCATGACTATAATGTTTATGAAGATAATGACAAATACTTTTAAAAGCCAATATTGGAAAAGCAAATTGTCCTAACTAAAGCTCAAAGCCTAATAATGTGTGGTAATTGATTTGGACTTGGTTGAAGTAAAAGTGAAATCCATTGTTGAAGTGAAAGTGAATGCAGCTGAGGTCCACATGGCTTATGAAGTGCAGTTGATTGATTTTTTGATTGAGGTTTACATTATTACAAACCCAATTTCCCTTGCAATCTGTAGCTTAAAAAAAAAAAAAAAAATATATATATATATATATATATATATATATATATATATATATATATATATTTCACACTCACACACGCTAAGCCACCAATGGGCCAGCCCAATTTAGCCCACTTAAATCTGAAACCCAAGTGTTCATTTAGACACATTCAAAATAAACCCACATCACACTAGGCTCAATCAGAAAATTCATCAAACAAGCCCACTAACATAAAAACCTAAAACAAATAAACTGAAGCCCACAAATAAACTAGCCCAACTCTAGCTAGTTTAGTTTAGGCAGTGGTATATTCTTGGCTATATAAGCTCTCGTGTTTATTGGGCTGCAGGGTGGTACAACAGGCGGGTTACGTTTATTTGACACTATTTTTCCTGTGAATGTAAAATATATTAATTGGATATATGTCTAATGGTGAGGTTATTGTCCATTTGGGTATTTTTATTTTCGGTAACTAATTTATATAATGCGAGATAAAAAATTAAAAGTTGACTTATTTAAAAAAAAATTGAAACTTAAATTATTTGAAATAAAGTAGAGACAAAAAGTATCGGGAGATCTATAAATATTATATAAAACTAGTCGCTAACCTGTGCAATGCATGGAATAGTTAAATAAAAAGACAATTAACCAACATCACGTTAAGGTAAAAGAATTAGTGAGAGACTAATTTGCCTACCAAGAATTTAAAAGAAAAAAAGATTGATATAATAAAATCTAAGAAATTTAGAAATAGAAAATTGAGTTAATAATATGCATATTATAGACATTTTGCTAGTTAGCGTTTTAAAAAAAATGGATCTGTCATAATTAAATAAAATACAATGGGAATAAATATTTAACTTCTATGTTTTTCTATAGTTTAGAAGTGTTGTCTAACGTAGAATGTTATTGGGTTGTAAGAAAGATTTTTATATAATGTTAATACCATATATATATATATGTTTATATTGTCAATGTCTCACTGCAGGTGCATAATTACTGAAATTTACAAAATAATTTATAATTCTTAAATTAATAAAGCAAAATTCCCAAAAGTTATATATATACACACACTCAAAATTGATATAAACTACAAAGATAAAAATAAATCTTATTTAGTCGTATTAATAACAATATAAACAATTCAAAATATGGAACATTATCAAATTTATAACACATAATTCCATTATCTTTTACTTTGAATCCAAACAAATAATTAATTGAAATTAATCCAAACAAATAATTAATCAACCAAAAATCAATACTTTAATTAAGAAAACAAAAAATCACATGAACCCAAAATAAAAATTCTCAATAAAGAAAAAACATATAAGGTAAAGAATTAAGATTAACTTACTAAGACGCAAATACCAAAAACCCCAAAACTTAAACCTTCCAAATTTTATAGAATCCCCAAATTCTACTTCAAAACCAAACAAAACCTTCAAATTCAAAAAATTGATATATAATATACCAAATAAAAATTTACCACACCTTGGGTTGGAAGACATAAGTTACAGCTTTGATTTTTCTCCAAAAAATAGAGATGTTTCATCTGCCGTATACAATATAAAATAATTATTAGAAATTTCAACCTAAAAACTAAACTCACAAAAACACTATCAAAATATAGAGATTAACCCAAACACTTAGAAGAAAATAAATTCTAAACATAACAAAACAATAAGATAGAATGAAAATTTTAGGCATATATGAAAGCAAATAAAAAAGACGAAACCTACGTTTTTTTTTTTTTTTTTTTAGTTGAGTCTCTCTCATTCTTATTTTTTTAATTTTAAAGTGAAGTTATGTTTAGGGTTTTGAGATGGTAATTGCTAGGGTTTTAATGAGAAAAGAGAGAGTCCTACCAGGAGTCTAAATAATATAAACAATTCAAAATATGGAACATTATCAAATTTATAACACCTAATTCCATTATTTTTTACGTTGAATCCAAACAAATAATTAATTGAAATTAATCCAAACAAATAATTAATCAACCAAAAATCAAAACTTTAATAAAAAAACAAAAAATCACATGACCCAAATAAAAATTCTCAATAAAGTAAAGAATATATAAAAATTTACCACACCTTGGGCTGGAAGACAATGATTGCAGCTTTGATTTTTCTCCAAAAAATAGAGATGTTTTATTTGCCATATATAATATAAAATAATTATTAGAATTTCAACCCAAAAACCAAACCCATAAAAACACTATCAAAATATAGAGATTAACCCAAATACTTAGAAGAAAATCAATTCTAAATATAATAAAACAATAAGATAGAATGAAAATTTCAGGTACATATGAAAGCAAATAAAAAAGACAAAACCTACGTTTTTTTTTATTTTATTTTTATGTGGGTCTCTCTCCTTCTTATTTTTTTAATCTTAAAGTGAAGTTGAGTTTATGATTTTGAGATGGTAATTGCTAGGGTTTTAAGGAGAGAAGAGAGAGTCCTACCAGGAGTCTAAATAATATAAATAATTCAAAACATGGAACATTATCAAATTTATAACACTTAATTCCATTATCTTTTACGTTGAATCCAAACAAATAATTAATTGAAATTAATCCAAACAAATAATTAATCAACCAAAAATCAAAACTTTAATAAAAAAACAAAAAATCATATGAACCCAAATAAAAATTCTCAATAAAGTAAGAACATAAAAAATTTACCACATCTTGGGCTGGAAGATAATGGTTGCAGTTTTGATTTTTCTCCAAAAAATAGGGATTCTTTATTTGCCATATACAATATAAAATAATTATTAGAATTTCAACCCAAAAACCAAACGCATAAAAGCACTTTCAAAATATAGAGATTAACCCAAATACTTAGAAGAAAATTAATTCTAAACATAATAAAACAATAAGATAGAATGAAAATTTCAGGCACATATGAAAGCAAATAAAAAAGACAAAACCTACGTTTTTTTTATTTTTTTTTTATTTTTTTACGTGAGTCTCTCTCCTTCTTATTTTTTTAATCTTAAAGTGAAGTTGAGTTTAGGGTTTTGAGATGGTAATTGCTAAGGTTTTAAGGAGAGAAGAGAGAGTCCTACCAGGAGTCTTTTTTTTTTTTTTTTGGTGAGTCATTTAAAAAAAAAAAAAATTCAAACCCAAAGTGAGTGATTTTTTTTTAATTCTAACGTGAGGTATCATAAAAAATTATAATTAATTTTTAATCTTCAATTTTATATTATATATAGATAATAATAATAATGATGTGATAGGCCAACAAAATATATCTAATAGAGTTTTACTTAAACTAAACTATTGTAACACTAATAAATATAAGAAGATATAAAACCTAGAATAAAAAGAATCTAAAATAAAAAGAAACTATTTGGTATTTTTGTGATAAGTTGATGTAGGATATTGTTTATGTAGGATATTGTTATTTTGGTATTTTTATGCAAAAAAAGTTATTTTAGGTCTAGGTGATTTATTTCCTCGTTTTTAGATTCTTTTAATGTTTCTTTAGGTCAAATTTGGTTCTTATTATGGTTAGGTATTAATTAGGGCTTATTTTAGAATATATTTTCTTGTCCATCAAGTTGTATGGAGCCCTTAAATAGACCTCCAAGTTTGTATACATTTTTCAATATTATTGATATTAATAAAAATTCAAACTTTTGTCTATTGTTTTTCTGGTGGATTCTATATAAGATATAAAACCTAAAATAAAAAGAATCTAAAAGAAAAAGAAAAAGAAAATAGTGATGATGTGGAAAATTGTGAGAGGTTCAGAGGCTTCGGTTTTATATATATATATATATATATATATAGATATATAGATAAGCAAAAAGTTAACTTATAATCAAATTCCAAACACACACTAATGTTTGATAAAAATTTAACATTAGGAAAACAAGTTGGCTTCTTTGAAAGGGAAAAAAAAGTTATTTTATTATTGGCGTAAAGTCACTTTTTATCTCACATTTAAGCAAATAAGTCATGTCAAATACTAAATTGGCAGCTTATAGTAGCTCAACAACACTTCAACCCAACATACTTAGCATTAGCACGCTAAACACCACAGCATAGCTGAGGCCATATTGCAACATCAATAGCAACCAAACTCACAGGAGCAACATTCATTCACAATAGCATTTCACCACAACATTGGTAATATCGAAGGAAGATTGGCATAATAGTGACATGTAAACGTACATAATAAGTTCTTAATTAATTAATTAATTAATTAATTATTTTAACTAAGTAAATTGAAGAAGATGACTTGCATCAGTGAGGAGAGAGTAAAAATAGTGGTCTATTAAATATCTGTCGATGTCTATTTTTACTAAAGATCCATACAAAGCAAGTCCAATCTTTTGGGCTCACTATTTTTATGATTTTTCTTTTAATTTTAGGACATGGCCCTAGCCCATGTAATATTAATGGAAAATTTGAGAGTGTGGTGTGGAGAGTAGAGGGAATAAGGAAAAAGTACTGGAGTAGCAAAGAGAATGGAGACAGCTTTTTGGAGACAACCTACTTTGAGGTAAGTGAAGATGGTGTTGGTTAAGACTTTGGCGTTGGTGGGTAGAGTTTGGGGCTTGTGGGTTTGGCTATATAGAATGTTGTTGAGTATAGAGGCGGCATTCACACCCATGTAACAGTTGAAGAAGAAGAAAGAAGAATTGGCTAAAAATTCAAATATTCAAATACTAAATCATTATATAGTGGGTTTGTGCGATCCGGTTAACAGATATCCTTTAAGAGTTTGCTCAGATAAGGGTTTACTCCACCTGTGTTAAGCGTAGTCAAACTAGATTTCAACAGCTTAAGGGATATATAAATACAAGTAAAAGACATAAACAAGCATGCTGCTCATGTTTATGTACAAGGATCTAGGGAAACAAAAATCACAATGTGGCCAACAACTTCATTTTAACCATTGAATAATCCTTTCACACAAAAACCAAATTTTGATTTTCATCTCTTTGTGGGTGCATTTCGCACAAATTATCTAGAAACTCCTCAAGTAGCAGTAAACTAATTAATTCTTTTCTCTAATTCTTTTTCCCTTATACAATATAAAGATGAAACATCAATAACCCGAAAATTTATTAAGAAAACAAAGGAATCGAGAACAAGACAAAGATGGCATAGGGAAGAGATTTTAGGAGTGTCTCAATCTAAGACATAGACAAAAAATGGGAGGTATGTTTCAGTATAATTCCTTACATAGGAAAAAGTTCAATTAGGCAAGAAGATTTTACATACCATTGATACCAATGGTGACTTAAAAAAACAACCCAAGGGAATCCTTGAAAAGAAAGCATGCAATGTGGACAATGTAACACATATAGGCTCAGTTCTTTGATATGTAGATAGAACATATAAGCATAACTCATGAATGAGTTGAAACTCACTATAAACAACCAAAATCACATTTGTCAAAAAGAGATGAATAGACATGTAAAGCAAGTTGCAGTGTTGAAGGTAATATATTAAAAGCAAAACAACATGGCTTAAAGAAATGAAATAATTTACATGTAATGGGTTTTCTGATCATATAACACACTGCTGAATGGATATTGTGTCTTTTGATGAGATATTAATATTTCTTTGATAGCTCAACCTGAAGCAATAGAGAATTTTAAGAACAGGTTGATATAAAGACAACTTATTTTTGACAAAATTCAATTACAAAATATTCTAAGAACATCCCCAAATATGTAAAAGTTTTCATGTACAAGAGACATTGGTCCTTCTCACAACTTATAAAGTGATAGATGCAGCACAAACAGAAACCCAGAGATACAACAACTTAGAGTAACACTTCCCAAAATGGCCATCCAGTAATTACCTGTTCAATGATTGTTTAAAATCTTTGACCTTTTGTTGAGTCCTCTCCCCCCTAAAAAAATCAAAAACCTCTTCACTTAAAAGTTGAAAGACAATAGGCTATGTTATTTACATATTCCACAACCAAATTAAATGAATGAGAATAGAACAAAAAACTTACTTACAGAGTTTGTTACTAAGGGCTCATTTTTAAGACTCACCATATCATATCTATCATTGAAAGCAGAGAGTAAAAGGTTGTCACTAACTCCTTACATTTTACACCTCTTTTAGGGTTCCACAGGTTGCATAGAGTTGTTTTCATGGTTTTATCATTAAATCTCTTATCAGTGAAAAGCTTTGCTAGTAGACTAAATTGACCTCTCTTTCAATGCTTTGGGTTTTGTCTCCTCCAATAGTATAGCAAGCCCTTCCACCTCCGATACCCTAAAAGTTCTCCATGTATCCATTACATTGTTTTTCAAATCCTTATCCCCCCACCATTGTCACACTCCACGGGCTTCCATCTGAGAAGGGACTAAAAAACACATGTCCAATCCAAGAGAGTTCCAATCTTCATTTACGATGACTACTTTCTTTCCCTGTCCATGACTTTAAATTTTAATTCCATTGCAAGGTTCAATTCATTAAGTCATTTAGTAGCCCACTCTCCCAACCTTAAGCATCTATATTTTCTACAAGCATCAAAGACTTTTGTCAACATTGGAACAGTGGGTTCAAAAGGCATCCTCTTAATGAATTTCTCCAGCTCACTTGTGTGCTCATACTAACTATAGAGTTCAATCATACACTCATAGTGCTCCAATCGAGGCATGACCCAATACTTATTGCTTATTGAATAAAAATGTAGTGTTCCCAGCTCAACTAGGCCTTCATATATACAAGTAAGCAAAATTCCTTGAAAGGTGACATGATTGGCTTTTATTCCTTCCTCTTCCATCAACCCAAACAATTTAAGTGTCACCCTACCTTTTCGGCTGTGAGAACATCCAAAAATTACAGAGTTCCAAAGAATCACATCCTGTGATGCTGCCTTTAAAAACACTACGAGAGCATACTCAAGACAATGACATTTTGAGTGCATGTCTACTAAAGCTCCTCTAATCACAACATCCTCCCACACTCTGCTTCTCACATGCACCCACAGTCCAACGATCCAGTCCTCCAATCTGACAACCCACAGTCCGCTGACCCATAGACTGCTATCCACCCGCGGTGAGTTTCCTCCACTCCATTTCGTCCGATCCACCTCCATTTCGTCTGATCCACCCTCCATTTTGTTCGATCCACCCTCCATTTTAACCCGACAACCTCACCTCACCTCACCTCCGATCCACACATCTCTGACCCACCATCTACAAAAGCCGATCCACATCCCCTCAAACCCATAAACAACCCAAACGTTGATATTGATATCTCGGATCCGATCTATATATATATATATTTATACAATTATTTATTTAAATACATATTTATTATTTATTTACTTTTTATAATTATCCATTTTTTTATTTAATTATTGATTTAAGAAATTATCTTTTGTTGATGTTACAATTATACAAAAATATATGTGCATAAATATTGATATAAATTTTGTGTTGTGTTGGTTGATATTAATGTGAATGCTGTGTTGATATAAATTTTGTGTTGTGTTGGTTGAATGTATTTGGCACCTTGTGAATATTGTGGACACACTGCCGTAGTGGTTGTGTCTTTTCCCTTGATCTTGAACTGGGCTTGTTATAACATTTATGGCTGTATATACTAATTGTGTTAGAGATCACGAGTGTTGTGTTGGTATATGATTGTGCTCTGCTGTTTTCTATTTGTGGCTGTTTTTATATATTGTGTAATTAATAGCATGCTTGTTTACGTACCTCTTAGACCACAGTATTTGTGATTTTTTAGATGAAGAAATCAAAGCCGCAATTCTTGCCTCAATTGCATCTATCCTCCTTGTGGGGGTTGCATTGGTAAGGAAATTGCGGCGTAGACGACTGCCTAGGGCACCTTATGTTAATCATGCAGCCAAAAGAGAGCATTACATAAATAGTGTTCTGCATGGAAGTGAGAGACTTTGTGTGAGTCAAATTAGGATGAAGCATGTAGCTTTCCACCAGTTATGTCTCATCCTCACTGAGAGGAAGCATGTACGCCCGACTATTCATATGTCCGTTACGGAGCAAGTGCTAATTTTCTTACACATTATTGGTCATAATGTGAGGTTCCGTGTAATTGGTAGTCAATTCAATAGATCGACTGAGACTGTTCATGAATACTTCAAGGTTATTCTTAGGGGGGTCCTAAAATTATATAGAGCTCTAATAAGACTGCTCAGTGAAAGTACACCCCCAAAGATAAGGACAGCAGAAGGTTCTATCCTTATTTTAAGGTAAATATTGCGACTTGTGCATTTTTGTAAATTGTGAAGATTTGTGTAACTTTAAACCATTATGTCTGTCAAAAATTAGGATTGTCTTGGAGCAATAGATGGTACACATGTTCGTGCATATGTGTCACCTGAAATACAAGGAAGGTTTCGTGGTCGCAAAGATGGAACCACGCAAAATGTATTAGCTGTCATTAGTTTTGACTTGAAGTTCACTTATGTATTGGTTGGATGGGAAGGCAGTACACATGATTCACATATGTTAAATGATGCATTTGCAAGGCCAGGGGGATTTTCAATTCCCGAAGGTATTATAGGATTACTTCAACTTTTGGGTTTATTAGTTTAATAAATTTTGTGCGTTTTCCTAAGCATAGTAGTGATTTGGTTTTATTTTTGAATATATGTAGGTAAACATTATCTTGGTGATGCTAGGTATGGTAATAAAAATGAAATTTTGTCATCTTACCGGAGTGTGCGATATCACTTGAAAGAGTTTAGTAATCGTCCTCCTGAGAATGAACGAGAATTGTTCAACCTTCGACACTCATCATTAAGAACTACCATTGAGCGAGGGTTTGGAGTATTGAAGACACGCTTTCGAGTGTTGGATATAGAACTATTTTGGTCTTTCGAAACCCAAGTGAAAGTAGTGTTAGCATGTTATGTGATTCATAATTACATTATGAGGGTTGATCCTACTGACTATATTATGGAAGCTGCAATGAACCAAGTAGAGTCTAGTGGCCCCCAACAAGAAACACAGTCACGTCGGGACTCCATTGAAGACAGTAGAGTGTGGAATACTAAGAGGGATGAGATATGCTAAGTTATGTGGTCTAATTATACTAGGAGTGGAGAGTAGTACTTTATTTAGATTTCTATGATTGTAATATATGCTGTATTTTTCTTTTCTGTAAGGACAATGTATTTACTATAGACTTCTGGTGGTGTAAGGAACAAGTATTTTCAGCATTACATTGTTATTTCTAGCATTGAGATTGCTATTTCTAGTAGTTATTTCGTTCTGTTGTGCACATCTATAAGCGTGGTTGCATGTGTGTTTGATTTGTTATTCATATTCCGAGCATAATTATTAAATGCTACTCTGACTATGCAATTTTTATATGTAGTAATGTCAAAAGGAAAAGAAAAGGTGGGCAGCACTAAGCACTTCAGATGGCTGCCCCCATGCACACAACTATGCTTAAAGACAGCAACGCCTCAGTCCCTTAGAGCAAGAGCAACGCCGCTTGAGCTTCAAGCCAACAGACGGAGATCGGATTGGTCCAGTCCAGATCGTCGTCGCTTGTCACTCGTCGCTCGCCCTCATTGGAGATCGCTCGTTGCCTCGTCATTGCCTTAGAAGCCTCAGCCTTCAGGCCTCCCTACTCGGTTGCTCTGGTGCTCCTTCCGTTAAGGTATTTCATTTTACTAAGCTAACTTCTCTCTCTTTTTCTCTTTGACTCTCTCTCAGTCCTGCACTCTCTCTTTCTCTATTTGAATGAAATGAAAATTATGACATGAATGAAATTCTTTCTCTCTTTATTCTTTAATATGCCTAACTCTCTCTTTTGAACTGTCAATCTCCGATTGGTCGAACTTTACCTTTGTTAATATTTTTTTTGTTTATAACTTTTTGAATTTGGCTTTATTAGCTTATCTTATCCGTTGGTGTTGGTGTGTGTAGTGTGTTGGTGTTGGTGAGATATTAATTATCTTTTACACTACTGTAATGTGTGATTGTGAAATTTTCTAATAGGAAGGGGCATCACTCATCAGGCATTAGGCGTGCTTGCCTATTGAATATCTTGTAGGTATAGACTATTACTTCATGAAACTTATTGCAATAGATTGCAAATAATTGACCAAAATAAGTCGGATTAAATTATTGCAATGATATCTTCATTGTAATAGATAATTACATCATTCTGTCATTACAATAGACTATGAAATAATTGATACCAAGTTATTGCAATGATATATTCGTTGCAGTTTCGTGTTTGTCATTGCAATAAATTGTAAAGAATTAATATCAAATTATTGCAATGGTAACTTTGTTGCAATAAGCTATTAATACAAAATTTTCATCGAAATAGATTGTAAAATGATTGGTATCAATTTATTGCAACGATTCCTATATTTTAAGTTATTATAACAATTTTTCCTAATATATTATAGCTTCTATTGCAACTGAAGATTATAAGTTATTGCAACTTATTATTATTGATACAATAATTTAACACTTTTAAGTTACTATGGCAACAATTTTAACTTGTAGATGCACTTTTAATTTATATTTGTTTTGTATTAGGAACACCCTTAATCACAAAATTAGGAATACCCTCAAATTAAAAAAAAAAAAAAAATTATTTGCTCTACTCTCAAAGAAAAAAAAAAAAAAGCCTAAAAAAAAAATTTTGAACTAAAATATGAAAAGAAAAAAAAAAAAAATATTTGAAACAGAGCCAAGCCCACGGCAAGCCTAATAGATTACAGAGGTACCCACGGATTGTCCCAAAAAAAAAAAAAAAAAAAAAAAAATCCTAAAGCAAACCTAAAGACAGCAACGCCTCAGTCCCTCAGAGTAAGAGCAATGCCGCTTGAGCCTCAAGCCAACAGATGGAGATCGGATCGGTCCAGTCCAAATCGCCATCGCTCGTCGCTCGCCCTCATTGGAGATCGCTCGTCGCCTCGTCATTGCCTCAGTGACCTCAGCCTTCAGGCCTACCTGCTCGGCTGCTCCAGTGCTCCCTCCCTCAAGGTATTTCATTTTACTAAGCTAACTTCTCTCTCTCTTTCTCTCTGACTCTCTCTCAGTCTTGCACTCTCTCTTTCTCTATCTGAATGAAATGAAAATTATGAAATGAACGAAACTCTCTCTCTCTCTTTATTCTTTAATAAGCCTAACTCTCTCTTCTGAACTGTGAGTCTCTGATTGGCCGAACTTTATCTTTGTTAATATTTTTATTGTTTATAACTTTTTGAATTTGGCTTTATCAGTTTATCTTATCCGTTGGTGTTGGTGTGTGTAGTGTGTTGGTGTTGGTGAGATATTAATTATCTTTTAGACTGGTGTAATGTGTGATTGTGAAATTTTCTAATAGGAAGGGGCATCACTCATCAGGCATTTGTGTGCTTGTCTATTGAATATCTTGTTGGTATAGACTATTACTTCATGAAACTTATTGCAATAGATTGCAAATAATTGACCAAAATAAGTCGGATTAAATTATTGCAATGATATCTTCATTGTAATAGATAATTACTTCATTTTGTCATTACGACAGACTATGAAATAATTGATGCAAACTTATTGCAACGATATATTCGTTGCAGTTTCGTGTTTGTCATTGCAATAAATTGTAAAAGAATTAATATCAAATTATTGCAATGGTAACTTTGTTGCAATAAGCTATTAATTCGAAATTTTCATTGCAATAGATTGCAAAATGATTGGTATCAATTTATTGCAACGATTCCTATATTTGAAGTTATTACAACAATTTTTCCTAATATATTACAGCTTCTATTGCAATTGAAGATTATAAGTTATTGCAACTTATTATTATTGATACAATAATTTAACACTTTTAAGTTACTATGGCAACAATTTTAACTTGTAGATGCACTTTTTATTTATATTTGCTTTGTATTAGGAACACCCTCAATCACAAAATTAGGAACACCCTCAAATTTAAAAAAAAAAAAAAATTATTTGCTCTACTTTCAAGAAAAAAAAAAAGAAGGCCTAAAAAAAAATTTTGAACTAAAATCTGAAAAAAAAAAAAAAAATTTTGCAACAGAGCCAAGCCCACAGCAAGCCTAACAGATTACAGAGGTACCCACGGATTCTCCAAAAAAAAAAAAAAAAAAAAAATCCTAAAGCAAACCTAAAGACAGCAACGCCTTAGTCCCTCAGAGTAAGAGCAACGCCGCTTGAGCCTCAAGCCAACAGACGGAGATCGGATCGGTCTAGTCCAGATCGACGTCGCTCGTCGCTCAGCTTCATTGGAGATTTTTTTTCACCTCGTCATTGCCTAAGCGACCTCAGCCTTCAGGCCTCCCTGCTCAGCTGCTCCGGTGCTCCCTCCCTTAAGGTATTTCATTTTACTAAGCAAACTTCTCTCTCTCTTTCTCTCAGACTCTCTCTCAGTCTTGCACTCTCTCTTTCTCTATCGGAATGAAATGAAAATTATGAAATGAACGAAACTCTCTCTCTCTTTATTCTTTAATAAGCCTAACTCTCTCTTATGAACTGTGAGTCTCCGATTGGCCGAACTTTACCTTTGTTAATATTTTTTTTGTTTATAACTTTTTGAATTTGGCTTTATCAGTTTATCCTATCCGTTGGTGTTGGTGTGTGTAGTGTGTTGGTGTTGGTGAGATATTAATTATCTTTTAGACTAGTGTAATGTGTAATTGTGAAATTTTCTAATTGGAAGGGGCGTCACTCATCAGGCATTAGGCGTGCTTGTCTGTTGAATATCTTGTAGGTATATACTATTACTTCATGAAACATATTGCAATAGATTGCAAATAATTGACCAAAATAAGTCAAATTAAATTATTGCAATGATATCTTCATTGTAATAGATAAGTACTTCATTTTGTCATTACAATAGACTATGAAATAATTGATACCAAGTTATATTGCAGTTTCGTGTTTGTCATTGGAATAGATTGTAAAAGAATTAATATCAAATTATTGCAATGGTTACTTTGTTGCAATAAGCTATTAATTCGAAATTTTCATTGCAATAGATTGCAAAAATGATTGGTATCAATTTATTGCAAGGATTCCTATATTTTAAGTTATTACAACAATTTTTCCTAATATATTATAGCTTCTATTGCAACTGAAGATTATAAGTTATTGCAACTTATTATTATTGATACAATAATTTAACACTTTTAAGTTACTATGGCAACAATTTTAACTTGTAGATGCACTTTTAATTTATATTTGTTTTGTATTAGGAACACCCTCAATCACAAAATTATGAACACCCTCAAATTTAAAAAAAAAAAAAAGCCTAAAAAAATTTTTTTGAACTAAAATCTGAAAAAAAAAATATATATTTGAAACAGAGCCAAGCAAACGGCAAGCCTAACAGATTACAGAGGTACCCACGGATTGTCCCAAAAAAAAAAAAAAAAAAAAATTCCTAAAGCAAACCTAAAGACAACAACGCCTCAGTCCCTCAGAGTAAGAGCAACGCTGCTTGAGCCTCAAGCCAACAGACGGAGATCGGATCGGTCCAGTCCAAATCGCCATCGCTCATCGCTCGCCCTCATTGGAGATCGCTCGTCGCCTCGTCATTGCCTCAGCGACCTCAGCCTTCAGGCCTACCTGCTCGGCTGCTCCGGTGCTCTCTCCCTCAAGGTATTTCATTTTACTAAGCTAACTTCTCTCTGTCTTTCTCTCTGACTCTCTCTCAGTCTTGCACTCTCTCTTTCTCTATCTGAATGAAATGAAAATTATGTAATGAACGAAACTCTCTCTCTCTTTATTCTTTAATAAGCCTAACTCTCTCTTCTGAACTGTGAGTCTTTGATTGGCCGAACTTTACATTTGTTAATATTTTTTTTGTTTATAACTTTTTGAATTTGGCTTTATCAGTTTATCTTATCCGTTGGTGTTGGTGTGTGTAGTGTGTTGGTGTTGGTGAGATATTAATTATCTTTTAGACTAGTGTAATGTGTGATTGTGATATTTTCTAATAGGAAGGGGCATCACTCATCAGGCATTTGTGTGCTTGTCTGTTGAATATCTTGTTGGTATAGACTATTACTTCACGAAACTTATTGCAATAGATTGCAAATAATTGACCAAAATAAGTCGGATTAAATTATTGCAATGATATCTTCATTGTAATAGATAATTACTTTATTTTGTCATTACGACAGACTTTGAAATAATTGATACAAAGTTA
Organism: Quercus glauca; assembly: GCA_023736055.1. Lineage (NCBI taxonomy): Eukaryota > Viridiplantae > Streptophyta > Magnoliopsida > Fagales > Fagaceae > Quercus > Quercus glauca. The sequence continues at coordinate 4,714,715 of CM043318.1, forward strand.
TTGCAACGATATATTCGTTGTAGTTTTCTGTTTGTCATTGCAATAAATTGTAAAAGAATTAATATCAAATTATTGCAATGGTAACTTTGTTGTAATAAGCTATTAATTCGAAATTTTCATTGCAATAGATTGCAAAATGATTGGTATCAATTTATTGGAACGATTCCTATATTTGAAGTTATTACAACAATTTTTCCTAATATATTATAGCTTCTATTGCAATTGAAGATTATAAGTTATTGCAACTTATTATTATTGATACAATAATTTAACACTTTTAAGTTACTATGGCAACAATTTTAACTTGTAGATGCACTTTTAATTTATATTTGCTTTGTATTAGGAACACCCTCAATCACAAAATTAGGAACACCATCAAATGTTTTTTTTAAAAAAATTTATTTGCTCTACTTTCAAGAAAAAAAAAAAAAGGCCTAAAAAAAATTTTTGAACTAAAATCTGAAAAAAAAAAATAAATTTTGAAATAGAGCCAAGCCCACGGCAAGCCTAACAGATTACAGAGGTACCCACGGATTCCCAAAAAAAAAAAAAAAAAAAAAATCCTAAAGCAAACCTAAAGAAAGCAACGCCTCAGTCCCTCAGAGTAAGAGCAACGCCGTTTGAGCCTCAAGCCAACAGACGGAGATCGGATCGGTCCAGTCCAGATCGACGTCGCTCGTCGCTCACCTTCATTGGAGATTTTTTGTCACCTCGACATTGCCTCAGCGACCTCAGCCTTCAGGCCTCCTTGCTCGGCTGCTCCGATGCTCCCTCCCTTCAGGTATTTCATTTTACTTAGCAAACTTCTCTCTCTCTTTCTCTTTGACTCTCTCTCAGTCTTGCACTCTCTCTTTCTCTATCTGAATGAAATGAAAATTATGAAATGAATGAAACTCTCTCTCTCTCTTTATTCTTTAATAAGCCTAACTCTCTCTTTTGGACTGTGAGTCTTCGATTGGCCGAACTTTACCTTTGTTAATATTTTTTCTGTTTATAACTTTTTGAATTTGGCTTTATCAGTTTATCCTATCCGTTGGTGTTGGTGTGTGTAGTGTGTTGGTGTTGGTGAGATATTAATTATCTTTTAGACTAGTGTAATGTGTAATTGTGAAATTTTCTAATTGGAAGGGGCGTCACTCATCAGGCATTAGGCGTGCTTGTCTGTTGAATATCTTGTAGGTATATACTATTACTTCATGAAACATATTGCAATAGATTGCAAATAATTGACCAAAATAAGTCAAATTAAATTATTGCAATGATATCTTCATTGTAATAGATAAGTACTTCATTTTGTTATTACAATAGACTATGAAATAATTGATACCAAGTTATATTGCAGTTTCGTGTTTGTCATTGCAATAGATTGTAAAAGAATTAATATCAAATTATTGCAATGGTTACTTTGTTGCAATAAGCTATTAATTCGAAATTTTCATTGCAATAGATTGCAAAAATGATTGGTATCAATTTATTGCAACGATTCCTATATTTGAAGTTATTACAACAATTTTTCCTAATATATTATAGCTTCTATTGCAACTGAAGATTATAAGTTATTACAACTTATTATTATTGATACAATAATTTAACACTTTTAAGTTACTATGGCAACAATTTTAACTTGTAGATGCACTTTTAATTTATATTTGTTTTGTATTAGGAACACCCTCAATCACAAAATTATGAACACCCTCAAATTTAAAAAAAAAAAAAAAAATTTATTTGCTCTACTCTCAAAGAAAAAAAAAAAAAGCCTAAAAAAATTTTTTTGAACTAAAATCTGAAAAAAAAATATATATATTTGAAACAGAGCCAAGCAAACGGCAAGCCTAACAGATTACAGAGGTACCCACGGATTGTCCCAAAAAAAAAAAAAAAAAAAATTCCTAAAGCAAACCTAAAGACAGCAATGCCTCAGTCCCACAGAGTAAGAGCAACGCTGCTTGAGCCTCAAGCCAACAGACGGAGATCGGATCGGTCCAGTCCAAATCGCCATCGCTCGTCGCTCGCTCTCATTGGAGATCGCTCGTCGCTCGCTCTCATTGGAGATCGCTCGTCGCCTCGTCATTGCCTTAGCGACCTCAGCCTTCAGGCCTACCTGCTCGGCTGCTCCGGTGCTCTCTCCCTCAAGGTATTTCATTTTACTAAGCTAACTTCTCTCTGTCTTTCTCACTGACTCTCTCTCAGTCTTGCACTCTCTCTTTCTCTATCTGAATGAAATGAAAATTATGTAATGAACGAAACTCTCTCTCTCTTTATTCTTTAATAAGCCTAACTCTCTCTTCTGAACTGTGAGTCTTTGATTGGCCGAACTTTACATTTGTTAATATTTTTTTTGTTTATAACTTTTTGAATTTGGCTTTATCAGTTTATCTTATCCGTTGGTGTTGGTGTGTGTAGTGTGTTGGTGTTGGTGAGATATTAATTATCTTTTAGACTAGTGTAATGTGTGATTGTGAAATTTTCTAATAGGAAGGGGCATCACTCATCAGGCATTTGTGTGCTTGTCTGTTGAATATCTTGTTGGTATAGACTATTACTTCACGAAACTTATTGCAATAGATTGCAAATAATTGACCAAAATAAGTCGGATTAAATTATTGCAATGATATCTTCATTGTAATAGATAATTACTTTATTTTGTCATTACGACAGACTTTGAAATAATTGATACAAAGTTATTGCAACGATATATTCGTTGCAGTTTTCTGTTTGTCATTGCAATAAATTGTAAAAGAATTAATATCAAATTATTGCAATGGTAACTTTGTTGTAATAAGCTATTAATTCGAAATTTTCATTGCAATAGATTGCAAAATGATTGGTATCAATTTATTGGAACGATTCCTATATTTGAAGTTATTACAACAATTTTTCCTAATATATTATAGCTTCTATTGCAATTGAAGATTATAAGTTATTGCAACTTATTATTATTGATACAATAATTTAACACTTTTAAGTTACTATGGCAACAATTTTAACTTGTAGATGCACTTTTAATTTATATTTGCTTTGTATTAGGAACACCCTCAATCACAAAATTAGGAACACCCTCAAATGTTTTTAAAAAAAATTATTTGCTCTACTTTCAAGAAAAAAAAAAAAAGGCCTAAAAAATTTTTTTGAACTAAAATCTGAAAAAAAAAAAAAATTTTGAAACAGAGCCAAGCCCACGACAAGCCTAACAGATTACAGAGGTACCCACGGATTCCCAAAAAAAAAAAAAAAAAAATCCTAAAGCAAACCTAAAGAAAGCAACGCTTCAGTCCCTCAGAGTAAGAGCAACGCCGCTTGAGCCTCAAGCCAACAGACGGAGATCGGATCGGTCCAGTCCAGATCGACGTCGCTCGTCGCTCACCTTCATTGGAGATTTTTTGTTACCTCGACATTGCCTCAGCGACCTCAGCCTTCAGGCCTCCTTGCTCGGCTGCTCCGATGCTCCCTCCCTCAAGGTATTTCATTTTACTAAGCAAACTTCTCTCTCTCTTTCTCTCTGACTCTTTCTCAGTCTTGCACTCTCTCTTTCTCTATCTGAATGAAATGAAAATTATGAAATGAATGAAACTCTCTCTCTCTCTCTTTATTCTTTAATAAGCCTAACTCTCTCTTTTGGACTGTGAGTCTCCGATTGGCCGAACTTTACCTTTGTTAATATTTTTTCTGTTTATAACTTTTTGAATTTGGCTTTATCAGTTTATCCTATCCGTTGGTGTTGGTGTGTGTAGTGTGTTGGTGTTGGTGAGATATTAATTATCTTTTAGACTAGTGTAATGTGTAATTGTGAAATTTTCTAACTGGAATGGGCATCACTCATCAGACACTAGGCGTGCTTGTCTGTTGAATATCTTGTAGGTATAGACTATTACTTCATAAAACTTATTGCAATAGATTGCAAATAATTGACCAAAATAAGTCGGATTAAATTATTGCAATGATATCTTCATTGTAATAGATAATTACTTCATTTTGTCATTACAATAGACTATGAAATAATTGATACCAAGTTATATTGCAGTTTCGTGTTTGTCATTGCAATAGATTGTAAAAGAATTAATATCAAATCATTGTAGTGGTAACTTTGTTGCAATAAGCTATTAATTCGAAATTGTCATTGCAATAGATTGCAAAAATGATTGGTATTAATTTATTGCAACGATTAGTATATTTTAAGTTATTACAACAATTTTTCCTAATATATTATAGCTTCTGTTGCAACTGAAGATTATAAGTTATTGCAACTTAATATTATTGATACAATAATTTAATACTTTTAAGTTACTATTGCAACAATTTTAACTTGCAGATGCACTTTTAAGTTATATTTGCTTTGTATTAGGAACACCCTCAATCACAAAATTAGGAACACCCTCAAATTAAAAAAAAAAAAGAAAATATTTGCTCTACTTTCAAGAAAAAATAAAAAGCCTAAAAAAAATTTTTTTTTGAACTAAAATCTGAAAAAAAATTAAAAATTTTGAAACAGAGCCAAGCCCACGGCAAGCCTAACAGATTACAGAGGTACCCACGGATTCTCCAAAAAAAAAAAAAAAAAAAACCCAATACAGAGCAAATCTCTAAATCAGAAATCACGGAAAGCTTTTTTTAAAAAAAAAAAAAAAAAAAATTCCTAAAGCAAACGTAAAGATAGCAACGCCTCAGTCCCTTAGAGCAAGAGCAACGCCACTTAAGCCTCAAGCCAACAGACGGAGATCGGATCGGTCCAGTCTAGATCGTCGTAGCTCGTCGCTCACCCTCATTGGAGATTGCTCGTCGCCTCGTCATTGCCTCAGCGGCCTCAGCCTTCAGGCCTCCCTGCTCGGCTGCTCCGGTGCTCCCTCCCTCAAGATATTTCATTTAACTAAGCTAACTTCTCTCTCTTTTTCTCTTTGACTCTATCTCAGTCTTGCACTCTCTCTTTCTCTATCTGAATGAAATGAAAATTATGAAATGAATGAAATTCTCTCTCTCTTTATTCTTTAATAAGCCTAACTCTCTCTTTTGAACTGTGAGTCTCTGATTGGCCGAACTTTACCTTTGTTTATAACTTTTTCAATTTGGCTTTATCAGTTTATCTTATCCATTGGTGTTGGTGTGTGTAGTGTGTTGGTGTTGGTGAGATATTAATTATGTTTTAGACTATTGTATTGTGTGATTGTGAAATTTTCTAATTGGAAGGGGCATCACTCATCAGGCATTAGGCGTGCTTGTCTGTTGAATATCTTGTAGGTATAGACTATTACTTCACGAAACTTATTGCAATAGATTGCAAATAATTTACCAAAATAAGTCGGATTAAATTATTGCAATGATATCTTCATTGTAATAGATAATTACTTCATTTTGTCATTACGATAAACTATGAAATAATTGATACCCAGTTATTGCAACGATATATTGGTTGCAGTTTCGTGTTTGTCATTGTAATAGATTGTAAAAGAATTAATATCAAATTATTACAATGGTAACTTTGTTGAAATAAGCTATTAATTCGAAATTTTCATTTCAATAGATTGTAAAAATGATTGGTATCAATTTATTGCAAGGATTCCTATATTTTAAGTTATTACAACAATTTTTCCTAATATATTATAGCTTTTATTGCAACTGAAGATTATAAGTTATTGCAACTTATTATTATTGATACAATAATTTATCACTTTTAAGTTACTATTGCAAAAATTTTAACTTGTAGATGCACTTTTAAGTTATATTTGCTCTGTATTAGGAACACCCTCAATCACAAAATTAGGACTACCCTCAAATTAAAAAAAAAAAAAAATTATTTGCTCTACTTTCAAGAAAAAAAAAAAAGCCTAAAAAAAAATTTGAACTAAAATCTGAAAAAAAAAAAAAAAAAATTGAAACAGAGCCATGTCCACGGCAAGCCTAACAGATTACAGAGGTACCCACAGATTCTCCAAAAAAAAAAAAAAAACCCAATACAGAGCAAATCACTAAATCAGAAATCACGTAAGGCTTTATAAAAAATAAAAATCAAAAATGAAAATTTCCTAAAGCAAACCTAAAGACAGCAACGCCTCAGTCCCTCAGAGCAAGAGCAACGCTGCTTGAGCCTCAAGCCAACAGATGGAGATCGGATCGGTCTAGTCCAGATCCTCGTCGCTTGTTGCTCGCCTTCATTGGAGATCACTTGTCGCCTCGTCATTGCCTTAGTGGCCTCAGCCTTCAGGCCTCCCTACTCGGCTGCTCCGGTGCTCCTTCCCTCAAGGTATTTCATTTTACTAAGCTAACTTCTCTCTCTTTTTCTCTTTGACTCTCTCTTAGTCTTGCTCTCTCTCTTTCTCTATCTGAATGAAATGAAAATTATGAAATGAATGAAATTCTCCCTCTCTTTATTCTTTAATAAGCCTAACTCTCTCTTTTGAACTGTGAGTCTCCGATTGGCCGAACTTTAGCTTTGTTTATAACTTTTGAATTTGGCTTTATCAGTTTATCTTATCCGTTTGTGTTGGTGTGTGCAGTGTGTTGGTGTTGGTGAGATATTAATTATCTTTTAGACTAGTGTAATGTGTGATTGTGAAATTTTCTAATAGGAAGGGGCATCACTCATCAGGCATTAGGCGTGCTTTTCTGTTGAATATCTTGTAGGTATAGACTATTACTTCAGGAAACTTATTGCAATAGATTGCAAATAATTGACCAAAATAAGTCGGATTAAACTATTGCAATGATATCTTCATTGTAATAGATAATTACTTCATTTTGTCATTACGATAGACTATGAAATAATTGATACCAAGTTATTGCAACGATATATTGGTTGCAGTTTTGTGTTTGTCATTGCAATAGATTGTAAAAGAATTAATATCAAATTATTGCAATGGTAACTTTGTTGCAATAAGCTATTAATTTGAAATTTTCATTGCAATAGATTGCAAAATGATTGGTATCAATTTATTGCAATGATTCCTATATTTTAAGTTATTACAACAATTTTTCCTAATATATTATAGCTTCTATTGCAACTGAAGATTATAAGTTATTGCAACTTATTATTATTGATACAATAATTTAACACTTTTAAGTTACTATGGCAACAATTTTAACTTGTAGATGCACTTTTAAGTTATATTTGCTTTGTATTAGGAACACCCTTAATCACAAAATTAGGAACACCCTCAAATTTAAAAAAAAAAAAAAATTATTTGCTCTACTTTCAAGAAAAAAAAAATTTTGAACTAAAATCTGAAAAAAAAAAAAAAAATCCGAAAGCAAACCTAAAGATAGCTGTAGGGTATGAATTTGTTGGGCCTGGAACCAACTCTGTGTAGTGAGCCCAACAAATGCCCAACAATAAATTTGTAGAGAATGGGTTAAACAACTGGGCTGGGTTGTGATTTAGCAACGATTCAAGCAAGCTGAAGCAATAAAAACGATGGAAGAAAAGGTGTTTTATAGATAATCTCTTTGGTCCGAAGAGGCTTTATGGCAAAAAGCTTAACTTATACAAAAAATAATCGTCCTCTATCTTCGTGAGGCCTGCCGTCCTTATATAGCCCCCTCTCTCTCATCCTCACCGTACGCTTGTCCCTCATCTAGGCGCCCACTTGAGTACTGGTCACATCAGCCGTTTGCTTTAACCTGCAGTGAGTGGTGGTAGGTGAAGATTCACTGTTCAGGTGTCTTCTCCACATAAATGCGGCCAGGAAAGTTGCTGCAGTGCATTAAATGTGGCGGTGGCAGCTTTATTGGCAAGATGTTTCATGATGACTCCGCAGTTAGGCATGCTCGGGGCTCGGCTTTCGCAGGAGGATCTTCGGCATGACTCCTTGGTCAAGTTCTGGGCAGGCCCGTTGGAGATGGTCTCTTCGGCCCGAAAAGGTTGTCTTCGGACGGATCACCTGTCCCTCATGGGCTGTACTCTTTCCATGATGGCAAAACATTGGCGTTTTATCCTCTTCGGACAGAGAGCCTTGTCTGGATCGGGCCTCTGGCCCAACACACGACACTGGGCCTTCTTACCCACAATAGCCCCTCAAAATTTCACTTTTTACCTCGCATCCGAAGAGAAAAAAGTGGGGTTTTGACCCTTTGACACGTGGACACTGAACTTTGATTCCGCGCGTGTGCGCGCGTGAATTTGGGCGCCTTCTTTATAACCGCTGCTGTCGCGCCGTTCCCGAGGCGTCATTAATTACTCCAGGCGGCGTCTTGTCGCTGAAATCTAGCTGTCCATTTCAAATCAACGGACGAGATTCTCCTCGAAATCTTTGGGCGGGCTAAGCTTCATCACTTCACCTTCCACTATATAAGGTTCCAGATGGGATTGTCTTCTCATTTCGCAAACTTCAGAACCCCCGGTGAACTCCAGCGCTCAGACTCCCAAGGCCCTTCCTGTAATCCGTTGCAATCAGTTCCAGAATCCGCTACGATCTCCCTGCGAGACCAAAGCTCATCCGCCGATTTCATTCCTCGTAAGTTCTCTCCCCAAGATTTTCGTATTACACTGAGATTGCCACTTCGGCCCGTGGTAGCCTATCCCAGTCGCCGCTTCGAGTTTCCCTTCCTCTGACTTTGTTAACCATGGGTAGATTTGAGTATCTAGTGAACAGCCCCTCCCAGATAGAAGACTTTAGGGCGACATATCGCATTCCTCAGGAAGTGGGCTTAAGGTACTGCTCCACAGAGGGGTTGCTACTGGACAGGGAAGTGGGCGAAGTCATTATCCCCATCATCGCCTTCTTGGAGGGGGGGATGACTATTCCTATGGGTCCAGTCACCAGAGGTTACCTTATCGCTCATAGGCTTAGTCCTGACCAGTGCGCACCCAATACCTTTAGAATCTTAGGTGCAGTCGATGACCTAAACCGTCACTTAGGCTTGGGGTTAACCTGGCACGACGTGGTACATATGTACGAATGTCATACCAAAAAAGGGGCGGGATACTATTTGAGATCCCGATCCGATGTCGTCAGGCTCCTCTCCGGTCTTCCTAAGTCCAACAAAGGGATGAAGGACGATTACCTGATCGTCTCGGGTGCCTGGCATGATGGGGTTCATTGCCCAACCACGCCAGGAACGCCAGGTGGGATACTCCCCCTTGAGCTTTTCTGACTTTCTTGTTTCTAGCTATTCGGAAACTCTTTTGTCATGTTACAATCCACTGACTGTTTTATCGCCCTCTTTGCAGATAGGAGATACGTGAATCCTCGGCTGAGCCTCACGAATACTGCGGCCTTGAACTATCTTCTTCGGTCGGAGATCTTTGCCAGCGAAGACGGACAGCTTAGGTTCATTCCCCTTATCCTCGGCTATACCCCAAAGACCGAACCCCAGCCGAGAGGCAACGCCATAACACTTGGGGATCGCCGCCTACACCGTATTGACGTGGCGAGGAAAACCTTCTTGGCCCCTTTTGATCTCGCTCCGGTGCCCCATCCCAATCCGCAGGGCATTCCACCACTAGTTCACCCCATTCAACAAGTGCCATTTCAACCAGTAGCCGAAGAAAGAGTCGCCTCTTCTACCCCTTCGCTTGACGAACAGATCGACCAGTTCAAGTTTGAAGAGGAAGACTCGGAGGAGGTTCAAATCTTGTCCGCCGAAGAGGCCCTCGACGGACATTCAATCTCCCCACTCCTGAATATAGCTTTGCCAGAAGACACGGACGAGGAAGACATGCAGACTCTTGGTCAGCTGATGAAGAATAGGAAGTCAACGACTGCGGCTAAGGGCACTGGCACGTCCCAGCCCACGGCCAATCTCCCACCGCCGCCTCCCCCTCCTCCAGCCCCAAAAGATCCAGGTTTGAAGCCGATGCCAGATCTGAAGAAAAAGAGGGTAGCGACAGACGTGACTGACGTTGAGGAGGGGGAAGTGGTTCCTCCGAAGGGACCTAAGCAGCAGAAGAAGTCCCATGATACCAGGGGCAAACGGGCTTCTTCCACTGAGAGTAGGGAGGAAAATTTGGTTGCCGACGTGCGTCGAGGGACCCATGACTGGTCCCCGAAGCTTACTCTAGACGGCGCGGCCATCCCTATCGACGCCTCTCTCAGAAACTATGCTGGAGGGAAGGCTGGATATATAGCAGAAGTGTTAGAGCAGCCCCTCCTCCTTCCGAAGGATATGGAGTCCTATCGGCGTTTCAGTGAAAGAGAGCTCTTCCTGTCTCTTAAACGAGATTTAGGCATGGTAAGGCGACTGGCGCCCTTCTGTGGCTCTTTTGTAGCCCGTGTATTCGTATTTCCGTAACATTCTTTGGTTGCCATGCAGATTGCCCAGCAAATCTACGTGGCCGAAGAGTGGGTTCAGAGGAAGGACATTGACGTGCAAACGGAGATCCGGTCCAGGGAGGACGTTGAAAAAGCACTGGGCAGGGCCAAGGATGAAAGCGCTCGTCTCTCCGATCAACTGAAGGAGGAGGTAAAGGCAAGAAGGAATGCGGATGCGGGCCTTAAAACCGCTGAGAAGCAAGCCGAAGACCAACGTCAGAAGCTGTATACGGCTGAAATCAATTTGGAGACGGAGAGGGCGTTGGTAAAAGAGCTTCGGCTTGAGCTGCAAATGGCCAGGGACGCTGCTAAGTTGGCCAAGGAAGATGCGCAATTGGCCAAGGAGGCAGTGGAGGCCGAGAAGAAAGCTGCCCATCTGCTGGGCGTGGAGGAGACCCAAGCAAGGCTGACCGAGGAGTTCACCCAGGTCTGCAAGGATTACTGTGCCGTTACATGGAACAAGTGCCTCGACGCGGCTGGAGTCCCTGCGGAATCGGCCTTAAGGCAGCCTGGCAGCATCTATTATGATCCTGACCTATGCGATGCGCCTGAAACCTCGGAGGCACCTTCAGCGGATAAGGCACCTTCAGCGGCTAAGAATCCTCCAGCACCAGCCGAAGCGAGTCAGGTCCCTCTTCAGGCCGGAGATGTGGGTGATTTGCCAAAGAATGATCCGGTTCCTCAAGACAAAGTTTAGGATGCTTAGTTTATGTAACGGCTAGGACCTTTTGTCGTCCATTTTGTAACTAAATTGTCTTTTTAAGGAATGAAATAGATTCTTTTTTACTCCTTGTTCTTTGCTCCTTGTTGATTCTGCGGTGTTTGTTAAGTCGTCATCATGGCTAACATTGATAGACTAACAACTAAAACCAGAGTAACCATTCAAGCGCTGCTCATAAAAGTTAAAGTAATTTGGCTTAAGTTTAAACGCCTGTGAACGGAATGTAAACTAACCCAAGTCGTCTGGTCCGAAGACCACGGGCATGGATGAATTTGAGTTTACGCATTTGAAGGAGATTAGTAGTGGTGTGTTAACTAACCCAAATCATCTGGTCCGAGGACTACATTCATGATTGAATTTAAGTTTAAACACTTGTAAGAAATCGTAATGGAGTGTTAACTAACCCAAATCATCTGGTCCGAGGACTACAGGCATGATTGAATTTAAGTTTAAACACTTGTAAGAAATCGTAATGGAGTGTTAACTAACCCAAATCATCTGGTCCGAGGACTACAGGCATGATTGAATTTAAGTTTAAACACTTGTAAGAAATCGTAATGGAGTGTTAACTAACCCAAATCATCTGGTCCGAGGACTACAGGCATGATTGAATTTAAGTTTAAACACTTGTAAGAAATCGTAATGGAGTGTTAACTAACCCAAATCATCTGGTCCGAGGACTACAGGCATGATTGAATTTAAGTTTAAACACTTGTAGGAAATCGTAATGGAGTGTTAACTAACCCAAATCATCTGGTCCGAGGACTACAGGCATGATTGAATTTAAGTTTAAACACTTGTAAGAAATCGTAATGGAGTGTTAACTAACCCAAATCATCTGGTCCGAGGACTACAGGCATGATTGAATTTAAGTTTAAACACTTGTAAGAAATCGTAATGGAGTGTTAACTAACCCAAATCATCTGGTCCGAGGACTACAGGCATGATTGAATTTAAGTTTAAACACTTGTAAGAAATCGTAATGGAGTGTTAACTAACCCAAATCATCTGGTCCGAGGACTACAGGCATGATTGAATTTAAGTTTAAACACTTGTAAGAAATCGTAATGGAGTGTTAACTAACCCAAATCATCTGGTCCGAGGACTACAGGCATGATTGAATTTAAGTTTAAACACTTGTAAGAAATCGTAATGGAGTGTTAACTAACCCAAATCATCTGGTCCGAGGACTACAGGCATGATTGAATTTAAGTTTAAACACTTGTAGGAAATCGTAATGGAGTGTTAACTAACCCAAATCATCTGGTCCGAGGACTACAGGCATGATTGAATTTAAGTTTAAACACTTGTAAGAAATCGTAATGGAGTGTTAACTAACCCAAATCATCTGGTCCGAGGACTACAGGCATGATTGAATTTAAGTTTAAACACTTGTAAGAAATCGTAATGGAGTGTTAACTAACCCAAATCATCTGGTCCGAGGACTACAGGCATGATTGAATTTAAGTTTAAACACTTGTAAGAAATCGTAATGGAGTGTTAACTAACCCAAATCATCTGATCCGAGGACTACAGGCATGATTGAATTTAAGTTTAAACACTTGTAAGAAATTGTAATGGCAAAGACGTACTCATAACTGAAAGAAGAATTCTTTTAATAGTAGTACCTTTTGAGGTTATTTACATTCCATGGCCGGGGCACTGCATGATTATCCAGGTCTTCCAGGAAGTACGCTCCCACGCCAGCCCTCGAGGTGATGCGATATGGACCCTCCCAGTTCGGCCCCAGTTTTCCCCATGCCGGGTTCTTTGCATTACCCACCACCTTCCTTAGGACCAGATCACCAGGCTCAAGGGGTCTTAACCTCACATTGGTGTCATAGCCCTGTTTCAGCTTCTGCTGGTAGTGCGCCAATCGGACCATTGCGTTTTCCCTTCGTTCTTCAATCAGATCCAAACCCCTTTCTAACTGCCTGTCGTTGTTGGTTGGGTCGAAGGAGCTGGTTCTGTAGGTTGGGAATTCAGTCTCGAGAGGTATAACGGCTTCAGCTCCATAGGTCATTGAAAAGGGGGTTTCGCCGGTGGACCTGCGAGGCGTGGTTCTATACGCCCACAACACGTGGGGTAGTTCCTCTACCCACCTACCCTTCGCATCGTTCAGCCTCTTCTTTAGTCCGTTAACTATGACTTTATTGGTGGCTTCGGCCTGCCCATTCCCTTGGGGATAGGCGGGGGTGGAGTATCTATTTGTGATTCCCAGCTCGTTGCAATAGCTTCTAAAAGCTTTGCTATCGAATTGAAGCCCGTTATCCGAGATGAGGGCATGTGGAACTCCAAATCTGGTGACGATGTTTTTCCAAACGAACTTCTTCACGTCTACATCCCTGATATTTGCTAGAGGCTCAGCTTCCACCCACTTGGTGAAATAGTCCGTTGCGACCAATAAAAATTTCCTGTTCCCTGCTGCCTTAGGGAAAGGGCCTACGATATCCAACCCCCACTGAGCAAAAGGCCATGGGCTGGATAACGGATTAAGGGTACCACCAGGTTGATGTATGCTCGGCGCAAAACGTTGGCACTGGTCGCACTTTTTAGCGTACTCATGTGCCTCTCTCTGCATATTTGGCCACCAATAGCCTTGAGTGATGGCTCGGTGAGCTAAGGATCTTCCACCAGTATGGCTTCCACAGATTCCTTCATGCAGTTCTTCCAACAGTGATTCAGCCGCCTCGGGGCGCATGCACAACAAATACGGGCCGGAAAAGGATCGTTTGTACAGTTTGTGATCTTCGGACAGCCAGAACCTTGCAACTTTTCTCCGTATTTTGTCCGCTTCCCCCCTGTCTTCGGGCAACACATCATCTCTCAAAAACTTGATGATGGGGTCCATCCAGCATGGGCTGGTTCCGACACAATGGACTTGGGGCGGCTTTTTTCTTAACTCCGTGGGCCTCTGCACGTCCTCAATAAGAATAACCCTTGGTAATTCCTGCGCCGAAGAGGTGGCGAGCGTAGCTAAGGAATCAGCATGCGTGTTGCCACTCCTAGGGATGTGCCGTAGGGTAAAACATTCAAACTCTGACTGTAGGGACTTGACTAGGTTTAGATATCCCTGCATCCTCTCATCTTTAGCTTCAAACTCTCCCAGCACCTGGCCGACGACCAACCTTGAGTCCGAGGATATCTCGACGGATATTCCTCCCATCCTTCGTACCATCCTCATTCCCATTAGTAGAGCCTCATACTCTGCCTCGTTATTCGTTGCTGAGAAGTCTAGTCTCAAAGCTTTTTCAATGATGATTCTCTCGGGGGATATCAACACTAGCCCTACGCCCGAGCCCCTCTGATTCGATGCGCCGTCTACATACACTTGCCAGGGCGATGTATTTTGTGACGCAATCGTGCTGACTTGCCTCCCTACCGCGCCTAGAGTTTGTTCCGCTTCCTCCAAACGTGGTTCTGTGAACTCGGCGACCAGATCCGCAAGGACCTGGCCCTTCACTGATGTGCGCGGCATGTACTTGATGTCAAAAGCCCCTAGCATCGTCCCCCATTTAGCAATTCTACCAGTGTAGTCGGCGCTTCGGAGTACGGCTCTGAGTGGGAGCTGAGTAAGGACTACAACAGTGTGAGCTTGAAAATAATGGGGCAACTTCTTGGTACCCAGCACAACGGCCAGGATGGCCTTCTCCAATGGCAAATAGCGGATTTCAGCCTCTTGTAGCGACTTGCTCACGTAGTAAACTGGCTTTTGCACTCCACAGTCCGTTCGGATCAGCACCAAGCTTACAGCATTAGGAGCCACGGCAATGTAAGCAAACAAGACTTCGTCTGGCTGGGGACTGGACATGATGGGGGGCTTAGCCAGGTAATCTTTAAGCTGCTGGAAGGCAATAGCACATTCCGGTGTCCATTCAAAGTCCTTCCACTTATTGATTAACAAGAAGAAAGGCCTACACCTGTCTGCTGATCTGGAAATGAACCGATTAAGGGCAGCGGTCATCCCAGTCAGCTTCTGAATCTCCTTGGGATTCCGAGGGGCTCGCAAGTTGTTGATGGCCCTTATCTGATCGGGGTTCACTTCGATTCCCCTGTGTGTGACCATATACCCCAGGAATTTGCCTGATCCAACTCCGAAGGAACATTTAGAGGCATTCAAGCGCAATCTGTGCCCCCTCAGAATTTCGAATATATTGCCGAGATCCCCAATGTGTTCTGCGACAATCTTGCTTTTAACCACCATGTCGTCGATATAAACCTCCATGCTTTTGCCCAGCTGTGGCTCAAACATTCTCGTCATCATCCTCTGATAGGTAGCCCCTGCGTTTTTCAAGCCGAACGGCATTACCTTGTAGTGGTAGTTTCCTACAGGAGTTACAAAGGATGTTTTCTCTTGGTCGGCGAGAGCAAGGGGTATCTGATGGTAACCTTGGAAGGCATCTAGGAAACTCATCCGAGGATGCCCGACAGTAGCGTCAACTAATTGGTCTATCTTCGGCATTGGAAATGGATCCTTCGGACAAGCTCTATTAAGGTCGGTGAAGTCCACACACACCCGCCATTTCCCACTTTTCTTTTTCACTACCACCGTGTTAGCCAGCCATTCGGGATAGAAGATCTCTTTAATGGCTCCTGCCTGCTTGAGTTTCATCACTTCGTCCCTGACCGCATCAGCGTGTTCTCTCGACGGTCGTCGGAGTGGCTGTTTTTTAGGGACGATGGTGGGATTAACGTTTAGGTGGTGGCAGATGAATTCTGGACTTACCCCTGGGGCATCCGCGGGGTCCCAGGCAAATATGTCAACGTTGGCTCTGAGGAACTCTATCAACCCCTCCCTTTCCTGAGGGGGAAGCATGGATCCAACTTGGAAAAACTTCTCTGGATCGTCATCAACAACGACCCTTGTTAAGTTTTCGCACAATGCCTCTTCGGTCGAGGCCTCGGCGTCCGGCGCCGAAGGTCTTAATTGCTATAAACTCTCCTTATTACAGTTTGAGGGCTCAGCATGTCGTTCGCGCTGGATGGCTGCCACTAGACATCGCCTTGACATGGCCTGATCCCCTCGTATCTCCTCGACTACCCCTTCGGACGGATATTTAATCTTTTGGTGCAGTGTGGAGGACACTGCCCCAAGAGTATGCAGCCAAGGTCTGCCTACTATAGCGGTGTAGGGTGAGTAGGCATCCACCACTATAAAGTCGACTTCAACCGTTTCTGGACCGGTTTGCACAGGCAGTCTGATCTGGCCCTTCGGAATGATCACTTTGCCGTCAAAGCTGACCAAAGGGGAACTGTACGGAGTCAAGTCTTCGGGGGACAAATTCAGCCCCTTGTATAGGTCTGGGTACATGATCTCTGCAGCGCTGCCCTGATCTACCATTACCCTCTTCACGTCGTACCCCCCGATTCTGAGAGTTACCACCAGGGCATCATCATGCGGCTGGATAGTCCCGGTTTTGTCGTCCTCCGAAAATCCCAGAACTGGAATATCCACTCTTTGCTTCTTCGGCTCTCTGCCTACACCTTCCGAAGGTGTCCGAGCAACTGACAATACTCTTGACGGGCGAGACCCCGTCCTCCCTGGCGCGGCAAATACGACATTGATTATCCCTATGGGAGGCTTTACAAAGTTGTTCCCCCTGGGCCCCGCGCTTGCTTGATCTCCCTTACCATACGAGTGGTGTAGGAGGTGTTTCAGTCTGCCCTCGCTAGCCAGTTGATCCAGATGGTCCCACAGGCTCCTGCACTCCTCAGTAGTATGCCCGTGGTCAAGGTGATACTGGCAGTACAGATTATGGTTGCGCCTCTCAGGGTTCCCCACCATCTTGTTCGGCCTCTTGAAGAACGGCTCGTTCTTTATTTTATCCAGGACTTGGTGCACTGGTTCGCGAAAAACCGCATTGACCCTCTGGTGGTTCGTCGTGCTCTGTCCGGCCCAGTCCTTCCTTGGCCTGTTGTGGCTCTGCCTGTCCGACCTGAAATCCCTCCCTTCCTGAGGGATAACCTTCTCCTTTCCCTTGCTTTGCTGTTGATCCTCCTCAACCCTTTTGTACTTATCGATTCTATCCATCAATTGGCGTATACTGATAGCAGGCTTGCGCGTCAAAGACGTTCTTAAGAGATGTTCGGTGGGGAGGCCTAGCTTGAAAGATTCGATAGCCATCGATTCGCAGTCTTCTTCTACCTCGTTGTACGTTTCCCAAAATCTATCCGAATATGACTTCAGAGTCTCACCCCCTTTCATGCAGACGGACAACAGAGAGGCCACGGACTGAGGAACCCTTCGGCACGTGACGAAACGGGATCCAAAAGCCTGGGTCAACTCTTGGAAAGAACTAATAGTGTTCGCCTTCAAGTTGTCAAACCATCTCATGGCCATTGGCCCCAAGCTGGAGGGGAAAACCTTGCACATCAGGGCTTCGTCCCTGGAGTGGACTGCCATCCGCTGGTTGAAGTGACTTACATGTTCCACTGGATCGGTCCGGCCATTGTAGATGGTGAATGTAGGTTGATGGAAACGCCTGGGAAGTCTGGCACCCTCGATATTACGTGTAAAGGGAGACCTGGAAACCTGGTCCAGAGCTTTGCTCATAGCATCGTTCCCTGCGCCCCTTGGAGGAGAGCCTTGAGGGTTCTTCTCTTGATTATATGCTTCCTTATAGGGGAAAGGCTCACTGACCGGTGTTCGAGATCTCCGCCTGTAATCTTCGTCCCGCTCGTCTTCAGAATCATCATCAGAGCGTGAGGAAAAGCGCTTCCTCTTTGCATGGCGCAACTCTTTTTTCAGCCTTTGAATCTCCAACTGCATGGCTTGGTTTTCCTCTGCATGGGACATGTGGCTCTCTCCCTGTGACTGGTTTTGGCCCGCGCGCTTGGTGTGTAGACTGCCTTCGCGATCGTGCCTCCGCTCCAGATGAACGAAAGGGTCGGTGTGTTGATTTGACCTGGACTCCGCCGGCCGTTGCCTTGATTCAGCCATCTTTTGAGGTGTTGCTTCCACCTTTGCTCGAGCTGTTTCCCACAGACGGCGCCAATTGTAGGGTATGAATTTGTTGGGCCTGGAACCAACTCTGTGTAGTGAGCCCAACAAATGCCCAACAATAAATTTGTAGAGAATGGGTTAAACAACTGGGCTGGGTTGTGATTTAGCAACGATTCAAGCAAGCTGAAGCAATAAAAACGATGGAAGAAAAGGTGTTTTATAGATAATCTCTTTGGTCCGAAGAGGCTTTATGGCAAAAAGCTTAACTTATACAAAAAATAATCGTCCTCTATCTTCGTGAGGCCTGCCGTCCTTATATAGCCCCCTCTCTCTCATCCTCACCGTACGCTTGTCCCTCATCTAGGCGCCCACTTGAGTACTGGTCACATCAGCCGTTTGCTTTAACCTGCAGTGAGTGGTGGTAGGTGAAGATTCACTGTTCAGGTGTCTTCTCCACATAAATGCGGCCAGGAAAGTTGCTGCAGTGCATTAAATGTGGCGGTGGCAGCTTTATTGGCAAGATGTTTCATGATGACTCCGCAGTTAGGCATGCTCGGGGCTCGGCTTTCGCAGGAGGATCTTCGGCATGACTCCTTGGTCAAGTTCTGGGCAGGCCCGTTGGAGATGGTCTCTTCGGCCCGAAAAGGTTGTCTTCGGACGGATCACCTGTCCCTCATGGGCTGTACTCTTTCCATGATGGCAAAACATTGGCGTTTTATCCTCTTCGGACAGAGAGCCTTGTCTGGATCGGGCCTCTGGCCCAACACATGACACTGGGCCTTCTTACCCACAATAGCAATGCCTCAGTCCCTCAGAGTTAGAGCAACGCTGCTTAAGCCTCAAGCCAACAGACGGAGATCGGATCGGTCCAGTCCAGATCGTTGTCGCTCTTCGCTCGTCGCTCGTCCTCATTGGAGATCGCTCGACGCCTCGTCATTGCCTCAGCGACCTTAGCCTTCAGGCCTCCCTGCTCGGCTGCTCCGGTGCTACCTCCCTCAAGGTATTTCATTTTACTAGGCTAACTTCTCTCTCTCTTTCTCTCTGACTCTCTTTCAATCTTGCACTCTTTCTTTCTCTATCTGAATGAAATGAAAATTATGAAATGAATGAAACTCTCTCTCTCTTTATTCTTTAATAAGCCTAACTCTATCTTTTGAACTGTGAGTCTCCGATTGGCCAAACTTTACCTTTGTTAATATTTTTTCTGTTTATAACTTTTTGAATTTGGCTTTATCAGTTTATCTTATCCATTGGTGTTGGTGTGTGGAGTGTGTTGGTGTTGGTGAGATATTAATTATCTTTTAGACCAGTGTAATGTGTAATTGTGAAATTTTCTAATTGGAAGGGGCATCACTCATCAGGCATTAGGCGTGCTTGGCTGTTGAATATCTTGTAGGTATAAACTATTACTTCACGAAACTTATTGCAATAGATTGCAAATAATTGACCATAATAAGTCGGATTAAATTATTGCAATGATATCTTCATTGTAATAGATAATTACTTCATTTTGTCATTACAATAGACTATGAAATAATTGATACCAAGTTATTGCAATGATATATTGGTTGCAGTTTCGTGTTTGTCATTGTAATAGATTGTGAAAGAATTAATATCAAATTATTGCAATGGTAACTTTGTTGCAATAAGCTATTAATTCGAAATTTTCATTGCAATAGATTGCAAAAATGATTGGTATCAAATTATTGCAACGATTCCTATATTTTAAGTTATTACAACAATTTTTCCTAATATATTATAGCTTCTATTGCAACTGAAGATTATAAGTTATTGCAACTTATTATTATTGATATAATAATTTAACACTTTTAAGTTACTATTGCAACAATTTTAACTTGTAGATGCACTTTTAAGTTATATTTGCTTTGTATTAGGAACATCCTCAATCACAAAATTAGGAACACCCTCAAATTTAAAAAAAAAAAAAAAAAATTATTTGCTCTACTTTCAAGAAAAAATAAAAAGCCTAAAAAAAAAATTTCGAACTAAAATCTAAATTTTTTTTTTTGAAACAGAGCCAAGCCCACTGCAAGCCTAATAGATTACAGAGGTACCCACAGATTCTCCAAAAAAAAAAAAAAACCCAATACAGAGCAAATCACTAAATCAGAAATCACGTAAGGCTTTATAAAAAAAAAAAAAAAAAATCCTAAAGCAAACCTAAAGACAACAATGCCTCAGTCCTTCAGAGCAAGAGCAACGCCGCTTGAGCCTCAAGCCAACAGACGGAGATCGGATCGGTCCAGTCCAGATTGTCGTCGCTCGTCTCTCGTCGCTCACCGTCATTGGAGATCGCTCGTCGCCTCGTCATTGCCTCAGCGGCCTCAGCCTTCCGGCCTCCCTGCTCGGCTGCTTCGGTGCTCCCTCCCTCAAGGTATTTCATTTTACCAAGCTAACTTCTCTCTTTTTTTCTCTCTGACTCTCTTTTAGTCTTGCACTCTCTCTTTCTCTATCTGAATGAAACGAAAATTATGAAATGAATGAAACTTTCTCTCTCTTTATTCTTTAATAATCCTAACTCTCTCTTTTGAATTCGTTGGTGTTGGTGTGTGTAGTGTGCTGGCGTTGGTGAGATATTAATTATCTTTTAGACTAGTTTAATGTGTGATTGTGAAATTTTCTAATTGGAAGGGGCATCACTCATCAGGCATTAGGTGTGCTTGTCTGTTGAGTATTTTGTAGGTATAGACTATTACTTCACGAAACTTATTGTAATAGATTGCAAATAATTGACCAAAATAAGTCGGATTAAATTATTGCAATGATATCTTCATTTTAATAGATAATTACTTTATTTTGTCATTACGATAGACTATGAAATAATTGATACCAAGTTATTGCAACGATATATTTGTTGCAGTTTCGTGTTTGTCATTGTAATAGATTGTAAAAGAATTAATATTAAATTATTGCAATGGTAACTTTGTTGTAATAAGCTATTAATTCGAAATTTTCATTGCAATAGATTGTAAAAATGATTGGTATCAATTTATTGCAAGGATTCCTATATTTTAAGTTATTACAACAATTTTTCCTAATATATTATAGCTTCTATTGCAACTGAAGATTATAAGTTATTGTAACTTATTATTGTTGATACAATAATTTAACACTTTTAAGTTACTATTGCAACTATTTTAACTTGTAGATGCACTTTTAAGTATATTTTCTCTGTATTAGGAACACCCTCAATCACAAAATTAGGAACTCCCTCAAATTAAAAATTTTTTTTTTTTTATTTGCTCTACTTTCAAGAAAAAAAAAGCCCAAAATTTTTTTTTTGAACTAAAATCTGAAAAAAAAAAAAAATTGTAATAGAGGCAAGCCCACGGCAATCCTAACAGATTACAGAGGTATCCACAGACTCTGCCAAGAAAAAAAAAAAAAAAAAAACCCAATACAGAGCAAATTACTAAATCAGAAATCACGTAAGGCTTTATCAAAAAAAAAAAAAAAAAAAAAGAAATTTCCTAAAGCAAACCTAAAGACAGCAACGCCTCAGCCCCTCAGAGCAAGAGCAACGCTGCTTGAGTCTAAAGCCAACAGACGGAGATCAGATTGGTCCAGTCCAAATCGTTGCTCGTCGCTCGCTTGTCGTCGTCGTCGCTTGTCGCTCGCCCTGGTCCATGGAGATTTGAAGCCGGGTGTCCAAGGTTTGGTTGAAGAGAGACATGGGTCAAATCTAAAGACATATATTAAGTGAGATTTAGTAAATCACGTGCATTGAACGAGACACGTCATCTTTTGTTCTGTTTTTGATGGCATTATTTAGAGAATATGTTCACGTCAATTTCTTAGTCAAAAGCTAAATGAAGACAATTATCAATGAATGTGTCACTTATCAAAATCTTTGATAGTAATGATTAAGGACATACGATGTGTGTTTGAGCATGTGCATGCCACCTGATGCAGGGACAATATGTATTGTGCAATTTTATTATTATTTTAAACTACAAAATTATGATAAATAATTAAAATAATTGAAATAAATATTAAAATATATTTTAAATTTCTTTAAATTGTAGGTAATATAATTTTGGTTGGAGAAAATTTTTAAAGTTTTTGAAACTTAAATAATAGAGTGTTACCTAGAGTAGACCACTCTAAGAATTAATAAGACAAATGGAATTTTAGTTGAAGTATAATTATTAATTATTTCAAAATCAGGTAATATAATTTTAAATAAATTAAACTATCCTGTCAATTAATTAAAGAAACTAATTTAATAATTATTGTATTAGATAGCCATTTGGTGCAATCATAACTTTTAACTTATTTTTATAATTTAATATAGTATAATATATCAATATAGATATACATTTGCTACACACATATCCGTTAGATTATTACACAATTGTTATGGAATATTTATTAGCAGATTATTTGTTGATTTTATAGAGGGGTACATTTGGGTCAAAGCCCAGTAATCAAATTCCTAATAAGTACCTTCTATCAAAAAAAAAAAAAAAAACTCTAAGTACTTAGGGAGGTGCCATCATACCAATTGAGTTTTTGGCATCAGTATATATTAAAGGCAAGATATAAAAAATAAAAAATAAAAATTGATTTTTAAAGATATCAACAATTATATATATATATTGAAATGGTTAGATATCTTCCTAAGCTATTACCCAAACCCTTAGTACCTAGGGAGGTTCCATTAAACCAATTGGGTCTTTTGGCATCAACAATTTTAGTTTGACTTTGTTAAGGTAAGGAACTAAAGCAAGATATCAATATTTTGAGGTTTACTTTGTTACTAAACTGTATTATGATGCAATTTATGTTAAATTTCCTTGATTAAAATGAAGTAGTTTGTATGAGTCTACACCTTCACCCTTGAAAGTAAATTTTTTTACTTCTAACTGGTTTCAAGCTAGTCCTCAAAACATCATGTGACTATTAAAGAAATCATTCATGTGTACTTTTTTTCATTTTTAATTTAGAAAATGTTCATGTGTAGTTTTATTCACATAAATTTTTTAATTGAGCACATATAATTTGTTTAAATAATACATATATAGACTTATAAATCGTCACATACTGGGTTAGAGTATTTTCTTCTAAATTAGTTTAAAGTTAATCTTTGTTGCACTTTAAATTATCCTCCCAACCCCTTCACAAAAAATAAAAGTTTCACCTAAATATCTAGTCATAAAATTTAACTAAGGCCCCCTTAGGTTTCCAAAAAAAAAAAGTGTTTACTACATTTAATTAATTAATAAGTGCTACTACATCATTTTTATGGATGACTTTTTTTTTTTATTCGTACATCTTTTATACAACATTATGTATCAAAAACTCTTGATCCAAAATTTCTAAAGAATATTAATTAATATGATTTATAACATAGTTCACAATCAACAAACTGATTGGATGATTTAAGTTATGTGAAGACTTACTGGGTGTAAATATTTTTGATATACATATTAGAAAACATATTTGTTAAAATCATATTCGTACATATTGGATATATTAATATATAAAAGAAACCCTAGTAAATAAATATAAAAAGACCCTAACATTGTCTATATTGGCCTCATATATTTTATATAAATTTTTTTTAATAAAAATGTCACAAAAATATTCATTGAGTAAGGTTATAATATAAGAATACCAACCAATTTTGTAACTAAATTTTGTCTCATCTATATATATATATATTAAAACTTTAGCCAAAGAGTTCTTAACTTCTTCTATGAAGGAAGATAGCCACTTTTTTTCCACTTACGAAAATAAAAAATATCCATCATGGCATTTTAAACAAAAATGTTTACTGAAAAATGTAATGCAAAAGCACTAGTCTCTATATCTATAAGACCAAAATAGACAACATATCTTAAATTTTTTTTTTTTAAGATCCATAACTTACTTTTTCTTTTCTTTCTGTTTTGTGATGGGCATAACTTACTTTTTCGTTATTGGAGTTTCACTTAACGTCATATTAAGTTCAAGCCTTCAAGGCTGTCCAACATATTCTTCGTTCTTACAAGCCACATGCATAAATGAAACCTACATTGAGGGGGTTTTAAACAAGTAGTGGCGTAATCAGAATTTCATTCTAGAGGCTGATTTCATAGATGAAAAGTACATTGAGGAGTTTTAAACAAGTAGTTGCGTAATCATAATTAAAAAAAAAAAAAAAAAAAAAACCATACATGTGCATGCTGAGCAATATATTAATATAAGAAAACTCACAAAATGATATAATATTGGTTATATTTTGTTTAAGCTTTTTTTTTTTAATGATAATAAAATAATATTTTGGCCCATAGACTTTATCAAAAGTTAAAATTTTTAAGTTTTAATTTTTTTAGTTTTGGTGTCTTGGGGTCAATTGTTAGCCCCATTCGACCCCACGGCTCCATCTATGTAACTATGTAAGCATATATCGTTTTCATATTGAGAATAACGAAAATTCTATGATTATATTTAATTTAATGATAGTAGTGAGATTACTCATTTAATATTTATCGTTTGAAAGTTAAATTGTCTTATATACATTTGTGATGCATAGTGTAAAATAGATGTATCATATATTGTCATCATGATAAGCATATATCATATGTATTGGCAAATTGCAAGTAAAATATCAATATTTTGAGCTTGACATCATTAGGCCCTAAAATGGTGTAATCCTAAGATAAACTATCTTTATTAGAGGGTTTGCATGACAACATAATCTGCACATCTTAAGCTTATTGAATCCTCCTACCTAGGATCAGCTGTACTGAAAAGACCTAGTTCTCAGAATCGTCATCTCCATGTTCACAGTTAGCAATTCATCAATTTCTAGATTTCCATGTAACCCAAGTCCCCAACAACTCTTAAAAGATAATTTTGATCTTTCCATCTTTACATTTCGCAAAAAAAATGGATTAATCAATTTGAAATCATCACCCATTCAGCTTATGTCTTCATTCCTCATCTGGGACAAGTATATGTGCAAAACCTAAAACTCTCATATAGTCCTATTTTCCTATCTACATTTCTATCTGTGTTATAGCTGACCATACAAGATTTCCTCATGATCTCAGACGGTCACCAAGTGTTTTAATTTTTTTCTATAAACAACAATAGCGAACCAGTGATTACAACAACCAGAACATCCTTTTTCCTTTCTAATAAGAAGTATAAACTCATGCCTTTCTCAAAGAACCATAATCCCAAAAGCTTTCCAATCAGATTTTCTTCTTTCCTTCTCTCATGAGTCTCACTATGATTAATCTTCAACTTTGTTCTTTCAATTACATCTTGAATATACTATTTTTTCTCGTTCTTTTCCTCCCTACTATCTATGGAGATTGTATGTGTGATGATTCTGGGAACACAGGGAATAACAAAAGCGCAGCACTTAAATATAAATTGGGTTCAATTGCTTCCATTCTTGTTGCTAGTGCTGTAGGGGTAAGTATCCCATTGCTAGGCAGCAGATTTAAGGCTCTAAGGCCAGAAAATGATTTCTTTTTCATCATCAAGGCCTTTGCGGCCGGTGTGATTCTAGCAACCGGGTTCATTCATGTACTACCGGATGCATTTGCAGACTTGACTTCACCATGCCTTAATCAAAATCCATGGGGCATTTTTCCCTTCACAGGTTTCTTTGCAATGTTGTCATCTATTGGAACATTAGTGGTGGATGTTTATGCCACTAGCTATTTTAACAAGATGCACTTTAATAGTCAGGTGAAGAGCTTGTTTAAACTACTATATACAATATCACTATTATGCCTATATAAGTGACTTTTTTTTTTTCATTATTTATTTTTTTAATCTCTCTGTTTAATTTTTTTAATACTGTTTTTTAAGTTGTTATTAAAACACATGCATGCAGGCTGTTACAGATGAGGAAAAAGACAATGAGCACGAGGGTCACATACATGTTCATACACATGCGACACATGGTCATGCTCATGGCTCAACCATTCCTTCTAAAGAAATCAATTCAAAAGAATTAACCCGTCATCGTGTTATAGCACAAGTAATTGGCTACTTTCTAAGTTCATTTTTTGCTCTAATCTTTCCCATTAATGGTTTGTTTGGAAAGAGGAATTCAAAGAAAAAAAAATTGGAATTTAATCTTAGCATTAAAAAAAGTATGAATTTATAGAATTTTTTCTATTGACGAAATTTATGAATAGATTTCATCTTTATTAATATGTCAATTTAAATTAACTAATTATAAAATGGATTTCAAACTCATAATATCATAAGTGATTTTCTTTTAACAAAATGTCTAAAACTCATCATAAGGTGTTGTTAAATTTATATCAAACAATTTATGTTAATAATTGTTCTTCATATCCTTTACTTTAAATCTTTAAATCCAAACACAATCCAAAGTATTTCATATGATTTCTTACTTTGATCGTTTTTTGTTTTTGTTTTTGTTTTTTTGTTTTTTGTTTTTTGTTTTGTTTTTGTTTTTTTGTTTTAAGGTACTGGAATTAGGAATTGTTTTTCATTCAGTAATTATTGGAGTGGATATGGGTGCTTCTCAAAGCGTTGCTACAATAAGGCCTCTCCTAGTAGCCTTGTCTTTCCATCAATTTTTTTAGGGTGTAGAGCTTTGTGGCTGCATCGCTCAGGTATGACACAAAATGGTTCAGTCGTATACAGCCTATTATAGTTGATCTTTCCAATAAAAAAATTGGGTTTTGAAAATGATATCTAGTGTACAGTTCTGATTTTTTATTATATTTTATTTTAGATTAGGTATAGGCTGTATGGTTAACATGTCTTCATAATGATCACATCCTCATTTCTATAATAGTTGTTATTAATAGATAAAATAATATAACTTTTAACCTAAACGAGATGTTGATTAACACTAAAATATTCAGCAAAAAAAAAAGAAAAAAAAGATTAACACTATAATAATTCTAAATTTCAAGTTGATCGGCTTAGCTCAAATCAATTAAATTATTGATAAATTTCCCAAACACTATGTTAATTTGTCATTTATCCAATAGTGCATCGTTAAACTTCTCAATTTCCTTAAACCCCAAACCACCTACTTCTTTGGCCTCACATAATTTCTCCCACTTCACCCATCCTATTCTCCCCGCTATATCCCCACCAAAATTTGCGTACTAAAACCTCCAATTCTTTTATAAGGCCCTTTGGAAGCTTGAAGCAACTCATCGTGTATGTCAGAATGGCTTGGATGACTAATTTAATTAAGACTTCCCTCTTGGCTTGGGATAAAAGTTTTTCCTTCCATCCTTGGAGTTTTTTCCAAACCCTTTCCTTCAAGTAAATAAAGCTTTGCTTCTTAGCTCGACCCACAAGAGCAGGAAGACCAAAGTACCTTTCATGCGCCTGATAGTTGGCACACCCAATAACTGTTGGATCCAAACCTAAGTATCATGAAGGGTATTGGAGCTAAAGAAAATATTTGTCTTGTCATGATTAATTTTTTGACCTGAGCCTTTCTCATAGACAACTAGGATATCCAGGATGTTTTGGCATTCCTCCTCCCTTGCTCGACAAAAAAGCACACTATCTTTTGCAAAGAATAAGTGTGAAATCCTTGGGCCATTTCTGCAAATTGCCACCCCTTGAATGAGCCCCTCAGCTTCAACTTTGTGGATCAAACTTTGAAGTCCCATTGCACACATGAGAAATAAATATGGAAAAAGGGGATCCCCCTGTCTCAGTCCTCTACTTGGCTTGATGTTTCCTACAGCTTGCCCATTAAGAAGCACTGAATAAGAGACAGATCTTAAACATGACATAATAAGACTTACCATCCTTTCCCCGAGCCCTAAATGTCGCATGGTTTTCTCCATGAACACCCATTCAACACGGTCATAAGCTTTGCTCATGTCCAATTTGAGTGCCATATAACCCAACTTCCCTTGTGTCTTTTGTTTAAGATAATGCAGCGTTTCAAAAGCTACAAGGATATTAACAGAAGTGAGTCTCCTTGATAAAAAGGCACTTTGAGATTCAGGAATAGATTAAGCTAGGAATTTTTTCAGACGATTCACCACAACTTTGGGTATGAGTTTATAAATGACATTACACAAGCTTATTGGCCGAAAATTAGACACTTTTTTTGGGTGTTTGATTTTTGGTATTAAAGTAATAAAGGTGGTATTAAGGGATTCATGCACAACTCCTGTGTTAAGGGCCTTGAGTACAACAGCAGTTACATTGTCACCCACAATATGCTAGAAATATTTATAAAAAATGGGAGACATACCGTCAGGGCCCGAAGCCATAAGAGGTGCCATTTGTTTGAGTGCATACTGGACCTCCACTGCTTGAAAATCTCGGTCTAAATAGCTTGCTACTTCCTCGGTCATGGCTGGTTGGATGCCATTTAAAATCTCCTCAAAGCCCGTTGGATCAGAGAATGTGAAGATGGAATTAAAATACTACTCAAGCACCCTGCCCATCCATGTTTCATCAACCTCCCACAGCCTTGTCTCGTCCTCCAATCCCTCTATAAAATTGCTGTGATTTCGTTGGGTGGCACGACAATGGAAGAACCTAGTGTTACTGTCTCCTTCCTTGAGCCATGCATTCCGAGAGCTTTGCTTCCACATGCTTTCCTACCTGTTTTTAAGACTTTGGATCTCCCCCCTCAGCTTATATATCCTCTCCCTGTTGTTTCTGTAACTCCCATTCTCTTCGACAACCTTCAGGTCTTTAAGTTTTTTTGTTATCGAATTGTGCACATGGCCAAACGTCTTTTTATTCCACTCCTTCAGTTTGTCTTGGTAGGTCAGAATCTTTTCATTAAAGCACCAGGCCGAAGCAATACCAAGTTGGTTTCCCTAAGAGTCTTGCACCACAGCCTCACAAGTACGGTCTTTCAACCACATGGACTCGAAGCAAAATGGCCTACCCTTTCTATAAATGTGCTTGAGTTTCGAATCCGAAACAAGTAGGAGCAGCTTATGGTTTGAGTGAAAGGCCTCAAGATGATGAATACGGGTAGCCGGAAGCAGAGAATCTAGTCAATTGAGGCCAGACCTCTATCCAATCGAACCCAAACATTTTGGTCACCCGGTCTACGATTACACCAAGTGAAAGGAAAACCGTTGAAGCCAAGGTCCTTTAGGCGGTAATCATCCAAAGCATCCCTAAATCCCCGCATTTGTCTTTCAGGTTGGTCCAACCATCCTTGCTTCTCCTCAGCAAACAAAATTTCATTAAAGTCTCCCAAACAAACCCAAGGCAATGAAAAACACTGATGCAAAGCTTGTAGCAACGACCATGAGTTTTCCCGGTTGGCAGTTTCAGGTTCTCTGTCGAAACTCATGAAACGCTAGGTGTCATCAACT
The DNA here is from genome assembly GCA_023736055.1 of Quercus glauca. Taxonomy (NCBI): domain Eukaryota; kingdom Viridiplantae; phylum Streptophyta; class Magnoliopsida; order Fagales; family Fagaceae; genus Quercus; species Quercus glauca. Next base: position 4,743,932 of record CM043318.1, read on the forward strand.
CCATGGTTAATAATAGCATCAATGTGGTGTGCTGAAAAAGATTGAACATCCACATCAGAATCCCTTTTCCAATACAATGCTAAACCACCTCCCGTATTGACACATGGGACAACAAAGAGATTAGGACACTGTATCTTTCTACCAATTCGCTCCAAAACACATTTTTCAACTTTAGTTTCCTTCAAGAAAACCATTTTAGGATCTTTATTTGTCACCAGGACAACAAGTTCATCTTTTGTTTGTGGGTTCCCAAGCCCACGATAGTTCCAATTTAGGCAACTCATAACCCACGGTGGTGTTGGATCCTAGCAGCCACCTCAACATTATTTTCTTCATTCCGAGAACCAATATCCATACAATGTTTCTTGCTTCCACTCTGTTCTTCAGGATCAATGCTCATACGTTGCTTCCCATTATCAGCTTTCTCCTTCTCCTTTGTTTTCCCAGCCTTTTGGGCTAATTTTTTCCACTTCCTAGTCAAACTTTGAGGGGCATGAACCTGGTTAGTGATATCCCCTAATAGGTTGCTCTGAACTGATTTGGTTAGCAAGGATATTTTGAGCTACAGTCCGTGTGGGTGGAGCTTGAAGCACCTGCTGAACTATAATGGACAGACCAACCCCACCCTTCTCTAATTGAGCAGCTTGATTTTCCTTACCCACTCGCCCCATGCCCAAGTTTTCATCGCAATTAATAGGTCCACCCATACCTGGATTTTCATTAGCTATTGGAGCTGCTACATTAGCAGCTTTGGAGTCACCCCACTACTCCTCCCTCCCTATTGTTAAACCGGTCCCCCTTTTAGACCTTGTTTTAGTAGATGTTCCCTTGGAAAAATTCTAGGAAGACCCATTTTTCTTGAAATCCTCACCAAATCAGCCTTAATCCAATCCCATATTGTTGTTCTTCGCATCTCAGTTGACCCTTACCTCGTAGCCAGATCTTGCATTCCCTCTCACTATGATTGACACAGCCACACCAGTAATAAAAATTAGGTAGCTGTTCATGCTTTATCCCTGTCCAACCCACTAGCTTCCCTTCTGACCATAGCTTACAACACCTTGGTAATGAGCGCGAGATGTCCAACACAAACCTAGACACGGGTAGGGACAAATATTCTACTAACGGCTAGGTAAACCCTAGTAGCCAGAGAAATAGAAAAAAGGGTATAAACGAGATATTATGCCTATAAGAATCAAGGTCATCTATAAATTTAGGTTCTGGAAGCCCATAACCAACCATTACTTGGCTCAATCATAAATTATGGCTAATCACCATTCATCCAAGCCACGTCAGACCTAGTTACAGGTCAGTAGACCATTGACCACCGATGTTGATCGGGCAATTCTGGTTAAACACCTCTGCATAGAGAACACAAATCTCTGAAAATTGCAATCAAGGCTAAGTAATTTTCATCAAGCCTTGCTTAATTCTCATTAGTACTTAAAGAACTAACTAACTAAAGCACTAACTATTTAGTTTCAAACTAATCTTATTGGCTGTTGCATTAACAGATGGCTAATAACAATGTGATTGGCTAATAACTAACTTTCTTACAATAGGTGACTATTGGTAACCACTAAATCCGATCTCTAAAGCTGCAAATCACCTTCGCATAAATTTGCACCTTAAGTTAATTAAGCCACTACAAAATTTTGTATCCTACGATATTACTAAGTGGGCCTTTTTCTATAATAAAATTTTGCTTTTGCACTGAAGGTGGAGATGGGGAAGATTCCTTTGTACCCTATTTTGTTCCTTCGCAATGAAGTGAAGTTATTTAGCAATAAATCAATAAATAAATAAAGGATCATGTTAACGGATGCTCTTAGAGCAATTGCTAAAAAACTATAATAGGAATGTTTTTACACCACTTTAATAGGAAATATAAAAAGTTGTTAATAACATTTACTGTTTTATCATTCTCCCAATAAAATGTTTCTAAAAATAGTTCTTAAACCAATGCTTTAAGGGCATTGGTTAACATTTCCCATAAACAAATAAACCAGGAGACTTCGTGGCAAATGTGCTTATTGTATGCTTCTTTACAAAATTTTATCTGGGATATAATTTAGTAATTGAAAGCTCATACTTAGTTACGTGAGAACCAATATCTTGTTGCAATGATGTGTCCAATACAACATTGCTCTGTGTGAAATATGAAGGTTGTGTAGGTACGGGGAGAGTGATAGAATCACTATTAATCACGGCAACAACTGAAGTCATGTTTGGACTTGCAACTGCGTGTGTTTGAACACATAGTTGTCCAGTGTGGATACATCTCATTATTTCAGTTATTGGACTATCCCTCAATGTAGGATCTATGAGATTTGTAGCCGTCCCTTCCATCCAATTTTTCCATGCCTGCAGAAGTATACCAATGTGCATACACCATGTTAAAGAAGAAATTGTTCAGCATTCCAGTTTATCATTTATTTTTTTTCAAAATAATGGAAATGTAAGTTTGAATATTCATACTCACATAGCTTAGAAGATGCTCCCTTTTCTCTCCACTATCTAAACAAATAACTTTCCAATCGCTTACAATCTCCAATATTAACATACCAAAACTAAAGAAGTCTGACTTCATTGAAAATTGTCTTGAAATTGCATATTCGGGAGCCATATATCCACTACATATTAATATAAATAAAGCTAGTATCAATGTAAATGACAATAGAGCTCGTAATAGTTACATTCAAAATGTTCAACTTTCAATTCTTTAATGGCTTTCTTGTTAGTACTCTGACACAGTTAGTCTATTGAATTGAATTTTACCATGCATGTAGGATTGCATTAGTTAGCTCTAGCAATTTTTAAGTTTTAATGCTTACTATGTTCCTACAATTCTATTTGTACTACCTTCAGTTTGATCAGTTACACACAGTTTTGCCATACCAAAATTTGAAATTTTGGGATTCATTTCTGCATCTAATAAAACGTTGCTAGCTTTAAGGTCGTGATGAATTATCCAAAGTTAGGAATCCTCATGAAGATAAAGAACTCCTCTAGCAATACCTATTATTATTTTATGATGCCTTTCCCAACCTAATTGAGCACGCTTTGTAAGATCTAAATATTTAGGGGAAATTACACTTTACACCCTAAACTATACACTAGATTACACTTTGAACCCTAAACTATTCAAACGCACAATTTGCACCATAAACTATCACACTCATTACCCTTTGCATCCTGGTATTATTTTTGCTGTTATATTTAACGAAATCCTATTGCACATGACAAGCACATGTTTCTTGCTTAGGTGAATTAGGTGAAAAAAACTTAAAAAACCAAAATACACTTCTTCAAAATCAATTAAAACAAAACCCAATTTTCTTCACATCTCTCTGTCTCGCGTGCATACCCACCGCCCAGACCCAAATTTAGATTCTTGTGCAGATGAAAGACTTAATGATATTGTTGGAAGTGCATACTATGTTACACCTGAAGTCCTACATACGTCGTATAGTCTAGAAGCAAGAAGATATATGGAACATTGGAGTTATAGCCTACATTTTATTACGTGGAAGCTGGCCTTTTTGGGAATGGACAAAATATGGATGTTTTCGTGCAGTGCTAAGAGGCGAATCAAACTTTGAAGAAAGATGAAAATGACAAATATGAAGCAATGAGAGAAATTGAAGTGTTGAAATATGAAGCAATGCAAGAAATAAAGGGTTTACAAAATCTAAATTTGGGAGAGGCACACACCCAAGAGAGATGTGGAAAGGATTGGGTTTTGTTTTAATTGATTGAAGAAGGGTGTTTTAGTCTTTTAAGTTTGTTCCACCTAAGCGAATCATGTGCATGTCATGTGCAGTACGATTCCGTTAAACATAACAGAAAAAATAACACCGGGGTGCAAAGTGTGATAAGTGTGATAGTTTAGGGTGCAAAGTGTGTGCTCGAATAAATTAGGGTGTAAAGTATAATCTGATGCATAGTTTAGGGTGGTAAAGTATAATTTTCCCACATATTCATGAAACCAAATTAGTAATCAGATATTTTAAATTGACTCTTTCAACAAAAAGGAATTAAAGTGTTTTTTACCAACTTAAATTGTTTTGATCAGCTTATAAACAAATATTGAATAGAAAGGATACCAAATATGGAGTGATCAGGCTTATGTTAGGCATAAATTCATATATAAGAAGTTTTTCATTTCCTTCTAAGCAGAATCCAAGGAGCCTAATTAGATTTCGATGTTGGAGCTTGGCTACTAAGAGGACCTTATTCTTGAATTCTAAATCTCCATGTTTGGAGTTCATTGATAATCTTTTCACAACTATCTCTTGTCCATTTGAAAGCTTACCCTGTATATATGTAAGAATATAATTTATGGATAAAATAATCTCTAAATCAACTTCAAGGAACTAGAAATATTTGTTTTACACATTATTGGTTCAACACATTAGGACATATGATTAATAGTTCAGTTCATATAATAACATTCTCATACCTTGTAAACTGCCCCAAATCCACCTTTCCCGAGCTTATTTGCTTCAGAAAATTAGTTATTTGTCGCAATTATAATAGTGCCAAAATCAAATTGCTAGGACTTCACATCTAGAACTTCACATGAAGAACAAGTTATATACACATTTAATAGAGTTGTCATTCTTTCAATTAGAGTAAAACACTTGCATAGAGGAGCATGAAATGGATGAGTATTTACTTGCAGAGGAGAACTAATCAAAACTTCACAAAGAGATTTGAAATTATTAGACATGATTCAATTCAAATCAAACGTAATAAATTTCTCATTATTATTTATTCTAGTTGGGGTTCAAGTGATTGTACAATGATAGTGTTATCCTTTGTGGTGCCCATGTCCATCGCTTAAACCTCAACTCTCTCTCTCTCTCTCTCTCTAAAAAAAGAAAAAGAAAAAAAAAAAAGAGACTATCGCTTCCAATTATATTTGTGGGCTTGTATTGCCGTGGGTCTTTTCAGTAATGTATAACAAAATCAAAGAAAAAATTGTGTAAATAGCTACAGCTTTGACACAACATTAGTTTTTGGATTCTAGCTTAATTTTCCAAATATAGCTTGGTTTATTTTTTCTCAGCAAAGCATGTGTCAAATTTAGGCTTCATCAGAATAAAATACTTTCCACAAAAATACTCATTGAGGGAAATGATTTATTTTCTTTGTTTGGTTGTTACTTGAAAAAATAATTTTCTAACGTTTGGTTGCACTGAAAATTCCTATCAAAGATGATAGGTAGGAGAAGGAAAGTGATGGTGGTGGCAGTGGTGGATGGTGGTGATGACAGAGATGCAGTCGGTGAGTTATTGGTAGCAACTGATGGTACTGGCAAGTGATTGGTTGCTACTATGGCTGAAGATTGGTGGTTGGCAATTGGCTTTGGTTGGATAGAGGATGGGCTAAATGGCAACCTGTGGTTGACAATTGGTGGTGGTAATGACTGATGATTGGTGGCCAACGGGCAGTTGAAAGATGTGGTTGGGTTGATGGTGGCAAGTAGGTGGGCGGTGAGACCCATTGACAATGTGCGAGAGTCGAGAAGTGCTAGTTGCAGCATAGAGTAGTTGAAAGGGGAGGGATGAAGCCAATAATTTTTTCTATGTTTTCTAGTTTTGTTGACAATGGAAAATGGAAAATGGAAAATGGAAAATGTTACCGTCTGTCGCACAAAAACTGGAAAACATAGAAAATTTTCACCGAAACAAATGAAATTTTAAGAGATGGTAACATATTGAAACAAACTTTTTATAGTCAAACTGGCAAGAGATCTATTTTTAGAAGATTGAGGTGGTCAGTAGTCACATTCTCAAATTCGGAGGGAACAGGATCATTTACAACTATTTCTTTTTTCAGAAAGCTAAATACTGTTTCCACAATTTTGCCATGTACTTAAAAGAAAGACATTATTTCCTATATATGCGTCACATGACTCACATTGTTAAAGTTGTTATTATAATATACTAAAAGTTAACAGAAACTTTAAGAACATTAATTTAAGAAATATTTAAACCTTTTATGAAAAAAAAAAAAAAACTGATTTTTTTACACTTTTTTATATTTTTCACGAAAATAGTATCAAAACTTTTATGTAATGTTCTATTAACAAATATTCTAAGGACATCTGTTAACAGAACACTTAAAATATACAAAAATAGCTTTCAAATAGCAAGCAACACTGAGAACTTACCTTGAAAATAATCCTTTGGCTTCCTCTTCCTCACTTTTAAAAAGATGTAAAGATTAATGACAAGTATCAGAATGATAACAGTCGTGACAATGATGGCAATTTGAGTTATGTTTCTTCCCTTACCTGCCAAAACCAAGAGCATGTTTTTATTATAAAATGTGTATTTGCTGAATTTGACCGAATAATTAATTCACAAATAAATGACAACTCCATCAACACATTAGCTATGAGTATTACCTATAAGGTCAACGAAAGGGTGCTTCTTGGTACTAGCCAAAAAAAAAAAAAAAAAAAAAAAAAAAATTCAAAGAAAGGGTAAGCTTCAAACCTAAAATTATAGTGGAGTGTTTAACTCTCATGCTTTCCATCCCAATGCAACAAAGCGGAATTTTTCTATAAAATCTTTTTGATATAGGATATAAATTCTACTCTTACCTAATCTAAGTGTATATGTGTGTGAAACTTCCTTCTTGAGATTTGAAGTCCAACTCTTCCCCTTAAACACTCATACTTGTGGAGTGACTATTACACTAAGGGTGTGTGGTGGTCTATAAATCTTTGCTACCAAGTGTTGTAAAATATGTGCAAAACAATAAAATTAATGAAGTTTAGCTTACTCCAAATTTATCCATGTCTGCTATTAACAATATGGATAGCGGTTTGGCATGAACTTTTATAAATCTTGAATAAAAGTCTTCATTGAGCTGCATCTTGAATCTTTTAATTAATCATGAACTTTTGACATGCATTATAGACTCGATCTTGATTGCGTTTTCATGAAATACACCAACCAAAATCCTATCACTTTTAGATTTGTAATACATAGATATGAAGCATGAAAGAAATCCATTTCAAACGAGGATTTTTTCCCCTACAAAGTGGGGAGGGTTCATCCACAAAGTGGTCAGATTCTACAATTAAACAAGTCCAAAACATTTAGGGCAACTATCCATGAAAATCCAAATTAGTATATATTTAACCATTACCAGGCAGTGGTGATGGCAACGGTGGCAGCACAGGGGCTGATGCTTCTTGAATCAAAGAGCAGTTGGCATACCTTAGATTGCAACTTGGGCTTATTATTTGAAACTCTGTCCTTGCTTGGCAACAGTCTTGAACTTTCTCAATCAGCATTTTTAGGCAATTTCGGCACTGAGTACTATTGATATCTCTTGAACACTGCACCAACCCATATCTAAAACCATTCCCATTACCAACTGACATATTACCTGCCTTTAACAGCAATTCTGTTCCTAAAACTTCATCTCTCAGGTTGTTCATAAGACCAAGTGCTCCAAAATTAGGTTCTTTAGGTCCATAAGAAATAATTTTCCCCAAATAAATTATTTTCTAACAAAATATTTTTCTTTTACACGCAGTGTCATAAATTGAAATTGTGAGTTAAATTCATGGTTTTAGTTATTGAAATACAAAGGATGAGTAATAAATAAAGCCCATTATTTTCTCAAATGCGTTAAGACTATCAGAGAATCTAAATTTTTGTCTATTTTAGCAAAAGGGCCTAATTTTTTTATTTTACACACTCACTTTTTCAACACACTCTACATTTCATTAAAATATCAATTATTCTTAATTTTTTTAATTTTTTTTTCATACACAACAATCATTTCCTTCATCCTCAAGTACAAAATGAAATAATAAACAACTAAATACAAAATTAATAGTGTCAATATAAATTTAAACAATTAGAGTAGCAAATTAACTTATAAATTTATACAATTATACACAAACTGATATGGGTCATTTTTAAGCAAAACTGTGTAAATTCTATATTTGTTTTATTATACACAGATTGGTGTAAATGTTCTTATTAGTCTTAGAAGTCCAATAAATTCTCAGACAAGTTTCGTCACATTTTATTATGGGTCCTATTAATAGGTTCCCTTAGGGAAATTTTTAATAAACCATTTTAGAAAATTTTTTACACCATTTTCATGTGAAATATAAAAAGCTGTCAAAAAAATTAATTACTTTTTTCTTTTCTCATACAACGTTTTTAAAAATATTTTCTAAACCAATATATTGAAAAGCTCTGTTAATTTTTTTTTAAATATTTTTATTTTGAAATAATTATTTTATACGTAATGATGTCTTTCAGCATGTGGTTAAGGAAAGGAGATGCTTTCTTGAATAATTGGAGTAAACCCCTCTGACTTCTCTTATTTTCCAACCGTACTCCAATTCTAAGAAACATGCATTGTCTTGGTTAGGAAAATTATCTCGTCACTCATACTGTCAATTTGGACAGACATCAAACTCAATTGTTAATGGAAAAGGCCATTCAAATTACAGAAAAAGTAGTGTCAAAATGGTAAAGTGGGTTTCAATTAATTCAACTCATAAAGTTTCTTATGGCTAAATAAGATATTTCAACCATCAAGAGATTTATGGTTCAATCTTCGCTTGCGCCATAAACCAATTGGTGTCTTAGTTTGATGATAAAAAACTATCTTCAAAACGGAAGCTATAAGTTAAAACTTTCAAAAAAAAAAAAAATTATTGAAAAATGCACCGGAAATTGATTTTGTTTAGAAAATTATTTAATACTGCACAGCAATGCCCAATAATATAACTAGTAAACAAAGACACCACGATGCCAAGAAACTGTTCGCGTGATTTGTCGCAAAGGACTTTCGGTTTGTTTTGTTTCCCAATTTGCAACAAACGAGATTTACTTTCAAGTAATAAGTCAAATATATCTCTAAATCGACTTTAATTACCAGTATGGTGAAATGGGCCTTGAGAATGTGGTGGATATGGTCTTCTTTATGACTGTGTTTCCCCAATTAGTTGAATCACAGTTGCTACAACCATGTTTGAATCCATTTTTTACCATAATTGATAAAAAAGAAAAAAGTTAACCTTGTTTGAATCAATACTAGTGCTTAGAATTTTTACTTTTACATATATGTTGTGGCTTATTAGTTCGATTATTCTCAAATTTCCCTAGTTACGTGACGTCTAATTTCTCTGATTTTTTTTTTCAATACAAAAAATTTAGGGTCTCAACATATGGGTGGCTCCGATTTCTGTTTTTTAGATTCGGCAGCGTCCTTGGAAACTTCTCGGAGTGGTGGCTTCTTTGGCAGCTTCCTAGTCCGACGGCTCTTCAGTGGAAGGTTGAGTTTGGGTTTTTAATTTTATGAGTTTTTAACTTTTAGATTTTAGTGCAAACATGGTATCAATGAGATGTGAACGTGTGTGTGAGACCTTATTCATTCACTTGTAAAAATATTATGCGGCAAATTGTTGTTGGAGGGTGTAAGTAGATGGATTTACACCATATTTTAGCTTAATTTAAACTTATTTTGTAGAGTAGGTTATTATTTTGACAGATGGAGGTTCAGGTTCGAATTTCGCAATAAGAAGCATCTGAAAATAAAATCTCATGCTCTCTGCTCATGTACTTGTTTGATCATAAGATCAAGTGCTGCAAAACTAGGTTCTTCAGGTGCAATTATATTTCAGGCATTCCACAAGAACATCAGTGGCTATGTCTCTGGCACTCCTAAGAAATTAATGTCAGAGTGCCTTAATGTGTTAGATTTTTAGAGCTTGGTTGATCGATTTTAATCAAATTAACCCAACTTAATTAACTGACCAATTATGATCAGATTTGACTGACTGGTGCACATAACCAATATTGGAAATATAAGTTGCGGAAAAATAAAGGAAGCAACATTATGATGGTTACAAAAGAAAATTCTTGACAGGAAAAAACCTCTGGGGGTTTAACTCTTACCCTTAACGGAGGAAATCACTAATTACATTGAATGTTTACAAATGGAATTATCCAATTCTAACAAGTGCAATAACCCTAGTTTAGTCTAGGGTTAGTTTAAGATTAGCTTAGAGTTCTCAATGTAATGTGAATTAGTTAAATAGAAAATATGTAGTTATCAAAGGGCTTTTCCGTGTGGAGGTAGGCAATTAAGCCAAGTCATATTAAATTCTTGCTTTTGCTTTTCTCTCTTCTCTTTTTTAATCTCTTAGTTACTCAACAACTTTAACACATATTGTTAGGCATGTTATGACCCAAGTAGCCTAAACCAATTGTAGGTCCATGTATTTGTAAAGCAAGCAAATTAACCTTATGTTAAATGTGGTTGGCCTAGGTTTAGTCTATGGTTCCCTAGTATATAAATCTTACATTGAGCTCATTGTAACACAAGAGCTTAATAGAAAATTTTACATCTTGTAGATAAAGCATTTTGTACCCCTTACAACTCAAGCTTCCGTTCCCCAATAATGGTAGCACTCTAAAGCCCAACGTTGGTTTAGGGTTCAGTCAGATGAAAATTGACTTAAGAAAAGTACTTGTGGAAAATATAACTTATTTTTGGAAGAATAAAACTATTTTTGAAAAAAAAAAAGACTGCAAGAAACCCTAGATTGTGTGTACACATACACACGTATGTGTACACACACTTAAGCCATGCATACGCATGCTTATGGCATGCACACGCATGCACGGGCATGTGTACAGAGCTAGGGTTTCAAAAGCTATGTAAGGAAAGCTTTTTGTACTTAATTCTGGTTTGGAGTGAATCTTGCATCATCTAGGAGCTGCCTCAAACCCCTATTTTTTGACTATATAAAGCCATAAAAGGCGCTTTTTCAAAACGAGGATGAAAACGGTGGAAAAACACAATTGATTCATTTGAAAAAAGTGAATCAAAGAGAGAGTTTTTTTTCACAAAACATCCTCAAGTCAATTTTTTCTTGATCAGGACCTTTTCTAGCCTTGATCTTCCAGTTTGGAAGTTTACTAATCCATTTTGATTTGGTTGTAAATAGATTAATTAAGGGGAACGTTCAAAATCAAAGCTCTAAAGAGTTCTAGGGTTGATGTAAAAGTACTAACTTTGGCTCTTTAATTTTCGTTGCTTTTCTTTATTTCTTTGTTGTTTGTATATATGTGTTTAATGTCTTAATATGTCTATTTAATTTAAGTTTACATAAAGTTTATGCCTGAAGCATGCTAGGTTGTTAGATTCCTTGTTTTCTGTGTTTTTCTGTTCTGTGTTTTTGGGTTAGGATTTCGAGTGTGTATTCATGCACATGCTTCATGCATGCATACGCATACTCGACGTGTGCATACACATACAATTGGGATGCACATGCACACTCATGCCTAGAAACTCTAATTCGTTCATGTTTGATCTTTTCTTGTTTTTCCTTACATGTTTGGTCTCTGTTTAACTTAGTTTACATATCTTTAAGTTTTTGCCTCTCTATTTTGTTTTGTTTGGTTTGTTTTGATCTCTTTGATGCTATTTAGGGTTTTAGATTATTTGAATACCATGAACATATATATGAATATGAACATGCATTGATGCATAGGTGGTATGATATGATAAGTGAGGTAAGCCATGCATAATCACATGAACATGCATTTGGTTGGATGATGAACATTAAATGGTTGATGAACACAAATATGCTTGGTTGAATCCCATGATTTTTATGCTTAGATATCTTGACATGTTTGTTTGAATCTGCCTTGTAATGTTTCTGCCCTTAGAAATGCATGCTTAATGCCATGATAGATAAATGTTAGGCTTGGGGATGATAATTCCATGTTGTTTGCTTTTTTATGCATGTTAGTGCGTGTAGGATAGTAAATTTGAAGGCATCAACATTGAGGCATTAAATACGACGCTCAAATAGATGTTGAAACCCAAATTTCCTAACCCGAATAACATGCCAAAGAATGCCACTCCAATGCCTAACCCAAGTGCCATGCTTGCCAATATCCTTTTTAAAGCCCATCCTCTCTTGCACAAGTCTTTCATCACTTTGTAAGGATTATTAACCTTTGATATTTCCTTCCTGAGGGGAATGTTGGATATGTACAAGTCTAAACTCTTGACTGGTACAGATGCAATTCCTCTCAATACATCAACAGCTTCTTTGTCACGCCCTTGCATGAAAAGCCACCTAGGAGACTCATGGACAAAGAAGTAAGTCATGAAACAAAAAGATATTGATGGAATAGAAGTGTAGAGATAGAGTTTTCTCCATGATGAACCTCTATTCAGATATGCTATAGCTGATAAGGACATTAACCCAATTGTATAAGAGAAAAATCCGATCGAACCTATTTGGCCACGCCACCTTTTTCCCACTCTCTCTGTTAACAAAATAAGAGAGCATGATACAATTGGTGCGCGACCAAAGCCGCTTATAAGTCTCAAGGCTGAGTACATCCATATGTTCACCGAGAAGGCTGTGAGAAGCGAGGCTAAGCACATTATTAGACATGAGAGGTAAAGCAATTTCTTCCTACCAAGCCAGAAGTCACCAAATATAGCAATAGTGAATCCACCAATTAGGCATCCTAAGAAGAATGATGAAGCAGGAAGGCCCATGATGAATGAACTTGCACATTCGAGACCCCACTCTGATATGATTGTCTTGTGAGAAGAATCAACCCAAGACCAAGCACTTTTTGGGAGTTGGCAAATATTGGACTCTGGGCTGCATGTTGTGTTCAAGTTGCAGTGCCATTTTGGATGAGCATCAGCAAAGATGCTGATAAATGTTTGTTGTGCATCAATGAGCGTTGGGACTGATACAAGGAGGGCTTGCAAGAACTGAGACCACCCAAAACCTCCTTTAATTTGTTCAATGGATTCATCTAGAGACAATGAAGGAAGGACTTGTTTGGTTTCCGGAGTCTTTTGCTCGGCTGAGTGAGTACTGTGAGGTTTTCGCTTATATTTGGTAAGGCCATATTGTAATTGTGCTACGTACAACTTTGATAACTCTTGGCTTGTAGAACTACCATTTAAATAATGATTGTCTTGTGCCCTATGACATTAAATTGTGCTACGTACCTTTCATGTTTTAGCTTTTATTTAATTGTTTAATTATTAGGCATATTACAGCTCAACGATTACTTCAATAACTGCATGGCGTCCCCATTAATTGATTCCCAAAATTCTTAATCCAAGGTAGGCATATTCCAATCTCATACAAATATCCATGTGTACGAGGAATGGCTACTTTTATTTGTTTTAAGAAAAGCACAAATTTTCTCAATCTACTGGCACAAAGTAAGCCGATTACCATGAATACAAACACAATAGCTGACGTTGTATACATCGGAATATGAGGAAACCAAAGCAAATATCAAATCTTCTTGATGCTACGTACACCACTGTTCCATGGTCAATCTAAGCTGGCGCTTTGTTAGTTCCTTACGTAATACCATTTCGCACACTTGCTCATGAATATGCTTTCCTTGTGATCAATCCTAAGCGAAACTCCCGGCTGCAGAATTTCAACAAGTGTTTGGTAAAGCGGGAAGTGACTTTAGAACTTTTTTTAAGGAGGGTCAAAGTGGTTAGGAATTTGTCAAGGGGACAATTAAAAAATAAAATGAATTTATTTATTTTGCTATATATATAACTTTATTTATTGTATACAATAATCTAAAAGAATATTCTAAATACAATTTAGCATTTAATACAATTATATCGTATAATTGTCTAAAATGTTATTTAATATTTTATAAATTAGTAAGACAACAGCCATCGAATACATAATAACTTGTTATATTTATATGTAATATCGATGAAATAAAAATATATGATAAAGAAGAATAGTAACATACTAAGGAGTAGGACTTGTTAGGGACATATTTTATGTAATTGGCTAACCCTTTGATAAAATGTACTTTACTTGTAATTTGGTAGATTTATGATGGGTTTAATATTTCAAGAAACATGTTGTTCAAGCCAAGTATTAAAGTCATAAAGATTGGACTAAGAAACAAGTGAAGAAAAGTTATTTATTAAAGCTCAACAGATATCTCAACAGAAACAGTATCATCAAGATTTAAGAACGAAACTTGACAGAAGCTCAACAGAAGCTTAATCTATCGAGATCTACGAAATCAGAATTTCCAGATATGATTTTTGGCTCTAGCTGACATGTATGTGTAGGGTTTCTTTTCTCATAACCTTATATAATGCTTATTTTAAAAGCCGTCACATATATATTGAGGGATCATACATAGAGAACACATACAGAAAGTGACCTAGTGCCTTATTCTATCTGCAAGAAGTTATTACGTCTTTTGCGCCTTAGATTTTTGTAACCAAGTACTTCTTGATTTTCATTGTTAATGAAGTGAAGAACTTTGCAATCAACAATCTTCTTCAAATTGGTGAGTTAGTCACGTACTAGGATACATGCATCATTGGTTACTCACGTATTGAGATTCGTGCAAAAGGGTGGTGTTCATATATTAAAGAATTTAAAAGTTTTGAAGCGGTAGAAGGTTTCTATTTTATGTTCATCTACGGGGATTGTAGAGTATAGGGACAAAAGTTTTGTACTAGATCTGAAACTTATCTTCACTATAGTGAATTACTTTTTGGGAAGGTTTCTTCGCAGGTATTTTACTATCAAACTAGTTTGTTTCATTGGTTTTCCTAGGTCATCATATCTTGTTTTATTTACTATTCTATTGTGCATGATATTGATGTTTGTTTGTTTTAACAAGGTTTATTCATAATAAATCTAATTAACAATTTGAGTTTAAAACTTGTTAATTCTAACAACCGATGTCTAAATTTCCCAACAGGACTGAGAGTAAATATAAAACTAAGAAAAAAAAATGTAAGTTTTTTCTTTTGAAGTGTATAGTTTTTTAGCCATATGCGTAGTTACTCTCTTGGAATTGAAGCAAGTACTAAAAGACTTTTTGAACTTAGAAATATATAGAACATTTATTAAATTACTTGATCAAATGGAAAGAAAAGCTAAGAAATCATAGAAGCAAGAAAAAGAGATCGAAAGGGAATGAGGAAATAATCACATATATAAATTGAGATCTATTGGTTGTAACAATGGTGTAATTTTTTTTTTTTTTTTTTTTATGAAGAAGAAAAGTATAAGAAAAAATAACTTCATTTTGCTATCATTGGTAAAGTAAACTAGAGTTTCAGAGAGAAAATTTATAATTTTTTAACGAATGAACAAAAAATTGAAACTTTTTTTTCTTTATTATAAAATTAAATATTTTAAGAATGGTGCTACTTACACAACACTTATGCAACTATATTATTCACACGCTCTTGTTCATCCATGGTGTTACAAAGATTTTTACCCTTTGTCTCTGGCAAAATGATCACAATGAAACTACACAATAATATTGTCAATCCAAAAGTTCCAAACGATAAAAATCCATTTCTCTTCCCTGCTGAAGTCAATATCGGAACAAACACTGAACCAAGGACAATTGCTTGCCTGACCAAAGTTGAGGCCGAGGTCCTCACAGTAGTTGGAAACAATTCAATTGTGAATATCATCAACACATTTAATGCCAAAGAGGTGCAGAAGAGAGATGCTAGCTCTAGCCCGATCTGTATGCCTTCTCTACTACTGCCTACTAAAACACACATTATGCTGCATATGCCACTTATTATACATAAGGCAAACAATGAACCTTTCCTTCTCCATCTTGCTATAAAGAACAAGGTTACTAAATTTGTAGGTATTAACAATAAGGCATTAAACATGACACCCAAATAGAGGTTGAAACCTAAATTTCTTACACCGAATAACATGCCAAAGTATACTAATCCAATGCCAAAACCAAGTACCGTAGTTGCAAATATCCGTCGCAATGCCCATCTTCTCTTAAATAAGTCCTTCATCAATTTGTAAGGATTACTTGTTGATATTTCTTGCCCAAGATGAATGCTAGATAGGCCTAAGTCTAAACTAATGCCTTCTATAGATGCAAGTTTTCTCAATACTGCTTTGGCTTCTATGTCACGTCCTTCCATGAAAAGCCATCTAGGAGACTCATACACAAAGTAATAAGTAATGATACAGTATGAGATTGCTGGAATAGAAGTACAGAGATAAAGAATTCTCCATGATGAACCTCCGTTCAAATAGGCCGCAGCTGGTAAACATAATATCCCGAATGAAGATGAGACAAATGTCATTGTCCCTATTTGTCCACGCCACTGTCTTCCCACTCTCTCGGTTAATAAAATAAAAGTGCATGATGTAATTGATCCACGGCCAAACCCGCTTAGAAGTCTCAAGGTCGAGTACATCCAAATGTTAATCGAGAATGCCGTGAAAAGCGAGGTAAAGCACATTATTAGGCATGAGAGGTAAAGCAAGTTCTTCCTACCAAGACGGATGTCGCCAAGTGTAGCAAGACTTAATCCACCAACTATGCTGCCTATGAAGAAAGATGAAGCAGGAAGTCCTGTGATGAATGAACTAGCACATTCGAGACCCCATTCCGATATGATTGTCTTATGAGAAGGTTCATCCCAAGACCAAGCACTTCTTGGGAGTTGGCAGATATTGGAGTTTGAGTTGCATGTTGTGTTGAAGTTGCAACGCCAATTTGGCTCTGCATCAGTAAAGATGCTTAAAAATGTTTGTTGTCCATCAAATAAAGATGGGACTGATACAAGGATGGCTTGAATGAATTGAGACCACCCAAAATCTCCTAAAATTTGTTCAATTGTCTCATCTAGAGACAAGGGAGGAAGGACCGGGTTGAGTCCTGAAGTCTCTTGGTCAGCAGAGTTAGTCCCCATGAGATTATGGGTTGTAGTTGATATTTCCATAAAGCTTTGATGACTTGGGCTTGTAGATCTATCACTTCAAGTACTGATGGTCTTGTGTCATTTAACCTGCATTTGGATATTATTTATAAGTCAATTTTTCTTTACTCGTTTTAACACCAAAAATATTTCAAATTTAATAAATAAATAAATTATATCACAGCTATGACCAAACAGGTAACCAAATATTTCATTTTAACTAAAACTATTCAGCTTAATAAATTTAAATAAATTGCATCGCATGTCATAACAAATAAGTCACCACAAACACTAGACAACAAACCAAATAAATTATTCTGCTCCGACAAAACAAATAAAAAACAATATATTTATACACACACCATTGCAAATAGGATATAATTTTGTCAAGAGAAAAATAAACCAACCAATCAATGCTAAACAACAAAACAATAAACAGTGATAGAGCCAATAACTTCTTCTGGGGGACAAGCTAAATATAATAAAATTCTTAAGTAAAAAAGTTGTCTTACTTTTTTTTCATGGAAATAAAATCATTTATAATTGAGTCTATAACTAAATTTTATAGCTATATGACTATATCTATTTCTATATACACAGTTACACAATTCCTTAAATTTATATTTTTATCTCATACGCCGGCATAATCTCATATTAATTATTGAAATTTAGGACAATGTTCTAAGGGAACAATTTATACTTATATATATTCATTTGCTTAAGTTCATATAATCTACGAGCCTTTTTAAGGGATTCATTATCTAAAGTTTCAATCTTTAGGACAAAGGATTAAGATTGAATGAACAATAAGTGTTAATACCAAGCAAATACAGTTTTTTTTTTTTTTTTTTTTTCGATGTGGCAAATACACTTAGATAAAATTAAATAATTTAGCAAATCTCAACTACAAATATATTAATAAACAATATAAACAATAGTATCATATATATATATACACTACACAGTAATATATTATAAATTTTATTTATAATATATATTTTAAATACTAAACAAAAATTTAAAGAAATTGACAATCACAAAGTTATTTCCTATTGTTTTTAATGAGATCGGCAGACAAGACAACCACAAAAGCAGTCTACTGTAGTGTTCACCCTTCAGCAGAGTGCACCTAGCATTCACAGATTAGAGAGAATGACTGAATAACAAACGATAAAAAGAGAAAACCCAGATCACCCCCCGTGGGGGGGGGGGGGTGGTGTGGATGGAGAGAGAGATTACCAGCAGAGCTTTGGCTACGGTGGAATGGCTTCAGGAGAGAGAACTCAGAGAAAGAGAGAGAGACAAAGAGATGGAGTCGATGAAGCACTCTATCTTCCTTTAAAAGGAAAATTTTTAGGTACTTTCGAATTATAGAGAAATTGTGATCCCTTCTCTCACATTCATGATAAACCTCACCATGAATTTAATAAATGAACTCTACCATGAATATGAGAAAAGAGAATATCATTGTCCGTGCTCTAAGAGACGAAGAATACCTAAGAATTACTCGCTTTTAAATAGGAAATCTAGACATTTTTGGTAAGTTCTTGTTAATACTGCCAATAATAACAAATAACAACCTGTTATCTAAAATATGTTATGAAAGTGTTGTGAAGTTAGCATTTTTCTTTTGTTAATTAGGCTAATTTTTCCTAAATGGTAAAATTTTGTTTTGAGTGGGGACCCAAGTCAAATTTTTCTTTGGCCCAAATCAAATTAGGCCGAGAATACCCTTTACTTCAGGGGAGCCCTGGCCACAACGTGGGTCCTTCGAAGTGGTGTTGAATAGCAATATCGAACTATGTTTATGGAAAGGGCAAAAGGCAAATATTGGAGTGACATAAATGTGACTGAATAAATGCTTTTTAGTTGTTTTAAGCTAAGGAGAGTGTGTGCCACGTCCAGCATTTATGAATGACAATTGACACATTACCTAGCCTTGGGAAAATATTTGTATGGGTTTTGATTCTTTTTAATTCCACGTCTCTTTCATAGCATTCACTTTTATGTATTTAAATATAGTTATCGCTTCAATTATGAATATGAATGTGAAATATCAAAATGGATATGAATAATTAATATGTTATTTAATCTTAGAAAGATCGATTACAGTTTTTAAAAATTTTGTTGGATCATAGGTTCTAGTAATACAACAGTTACACAAAAAGTTAATTGTTGTCTTGATTTGATAATAAATAACACAATCATTATAAGCAAACGTCATAAATTAAAACTTTATAATAAGAAAAAATTAAATAAATAAAAAACATTGGTTGGATCTAATATTTATAGAATAATGTTGTAGCTAGCTAGCCATTAACTCTTTAAGACGTTACAATTCCTGATTTTTGACTCTATTATTGAAGGATCTTTGGCCAACACCATTCTGGTGTCACTACCCTACAATCTAGCTTCCTTATTTTATTTCAAGTTTCATTTGGTCTTCTAGACAATCTAGACAAAGAATTTGACTAACGATCTCAAGCATCATCAATATTATTAATGTATTTTGACAAGGTCTTTGTGCGTAAATATCTTCTATTCAAAAATATTGAAAACTAAGTTTGAACCCTTTTATTTTATTTTTGAGAAACAAACACAAAATTTGAACTTGATACTATAGAATGTCATCTCTGTCCTAAGATCAATAGTTTTTGCTTTGTTTAGGCTACACACTCCTCTGAACATGATGACTGGCAAAGAGGATAGTTATCCCTAATCCTTCTCTTTGTCTATTCCTAAAAATCAATTATAATTTACCCCTCAGCCAATAACATTTATTCCGTTTGTCTAACTCTGATTTATTAAAACTTTCCCTCCTACACATGAACCAACCTTTTCCTCCCCTCTCCCCATATGACTGTATATTAAAATACTTAGTATTCTTAAAATAAAAAAATAATAAAAAATCTATCCATGACAAAGGCAGCCTCATTTACAGATTCAGCCAACAATTTCTATCTTCTAGCATTAATTGGATTCACCAAGATAATTATCTCCCAGCTCAAATGATCATATACACGGAACAAGTGTATGTATATATGGTGTAATATTTTCTTGCATTTATTAAAGAGTTTTTAAGACCTCACCTTTCTAAATTCATTTACACCTCTTACCCAACTTATTTTTAGATAAAAATAATCCAACTGAAATAAATTATACAATACTAACACGCTAACTAATGATAATTAACTTGTACTAAAATACCATATCCATATGAAACAAGTAAAAAATTAATTAAAAATGAGGCTGTGATCTTGAACTGTCCATTGCACAAGCAGGGGGAGAGCTATGTTTTTTTTTTTTTTCCTTTCCTCTCCCCCCTCCCCAAACTAAATGTTCAAAAAAAAAATTATAACTAGTAAAAAATAGGTTCTAAAGAATTTTTGTAAGAACTGGCCCCATTTCTCCTTGTTTCATTCAAATTTACTTAATTACATTGACTTTTTTAGTCTTTCTCCATCTCTCCTCCCCGCCATAACAAGCCCACAACTTTTATGAGTTTTACTATTAGCTTCTTTTAGAGCACTAGCATTGAGGGTGTAAAACCCCCCCAGTTGCTATTTTAGCAACTAGACCTTTAAAATCATGCTCAATCTAGGTATGTAAATGTTTAGAAAAAAAAAAAAAAAAATCATCCTAGCTTTAGTAAGGTTGCTAGGATCAGAGATGCAAAAAAATAAAAATAAAAAATCTATTTTACATCCTCAAAAATCACTTTATCTATTTTACCATTTCATTTTACAACTCGCCCAACATCCAAGTTTCTATTTTTACATACAACTCATTAAAATAATATAAACTATCCTATCAAATAATAATATAAATATAAAGTGAGAGAGAGAGAGAGAGAGAAAAAAAAATTGAATAAAATATAGTATTTTAGTTTACAAAATCATGAACAGTAAGTTCTAAATTTAAGTATACATCCCCAGATGAAGCTCTTTTTACAGATGGTTACTGGCTATTTTAGCAACTGGGTCGCCGGGGGGGGGGGGGGGGGTTTTACACCCCCCAATGCTAATGCTAATTGTTCATTGGGTTGTAAAGGAAAAAAAAAAAAAAAAAAAAAAAACTCTTTTAATCTCTCACATTCTCTCTCTTCCTCTCACACTCTCTCTTCTTACTTTTTTTTTATTAGGTAGTTTATATTATTTTATTGGATTATATGTAAAAATAAAAACTGGAATGTTGGGTGTATTATTGGATGGGTTGGTAAAATAGATAAAGTAATACTTTGAGATGTAAAATAGGTGTTTATTTACATCCCCCATTGCTTGTGCTCTTAGAATCTGACTTCACCTTTCAATTTGCATTTTTCAATTCTCCACTTTCCTGCCACCATCCAAAATACCTCATCAGTAAATACAAGTGTTCTCATAGCTAGTCTCATACTTAACTCTCTTCAATCTCTCTACTCTTCCGTTTCTTCTTCTCCTATTTCATTTTTCTTTTACTTCACTTTATATTTATTTATTGTATGGTTGATGGGGTTTTTTTTTTTTTTTTTTTTTCTGTTTTGTTAAGTTGTAATTTTCCGTAGTATTCATGCTTATATTTCCTTGTATTTTTTTTGGGGTTTAATGTATATGAGTTAGGTATAGAGTTGGTCAAGATTTACACATCTAGTGAAAATTGGGACTGACTCACGAGTATCTCGGGACTACAAAACTCGAGAGATAACATCTGAGGAGTGTGTGAAGAAGATCAAAAATATGTTACAACTTAGGTGTCTCTAGAGTGGGCCTACCTGCAAATTTCCAACGAGTAACGTTGATAGCTCATTTCCATGATGCAACCTTCCTCCTTTTTTCTTATACCATATATACTCTCATTTCCTATGAATTTGTAAGAAGAGCTTCTGAAAGAAAACACTAGAAAAACCATTGGAGAGCTAGTAATTTTAAGTCTACAAATTACTACTCAATTCCTTTAGATTTTCTCTACTCTCTTCCCTCTCCCATTGACTTATCTTAAGAGGAGAGTAACTCAAACATAGCCTACACAATTACTAAGTCTTAAGTGTGTCTTGAATATGGGGAAGCATTGGTGCTTAGCCCAAATTTAGCTAGTAAGGCATGGCAATGCAACCAGTCAATGTTGCAGGATCAGGAAAACTAGAAATGAAAAGACTCTGTGAAATCCATTGGTAGTTAAAGCTTGGAAGGATTAAGTACAATAGATAAATTAGGCTTGGAGGTTCTTTTTGTTATCATTGTACTCCAACTTATTCTCTTAATGAATCTGTTGATGAGACCACAATTTGACTCCCTACAATAGGCCCGCATGGTGTGATGTCAAAGGCCATAAAAGATTTGAGTGTATCTTCCTCATCATCAATTGGTTTTGAAGTGAAATGGCATAGCTCACCGTCCAACAAATGGTATCAAAGCCATAGTCATGGGTTCGAGTCACAGGAGTATCATTTTGAGGGAGGGATTGTTGTGGAGACCACAATTTGACTCCATACAACCAATCTAAAAATAGGCCCACGTGGTGTGATGTCGAAGACCATAAAAGATTTGAGTGTGTTTTCATCATCAGCAATTGGTTTTGAGGTGGAATGGCACAGCTCATAGTCCGATAGAATCAATTCAGCTTGTTGGGCAGTGGAGAGGTTTTTCCGCTAAATTCTTTGTTTTTCCTCTTCGATAGCATATCTAGTGTTATTTTTGTTTGCACTCTTTTACTTACTATCTTTACTTAATTGCTTTGTTCAATTATGTCCATCCATGCTGTAGTTGGGTAGTTCAGTTAGTTAATTGGCTAATTACGTAAATTCCACTTTAATTGTGTTTAGCTTAAAATTAATTGAGCTGTAATTGAGTCTAAATCAGCACCTAGTTATTGGCTAGCGTAATTTCACTTCTATTTATTAAATCAATTGATATTCATTATTCATTATTTTTATCTAGTATTTCGTTTTAACATACTCAAACAGCCATAGTTAGGTAGGATTTAATGGTATGATAAACACATCTAATGCTAGGCTATAACATATCGTACCAATAATACCATTTCGCACACAATTGCCCATGAATTCGCTGGCTTGTACTCAAGCTTTAGCTACACTCAGAGTGAGTTTCATGTTTGAGTTATCAGCAAAAGAAAAAAAAAAGTACAAAATTGACTATAAAAAGCGCTTGGATCATGTTTTGCATGAGTTTAAATGAACAAGGCAAACCACCAGATCTTGAGCAATTAAGTCCCAATATAAAATTTACAAATAAATGTATTGCATTTTGGTGTGCAATTATTAATTTATAGGTTGTAAGAGGCCTAGTAAGTTTTGATTATATTTGAACTCTAATTCAAGTTCAAGAAAAGACCAAGGTGTGTTTGTTTAGAGGTGAAATAAAGTAGATGGAAAATTTTAAAGAGAAAATAAGAAGGAAAACTTTTTTAAATTGTGGCTGAGTGGGGAGGAAAGAAAATAAATGGTAGGGCCCAGGTGTTTTCTCCCAATGCCCAACAAAAACTTTTCTCCCTAAAATAGAGAGAAAACTGAGAGGAAAGCTCATGAAATGAGCTTCCAAAAATACCCTTGGAATTCACCTTCAAGTCTCCAACGTGTTGGCTTCTTTTTTTTCTTTTTCTTTTTTTTTCCTTCGATTTTTTCTTTCTGTTACTAATGTGTGTTGGCTTCCTCTTTTTTTTTTTTTTTTCCTTTTTTTTTTCTTTGGTTGGTTTTTGTTTTTGTTTTTTTTATTAGAAAACAATTAATTTCTTATGCTATTTTTTTTTTTTTTTACTGAAATGTCCATCTATACACAATTTTTTTTAAAAGTATAATGTGTTACTTTTTGTTTTATTTAATAGGAACATAATGGTAAATTTATACAAACTTTATTTTCAACCAAACAAAAAAGTTTTCCATTCCTCCACTATTCCACCCTCCCAATCAAACATAGATAATGAAAATTAAAATATTTTCTATCCTCCCACTTTTCCATTCTCTCTCCATTTTCTATCCTTCTACTTTTCCATCCTCCCAACCAAACTGACCCCAAGGTTCAAGTTCAAAAATAACAAAGTTTGTGCAATCACAATTCATGCTCGACCTATGGATATTTGTGCATATCTATTATCAAATTGGTTTCAATAAATCATCATGAAGCTAGGGATTCATAGTTTTCAAGTCAAGATACAAAAGCAATCCTAAGGCACATTTTTCAAGACAATTGTAGAGTTGTGTGACGTACACAAGTAAAGAAGGTTTTTAACTCTAGAAGCATCAACCAAAGATCATAGTACATGATTTTGAAGATTTGATGATCTGGACAAAGGTAGTGCATCCAGTTAACAAAAAGTAGTTGGACTGAACTCGATGTCAAATAGGTGTTGTTGGTTCTGACACTGCATCATTCAGAATTTGCAATTCTCGATCATTGGTTTTCTTACATACATTGTAGGTAGACTATCTTTAACATGATCTTTTTTACTTGCTGTGACCTCTTCAGGCAATTCTTCAAAAGACTATTCATCATTTATGACCACATTGGCTGATTCCATCACTATTTCGATCTTGAGGTTATACACCCTATAGGCTTTGCTTAAGCTAGAGTGTCCTAGGAAGATTCCTTTGTCACTTTTGGCATCAAATTTTTCAAGATTCTCACAATCTCAAAGAATGTAACAGTCACTTCCAAATACTCTAAAGTATTTTACTACAGGCTTTTTCCTTCTCCAGAGTTCATATGGAGTCTTTTTAGTGTTGGGTCGAAAGTATACTCTATTTAGTATGTGACAAGCAATATTCACTGCTTCTCCCCAAAATGACTTTGCCAGATTTTTGTTATGCAACATAACTCTAGCCATTTCATGAAACACTCTGTTCTTCCTTTCCACAACTCCATTTTGTTGAGGTGTCTAGGCAGTAGAAAATTCTTGCTTGATTCCTTGATCAGAACGAAAAGAGTCAAGTTTGGAGTTTTCGAACTCTCTCCCATGGTCACTCTTGATATGGGCAACCATCATGTCATTCTCAGTCTAAAGTCTTTTGCATAGATAGATCTATGTTCAAGTGCTTCAGTTTTATCTCTTAGTAGAATAGCCCATGTGTATCGAGTGAAATTATCTACCACAACTAGTATATACTTCTTTCCTCCTAAACTTTGAACCCTGACTGGACCCATTAGATCAATGTGAAGTAATTTTTAAGGACCCAATAGCCTATGAGTAGCCAAAGCATCTTAAACACAATGATAATCACATAAGGTTAATTTTTATGGTATTTAATTAAGAATAAAGGCATCTAACTTGTAATCAGTTCATTTAAATAGTTACTTAGCCTCATAATAAGGTTATTAGTTTTAAAATCTAATTGGAATAAGATGGCAAGTTGGGTATTAAGAATAGATTTTTGAAAGAGGTTATGATTTTCTATAAATTTCACTAGCTTTTTTTCTAGGAAACAAAATAATTGAAAATCACAAACACTTTTAAAAAATCTGGTAAAAATGTAAATTCAATGATAGCTGACCATAGTAATATATTATTGCACCGTCCATGATTTTATTCCCCCCAAAAAAAAAATAAAATAAAATAAAAAAATCAATGTAATGATATATCTGGTAGTCTATCCCAGTTTTAGAACCAATGTCATGTTTTTGTTGTGGTTTATGCAGAAAATAAAAAGAAACCAAAAATTTTAAAAAAAAATTTAAAAAAAAAGAAGGGAAAAATAATGCTTTGTATATATGTAGAATATAATTTGTTCTCTCCAGGGTGTGACTCATAATATGTAATGTATATAGATAAATTCACACAATTTTCTGATCCATGCGCTCTTGTTCATCCATGGTGTTACAAAGATTTTTACCCCTTGTCTCTGGCAAAATGATCACAATGAAACTACACAAAAATATTGTCAATCCAAACGTTCCGAAAGATAGGAATTTATTTCTCGTCCCTGCTGAAGACAATATCGGATCAAACACAGAACCAAACACAACTGCTTGCCTAACTAATGTTGTGGCCGAGTTCCTCACACTTGTTGGAAATAACTCAACTACGAATATCATCATCACATTATATGCCAAGGCAGCGCAGAAGAAAGATGCTAGTTCAAACCCAATCTGTATGCCTTCTGTACCACTGCCTACTACACCACAAATTATGCTGCATATGCCACTTATTATACATAAGGCAAACAATAAACCTTTCCTTTTCCATCTTGCTATGAAGAAAAGGGTTACTAAATTTGTAGGTATTAACATTGAGGCATTTAATATGACACCCAAATAAATGTTGAAACCCAAATTTCTTACACCGAATAACAAGCCAAAGAATACCAATCCAATGCCAAAACCAAATACCATAGTTGCTATTATCCGTTGCAAAGCCCATCTTCTCTTAAATAAGTCCTTCATCAATTTGTAAGGATTAAGTTTTGATATTTCTTGCCCAAGATGAATGCTAGATAGGTATGAGTCTAAACTATTGCCTTCTATAGATGCAAGTTTTCTCAATATTGCTTTGGCTTCTATGTCACGCCCTTCCGTGAAAAGCCATCTAGGAGACTCATACACAAAAAAATAGGCTATGATGCAATATAAGATTGCTGGAATGGAAGTCCAGAGATAGAGAAATTTCCATGATGAACCTTTGTTCAAATAGGCCACAGCTGGTAAGCATAGTAACCCAAGCGAAAACATGATAAATGTCATTGTCCCTATTTGGCCACGCCATTTTTTCCCAACCCTCTCACTTAACAAAATCAGAGTGCATGTAGTAATTGATGCACGACCAAACCCGCTTAAAAGTCTCAAGCTCGAGTACATCCAAATGTTCATCGAAAATGCTGTGATAAGCGAGGCAAAACACATTATTAGGCATGAGAGGAAAAGCAAGTTCTTCCTACCAAAATAGAAATCACCAAGTGTAGCAAGACTGAATCCCCCAATTAAGTTGCCTACAAAGAATGATGAAGCAGGAAGGCCTGTAATGAATGAACTAGCACATTCAAGACCCCATTCCGATATGATTGTCTTGTGAGAAGATTCATCCCAAGACCAAGCACCTTTTGGGAGTTGGCAAATATTGGAGCTTGGGTTGCATGTTGTGTTGAAGTTGCAATGCCATTTTGGGTCAGCATCAGCAAAGATATTGATAAATGTTTGTTGTGCATCAAAAAACCCTAGGATTGATACAAGGATGGCTTGAATGAATTGAGACCACCCAAAACCTCCTAAAATTTTTTCGATTGTCTCTTCTAGAGACAAGGAAGAAAGGTCTTGGTTGAGTCCTGGATTCTCTTGGTCAGCAGAGTTAGTCCCCGAGAGATTATGGGTTGCAGTTGATATTTCCATAAAGCTCTAATGACTCTGGCTTGTAGAATTATTATTTAAGTATAGATGGTCTTGTGCCCATTAACCTGTATTAGGATAAAATTTGACTAACTCAACCATGTAATTAATAGCATCACAATGAATACAAATCATATGCCCACCTTTTGTGTTCTACATTATTTCCCACAAATCATGGTATGCCATGATAATGCATGGAATTTGCCAACTCAATCATGGTAAGTCATGACAATACAAGCAACTTGCAACTATTTGCCAAAAGTGGGTTTACTGGTTTAGGCTTGTTCCTTTTCCTATCTCTTTTTATTCTCAAAAGAAAAAAAAAATTAATTAAATTAAATGTTTTACCGTTTATTTAATTGCTTGATCGCTGGGCCGTACCTCCAAGGTTAATTCAATATTTACATTTGAATCCCATTCTTTCCAAAAGGTCATATTCCCTTGTAAGTATTTTCCTGTCTCATACAGGTACAAAAAATGAAACTGGTTTTCAGATGGTGACAATGTGATCGAGGAATGACCAAGTGACTAACCCTTTTTTTTAATAACTAAGCTCTCAAAATTTCCCACAAAAAAATAAGGTCATGTTCATTTTCGGGTATGTTTTAATCTCATACAAGAAACTTTGAAATGAAAACAAATAATTTGTTTTACTTTTTGGAATATAAATTTTCTATATCACTTTTGTTTCCACTTTATATTTTACTAATTATGTTATACTTTTATTTCTCCAAAAAAAAAAAATTATGTTATGCTATGTTTTATTTTTGTTTATTTTAAATTTTGGTTATTTTATAAGAAAAGTCAAAAGAATATAAGGTATACCATGATTAGTGAAACAGAAAATTTGTATTCTATAAAAATATACCTCGGTTGCTAAGAAAGCGTGAAAATACTATTTGAGGTTTGACCTCTTTTAATTTATTTAGGCCTTTCTTAGTAATTTTCTGATATTTAAGACACACCCAAAAAAAGCTTCGTTAAAATAAATACTTTAAAATCATTAAGACATATGAATTCATCAATGACAATAGGTCAAATATCACAATCATGAATCCTTCAAGAGTGTATCTATATGCTTTGAAACCAATTGAAATGATTTTGTTTTGACTCCCATGATTATTAATCAACGGATTAAATAACTTGCGCTAATTAATCAATTATGTATTCAAGATAATCTTAGTTGATTTCCATAAACTAGCCTATCACCATATGAAAAAGCAATAATAATTATGTGAAGGACATAGCATACGATGACAAAGTGAAAAACCGATAAATCACATTTAAAAGAAAACCATTACGGGTGTTCCCTAACCTAAGAAAGAATTCACTAAATAGAATTGAAGTTCACAGTCTATGATAAATAGAATAAGTAATACTACAATCATAAACTATTTTATAACATTTTTATAAATTGTTGATATGGCAAATTTTAACTGGTTCTTATCTAGGCCTACCACTAACATCATTTTTATATTTATCAATAATCACTCAATACATCAGTAATTTGTAAAATAGTTAATGACTTTAGCATTTTTCAAATAGAATTTACAATTTACAAACGTGTCCACAAATTAAAAAAAATATATATACAATTTTACTTGCTAAAATTTGTTTTTGCAATTGACAACATCCGGCAGCAATAGATAAATAGAACGAATTACAGCAGAAATAGAAGTGTGCATTTCATGGTTAAGGTTTTAGATAGTACAGTGAATAAACATTTCAAATTGTGACATTTAATTTGAATCATGAAATAAATCCATTTCAAGGATTATGAATTTAGGATAAGCTTTGATTTTAGTACAGCATGGAGCACAAAAAGTAAGGGACTATGTTTATACTCATCTAGTAAAAGAGAGAAAGAAAAATTAATCTTTCGTTACACTTAATTGAACTAATAATTCCAAGTCCTTCATCTGTGTCCAGAATGCAGCACATACATGAAAGGTTACACAGAGTTTCAGCTAAGGCAAATTGCCAATTCGTTACACGTAATTTTCTTTTTCGTTCTTTCTTTCTTTCTTTCTTTCTTTTTTTTTTTTTTCTTTTGGTGCTGAACATATTTTTATCTGAATTGATGTGGCTTATGGATTTGACATTTTTTTTTCAGTGGTTTCTCAATGTTGGAAACTCATGTAAACTAGAATTTTATTTTTTTGAAAACTGGCCTTAAACGAAGGAAATGTAAACACTAAATTATTTCATCTTTTCATTTTATAAAGACCGCACCTTTAACAGTTGACACCATTTCAATTCTTAAAAATTATGACCAATTGAGGAGGTGGTCTGAAGGTAGGAAGCCCTTGCAAGCTTGTGGCTCAATGCTTTGTGAGTATGAGGTTGTGGGTTCAAGTAGTGATATATCCCACTTGGTGCTCAGGTGGTCTCAACTCTCAAGCCATGTATGATAAGGTTCAAAGCAGAGAACAATAAGTAAGATGGATTTATTAGAATAAAACATAACAGTAAGTTGCATTTTGAAAAAAAAAAAAAAACAACAACAACGTGGGGTGTATTGTGTAAGATTTAATTATAGGGATGACTTATTAGTTTAGAAGGATTGTATCGAAAAAAACCATGGCTGGATATATATAAATTCTAAAAATTTTGATAATAGACTTGTAGTTGGATTAGAATTTAAATTTTTAAAACTTATATGATAAAGTTTGATCTAAATTAAATTATTGTTAAATCTTGTCCCTTAGTCAAGAGTTTTGTAGCTTAATATCCTAATAAAATATTAATTTAATAATATTAAGGACATATTTTATGTAATTGGCTAATCCTTTAATAAAATGCACTTTGCTTATAATTTGGTAGATCTATGATGGGTTTAGTACTTCAAGAAACAAGAGTTTAAGTCAAGTGTTAAAGTCTTGAAGATCTGACCAAGAAACAAGTGAAGAAAGAGCCGATTACTAAAGCTCGACAGAATTCTTTCTATTGAGAATTAATGTTGAAGCTCGATAGAAGTTTCCTGATTTTCATTGTGCATGAAGTGAACTTTGTAGCCAACAATCTTCTTTAAGTTGGTGAGTTAGTCACGTACTAGGATCTGTGCATCATTGGTTAGTCACATACTGGGATCCGTGTATCATTAATTAGTCACGTACTTGGATTCGTGCATGATGTTGCTGCTAAATGATCATGCATTGCATTCCATTAGCATTATAACAATGTTTCATGCATTTGTTAGATGTGTGCTTGATTATTGATGTGAGTGCTGTTAGGTTTGGATTGGGTTTTACCCATGATGCACTTAAATTTTCATGTCGCATGTTCATGCATACGTAATTCTCTTTTTCTCTTTTTATGGTCTGAGATTGTGTTTCTGTTTTGTCTTCTCTCTCTCTCGAATAGAACCTCTCTATGGCACCTAAATAGAGAAAATCCATTCCGACTCGGAACCCTCTTCAAGTTTTCGGGTCATCCTCTTCGTCTCTTCCTTCTATTCCATCTCACATCCGGTTCCGTGATAAGAAAGCCAAGACGGACTTCTTTGAGAACTTCCAAGCCCGTGGTGTTCATTCGAAACACCAGGTCATTTTGTCATATTTCTCCAACACTACGCTACCCGATGTCATTCGGACTCGGGGATGGGAATCTCTATGTGAGAAACCCGTGCGTTGTCCTGTTGTGTTTATACAGAAATTCTACTCCAACATACACATCATCAATACCTTTGTGCCTCAGTTCGCAATGCGATTCCGAGGTACACGTATAGTAGTTACCCCGAATCTTGTTGCCGAGGTACTACAAGTCCCTAGGGTAGCGCATCCTGACTACCCTGGTTGTGATCGTCTCCGATCCGTGTCTAGAGATGAACTCAGCTCCCATTTTTATAGGACTCCTTCCATATAGGGTGGTAAGCTAAACACTCCATACTCGGGTTTTGCAAAAGGCCTGAGATTCCTTAACATGGTGATGACATTCACTCTAACACCATTGTCTCACTATAACTCCATCACTGAGCCACGTTCTCATTTTCTTCTTTCTTTGATGGAGGATCTTACCACTAATTTTCTCTCTCATTTCATCACATCTATTATTGATGTCAATTAGGATACCGCTACTCGTGATACGCTTATCTTTCCTTCGGCTATCACGCAAACCCTTCAGCACTTCTCCATTCTCATTCCTCTCTCTCATCTCTTTATTGTCATGGGTGCCATCAGCGCTAGTCTATTCTGCGGAGTGAGACTCAGCTTCAGTCAAAGTGGCCACGTGTTGAGACAACCAATCCTACGACTCCTGCAACTCCACCATCTTTGGCTCCGTCTTCTTCAGCCCCTTCTACCTCCAAGCTAGTGGTGTGACCCTCAAGGCCATCATGGAGCAGCTCCAAAGGATGCAAGCTAACTTTGGTGGTCGTCTAGACTATCTCCTTAATGAGATGTGTCAGATGAACACCCGAGTGGGTCGCATTGCTCTCTAGCAAGCTCGCATGGCTGGTTTTGCTCCCTCTCCTTCTCTAGAGCGTCCCAAAGCTTCTCCTTCTAAGGACGATGATGATGATGAGGACGATAAGAGTAGTACTAGCTCTTCTGGTGATGACGAGATGACGACCTCTCAGTGACTTGCCATTTGTCATTTGTGACAAAAATGGGAAGTAATTTTGGTTTTGAGAGTAGTCTTGTACTTAGGAGAAGAGTTAGTATAGGACATTTTTGTTAGGGGAAGTGTGTATATCTTTTTCAGGGATATAGTGAGGATTTTATGTATTTTCTTCTTTTATTACATTAGTTTCATGTACACTGGTCTTGTGACCATTTTACACATACATTGTTCTTTATTGATTACATATATATGAGATGTATGTTTTTTATTCACCTATCCCTACATGTGTTGTTTCTTCTCTATCTTTATACGCATGTTTCTTTATGTACACAATCTTTATTTCTGAATCTTTATTTCTGTTTCACACATGATGCCTTGATGAATTTTGTTTAAGTGTTTCAGAAAGACAAGTTGTGAACTCTTTTTTTGCAAAGTTTTTCAAGAGTTTGTAGTAGGGATAGATTTATTTTGTAATACAACAAGTGGTTATGAGTTTAGTGATTTAAGACTTCTCTCAAGATTATTTGTTTTATAGTGGTTTTGTCACAGATTGCCAAATAAGGGGATTGTTAAAGACAGATTTTATGTAATTGGCTAATTCTTTGACAAAATGCATTTTACTTGTAATTTGGTAGATCTATGATGGGTTTAGTACTTCAAGAAATAAGAGTTCAAGTCAAGTGTTAAATCCTTGAAGATCTGACCAAGAAACAAGTGAAGAAAGAGCTGATCACTAAAACTCGACACAAGCTGTTTTTGTCGAGAATTACGAAATCAGATCTTTCAAATCTGATTGCATGCAAATTCTTGTATATTTGTGTGGGGTTTCTTTTCTCGTAACCGTAAACATATATAAGGATTATTTTAAAGGTCGTCGCATATGTATTGAGTGACCTAGTGCCTTATTCTCTCTGAAAGAAGTTACTGCATTTTTACGCCAAATGGTTTTGTAACCAAGGAACTTCCTAATCTTCATTGTGCATGAAGTGAAGAACTTTGCAGCTAATAATCTTCTTCAAGTTGGTGAGTTAGTCACGTACTGGGATCGTGTATTATTGGTTAATCACATACTGGGATTCGTGCATTGAAGAGAAAGAGTGCCACTACAAGATCAAGTCCAATTGGGTATTGGAGTGAAGATTCACCTGTAGATTGATAATTTGGGATAGGTCAAAGATAGTTGGTAAGATTTCTTTTACTTGTAATTGCTTGATTATTCATTAGTGGATTTTTGGGAGTGGTGACCTTAAAATCACCCAGTGGGGTTTTTGCTTTTGTGGTTTTCCCTATTCGTAAACAAATCATCGTGTCAAATTTAACTTCTACTATATTTAGTTTAGTTAGTAATTTGTTTGTGCTACCACGCCATTGCACGTAATTGAACCTAATTAATTAACTTCGGTAATTAATTAATTTGCAAAGGGTCAATACATTTTTGCCCTGTCAAATAAGATAAAACTTGAGGAAAAAAACCAAAAACAAAAGCCTGGGTTCTATGGAATTTGAGTTTATAAATTTTTGTAATAGACTTTTAGTTTGAATATAATTTTAATTTATTTTAAATTATTGTTAAATCATGCAACTTGAGGGGAAAACAAAAAACAAAACAAAAACGTGATTATTGTTAAATCTTATCCCTTAGTCAAAACGTGAGTTTTATTTTTAGAAAGAAAACTTAGGTTTAGAAATTTTTTATAATAGAATTTTAGTTAAAATAGAATTTAAATTTATTGAAATTGAAATTATAAATTTTACCTAAATTAAACAGTTGTTAAATAGTATTCCTTAATTGAGGAAATATATGCTAACAAAAAACATGTAATTAATTTACCAATTAGTGAGAGTAACCACTTGTCGCAATCGTGAAAAGCCATGGCTAAACATATATAAGTTCTAAAAATTTTGCTAATAGATTTGTAATTAGAATAAAATTTAAATTTTTAAAACTTAGATGATAAAACTATATCTAAATTAAATTATTATCCTACAGTCTACGTTTTTTTATGGTGTCGTTCTAGGTTCTCATTGATTAACTAGAAGACAAAGAAATAATTGAGGTGGTCACACACATATACATAGGCATACAAATAGACCAATGTGTCTGGTGAGTGCTAAAATAAAGAAAACAACATTTTCTCCACGTCTTGCGCATAATATTAAAGTACTTAAATCTCAAATTAGATTATCTTTTCACATTAGCATTGTAAGTCTTTTCCCTTTTCTCACTCTCTTTTTGTAAATAAAGAGCTGTTGTGATTGTTATTAAATGAAGGGAAAAAATATATATCAGTTCCTAGCTATTCAAATCCAGATATGTTCTTCTTCGTGTTCATAAATTGTAGCCACTATAGTCCAAGAAAAAAAAAATCCACGTGGTTTGAAGGTTTGAGATTCACCAGTAGTAGCCACCTTCATCGGTTGAAATCCACCGCAACCAAGCCGAAATCTAAAGTTGACCACACCCAAAACCCAAATTACAGCCCACATGTCATGCTCCTTCTCAAATCTTAGACCCAAAGCAACTGTGCTCCTCTACATATCAAAACTCAAACCCATACAACCAGGGCCACCCCGTGTGTTACAAAGACATTTTTTGATTATTGGAGTTCTTGAGCCAAGTTTCTAAATTTTTACAAATAGCATCTTTTAATCTTATTTTATCTTGTTTTTGTATGTGTTTTTTGTTTTGGGAGAAAAGAGACATAAAAAGTATGCAAAAATACATATTTGCATCTATTTTTAACAAATGTGGGTTACGGAAAATAAACGGAAGTTATCTCATGTGGGTAAGACAACACTTTTTAAACTATAAGTAGACATAAAGATTTCGAGTTAAACGAGTTTACTGTAATTATGATCAACTATGCAGAAGTGATTGAGCTCAAAGCTTCACCAAGCAAATACCTTTCTTTGCTATCAAAATAACATAGATAAAATATAAAGTAACAAGTATAGTCTGTACACAAAACATCACATATCTCACACATTTTTTGTAATTCACCAATAGTAGTATAAGCAAGTTAAAAATACAGAAAGTTGAACCAAAAATAAATAAATATACAGAAATAAATATTTTATAACTATTATCAACCCCTCAAAAAAAAA
The DNA here is from genome assembly GCA_023736055.1 of Quercus glauca. Taxonomy (NCBI): domain Eukaryota; kingdom Viridiplantae; phylum Streptophyta; class Magnoliopsida; order Fagales; family Fagaceae; genus Quercus; species Quercus glauca. The sequence goes on from CM043318.1 coordinate 4,778,683, forward strand.
AAAAAAAAAAAAAAAGCTATTATCAACATAATTTCATAATAATTTTAACACACACCAACAGCTAGAAAAAAATTCAGCAATGTAGTTTATAAAAACCTCGAGAACTTGAGCTAAAAAATAAATCAATAAGGCTTCATGGGCCTAGACAAAAATAAGGCCCAGCATATAGTACACCAATCCAATGCCTAACCCAAGTCCCATACGAGTAAATCTGTTAATGGCTTAATGCCCTTAGAAAAGCCCATCTACTCTTAAACAAGGTCTTCATTGATATGTGAAGACCAAACTTCGAAGTGTTCTGTTTGAAGAGAACGTTTGCTATGCAAGAGCTCGAATTAAATTTGATTTACCCATACAACCATTTTTACCTTTTTTAGTACTGCCATTGCTACTTCAATTTCACACCCTTGATGAAAGGCTATCTTGGAGACTCGTTAACATGGAGAACTCTACTAGATTGCTGAAATAGAAGTCCAAAGATAAAGAGTTCTCCATGAAGAATCCCAATTTAGCTGATAAACTATCACTAGTACCCAAATCCATTTGGAAAATATTAAATTTAAATAATTTAATTATTATTCTAACACTTTCTCTTACGTTAAAATTACCTACTCAAATACCATATTAAACTACCATTTGTCTCAAAAGTCTAACGTGTTTGAAAAATATGAATATCACCATCTAACCCTTCTTTTAACAGTAATGATAATAATCACATCGTAAATAATAATAATTAGAATAAGAATAAGAATAATAATCCCTACATGGCCACACCACTATTTTTCCACAATTTATGTTAGTAAAACAAGAGAACAAGTTATGATTGATGCACAGGAAAAACCCATTAACAAATCTTAAGACTGAATAAATCCAGATATTGGTGGACAAGATGCTTATAAGTGCAATCACAGACCTTACCAAGCATAAGAGAAGGAAGGAGCAAGTTCTTGCAACCAAGAGATGAGTCACAAAGTGTGGCAACCACAAACACACCAATTAGCAAGCCCATGAAGTAAGATGATGGAGGTAGGCCAGGGACGATTGACTAGGTCATTCAAAGCCCATTCTAATATGATCGCCTTGTCAACAGGCCCATGCCATCTTGGAGATTTTGCAAACATTGGAGCTTGAATATTTACATGTGATATTAGGATGGCTTGTATGAACTGGGCAGGCCCAAAAGCTCCTAAGCTTTTGGGTTTCATAGGAACAAAACAATGCTAGTGATTTAAAGTTGTGTTCAACAACTAGGCCTTTTGACATACTAGTTGGATGGCTACCAAAGCTGACTATTTAGTATTTGCTTAGGACGTTTATCAAAAAAGTATTTGCTTAGGACATTACTATGGCCAGGAGGCCCTAAGACTCAGGAGTACCTGACATACATTGCCAATCTATGTTCACTAATTTAAATCTAGCGCATGATATTTTACATTATCGAAAATTTTCTTCCACTAAAAGTTTACTACAGTATTTTTTTTTTAAAAATAATTCATAGAGAACATCCTTTGCAACGATCACTTTCTTACAATCTTGAACTAGGCAAGTGAGAGGGAATTTTTTTTTTTAATAATGGAGAGGATGCTGTTTTATAACTGGAAAATGATTTGCTCCATTTGTCTTCGAAATATAGAGGATCCACATGATAAGAATTAGTTTTGCTGTGGCAACATTTAAAATAAGTTATCATTCCATATTTAGTATAATGAATTAAATAACGAAAACCAGGTATGCAACTTCCCTCACACAAGTTTTAGTATTTAATATTTCTTCTCACATTCCTTATTTTTGGGATGCTTGGAAGTTGAATGTTGATCTTTTAATTATCGGTCACATCTGAGCTCACCATAATCTGTAATTTAAATATCTTTTATTAAGGGTCTATTTGGGATCCGCTTATTTTGCTGAAACTGAAAAATTTTTGCTGAAAGTACTATAGATAAAGGTAAATTTTAGTTTAAATAGTCTAATGGGACCCATGAATAATACCAAAAAGTGCAGTAAGACCCATGAATAGTAGCAAAAATAAACTGAATGGTAGATAAACTGGCTTTTTAAGCTAGAGTCAAACACACACTAATTCTTGTGTAAGGTGGTAGGCACGATTCATAAAATTATTCAGCGTGACTATAGATCTAATTCTAATGCACCATTCTTCTCAAATCTCAAAGTAAAATAGGCAACAACCAATTTATACCACACTAATTTAAGAGGTTGCTTCAAGTTCAAACTAGAACATCGAGCCTCAGAGCTCAATCTCGGGTGATAAAGATCCACCATGGAAGGACTCTAACTTTATAAACAAACATAATAAGCAACAACTACAACAAAAAATTCATGGGGTATTCTAATTGTCAGCGCCTATCACTCTTAGCTTCAAAACATTTAATACTTGCCATTAACAAAATCAAGGCTTGTATGAACTGGGCAGGCCCAAAAGCTCCTAAGCTTTTGGGTTTCATAGGAACAAAACAATGCTAGTGATTTAAAGTTGTGTTCAACAACTTGGCCTTTTGACATAGTAGTTGGATGGCCACCAAATCTGACTATTTAGTATTTACTAAGGGCATTACTATGGCCAGGAGGCCCAAGACTCAGGAGTCTGAGGTACCTTAAATACATTGTCAATGTATGTTTACTAATTTAAATCTAGTGCATGAAATTTTACATTATCGAAAATTTTCTTCCACTAAAAGTTTACTACAGTATTTTTTTTATTTTATAAATTCCTAGAGAACATCCTTTGCAATGATCACTTTCTTACAATGTTGAACTAGGCAAGTGAGAGGGAAATTGTTTTGTATGATAGAGAGGATACTGTTCTATAACTGGAAAGATGATCTTCTCTATTTGTTTATAAGAATTAGTTTTGATACGGTAACATTTAAAATAAGTTATCATTCCATATTTAGTATAATGAATTAGGAAATTTATTGAATACTTTGGGAGTATTCTAAATGTGTATTTCTTCCTCTCGCATGAAGTGTAAGTCCAACTATAAATTTAATTAATGGGACCTACAGTTATGTGAGAGGGGAGAGTACGCATTTATGGTACTCTGGAAGTACTCAATAATTACTCAATGAATTAAATAATGACAACCAAGTTGGAACTTCACTTTCTTACCATGGCTAAGTATGCAACTTCACATACATTAGTTTTAGTATGTAATATTTCTTCTCACCGTCCTTATTTCTGGGATGCTTGGAAGTTGGATGTTGATCTTTTAATTATTACTCACATCTAAGCCACCATAATCTGCAATTTAAATATCTTTTATTGATTCAAGTGTAAAGTGATAGGCATGATTCATAAAAGTATTCAGTGTGACTAGATCTAATTCTAATGCACCATTCTTCTCAAATCTCGAAGTAAAATGGGCAACAAAAACCAATTTATACCACACTATTTTAAGAGGTTGCTTCAAGTTCAATGTAGGGTGATAAAGATCCACCATAGAAGGACTACTTTATAAACAAACATATTAAGCAACAACTACAACAAAAAATTCATGGGGTTGTTTCTAATTGTCAGCACCTATCACCCTTCTTCCAGCTTCAAAACATTCAATACTTGCCATTAACGAAATCAAGGCTTCTATGAACTGGGCAGGCCCAAAAGTTCCTAAGCTTTTGGGTTTCATAGGAACAAAACAATGCTAGTGATTTAAAGTTGTGTTCAACAACTTGGCCTTTTGACATATTAGTTGGATGGCCACCAAACCTGACTATTTAGTATTTACTAAGGGCATTACTATGGCCAGGAGGCCCAAGACTCAGAAGTCTGAGGTACCCTACATACATTGTCAATGCATGTTTACTAATTTAAATCTAGTGCATGAAATTTTACATTATCGAAATTTTTCTTCCACTAAAAGTTTACTACAGTATTTTTTTTATTTTATAAATTCCTAGAGAACATCCTTTGCAATGATCACTTTCTTACAATCTTGAACTAAGCAAGTGAGAGGGAAATTTTTTTGTATGATAGGGAGGATACTGTTCTATAACTAGAAAGATGATCTTCTCCATTTGTCTATAAGAATTAGTTTTGATATGGTAACATTTAAAATAAGTTACCATTCCATATTTAGTATAAAGAATTAGGAAATTTATTGAATACTTCAAGAGTATTAGAAATGCGTACTTTTTCCTCTCACATAAAGAGTGAGTCCCACCATAAATTTAATTAATGGGACCTACAGATATATAAAAGGGGAGAGTACGCATTTATGGCACTTTGGGAGTACTTAATAAATACTTAATGAATTAAATAATGAAAACCAAGTTGGAACTTCACTTTCTTGCCATGCCTAAGTATGCAACTTCCCATACATTAGTTTTAGTATGTAATATTTCTTCTCACCATCCTTATTTTTGGGATGCTTGGAAGTTGGATGTTGATCCTTTAATTATTAGTCACATCTAAGCCACCATAATCTGCAATTTAAATATCTTTTATTGATTCAAGTGTAAAGTGATAGGCATGATTCATAAAATTATTCAGTGTGACTAGATCTAATTCTAATGTAACATTCTTCTCAAATCTCGAAGTAAAATGGGCAACAAAAACCAATTTATACCACACTATTTTAAGAGGTTGCTTCAAGTTCAATGTAGGGTGATAAAGATCCACCATAGAAGGACTCTAACTTTATAAACAAACATATTAAGCAACAACTACAACAAAAAATTCATGGGGTTGTTTCTAATTGTCAGCACCTATCACTCTTCTTCCAGCTTCAAAACATTTAATACTTGCCATTAACGAAATCAAGGGTTATGAGCTACCAGCTTAAACATAATTTTGATCACTATATTTAATCAAGTTACATTATTAAAAACATATATAATCAAGTTACGTGTTGCCCAGGGCATTAGATTGGAAAAGGACAAATTAAGTTTTATAGGGGGAAAAGTAAAGTAACAAACACAAAATTTTCTAGTCCTTGGCTATTGTTCAAGTTTCGGTAAGATCACGTTGGTTCTTTTCATTTTGGAGTAACTTTCACAATTGTTTATGGACTAAGATAGTAGGTAGAACTTGGCAGTTGGCAGTTGAAAAATGAGAAGAACATAGAAAATGGTAGAGTTGGAAGCTACCCAATTAATACTACTGCAGTATGATAAAACTGGTGATTTTGATAGGGGGGAACTTGTTTAGGTTACATGTGCCAAGATGCTCCCATAATATATATAAATTGACACTTTTAAAGTTACAGTTCATTTCCACATTTAGTTTCCTGGGACAACATGCATGTGGATAGGGTTTGGTATAGGTTTTATGTTTGTAGTTTTTTTATTGAAATTTTTTTTGAACATTGGATGAACCTAGCTAACATAGGAATAATAAATCGGATAAAAGAACTATCGGCATGCTAATTTCACTAAATTGAGCTTTAAAACACTTACCAAAGTAAAAAAAGAATACCCTGTCAATATTTTTCATAGGATAAATAGCAAATAATACCTCTAAAATTTGAAATATCTGGATTTTACACTATGGCATTTCAGAATTTGGATTTTACCACTTGAAATTTGAGAGTATTTAGATTTTACACCCCTAACGTTTCAGAATTTGAATTTTGCCTCCTAAATTTTAGGGGTATTTGAATTTTATCTCCTAAAATTTAGAAATGTTTAAATTTTACACCCCCTAACGTTTTAAAATTTGAATTTTACCTCCTAAATTTTAGGGGTGTTTGAATTTTACTCCTTAAAATTTGAGAGTGCATATTTGGATTTTACACCCTAAAGTTTCAGAATTTTGGAGTATAAAATCCAAACACCCCAAATTTTAGGAAGTAAAATCCAAATTTTGACCAATTCCCCCAACTTCAAGGAGTAAATTTCAAATTTTAAAACGTCAAGGTATAAAATCTAAATACCTCATAACTTTAAAAGCGTAATTTACAATTTACTCTTTTTTTATATATATATAAATATAATCGGGTTTGAAACTAATTATGACATCCATAACATATGATTACTCATTATAAATATTATTATAACATATCTTTTTTTATGTATTTTTTTTTTTAATGTAAATAAGATTGGAATACAGCCATACAAGTCCATGACAAAAAATTTATCTATTAAACTTTTCTTTTTTAAGGAAGATTCATTGAACTAACTAAAACCACATGCTCACGATCAGTTCATTGCAAAGTTTAAGCCCCAAAATATGATGCTTTTTGTCTTTCTGTAATAAATTTGCAAATGGCTGAAAAGCAAGTTCCTAATAAATTAATACTGCTACAATGAAAAAGCAGATAGCAACAAATCTTCTCCCAAACCCGAAACCCATGCACTTGTTTGCTTCTACTAGTAACTAGGTTAAATGGTTTCATCAATAAATTTACTGTAGTTGGCTTGATGATTGCTAGTCAGTGGCCCTAGCTTGTCGTCCATTGTTGACCAATATGCTTAATTATAGGCTACATTTCCAATTGCTGCAGCTCAATCACGTACTTGATTTCTAATTTGTTCCCACTGCGGCGCTGACTAGTTTGAATTATTGATAGTTCGGCTTCTTACTTTGTTCAAAAATGAGAAATCTTACTGGATCTAAAATGGGTTATAGTAGTTGAATTATTATTTTTTATATAGAATAGTAGTTGAATGATTGGACCAATGTGATTCAGGCAAAAAAAAATCCTACCAATATGAACTTAATGAGAGATATAGAGATAAGGCGATAAGTAATTGTATCCTCATGCTTGAACCTAAATAATTGTGCAAATAATTGTGGGAAGCACAAATCCACCAATTGTGCAGCTCATGAAGTAAGATGATGCAGGTAAGCTAGTGATGATTGAACTAGCACATTCAAGGCCTCATTCTGATATGATGGCCTTATCCGATCCACAAGTCCATCCCATGCCCATGCAGTCTTGGAGAGTTTGCAAACATATATTGTAGCTTGAATTGCGAGTAGAATTATCAGTGCAGTGCCATGTTGGCTCTGCATCTGTGTAGATACTAATGAATGTTTGTTGTCTATCAAAGAGTAGTGTTAGTAATATTAGAATTGAGAAACAAGATAATCAGCTGAATTGGCCATATATATTATGTTGTACATTTCTTTAATGTTTATGGGTTCTATTTATTGGAAACAATGCTAGAGATTTAAAGAGGACATCTATTCTCTCACAATCATTATTGTACATTATCCATATACATCACTCATTTTACATTTTAAAAATAGACATTGCACAGAAAATTTTGGAACTTATTTGTACGAGTGTACATCAACAAATGTAAAAGAATAATTACCTACTATATAATGATGTGTTCACCTTTTCATATCAAAAAATCTAGGAATATAACATTTTTATAACTTTTTTCACAATTTATTACTTTTTTTTTTTTTTTTGAGGGGACACAATTTATTACTTAATAAAAATAGTATTAAAAGTGAGTTTAAGTGAAAGTAATATTACTTCAATCACAATACATGTCAATAATTATAAATAATAATAATAAATGTGAAAAAAAAAATTGTCAACCTAACATTTCTGTTTTGGCATTCTGGTCAGTTGATACACCATTCAGAAAGGTTTATGCAGGCAGGTAGGTAAACAAGGCAATTTCTTTTCTACTATGACATTGCTATGGTTAGGCAGTATTTGACATACATTGACAATCTAAGTTTACTATATTTAATCATATAGTGCATAAAATTTTAACGCGATAACTTTTTAAGTATTAAAATAATTTGCTTAGAGCGTTGTAGTTCAATTAATTAACATATTTTGATGTTGTTATCGGAGTTATCTTGAATTTAAATCTCTGACTCTAGTCTAAATAATATAAATCTTCTATCTCACCTTTTGTGTTCCACTTTATTCTACATCAATTACAACTTGTTATGTATTTATTTGACTTTCCTTATAAAATAACCATAGATTTTTTTTTTTTTTAAGAATAATAACCATAGATTAAAATTGAAAATTTTGGACACCATAATTAGTAGTGAATAAAATAGAATATAAAAAGTTTTGAACAAAAAAAAAAAAAAAAGGAATATAAAAAGTTGGAAATGGACCCCAACAACCAAATAATAATAAAAATGGTAAAATTTTATTTTGACCTCTAAACTCTATTAAAAATTTGTTTTTCATCTCTAAACTTAAAAATATTCATTTTTTGCCCCAAAACTATTGAAAAGTTCATCTTTCGTCTATAATATTTTGAAATAGTTTTACTTTATGTCTTTAAACTTTAAAAATGATTTTGTTTTCATCTCTAAACTATTGAAAAGTTCTTTTTTTTTTATCCCTATTTTTGTCTCTAAATTATTTATTTAAAAAAAAATCTTTACAAATTTTAAAGATGAAAAAGAACCTTTTTAAATTTTAGGGTTGAAAAAAAAACTCTTGATAAAGTATAAAGACCAAAATACAAGTAGTATTTTACCCAAAAATATAATATAAAAAATATTTAGGGTTTAAATTCATTTAAACCCCAATATTATATTTTTTATATTATAATTTAGTGTTCATTTAAAAAAAAAAATATTCACATCTGCCAGCACATGACTCCTGTGCGGCAAATGTGTCCAAATTTATTATTTTCCCCCTCCAAAAAAAAAAAAAAAAAAAAAAGGTTTAGTTTGGAGCCACGATCTTTTAAAATTGATTCTCATTAAATGAAGTTTTAAATGACTTGATACAATCCTCATATCTCTTACCAAATCATGACCATAAAATAGACAATTCATTTCCTTTGACCCACTTGACCAAATTCATGGAGTTGTTAGCCCCTTCCAACTTCAAACATTTAATACTTCCCAAAGTCAAGGGTTATAAGCTACCGGCTTACACATAAGTTTGGAAGATTACAATATATTTAATCAAGTTACGTGTTGCCCATGGCGTTAGATTGGAAATAGACAAAGTTAAATAGTGGGGGGGAAAAGCTAAAGTAACATGACAATTAAAGATTTACTATGTTTTTGATGTTTTCTAGACTCTGTAAAATGTTCAAGGTCAGGTAATAAGACCAGGTTGCTTCTCCTTTATTCCTTTCTCACTCTCTCTTTTTCTCTCTCTCTTCTTCTTTTTTTGAAGCATAAAAGATGACTCTTGAAATTGCCTATGGTCATGGACTCTTTTTTTTGGCTGAAATGAAAACCTTTAGTTGTTTATGGACTATTGTTAGTAAAGTATGTGTCATATCTGTTAACATTCATTTTACATATCCTTGACTGAACTAAAATCAAGGGCAATCAACATTGTCCTTGTTCTTAGCCTCCATCATCAAGGATCCTTTGTTCCCCTTGGGTCAACTAGCTTAAGCCAAATTCTCGCAACAACAGAAACAAAAAGCCCTAGCTTAAGCCCCTATATATACTACTCATCTTCTGTATATTTAGAAAGAATTACAATATATAGATATTTACGCAATTTATATTCTCTTTTCTTCCTTGCTATTTTTATATTTAATATATAGTATCGGAACCATGTTTTGTTGACTCTAATAGCCAGTTCATCATTGTGCATCACTACAGATTGCCACTCTGTAACAACAAACTCTTTGTCCAACGAGACGGTATCTCATGTGCCAGGTGCATACAAGAGTTTTGCGTGTACAATGTACTTGTTAAATATTATGTGAACAACTTATTTGAATGAAATTCATTTCAAATTTTTAGGTTTCATTGTCAATGAGTTCAAATGAGAGTTCTATTTTACTAAATGAAAAAAAAAATTGTTAGACGTGTGGCTTTCTTCGAAATCCTTGTGTTAAGCAAATAGTCATGTCACAAGGTTTTAGAGGAGAACCATACAACATACCTATTTCTAACCGTATAGAGCCATCATCACATATAGGATAGCAGTGAAGGCGATTAGGCTTAATAGAGATCACCACTCCCCATTCTAAGAACCAAACATGCCCAATGTTTGTAGTATAGCATCTTTGGACAACCATTGCCTTCTTGTCTTCTAAGCACGATACATGGGAGATTACCGCTTAATGCAATGATGATTCCTGTAAGAACGTTCCTTTAATTTCGTAAAAGATGTCACTTGAAGTCTCAATGGTCACTTATGCAATTAAGTTTCTTCAACCTATAGGCAGTAAAAGCTTTTAGTGCGATAGGGCAGGGATGGAATGTAACTAGGGGGTCCCCGAGGGATGGGCCCCCGGAAACTACCCTTGCTTGATTGAATGAGTTAAAGAAAGGAACCAATGCTAAACACTTGTGAATAGACTTCAAAGGGAGTGAAGTGACTAATCGGTATTAGGCACAAACGCTATTACAAAGATAAGCAAAGGAAAACAAGAGAAAGTAAGAGGTAGCACAAGGGAAAGCAGTGCAGTTTAGGAAAGTAAGCCAGTCAAGGGTTAGGAGCATCCACTCCTTAACGGAACAATCAGGAAACTAAAGAGCTCAACTTCTCTCAATCCCCCCAAGGGGAACATAGGGGGAAAACAATTCATTTTAGTAGTACTAGTCGCAGACCCGCGCGATGCGCAAAAAAATATGATATAATTATTTTTTATTGGATAATTATTGAATTAATGTATTAGATTGTATATTATTAAAAATTCAATATGTATTATTTGAAATTATGTTTTAACTTAGAAATTTTGTGTAGTGTAACAAAATATATTTTGTAGTCAGGTATTACATATAGTGAGATATGTATGAAAACACAATGCAATAATTTTAATTTTTTTTTTAAATTGATAGTGTGAGAACTATTAGACCAAGTTGTAACTTTGTATAGTTTGTTTATTACTATACAGATATATGAGATTTAACTCTTATAGATATTTTTCTCAAAAACAAAGATCCACGTCTCTTTTTTCCTTACAATTGAAACTAAGTGAAAAAGTAAATAAAGATAACTATGCAATAGATCATTATCAATAAATCATATATTATAAAGTGGAAATATAAAATAAAATAAAATGCAAAAAGAAAAAGTTCCTTAAGTATTCATACATAAAAACATTAATAGTATAATGATGCTATAAAGTAAATTATATTTTATCTTATTCTCTTTAAATTATATTTTATCTTATTCTCTTTTTGGCATTTTTAGTAAAGATGGTCAACTAAGCAAAGTAAAAGCTTACCAAGAAAGTTCAGATTAACTAAAAATTTGATGGTGGAGATGCTAATTATTTGTAATAAAATGACCAAAATAAAAATAACAAATAGATTTGAGAAAAACATATAAGATTTCTAAAAAAAATTTTACCAAACACATGAGATGCAACAATACAAAATTACTATCCTGAATATTTTTTTACTTTTTTGATACTCTACAGATAAAAAAAACTTTATTCACTTTTTCTCATAGTATAGACTATAGAGCGATTACAAAATAACAAAAAGTCAAGGAACTTATAACAAAATGCTTTCCATACAAAATTCCAGTAGAAGGGAGACTAATAGACCCTCCACTTTCTTCAAGACATAGGAGATTATGAAAGACCATACATCCCTTACCTACCCTTTTCTCTTTCTCAAATTCACATTACCAAAGAAGTATATGAAGCTAAAAATATTGTGAATACATTTCTTTTCAGTGGAAGTACATTCGTATACGCATTCAAATTCGTAACCATGTATATTTTTGTTTTGATATAAACACAAATTTCTATTTAAAAAAAAAAAAAAAAAAAAAAAAAAACTACATACTAACCCAAACCAAAATTCAACCAAAGCTATAAGAGTGATTTGTGATAGGAAATTTAAAAAATACAATACAAAAAAATTAAAGAAAAAACCCATCAACCTAAATTAGAGTTATAAGAAAGAACAAAAATCAAGCAAGAGAGAAGGAGAGAGAGAGAGAGAGAGAGAGAGAGAGAGAGAGAGAGAGAGTACTTACAGTTTCTGTGTGGAAAAAAAATATGGATTGAATTGAATAAATAATATCAAGTTTATACAAAATAAGATGGGGAGAAGAAAAGTTAAAATATAAGAAAGACGAAATGAGGAAGAAAGTTTAATGGTAAAATAAAGAGTAATAGGGAGATAAAGAGGCAAAGAGGGAGGGGAAAGGTTGGAGGAAAAAAAGAAGAATTTTTTTTTTTTCTTTTTTTTTAGAATAGGAAGATGAAAAGTTTAAATATTCAATTACTTAAAATTAGAAAGAAGAAAATGAAAAATTGAAATCAATTTGTATAGCTAAATATAGTTAAACATTTTCATCTAATGAATTGTAACATTTGTAATGAATAGTAAACATGTGCATATATCCACTAAATGATAATGAATTATTCAATTTTAACAATTATTTGAAATTAGAAAGAAGAAAATGAAAAATTGAAATCAATTTGGGCAGTTAAATAGTCAAATATTTGCTTTTAAAACAAATTAATAGTAACATGTTGAATGGTAATGGAGTGCATTAACAAGTTTGTCTATTAACTATATTTAATTATTTTATGTAAAATAAAATAGAAAAATCATAAAGGAAATTAAAAAAAAAGTATAACGTGGCTAATGAGGTGGCTCAACAGGAGTACAACAACAGGCCCACCCACATGGCTGCATAGAATTGGTTCACTAATTTCCCATATGCTACTGCGAATTCAACATAAGTTTCTGAAAATTATACATGTGATTAATGTGCTACGACTCTAACTAATTACTACTAATCAATTTCAACCTTGTAAATTTCATCCCTCTGACCTCTTGATTGTCATCTAAGAGTTAAATCAAATGCAAGGACGTGGGTGAGAGAGCCAACACGCAAAAACCAAATTAATTTGAACAAGACGTTTTGATTGGCACTACTTAAGGGAAAGGGAAAGTTCTGATTGGCGCTCTAGAAGTGCCAATTAGCACATTCCCTAAAACTAGTGTTTTCCTCTGTTTTACAGCTTTTCGTATTTTCCTAATAACATTTTGTAAATAATGTTACAAGGATATGCTTTATGATTTTGTTAGAGGAAAAATATGTTATGGTTTTATATTACTATTTTGTTCTTTAATTAGGACAAATGAGATTTTTCTCTCATCTTTCTTCCCTAATTGCTTCTCTTTTTTTCTTTTTTTTTTCTTTTTTTTTTTTTTAGTTTTTCCCTCATAATGTAAAATTAAGAAGAAAAAAAAAACTGTTTTTGTGAAAGAAATTGTGAAAAAAAAAAACCTTATAAATGATATAATGTTGTAATATCACACCGTAACAATTCAAACATTTTTTATTAGCCAAGTCACGGGGGTTATATTTTATTAAAAGAAGTAGAAGAAGAAGCTCATAATTTTAGATAAATTTCATTTAAATTTATAGTTTCAAATAGTTTTTTTTAAATTATTATTATTATTATTCGATAGTTGGGATAAGAGTATTTGAACCTTAGGTGTTTTCATTGGAAACATGAGAAGTTGCCAATCAATTGAATCATTTAATAACACGATGTTTATGAGTCATGAATCTCATGATAGCCAACCACAGGTCCTATGAATGAATGAAATGACTCAAATAAAATTGCTATATAATGTCAAATCTAAAATTAATTTTGACATTTTAATAGATAAATCAAAATGACTGCAAATTTAAAGGTTATAAATTGTAATTTAGTCAAAGTTATAAATAGGGTCATATGATACTCAAGGACAACCAAATGACACCTCTAGATATTATTTCATTATTGTATGCACATTTTTTGCCATTTGTTTTAGGCACACTTACGAAATTATTATGTTTCTCTTCTTTGATCATAACAAATGGAGATGAGGGAATTCAAACCTATAATTTTTTTTAATGAAAAGAATCGGGTCAGTCCACTAAATTACAAGCCTGTTCACTTACTACATTTTTCTTTAATGGGAGGCAATGTACAAGCATGGCTTCAAAAAGATTATCCTCTTCACAAACATGATCTCATTATAGCACTTAAAATATTAGCATATATTTCGAATGGCTTCACCATTCTCACGCATGCCAATTGTTCAATTAAATGTCTCATTATACTTGGGAGTCCTAAACTGTGATACTAACTAGGAGTTAAGAGTGTGGGTTACCGTCTCAACAAAAAAAAAAAAAAAAACTAGGATTTCAGTTAGTTCAACTAGTAAAATCTCTGATGGTTGAATAAGAGACCTGAGGTTCAATTTTCACCTATACTAAAAAACCGATTAGTGTCTTAATTTGATGATAGAGCTATTATCAAGAGTAAACGTCATAAGTTGAAACTATCTTTTAAAATAAATAAATAACTAGGATATAAGATTTAAGAATTACCTAGCACTACCTAGAAATAGCCCCCCAACAAATAAAACTTAAAACAGAAGTTGCTAAAAAGGTGAAAAAAAGCATAGAAATGGTGACGGACTAGCCAACTTATCTTGAATATCGACGTGTGAACCATTTTTACTAACCGTATCGACTTGTTCGATTAAATGTCTCAGTGTACTTGGGAGTTCCTAAACCGTGATACTAATTACGACACCTAGCAGGCTAGCACTACCTAGAAAAACTTTAAACAGAAGATGCTAAAATGAGGGGGGAAAAAAGGGAATATAAATAGTGATGGACTAGCTAACTTATCCAGAATATCTATATATGAACCAATTCCACATGTATTATATTCTCTCCCCCAACTAATGAAAGTCACAGTTCAACCTGTGGGAACAAAGAGCTTGGCTTTGAAGATCACTCACCGCCTTATGAATGACTCATCTATCGCCATCTCCTTCATTTGCCGCTCCCCCATCTCTCACTCTCATCCCACTGATGCCGACCCATCACCACCATTTCTTGTCACTTGTGGAGTCTTAACTCCAACCCAATGTGCCGGCCCACCTCTCTTTTTTTTGAGCCCCTACCTTACACTAATTCACAATCCAAAAAAGCTATCCAGATGGATAACAGTCTATTAGTCTTTAAGAACTTTCCTAATCATTAGAATAAAACAATTTACAAAAAAGAGAGGTTTTTTATGTTAGTGAAAAATAAATATAGAGACAGATTTATATGCTTGTGGACCCACTTTGGGAAGTGTATTATATGGTTTTAGGCAGGAATCAAGATCAAAGGAAGATCCTAAACTAGGCCTGATTCTTGTTTGGGATTTGCAACAAGCATTTTTTTTTTAATCACCTTTAAAATGAAGATTTGGTAGATTTGTCCTACATGGAAATGGGTGTTTCCAGCATTATAAAAATACATGAAAGTAGGTGACCCCGTTGGACCAATTGACCCATTTTAAGAGACCATAATAACCCTTGAATTTGAATGAGAAAAAAATTTCAGTACGTAATTAAAAACTTTTTTCTCTCTTTCTTCTAAATTTAAAAAAAAAAAAAAAAAAAACAATATCATAGCCTTTATCTCATAAATTCCTTACTCAAGATGAGATGAATTCGAGATTTTCATCTTCAACTTTGTCATGAATATAACTTATTTTACAATTATGGTAGGTAATTTTTTTTTTTAGAAACAAATTAACTGTTAAATACACCCACACATTTAATTACTCTCTAAAAAATTTAAATACAATATTTTAAATGCAATACATTAACTTTTAAAATTAATTTTAATATTTAGTTGCATTGGTCAATAAAACACAAATAATATTATCTTTTTTTCTTTCTTTTTGAATAAGTAGTGTTATCTTTTTAATTAAGAAACCTAATATACTGCACTTAGATTTTATCTTATTTCATAACTTGCAAAGATGATAATTTATGAGCGGTAGAAACTCACTTTTATATGAGCCTATTACTAAGACTACTTTTATTTGTGACTCTAAACTGGTCATTTTAATAAGTTGTGGAATGTTGTTTTATTCTTTCACCTTTTATGACATATAAGATTATAAGACCTATAAACTATTTAAAAAAAAACAAAACAAAACTTGGATTTTCAAGAATGGTGATCTCTAGTAAAATTGATTCACCATCTAGGATCTGCACCAATTTTGCTACACACACTTCAAAAATATAATGATTAAATATTTTTCCTGATAATTTAAACAACAAAGATTAAGTACATGTATCGAAGTTACCATTGAATAATCAATGCTTGTAGTGTTACAATAAAGATTATAGATATCAATTGAGTCATCATTCAGACATCACTACATAGTGGCCACCTTAAAAAAAATGTGGTGTGGGATCATTGTCCAAGAAAGATCACCTCATGGGTAATTGAGGGAACTAATAGAGGGGTATTACAGTATTAAGGTCTAATATCAAGGCATGGAAAGAAATAGGGCGGCCAAGCCAGTCATAATGGGCCCCCCTTAGAGCAAAGAATATAGAATTATATATATAAAGCAAACAATAAGCATATTATGGACACAAACTTTTTTTTTTTTTTTTTACCATTATTCACACAATTTATTGTGATTTTTTTACATATAGATAAAATTTTAACATATTTAGCGTTTATTCTATGATGATTGTTATTTATCATTAAATTAAATACTAATTAATCTTTGATGTAGATATATACAAGCCTCATAATTCTTATTTTGTGACAATAAATTTTACTATTTTCACTAATTTTATTAATTGAACTAATTAAAAACAACATATAACTTACCATGACTAATTCATAATAAAATTGATATTATGTTTTCACAATTTTTGATATAATTTATTGCGAGTAATTTATATTAAAGTAATGTCGAGTCTGTCATAACTTATCAACTTATCAAAGTTATTAAAAATTGGGAAATTCTAACATTAGTGGCCAAAAGCAAAACAACAGGAGTCGTCCTGTAGAAAGAAGAATAAAGGTAATAGACAGGCCAACATGCGAGTGTGTCTATTATAATATACCATCTCAGCCGTTGGACAGATAAGCTGTCGCTTTTGTCTCTTCCCACAAACAATGCTTCAAACTCTTTCACACTCCCTCACCTTTTGTTAAATATAACCACAAACCATGACCTCCATTAGGTACTACTCCTTCTTCTTCTTCTTCTTGTTCAACCATTTCCATCATCTTCTTCAATAACTGTTCCTCTTATTCACCACTTTTAGTTTCATGAAATGGGTTCCAAAATGAGAAGAAAGCAACAAGTGTGGTACGTGCCTCAACCATTGACACCCCTAATGGAATGGCCAGACCCAGAAATGCAAGAAGAAGGTAACAAAAAAGAGAGCTCTTGGGAAGTCATACGTGAATGGTTTAGAGCAACAAAAAGCTCTCCCGGAGCCAGTTTTTCAAGCCCATTTGATGGTGCTATTCAACCCAAAAAGCAAGATTTGAGGCTTTTGCTTGGTGTTCTTGGTTGCCCTCTTGCTCCAATTCCCCTAGTCAATGACCCAATTGATCGTCTTCACATCAAAGACATTCCTATGGTATACATATATATATATATATATATATACATGTTATATTCTTATTTCTACTGCTACTACTACTACTACTCAATTTTGTTGTTTGAAACGTTCTGAATTGTTGTTTAACAGGAAACTTCAATTGCAAATTATATCATACAACAATATCTAGCAGCCACGGGGTGTCTAAAGCAACAAAAGTGTGCAAAAACCATGTACGCAACAGGGACGGTGAAGATGATTTGTTGTGAGACAGAAGTTTCGTCTGGGAAAAATGTGAAAACTTTGGGAACAAGAAGTGGTGAAAATGGTTGCTTCGTTCTTTGGCAAATGTTGCCTGGCAAGTGGTCTCTGGATTTGGTTGTGGGTGGCAATCAAGTCATTGCTGGTAGTGATGGCAAAATTGTGTGGCGCCACACTTCTTGGCTAGGCACACACGCAGCAAAAGGCCCCCAACGCCCACTCCGTCGCATAATACAGGTACTAACCTCGGATTAGATTAAATATTACAAATCTAAAAATATATTTTTTGCGAGATTCTCTATACTATTAGATTTGGAATCATTATTATGTCATATTCAATCAAATTTTCTCAAATGGGTAATAAAATATTCGGTATCTCAATTGTAATGAGATATGTATGCTAATTTTGGTGGATCAATGATGTTCTCCATATTGGCATTCGTCTACACCCTACAAATACCAAAAGTATTCTTAGTACAGTTGTAGTTAAACCAAAAAAGGGGTCAAAGTTAGGAAATTTTCATTTGGGTTGGGTCCAATAATCACGGTGCTCAAAATAAGACCAATCTTTTCTGTTTTAGAGAATCAAATAAGACCAAACTTCATTGTTTAAAACAATGTTTGATATTTTTTGGATGGTACAATTATGTCTTATCCGGATCTTCTATTTTTACAAATTCAGGCTCAATAAATAGAGTGTTCTTATAGTTACGTCCAGATAAAAAAAAAATTAAAAAAAAAAATCAACTCTCCATAAATCATTTTTTCTCAAAAAAAAAAAAAAAAAAAAAAAAGACAATGTTAGACACACACCCCCATCAAATAATTTTGTGCACTTAGTGAATAAAGACTCGTTAAGGCTCAAATAGGTAAAGTTCAATTCTGTTGTGTACGGAAACCCAAAAAAAAAAAAAAAATAATCTGTTGTGTAACAATATAAAATCCATTTCAATAAAATAAAATGGAGGTCCAAGACTCCAAGCAAACCCTAGGGTATTCAAAAATTCCTTTACCAGACAAGGATAGAGACCGAGGAACAAAGACATAATCCCAAGAAATGGTATATCTTGGCTGACAATGATGGAGAAACTGTCCCTTGCTTTACCCTACATATTAAGGCTTTATTTCTATGAACACTGTCAGTCACTGAATTATGTAGAGCACGTGATTATCTTTGTGATGTCATCTATGGTCATTTTACACGATACTACTTCTTCAACCTTGGGATTGCAGCTTAGTGTTACTAAAGTGCATGTCTATTATCCTTTGCCTTTAACTTTTTCTTCTTTATTTCTTTCACTTTAGTGAATAATTCCACATTTATTGCATCATAGCCCCCTGCTTTTCTTGTCTTTTTTCCTTCATCTTTTTTTTCTTTGCCACTTATTCCCATATCACTCCCTTCCCTACCTTTTTTTTTATTTTATTTTATTTTATTTTATGGAGAAACAATATTTTTATTTTGAATAGCTCATAGAAATTAGAAACATCAATGAGCAAATGGTACAACCTTTTTTCAAATGTCTATATACCAAATTTTCAGAGCCAGCCTTTTTTCTTTTCTTTTCTGCTTCCAACATGTTATGGCTCTAGAAATGCTTTTTTTTTTTTTTTTTTTTTTTTTTTTTTTTACTAGTTTATTGGTTATTGCAAGGACTCGAACTCCCGAGCCAATGGTTTCATGATAAATCGGATACCACTTGGGCTACAAGGCTTGGTGGTGCTCTAGAAATGCTTGGATCATGTTTCAACTAAACTTTCTTTGAATTATCTTATCATTTTTTTTTTTTTTTTGGCATTGTAAGGATCATAAAATTAATAATTTAGAGATAATTTTATAAGTTAGTTTCAAAAAAAAAATTTAAATAAAGAAATAATAAAAACTTTGTGCTTTCTAACAAGTAAATTACTTTAAGATAACTTATATCATGGGGAAAAAAAGGAAAAAAAAAACTATGTAAATTCAGAAAAGGAAAAAGAAAATGAAAGATGGATCTAAGTATATGAATAATCCAGAATCAAGTTTTGATTATATTACCATCTAAAATTGGCTTACATGCTATTGTTTATTTACTAAATTGTTTGGTTGTATCAATTTGTTCAGGGCCTAGACCCAAAAACCACAGCCAGCTTATTTGCCAATGCCCAATGCCTGGGAGAGAAACGACTTGGGCATGATGACTGCTTTGTGCTAAAAGTATGTGCAGACCGAGCAGCTGTGATGGAAAGAAATGATGGTTCAGCAGAGGTGATTAGGCATGTATTATATGGCTACTTCTGCCAAAAGAGTGGTCTCCTTGTATACTTGGAAGACTCCCACCTCACTAGGGTACAAACCCCAGAAAATGAAATTGTGTATTGGGAAACTACTATAGGAAGTAGCATTGGAGACTATAGAGATGTGGATGGTGTGTTAATTGCTCATCAAGGCAGGTCAATTGCCACAGTTTTCAGGTTTGGGGAGTTGTCACAACAACATACTAGGACTAGAATGGAAGAAGTTTGGACAATTGATGATGTTGTGTATAATGTACCAGGGCTCTCACTAGACTACTTCATCCCTCCAGCTGATATTGTGGACAACCTACACTCCCCATGATTCACTAACATTAGGATTTTTCTTTTTCTTTTTTTGCTTTTATGCTTTTTTTTTTCTTCTTCTAATCACAATATTGGTGGGTTTATGGTGTAATTGTTTATTTAATGCTTTTAGTGTAGTATGTAGATGCTTCAAATGTCCAATCTTTTTAAGTTGAAATCAAATGACCAATTCAAGCATTGGGTGGAATAAGAGATTTGGTGTTTCTAAGGCAATGTTTTGAGAAAAATACTATGGTAATATTTCATCTATTTTTTATGCATCCTTTTCACTATATCTTCTTGGTTTTGTTATGTGAAAGTAAGATCCAATCATGGAATTAGCAAGTCTCAATTGCACTAAGGAAACAGCCAATTGAATCTTAAAATATGGAATCCTTAATAAATGAACATATATAGGTAGAGCATTTATCATACATGGATAGAGGGAATTTTATTAAAAAAAATAAATAAAAAAAAAGATTTTACTCTCTATTTATTGAAGTACAGGATTAAATTTAACCCAAAGTGCTAATGTTACAACTCGTTATGGATAAATTTACCATTTCAAGGGAGTCGAGACTTCCAATAGCTAATGGTAAGGGCGTAACTTTATTCCTTTAAAGAGTAGCAAACTGGCAGCCCAACTCCAACGAGTTGACTGAGACTTGACCCAACATGGTCTCTGCCTCTACCTCTGCAAGATGTTAGACTTGGTAGTAGGGGGGTCAAACCTATGACCAAACTCTAATACCAATTGTTACGACCAAACTATTACCTACTATATGAAAAGCTATAATTGATGGTAATGACACAACTTTATTCTCTTAAAGGATGGCAGCATAGCGCCAACATAGCACCAGCGGGTTAACTGAGACTTGATCCGACTTGACCCCCACTAAACAAAACTAATATAACTAATCCTAATCCAAACAAATGATTTTTTATAATAAAACATATCTCTATTAGTATTTATCCAGTAATATTTAAAATGAATTAGGCTTATAATACAACTAGTCCAGAATGGTTAAAATTCAAAGTTCAATATATTAGAGCTAGACTAAGCAATAAAGTAACTCGTATTTTTCCCTTTCCCTCTAGCTCTCTTGCGATCCCTTCTACAACTTGGTCCATAATACTAGCTAGACCAACTCCATCTGGACCATCTCCAATAGAAGCAAATCTGACAGAACAAATGTTATTATGAATCAATCAATTAAGTTCATCTTTTCAAAACATCATGAGAAAGGAAAGAAGAAAAATGATTTTTTTGAAACATCATAAAAAGGTAATTCATTTTTCATTTTCATCATGTAAGAGTGAAATGTTCTAATCATTAACAAACAATCATTCGTTATTTTTCTATCCATATTGAATCTGATTTCATTGGTATTATGGGTATTTAGTACAAAAAGTATTCATTTTTTTTTCTTTTTCTGCTTCTTCTCGTCCACATGCTATTGCATCCTTGGCCACATGTTTATCTGCAAGTATCTTATGGTACAATCTGATATTAATCTGTTCGTTTACTTTTTGTTTCTCGGATAGGACTAGTTAGGTATGTTGGATTCATCGTACCACCATCTTTAACAATGAAAGAATATTCTCTAGAGATCAAAAAAAAGAAAGAATATTCTCTTGCTATGTGTTCTTGCAATATATATTTTTTTTCTTTTGCTGAAAGCAACTGATCAAAAAAAATTTCTGCCACTTTTTTTGTTTTACTGGAAAAAAAATTTCTGTCTCTAAATGTGATCTATCGTTACATAATATTATACCATATCTCCCCAAGTGGGGCTTTTGAGCTTAAGGAGGCTTAGAGGGTGTTTGGTTCATCAATTTTCATAACTCAATTCTCTGTTTTCATAACTCATAACTCAAAAATGATGGGACCTATAGCTAGAAGTACGTTTGGCACTACCGTAACTCTGTTTCCATAACTCTGTTTCCATCACTTAATTCTCTGATTTTTGAATTATAAGTTATGGAAACTAAAAACACATTTTAGCTGTTTTCAGTTTCCATAACTCATAATTCAATGACATTTCTGAAAATAACACTACATAAAGGGACCCACTGTAAGACTTTTAGCTGCAATTTTTGACCTTTTTTTTTTCTTTCTTCACTGGGTTTGGTGTGTGCGTTTCTTCTTTTTTTTTTTTTTTTTTTTTCCTTTTCCTTTCACACTAGGTGGCTCTTCTTCACTGGCTTCTTCTTTTTTCTTTCTTCACTGGGTTCGGTGATTTGATATGATCTGGGTTTCTTTTTTTTTCTTTTTTTTTTTTCTTCTTCTTCTTCTTTGACTAGGTTCGATGATCTGATCTGGGTTTGGCGCATGCATTTCTTCTTCTTCTTTTTTTCCTTTTCCTTTCACACTAGGTGGCTTCTTCTTCATTGGCTTCTTCTTTTTTCTTTCTTCACTAGGTTCAGTGATCTGATCTGATCTGAGTTTCTTTTTTTCTTTTTTTTTTTCTTCTTCTTCTTTCACTGGGTTTGGTGATCTGATTTGGTTTTTTTTTTTTTTTTTCCTTCTTCTTTCACTAGGTTTGGTGATCTGATCTGGGTTTTTTTTTTTTTTTCAGCCTATCAAAAGAAATTTCATTAATAGTGATCTGATTTGGTTAATGAAATTTCCTCTTTACCAAAAAAAATAATAATAATAATATTATACCATATCAAATCAAATAGTGTATATTCTTAATATCGTTATTACTCATTACATAATAGATCGTGTCATTCATGAATATATGAATATATATATATATATATATATATATATATATATAGACACACCCTTAATGAAGGAAAAAAAAGACGTCATATCTTAATAAAGTAAACAAAAAAATCATATTAATAATAATAATGAAATAATAATATGTCATATGTGAGAAAAATAATGAAAAAATGGGTTTAAAAAAAATATAATTATATAATTATATATAAAAAAAAAAAATGATTTGTTTGCATACCATCAAAATCATCATTTCTGATCAAATTTAGTGAATGGATTGGAAGATGAAATAAAAGGTGAGTCGAACCAGTAATTGGAATGGAAAATTCTAGCTATTCCAGAACGAAATTCATTACTTCGATCATTATTGCTAAAGAATCCGAACTTCATTTTGGTGTTTCAGCCATATTGACGGGTTTTTCTTTTGTTTAATACTTTAATCCTTGGGCTGGCTGGGCTAATTTATTATTAATCACAGGCAGCTTATAATTTTTGTCTTGGGCCAAAACAAGCAGGCTTGTAAGTATAGTCATAGTCTTTTATCATGTTATTTCCTTAAAATGGGCTAAGATGATGTTTCTGTTGGATCCAAGAGTGTTTCTATAAAGCCCACATTAGTCCACTTTATGGAAATATTGTAGTCAGGCCCAATAGAACCTTTCTCGTCGGCTTCTTTTAAGGTTATGCTTATGAGTTATGCCGACATGGGGGTTTCAAAAGTGGGAGAATATCTGTCCAAACAGTATCCAAAAGATAAAAAAATAAAAGTGGGAGAAGACTAAAAAAAAGTAATAATATCTTTACTCCTAATATTAATACATGTTTTTTTTTTTTAAATATTGTTATAATATTATTTTATATTCTACATGTCCACTTGTCAAATCAATTTCTTCTCAAAAAAAAAAAAAAAAAAACTTGTCAAGTCAATTGGAGGTTCACTCCATTTATATAGTTGTGGGTGTTCTTGCAACCCATTTCATATGCACTAGTTGGAGTAGCAATTGTTTGTAGGTGATGTTATTACTCCATATGGATTAAAATTAATCACATAATAATGAAACCGGCCTAGATCCAGTGTATATGAAAACTAGACTTGTCAAGATGCTAACACATGTCAAATATTTACTATGTGTCAGCATCTCAATGGATCCAGTAATGGGTCTATTGTTCCTATACATTGGACACAATCCTTCCTCCATAATTATAACAGATTTAATAAGATCTGTTCTAAATTCAAATTTTACCTGATAAAGGATATGCATAATTTTTGGAAAAATCAAAGGAAGACTCTTGATAGGGCACTTAATTAGGAGGCTCATTCAAATCCTATAAGAAGGTCCTACATCACACAAAAGTTACATTGAAAATATTATCTCAAAAATCTCTCTTTCATAAAAAGTAGTCAAAATATTTGCTAACTTAGGCATTGGAGACTTCTTTCCAAAGCTCACTTGGCAATTTCTTCAAACCTTCTCTTTCCTTTTTGTAGATGTTCGGAATCCAATTCAACTGTGAAAATTATTCCAACATCATTATTAGATTTAAAACTTTGAAATTTAGCAATAATTATATGAAATTCAATTGGCTTATGGAAGTCATATGTGGATCACAATAGGCATTAGCTCTCACTTGAGCCAGACTGGGAACCTCTCCATTAGAATTTGATTAGGTTTATTTAGGATTGCTGTTAATTGACCAGAAGATCAAATTTAGGTGACACCACAAATCATATGGCTAAAGTTTGTGGAAATGTAAAAATATTTTATGTGATTCAAAATAAACTAGTAAGTAGCCGGGAGAAAAGAACCGTGTGAACTATAATTTGGTATATATACTATTTGGACAAGTTTGGTCTGGATGTTATATATATATATATATATATATATATATATATGTTTGTGTCCCCAAGAGAAAATTATGGCTGCTTTTGGGACCCTTTTTTGTTTTGAACTAAACATATTGAAAACTCTTCTTATGTCAAGTCCCAATCAATACAAGAGGAATAAAAAATCTGATGACAGCCTCTCTATCAACAAGTACATGACTACATGTACATTATAAATGGTTTAAATTGGAACACATTTAAATCCTAAACTCAGATTAATGTTGAACATAAATGGATTGATGATATTGAATCCGAGTTCCTCCCGTTGAGACTTGAGAGGCTTAACTAAAGGGTTCTTTTATATCTAAAACCATTATTTTCTATATGGTATTCCGGGGTGGTCAAGAGGGAAAAAACAAGTGGTATTAGTGTTGGAATACAAATCTTTTATCCCACTTGGTGCATAACTGCTACAAAATGCCCCATATCTAAGCTAATCTGAAATAGTTCTACAACTAAAACTAAAAGACTTTAATTTAGCCAATTTTTTTCTTTTTCTTTTTGAGAAGGTTTATTTACCCACTTATTTAACATTAAAGCATAACTTTGTACAAATCTATAAAATTTTATAATTAAAATGCTTTTATCTGTAACTTTATTAGACCCACAACTATTTACAACAAACCACGCATAAACCTTCTTTTTTTTAGCAAGTTTCAACCTATGGCGTTTGTTCTTAATGATAACTCTTTATTATCAAACCAAGATACCAATCAGTTTTTTATGTAGACGGGAATTGAACCCTAAATCTCTTATTCAACCTTCAAAAACTTTACTAGTTGAGTTAATTGAAACTCACAACCATGCATAAACTATAAGTTGCTAATGGTTGACCAATTATACTAATTCAATGATATTGCTCGATCCACTTATATATTGTGGCTCAATATTTTTGTGACCATACCATGCCGCTAACAATCTCAGTTTTAGGGCAAATTTCATATGGAAAACTAAGTGGGGTGATATTACAACAACCACATCAAAGAGCTCCTAGCTAGAAAAAAGCCAATGATTAATTCTTAAATTCTATCATGAGTCATTAATTTAAAATGCAATTTTGATTCACTGTTATTTGACAAAATTTAAGTAAATTAACATGACCAAGTAACTTACCACTACACACTCTTAGTATGATGGTCATTTTACAAATTTACTACACTTAAATTAGGTTCACGTAGAATTTTTATCTCAAAAGAAGGGGAAAAAAAAAAAAAGATTAGGTTACTTTCTTCCTCTTCTCTCTCTCAAGAACTTTTTTAGGATGCCCATTATGATAAAAAAGTTCTACAATTCTGTGTAATTCAATCAACTTTTGCAAGATATGGACTGGGTTTTCCGAGGAAAAAACCAAGCTAGCTAGGGACGGTACTTTAAAGTATCCATAACTAATTGGTACTCATTACCGCATGTTCAAAAACAATTTGTAAATAAAAAAATAAAAAAAATAAAAAAAAAAAGGAGAGAGAGAAAAGAAGAAGACAAATTTACAGTTCTACAGCTAAAATATTGCTATTCTGGAAAGAAAAAAAAAAAAATCTATATTTCTGTAACTAATAGACTTCTATTCTGTCACCTACGTGACACTAGTACTAATTCATTTTTCTAAATCAGCATTGTAGTTAATACATTTTATAAATAAATAAAAAATTTGGAGTTTGATGCTCTACTAAGTTTAGTCTTCTTCAATTTACTGTAACTCTGGTTCTAGTATATTGTTTAAGTTCTATGAAATTATAATGATTTTTGATAATTTGGTTTTTGGTGCTTGATATCTATAGGGGTTTCTATGAGACTTATTTTTATAATACATTCGGTAATAGTTATTTAAAGAGACTATAGGGTAAAAAATCAATCTAAGCAATATAAAAATAGAGAGGAGAAAGAAATCAACACAGAAATTTTACTTGGTTCAATAACAGGCTTATGTCCACATGGAGTGAGCGGCTACAAATCATTTATATGAGAAATTAAGATTAGAACAAGCTTATATAGCATAACCCTACCCAGTACAAATCTCTGAAATACCTCTAAACCGTACTTTGGGCTTGTTACGCTCTATGTACTCTACTTTGCTATGCCCATATAATTTTTTGATCAGTGGCCCAGATCAAATATGAGCCAACTCTAACAATATCATTGAGCAAAGCGCAGAAAATTATTTTTATTAAAAGGCTTAGGTGAAAGGTTCTGCTATTGAAGTTCTATTATTTTCTTAAATTCTAGGGTTTTTTGTTATGTTAGAGAATGCAATTCATAATGTGTTTCTAATTGGGTGTTCCTGATATCGCAGATCAAGATCCATGCTATTATTCCCCAATTCTGACAATGATTTATTTGGATTCTATTATTTGTATTGCAAATAAAATTTTTATTTTCTCTTGTGGGTTATGCACATCATTATTTGTAATAAAATTGTAGAAAATGAGGGTGCTACTATAACTCTTATGTAAGGAAATTAAATTTTTCTTCCCATAAACTAGAGTGTACCTGATTTAATTATGTGTATGAAATCATATTTATGTTATTAAAATCATGTTCATGAAATCATGTACATATTTAAAGATGGATAACAAATAAATCTATCCACACATTGCTTACATTAAGGCCTAATGATAAAAAAAATTTACAAAAAACTGATAAGCAAAGTATAGCGACGTGTTAGTCCCTCTAAATTTAATTAGCACTATTAATTATTATGTGAAAAAGAAAAAGAAAAAAAAGAGTATTACCTTGCTGCACATTCCCGCAGTAGTAAAATAGTTACTCAATTTCTACCGACGTTTAGTTACTTTGTAATTGGCTCCATATAGGGCACAATATGCGTAGCTACGTGTAGGCTTGCCACCAACAAAATTGATTGGTTCTAACAGTAGAAAGATATATTCTTTTAAGGATATATAATCTTAAATTCATTATTAATTTTTTTATTTTAAAGAAAGAAAGTACACAACATGAAGAGCAATAACTAGATTAATCATAGGTTAATTGCTAAATATATATATATAGTTCAAAACCTAAAGGTGTCTCTTTGTCTTTTTTTTTCTTTTTCACTTTTGTTAACATCAAACTATATGTTTAATCTCATAATTGCCTTTTTTTTATTTAAAATAACTGCAAAGTCTCTAGCTAACAGCCTATATGGCAGAATTTGTGGTCACAAAAGACATCAAAGATTGAAATCGTAGAGGTTTGTTGACTGTTTCTTTTTCTTTTTTTATTCCTAAAAAGGAATAAAGAAAATATTAATTTCCCAGATGTTTGTTGTAATAATTTGACTAATCTTTTAGTAGGAGGCTCCAACTATGAGAGTGAGGTGGGCTAAGGGGGAGACAAAAGAAGCTTCTGAACCGTACTTTGTTAGAGCTATATAGGAAAATTGTTTACTAGACCTAAAGTTGTGTAATGAGTGAGCAAAAAGAATCCAAAGTGCATGAAATGAGATGCAAATGATTTACATTTGCATGGAAGAATGTGCCTTGAAACACTCTTGCCTTATTTTGGCATACACACATAAATATATATAAATATATAAGTATTCCTTATCATATATACATGATGATGTGTGTGAGTGTGAATAAACAAGAACCCAAATGCATGAAAATCGTAATATAAGGAAACCAAATCCATGCATCATCAGCTTTTATTGTAAGTGAGACTCTTTAGCTTTAGGGACATAAAGGTAGAAGCTTCCTCGATATGTGCACGCTTGGAAGTGCGTTGTATTCTTCCTTCCCTTTAGGCTTTATTAGCTTTTCCTCACTCTCTCACTCACACTCTCTCTCTCTCTCTCTCTCTCTCTCTCTCTGAGTGTTTTTGGAAGGAGCTTTCTTGCCAACTTGCAGTGGTACATTTTCTCTGCAACCAATAAAGCTAGTGGCACCACCATCTTTCTCAATCAACAAAGAAAAACCTCTGCATGGATCTAATTTTAGATCAGCAATCTAGAGAGAGAGAGACATTCTAATAACATAATAAAAGGCAAGAGGGTCACACTCACCACCTTGAAGATCAAGGAAGCCTAAATTAACTAAATTAAAAACCAATAATTGTAACTATGTATATATATTTATTGCAAAACTAGTGAAAAGATTGTGTTGGAAACTACTCTATGCTAGATTTTCAAATTTATCATAAAGTTGTACTATCAAGCACTTTTACACAATACTATATGTAGTGTTTAAAAATATTACTGCAACATATAGTGACTTCCTATGTACACGTGTCATGATGGTAGCTACCCTAGTTGTCATCTTTAATTGTTTTGATACCTTAGGAATATGGAGTACTAGTAAAGAAGATAAAAGAGGATGAAAGATGGATACTCTTTGTCGGCTTCACTTGTAGGAAATTGTTTTTGCATTCAAAGGAAAAGAAAGCTTCTTTCAATCTTTCTTCACATGCACACTAGCATACCAGATGATTATGATAACATTTTTTTTTTTTTTGCTATTGCATGTGTGTGTTCCCCAAAACCCTATCTTTGTCCTTGATGGGATCAATCATATGATTTTGGGTTTTTTTTTTTTTTTTTTTTTTTTTTTTTTTTTAATTTCCCAATGGTTTTGACTGCAATCATAGGAGTAACTAACTTGGAGCAACTACCTTAAAAGTAAACAGTTAGAAAAAGGTTACTAAATTAGCAAGAGTATTAACCATAAAAACAAGATGACCCACTTAACAAACATGGCACAATCTATGGTAATTGAAAAGGTAAAAAGAAACACAAGATTAAGGAAATGAGATTTCATACACTTAATGCATTTATGTCTTCTCTTTTTCTTCAAGAAAAATACTAAGGAAAAGTTGAAACCCCATAATTCTTGTATCATCATGACCTCTACAAAACTTTACCACCAAAACTGATGGCATTTTAATGCATGGTGAGTATTTTCCACAGGAATTTCTGAAGAAAATTTCTTAAGTGCTTAATGAAGACAAGGGATGTTCCATGTTAATTGGCTTTATAAAAATACGAGAAAATAACCAATGTGATTATAAGAAAAGAATAAACTTTATCACTCCCATTTGTTTCTCACACACAGATGCATGCTAGTGTCTGTAGCATCAATTAATGAAATGTCAAATAATTGTCAATAGGCCACAATAAAACGGTACCTCCCTAAATCAATAAGCTATGAGGTATATTAGAGTAAGAAGCATCAAGAACTTACTCACCTTGTTCACAATAAAGTACCAATGTACTAGTTAGAATTTAGAACAATAACAACTTATAAGATCATTTGCCATGCAAGGCATTATACCATAGTCTTAAGTGGAAACCCTAACTCAACTGCTGAATTTTAAAGACCCAAAACCCTAGATCTCAAACCCTTAATATTAAGTCACTTACATCTAATAAGAAATGATTTACATTTTACCCAAATGGTGAATTTCTTCCTTGTGTCATGGAGCCAGTGTTGATCATAGGGTTCATCCTGTCTGTTGCAAGTGGCCCTCTTCGTGGTGATGGCCTTTCAAGCTTTACAGATTCAAATTTCTTTTCATCACTCTGGAGTACTGGCTTTGTTTCATAAATGTCTGAAATGTTATCCATGTCTGAGCTTCTATCCATTGATGGTGGTGAAATCTGAATTTGGTCACCTTTGAAAGGATCATCTTGTGGCCCAAGGCAAGATGGGGCTGATCCCAAATCTTGTAGCCTAAGATCATCAGACCAAATTAAGGGACTCTTGCCACTACCACCATAAGGGCTATTCCTCTTCTTGCCAAGACAAATACTGTCATTATTTCCCATCATTAATCCATCAAGTGGTGGCCTATCCATGTGTTGAAGATCAAGTTGGTCACCTCCATATATGTTAAGGTCTTGAAAAGATGGAAAGTTAAGAGGTGAACCAAAATCTTTCATTGCTGAGGATCCCATGTCACCAAGGCCTTGAGTTCCAATACTCTTATAGCTTGCAGATGGCATGCTATTTTCTCCAGCAAGGGTTTGACAAGCTTTCTCCAATATACTTTGCATATATTTTCCTTGAGCTTCAATCCTCAGCTGAAGGTGTCTTTGCACCTGCCATATGTACCCAAATCCATATAGGATACTTGTACAAATTTTATGAAGAAATGAAAAATAGATGAGATAATTAATTAGGCTGTTTTGTTACCTCTAATTGCTCATGAAGTCTTCTTTGCACCTCCATTTGCATCCTAATTGCATCAACCATGTGTGAGTTACTGTTATATACAGTTTCAGACATACAATCCACAAGAAAACCCAAACCCCATACCCCAAATCAAAATACAAATTTCGGTGATTCATTTTATGATTAAATTAAAATTTTAAAAAATCAAAATAACAAAAAAAACAAAAAACAAAAAACAAAAATACTTCTCTAGCTATTAGTTTAATTCAATCTTTTATTATGTTACCAAAAATAGAAAAATATAATACATACTCGTTCATACTACGGGCCATGATGCTAGATGAAGACGCAGTATTTCTTTGAAGTTCAAGAGCTGAAGCTGCCATGGAAAACAAACAAAATTTAGCCATGTCATGTAGGTTATAATAAGTACATAAAGAAACATGTCATGCTCCCAAAAATAATAATAAAGAAACCCTAGAAAGAAGAGTCACCTCTCATACCATCCTTAATTGTGTGATCATTGAATTCCTTGTGGGGCTGCTTCCCAAGCCTGAATTTCTAATCAAGTAGAAGAAAAAGAATAAAAAGAACATAAAAGGGAAAAGAAAAATAGATAGAGAAGTGTCAAGCTAACTAAAAATCAGGAACAACAAAAAGGTGTGCAGTTAGAAAAAGCAAAAGAAGCTTGAAATATTGTTGTATTCAAACCTGGAGGTGGCTCTTGAGGTGGTAAAGGGTGAGACCCTTCACACCCATAACTCTCATGATGGTTTTTGGAGTGGCCTCTACAGATTCAGACAAAGAAAAGAGGCAAAACAAAGCAATAGAATTAATTAATAATGGGAAAAGTTATTAAATACAATAATATAGAATGAAAACAAAATTGGAAAGAAAGCATGGGAAAGAATAAGTACTATCTGGCCCTCCAAGCTGAGTAACAGCATCAACAAATCGTTCATGGAGTTCCACAGTCCACCTGAGTCGGGGCTTAGGATCTGTAGTGAGGACAAGACCAGAGTCGCCTTGAACACACATGGGTCTGTCATGGGAATTCATAGTTGAGGGCTTCTTGTGTTGGAACATTCTCTCTCTCTGAGGGGCTCTGAGAATACCAAGAGATTCAAGAACAAATGCGATGCAAATAGGGAAGAATAGGGTGCGCTTTTGAAGAAGATGGCGGGCGTGGCTTTGGCTTCTCTCAACTAGAAAGCACAAGGGGGGCAGACAAAGCTAGCTTATCTTGCATAAAAGGAAAAAATAAAAATAAAAAAATACAATCTATGTTTTAAAAAATTGAAACTAAAGTGTACCTATTCTAATATGCAGGCCTTCCTTTGCCAGATTCTCTCTCTCTCTCTCTCTCTCTCTACTGATATACACTTTCAAAGACTCAAAAATACGAGTGATACTAGAAATATATACTATAAATTTTACTATATTACTTTTGCAAATTAATGTATCAGTAATCACAAAAAATTAGTATTAAAGATACTATAAAATTTACTACATGTAAACCTTATAATCGATGTATCAACAATAAAAATGTCATTCAAGCATTTATTTATTATATTGTTGAGATAACATCAATAACAGTCATTGTTATATATTTTCTTAGAAACCTTTTATAGTAAAATTAGTAGGCATTATAGCATTTTTTTATAATAAAAAAGTGATTCTAATATTTATTTTTTGTGTTGTTGAAGTGAAATCAATAACATTTATTATCAATGTTACTTTAGTTTGGAAGACCTTTGTATTAAAATTAGTAATAATTTTAGTATCGTTATATTATAATTTTAGTATTTTCAAAAGATATATCTAATTATATGAGAGAGAGAATCTTTATTTATTTATATTTTGGGATGAATTAGAGTATCTTTATATTGTCGTGTGTCAGTATTTATGTAATGTGAGAGTAGTATATCTTTTGTTATCACCAAAAGAGGACTAAATATCTTTAGTGGTGTATTCTTCTACACCATGTGACACTTTTTTGGCATGAAGCTATGAGTGAGAGAGAGCCTCATGCAATCATGATGATGGGCAATATATATGTAGCACTTTACCCTTCTTTTTTTTGTGGAACCATATGCTCTTTCACGCATTAAAACATAATAAATCCCTAACTGTAGCTAAGCTTTAGGTCATCACTTATTTCGACATATCCTCCTGTGTTTTCGTAGTACGACCCCTTTTTAGATTAATTATTATGAACCCCATTAACCTATCGGCTATCATGGCTAGAAGGCAAAGACATGCTTTATGTCATTACCAATAAAAAGGTTTTCATGATGCTTGACATAAAAATTTCATGTTTAACAGATTCGCTAACTATATATTGGATTCAATGGCATTGTCATGTTTCTCATGTGGATTTGATCCGTAAGAATACTTAGTTTTCTTTTCTTCTTTTTGTCTTTTTTTTTTTTTTTTTTTTTTTTTTTTTTTTAATCTCATGTTATAGCTCTCATTAGTATATAATTACTCTTTGTTTGGTGGGGGTTTTTTTAGGGCCTTTTAACTTTCAAAATAAAGAATTTTATGTAATTCTTGATTTGATATTTAAGTTTATTAAAAAGATTGAGAAGCCAGCTTCTCTTATTTTAATGAGAAGCTGCAATATTGTGCTCCCAACTAGGCCTTATAGCTTTTTTTTTATATCTCCCAAGCCACTGTCCAAAAAAATAAAGGGAAAAAAAAGATTAATTATCAAGTCCTTAGTAACATAAAATTTAAATGCCATTGTAATTGTGACACTTTAATTAGAGCCATTGCATTGTTGAAGATAAAGTTAATTATTATTTTATTTCTTTTTGTAAGAATTTGATATATTAAGTGGTATACATGCAGACTTAGGGCAAAGCTTCTCATAATACAAACTCAAGTTATAATGGAAAAGAAAAATATAAATATCATTGGGAGTAGTAACAAAAGACACAAATTTCTATTGCAGGGCATTCACACAACAGTGTTGCGGTTGGTTTCACAATAACAATGCTTAATCTTCACCAATGGTATTAATCTCAGAAAGTTCCTACAATCCATTATAAAATGTGCATGAGAAATACTACTACATGGAGGGCCATCAGCCCAATCTACTACCACTTTTGCATCAATATCAATTCTCATCACAACCTAAAGATTCAAATTAACACACATCCTAAGAAAATCTCTAAGGGTCCATAGTTTCCGCGTTTACACTAGTTGTTAATACACTTAATTGTATCAAGTAAAATTCATTTCTTGACTTAATTAATGTATGTGATAATTATGAATTAGATTCTCTTTATTTTAAGTGAAATAGATTCATATCAAATGAAGGGAATCCTGATCCTCCCCAAATGAGATTTAAAACATATATATAGTACTACCTTATTCATGACCATCTAGTTAGGTCACAGTGATGCTATATTGTTCACCCTTTCATGCGCATTTGAGATCTAATTTCAACTTATGTCGAAAGTTGAAATTACTATGACCTAACTATGGTCATATATAAGACATAATGTCCTGTCCTTCTCTAAGGTATATCTATGAAAATATTTTGATTTTCATTATCTGGATTATATTATTTCTCAATGAAACTTTAGTACCTTTTTAGTTAATGAATTGACGTTGTCATTTTCCATGGTCTTCTCTTGTGCTAAATGTATTAAAGCTAAGAGAAATTATACATAATAAAGCATTGATCAGCTAGAAGATTAATAATCAAAATGTAAATTTCCTTCGATGGATAAGAAAAGCACTAAAAAACAACATGATATGGAACTACAACTTTAGGGTTTGTGGTTCGTAACATTTTGGAAATTGAACATCAATGCATAAAGGATTTTCGGATGTGGAGCTTTTGATGACAGGAGTGGGGGACCTGCAACTTCTAAAGCTTGTTGGGGCTCATTCCCTTATCACTTTTGTGGAATTGAAGATTGTCCTTCCTGGCATTCCCACTTCCTTCCAAACCATAACAAACAAAAAAGCTAAAATAGAGTCAAACCCATAAATAGATACAGGGTCCCACACTAATAGTTTAAAAAGTAAATCAGGATATTTAAGAACAATGTTAGAGAAAAAAAATCACAAATTATTTCACAACTTGATAATGTAATGTCAAGTTATTATGGGATGGTATAACTTTTACATGAATCCATCACGGTTCTCATTTTTATAAGGAAAATACCAGACCTACAAACTATTTTACAATATTTTTTTACAAACTACTAATGTGGTGAGTAATTATTGGTAAATAAAAAAAAATAATGTTAGTGATGGATCCAAATAAGAGCCAGTAAAAATTGACCACATTAAAAATTTATAAAAATATTGTAAAATAATTCGTATTTGTAACTTTTCTTTTTATATAATACACTTATAGTAGTAAAAAAAAAAATTTATACCAAATATATATATTATACATACAAAGCTCTCTCTCTCTCTCTCTCATGTGAAGCCCATGCAAAGATGAAGCATGTCAAAGCTAGAGATATCATATAATGCATGCTATTCCTCAAAATCCAAAATGGAATAGATGCTTTCTTCTTTGACAATTAAAGGAAGATTCTTCTCCCAAAATTCTTTTTTTTTTTTTTAAAACCCTCAATTTTGCTCAACACTATACTCCTATTATATATTATTAAGAATTAATTTCCATACCTTCAATCAAATTTACGTGCAAAAGTTTGACCCACCTATAGTATAGAACAGTTTAATTAGGTCCCACTTAACAGTCCACCAATCAAGCCAATGCTTGCTTGACAAGTCAAAAATCAAGCTATCTAGTTTGTGACAATATCCAATTTATTAGCTGATTTGAGCTCTAGAATTCCTTCTCTCACCGACTCTTAGCTTACAATATGAAATGCTTTTTTTTGTTTATTTCTGCACCACTCTATTCTAAAAATAAGAAGAGAAAAAGAAAAAGGGAAAAAAATATGTATATTTAGCCTAATTTGTGAGATTCCTTTTTCGACTACTTGTGCCACAATGGCTCCCTTTATAATATATTGAAGCAAAGTTAGGGTTTAACTTTTTGTTCAATAAGTGTCAAAGCTAAAACCCAGGTGGAAAAGTGAGTTAGCTTAGTATTAAGGGCATGTTTGCTTGAAATTTAAGCATCTTATGTTCTCTAGAGAATTATTCTCCAAAATGAATATATTCCTTCAGGGTGAATTAGTGGGACCCCACGTTTTATGTCCAATTTGAATACTTTGCAAAGCTTCTCTCTTTTTATATCTAGTTCTTCCCCCAAAGATTTGATAGGGTGGTGCACCTTCCATTACTTTGTTGAAGAAAATGTGATTACTAATATATTAAGATTGAACTTGTGTGATTGGATGATTATTAAGCAATTAAAGAGATTGATGAGAAAGCATGGTGATAACAATGGTGATGGCTGAGGATCCTCAAAGTCACATTGTAGTGGGGAATATATGACATTCCTTTGTCATATTCAGATCTTTTTCAGATGGGATGTTAGATTGAATTGCACATACTGAGGCAGCTCATAACTCGGGCTATATAGCTAGATCACCTATATACACCTTTAAACTTTTTCTTCTTTTCATTTTTTTATTTTTAATTTTTGCACAATAATATCATATATTGTATAATAAAAATTGTGTCTTACATGTTATGATTGTATCAAGCAAATGTCATCTCCTTTTTTATCATCCAAAACAAGAATAATATCATGATAGCAGTTAAAATAAACCGGACCATCAAATAGAGATGAGATGATCATGCTAAGAATACTAGTATGTGTATGCATATATATATATATATATATATATATATATATATATATTGTATTTAATTTTACCATGTGATCAATCATTTTGTCTATTTATTTTACACCCTTACTTTACACCTCTACGACTTTTTATCTAACTAAGAAAATAGTTCTCCCACAAAAATGTGTTGCAATAAAATTATGGTAAATTATAACATCCTCTCTCGAAGTTTACAAAAATTTTATTAAAAAATACTTTTAAAAAACAGCATATTTTTTATATAATTAAAAAAAAACACTCCCCTTGAGGTATGATTTAAATAATAAATAACCTCATATGATCATTTATGCCTACTACAAATTGAATCAAAATACATATTTTTCAAACTAAATTTTCATAAAAAAAATAAAAAACTTCTAAATAAAGCCTACTAACCGTAGTGGCTATATTATAACTTCTTCTTTTTTTTATCTCTAGGAACTAAGTGTTATTTTTAAAAATATGGAGTTTCCAACATTTTTCCAAACCTCAAGGGGTAAGTGTAATTCTATTGCCAAATTTTCAAGAAACCCAATTAAAAATCTATTACTAAAAGTTTCTAAAAATTCAAAAAGAGTTTCATTATTTAGTTTAAATTATTTTGATCATCTACCATAATTTGTATGACTAAAAGTGGACCTTACATGTTATGTTTTCACTATGTGGTTCAAGAAAATATTACATAATTTGTTTTAAGTAAAACCCTATAATCAAAGTTATAAGAAATTTAAAATACTACTCCAATTAAAACTCAATAATCAAAAGTTTCAAGAAATTTTAAAGAAATGTGACTTTTAATATTTTGAGAAATTTAAAAGAAGTTTTATTATTTTATTTTAAAATATTTTAAAATCTATTTTTAACCTTTTTTTTTATAATAAAAAAAATTGAGTCTTATACGAAATGCTCTCACCACAAAACTTAAAAAAAAAATGTTTTTTTTTTAACTATTTCCTTTATCCTTCAATTTTAATTATATTATTGAAATATATTTTTTTTAGATTAAATATTTATTCTTTATAAACCTGAGTACTTTTTGGACATAATCTAGTTATTTAGAATTTTTAACCATAAGAACGTAATATATCTAGAAATATTAAAATTTTCATAATTTTTTCTCAATTATTAGAGTGGCATATTGTAATTGGTATATGATAAAGCAATGTCGGTGTGATGGGTCTATTTGCTCCAATCATAACTCTCTATTTGAACAAGTTGGAGAGAGAGAGAGAGAGAGGTACAGAGCATTGCTTATAGCCGAATGTTACTTTGCAATTGAGTCCAGGCCCAGCTTCAAATCAGATAATAAAGTTCCAAGGTTTGACTGTGCTTTCAAGTCTGAGAGCCCAAAAGAGCAATTTATATAGTCTAATCATTTAGCAAAAAAAAAATTATTTAGTCTAATCAAAAGCCTAGGATGAGTTTGGTAGGGCTTCAGATTTACAAAATATAAAAAATTTCGACAATTGTGAGAAAACCCACTTCACAAAAAACAATGGAAAAGAGCATTATGAAACGGGCAACAGTGCAACTTCTGCTCTTTAAAAACTACTTGTGAAATTTAATCAAGTTGAAATTCTACTTTGTCATTTTTATGTGAACAAGATGCAATCATGCAAGCAAGAAACTATAATATTCATCATGGGTAAACAAAGCATAGCCATATGGCATAAGATGAGTCATTTTAGAGCCTCACAGTTTTACAAAGATTCCAATATTCATGTTTAACCAAAAGATAGCCATATGTCATAAGTCGAGTCATTCCAAAGCTATCAATCTTGCAACACTAAGTTTAGGGACACAAAAAAATAAAATTCACAACTATCAAGATGAGCAAATTGTTCTTAATAATTTAAAAAAAAAATGATATAAGTGATAAACCTGAATTAGAACTAATAAAAACTTGTCAACTCAACTGTTATGAAAAAATATTGTCAATAATATTACTCATCTTGCAAAGGTTGCATTTTAGCCATTTCAATTCTTCTATTCTTTCCTTAAACTTATGCTTTAAGTTTAAATATATGGATAAATTACATATACTACCTCTATGATATACATTTACAACTTAAAGCTATCGCGTTCCACCATCACCTACTGATAAAGGATTGAAAAAAAAAATAGTTGTACTCTTTAACATTTTTTGTTATATTTCTAATTTTCTCAATTAATCCTAATTTAGGTTTGTGATTGTTTGTTCACATGTAAGCTTTAATGTAGAATGGTTTTTTTTTTTTTTGGCAAGGGAGGAAAGTTTCATAAAATAAAATACTTGTTAACTATATCTTAATAGTATAATTTGCCCATCATATATTTATATAAATTAGTCAGTTCGATGATAGAATATCAATCTTAGAAGGTAGGGTAATTCTGCTTGGCATGCTAAACATGTTAGCGGGTTCTCGGTGTGAATAGTAGATACTCCTCCACCTCAATGCTATAATCTTAATCCGATATGGCTGATGTTTCTTAATAAAGCTAGTCTTTTTCTCAAAAAATAAAACCTCCCAGCTTAACAAGTTGAAATTTTTCCTTACACTGCTCTTACATTTCACACCATGGTTACTGGTTAATGCATTCATACTCAACTGCAAATGCAAATGGCAATTGGATTGGACATTGAATAAAAGCAACTAGCATCACATCTTCATCTTCATTTTCGCCAAGAGGCTGGGAAAGGATCAGCCCTTTGTGTATCAAGGTTGGAACAAGATTGAGTGTATTAGTGCTACTGATATGCCTATAGTGCTACTCAACTTACACTTGAGTCCCACCTTTGTAAAAGTGCTGGGAAGTGAATCAAAACCAGCTGCCAACACTTGGACCAGTAATTTCAATCCTTGAACCAACCTCAACCAAGCTCTAAGAGCAATTGCCCCTACTTTACCCATGTTTTTTTGGTGGGATTCGGTTAGTACATTACAAAAGTGATGATTACACAAATTCAATTACAAAAGCCTGCTTTATGATTCTAAAATATTCCCCGCTGGATCTGTGCGCCTGTAATCACAAAGACAAAGTGGCAAATGGTGCAATGCGAGGATGTAGCAAGTACAAAAGCTACATTTACCTTTTTTTGGGGGGGACTAAATTCAAATTTCATAAGAAAACAAGGAGCATTTCTCCTCCAAGCCTCACTAACAGGAGGAAGAGGAATTATTACAACACAAAGACAACTTACAATGGGCCGCAAACTTGGCCAAAGCATGAACTACAGAGTCTAAATCCCCTTTAAAAGTAAATAAAATTCACTTGTAATTTACTTAAACGGGTTAACACACAAGATTCACATGTTTATTTTGCCAAAACTCAATTGTGCAGCCAAAACTGTTTTATTGACAAAATATAAAAATTCACCGGTATTTGCGAGAAGGTAATATTGTCAACCATCCTTTGAGAAAAGAGTGGGGTTAACAATATTGACCACCAATTTATAATTTAACTCAACTTAATCCTTGACAAGTCTACACTTATTTTAGATACATGCATAGTTTTTAAATCTTGCTCATCTTTTACTGTTGATATTGCACTGTTTCTGCAGGCTGTCTGCAACTTAAGCTTAAAAGCAGCAGTGTCACTGTCATGGCTCCAAAATGTGCTACATTGACAACAGTCCAAGCAGAGCCCTTTCACATTAATTGCTGTTCATATTCCCCAAGCACACATATTTCATCTGAAACCATTGTACGGAAAGACGTATCAAAATGACAGCACAGATATAAGCAGATTGATATATGGTCATTAGTGACTTCCATAGAGGAACAAAACTTTTGAGGCAATATGGAAAATGTATTTAATAAGTAGATAATTCAAGAACTTCAGCAGAGTGAAAAGCAAGGGAAAATTACATGCAATTGCCCCATTTTAGTGTTGTTTTCAAGGGGCTGTTCCCAGATTAGGTAATTACAAAGAGGTGCCTTACTGACAACAGCTATCCTAAATTATATAATTTAAAAAGTCAATACTGCCCTCAAATAAATAAAGAATATCTAGCAACCCATCAAAGGAAAGATTGAAGTGTTGTTGGCAGTTTTAGATTATTGTTTGAAGTCTTGAATTCCAACTTCTGATTTTGAAGAAATTCCTTACTTGACAGACAGCATGAAAATTAGTCAACAGAAGCAACATACATAAAGATGCATATATATTTCAATTTTTTTACTGTTAAGTAGAAAATTATTCCCATAAATCAGATTGTTGATCAAAAAATTATTTGATAAGTAGCAAATTATTGAGAACCTAATAGAATACTAGTAAATAGTGGACACACACAACATGAAGAGAAGATTTCCACCCCCCCCCCCCCCCCCCCCTTTTTTTTTTCTATTCTGGCGACAAAAATAAAAACAAAAAAACAAAAAGAGTTGCATTAGGACATTGTCAGTAAGCTTACTTCCAGGTATTCATCCATCCCATACTTGGAACCTTCCCTTCCAAGACCGGACTGCTTGACACCTCCAAATGGGGCAACCTGCATTTGAACATACTTGTGACAAGCTAGCTACAATAATTTCTTAATCTGTTGGTGGGTGCAGGATGAAACCAACCTCTGTAGAAATTATGCCTTCATTGATACCAACAATTCCATATTCAAGAGCCTCAGCCACACGCCACGAACGCTGTATGCTGTTTGTAAATATGTAAGCAGCCAAACCTACGAAAGCATAGAGGAAAACAGTCAACCACGAAATTGAATGGTGAAGAAATAACAAAAAATTGAATCAATATGGAATAACTTAAGCAGAAATGTAACGCAAATGGTTTTTTAATTGACCAAGGAAGAGAGAGAGAGCAGGATATTTTGTATGTTTTGAATTTCTTGCGTTAAAATATAAATCATGTCCAGAAAAAGAACCTGCATTGGTGTCATTAGCAAGGCGAATAGCTTCTTCCTCTGTTTTAAACAGCAATAAGGGCGCCACAGGTCCAAATACTTCCTCTCTGACACATGACAAAAAGCTTAAGTGCATAAAAACTAACATACAAAAATTCATCCAGTTAAAACAACTAAGAAAAACATTTTAAAGCACATAACAAGCCAATACTTTGCACTTAAATACACTGTTCGGTCCTAAAGTTTA
The DNA here is from genome assembly GCA_023736055.1 of Quercus glauca. NCBI lineage: Eukaryota > Viridiplantae > Streptophyta > Magnoliopsida > Fagales > Fagaceae > Quercus > Quercus glauca. The sequence goes on from CM043318.1 coordinate 4,820,325, forward strand.
CCAGAGCAATCTTAGTCCTTGAAGTTTAAATATTAGGGACCAAAAATGATCACGTTAAGTTTGTTAAGGACTAAAACTGATCACTTTAAGGAACTAAAATCACTCATGGGCTAAAATTTGGGACCGACAATGTATTTTGTCCTTTTATTTCTCCAGACCCAGGAGGATCCCCAATCACACAAACAATCTAGACTTAGGAGTTGAACTCATTACCACTGACACCGTAGCAGTGCAAGCAATCTGCACTCTACAACCAGCTCAATTCATTCAGAACCTAGTAATTAGTGTACTGAGACATGGATATACATGCCCCACTCACATCAGTCAATTATTCACAGTTGATACCAAAAAAATGCAAGCAGAATTTTTTTTTTTCAATAGCTTCAGTAAAAAAGAAACTTTGTTTAAATTTTTCTTAAAATAAAAAATAACAGATTACTGATCATCAAATTCCAAGTCCAAGGTGTATTGTGGAAAAAAAAAAACCTTTGCCAAACTAAACATAAAATATGCCTACAAAAATAAAATAAAATAAAAATTTATCTAAAAAAATTTATTTATTAATTAACTAAATTGCAGTATCCATGTCATGTCTTAATTTTTCAAAAATTGTCATATCACCGTGTTCCATGTCTCTGATTCTCACCAAAACAAAAGGGGAAAAAGGATTTTGTAAAACATGGACAATTAAGTCCAGCTTGCTAACTCAATTTCACTTTTTGACCTCTTTATGCAAAATCAAGTATAACATTCCTAAATGAGAGAAGTTCTACTAGCAACAACAAAACGACTCCAAATTCTAATGAGTAGTCTTGGCACAATTCATGAACAACTCAAAGCTAAACAAAGTTAGCAGTTTGGTTTTCACCTAAATTCCTAGTCTTGTTTTGTTAAGGTAAATCGGGTTCACCCATCTTATGCATATTGAATAGCTCATATTTGGGATAACTTTCCAAGCCCATAATTGACCTGCATTTGACACAAATAATTACCCCCTTTGACAATGTAATGATTCAACACAATATGGCAAACAACTAGATTAACGTTATAATACTACTTTTTCAACTAGATCTTTCATGGCAATATTTTAAGACGAGTTTGCATTATAACAAAAGGGAGTGTAAGTGATCTAATATTCTAAATAACACATTTGACAAAACAAATTAAACTTGTTAGTTTCATGGCAGATCAATAGGTAACCCGAGTGAACCAAACTTATTTCACATCAACTATGTCGGCCATGCCATGTCATGTTACTTGTACAACCTTTGAATCCCGTAAAGGTTTGGCATTCTGAGAAAATAAACAGATTGTGTTCAAGACTTCAAGTTCACACATTTATTTGTGTTCTTGCCTCTCAACTTTTTTTCTTTTTCTTTTTCTTTTGACATCATGTTCGAATTCAATTGCTTTTTTAGAGACATGTTCAAGTTGCCTCTTGAAACTTGTCCATGACAATTTAAAGGAATGGCACCCATATGTGGAATATAATGGCCCAGCTACTGTTGAGGTCACAGTATAAAACATTAATATGCACACAAGAATAAGTGCAATATCATATCCGCGATTAAAAAAAAGTCAAATGTAGAACAACAAATGTAAAAACTTTTAAAAGAAAACCATTTACCTTGATAGAAGCATCTCACTCTTGACGTCACCAATAATTGTAGGCTCATAAAAAGTCATACCAAGACTATGTCTTTTACCCCCAAGTAGGACTTTTGCTCCCTTCAAATAAAATCATAATTTATGAGAGGTGCACTATTTCCTAACAAGAAAAGGTCTATTGACTGTCATTTTGTGAGCTATGCTGAATACATTTAAAATTGCAATATCAAGCAAAAAGGAAAATGAAAGGTACACATTATTTGATTTCATTAAATATTCATTACAACCACCTTCAATATGGGAACATGGTTTTTTTTTTTTTTTTTTCATTCTTCAGGTATGGTATTAAAGCAAAGTGTGAGTGTGTGCGCGCGCGCGTGTGAGAGAGAGAGAGAGAGAGAGAGAGAGAGGAGGGAAATAAGGTAAATGTCAAAATAACAACCGCATTGAGAATGTCATATTCCTGAGAATTACCAACCAACTTCCTGTGCCAAACATCAAAGATGTGACTCACGACTGACTTCCACTTTTACACTTTGTGGTGGTCCACAAGTGGACTTCATGATTGGCTCAATATAATGACTCCATGCACACTATATACCGCACATAATTGAGAAGATTATTCAATTGATAAAACACTAACATATAGCCCTATTTTACAGCCAAAGGATAAACAACCATCTACACCATAAATCCTTATGACAGGTTGAACCCCAAATCTCCACATTAAAAAGGAGAAGTACCACTAAACTACAAGGCCATGATAACAACATGTAGACGTATTGGAGAGATTTGCAACTCTAATATGAAACAAAAAGAAAAAATGAAACAGCACCCAGTACACAGGTAGTGTACAAGCAGCGCATCGAAACTAAAGAAAATATATATTGGAGAGATTTGCAGCTCTAAAATCAATTAAATATTTTAAGGCACTTGCCATGGTGTCAAGCGTCTAAGATGCATGGAAAATAGTACCCAAGTAAGCATCCTTCTTTAGTAGGTACTCAATGATGTTAAGATAATCATATGACATAATGCCGATAAGAAGTTACATCCTCCAAATCAGCAATTACTAATTCAACAGAATAACTGAGTAAACAAACCTTTGAGATTGCATCTTTAATAAATGATTCAACCTGCAAGGAAAATTTAAAAGGCACCGAGATAGAAGTTGATATCAGTAACTGCAAGATCACAACATAATGCTCATTATAAACTGGAAAAACTGAAAGCAAACATACCTTCTGTACTGCAGCTTCATTGATTAAAGGACCCTGTGAGGAAATGAATAGTTAATTCCAAATCTGATTACATCTCATTGAGGAGAAATAGAGGGGAAGATAAAAAAGAAGTCTAAGAGTAGCCCCAAAAAACCTTCATTTCTATATGTATGGGTGAATGGAATAATCATCTCCAATTTTCAAAACAAGTCATATGATATAGAAAATAAAAGAGATCAATATCAAATGTTACAAATAAATGAGACGGTATCTCTTTTATAATTTTGTGACTCTAAAGAAAGCATGAAGAATAGAGTAGCTTCAGAAAGGGGGGGACCACAACTGTGACACAGAATGCACAAATGCGTACCTGGGCCACACCCTCAGTGAAGCCATCCCCAACTTGGAGATTCTGGACAGCTTTTGAAAAAGCATTTGCAAATTTCTCATAGATGCCTGCAAAGAAAATATATTAATTGTGCAAATGGGAGGAAAAAAAAAGGCTTATTTGGAAGGAGAATACCAGAAAATTCTAAAAAATCCAGACAGATGACCAGTTCAGACCATGTAGTGAAATTTTTTATTGATGAATCAAACATTTTTTTTATTTTGAACATAGGGAACCTTTCTAAAGAAAAGCCCTTTGAACTCGCCTCTAGCCAATAAAACCTACGAGCTCCCACCCACCAAAACCAGTTGTTGAGTAATTCAGGGGCATTCACCCCTGATGGGATAAGCAATTTATGCTCATGACCAGGAGCAAATGAATCAAACTTTTTTTATATTAATATTATTGATGTATCAAACTATACCTTAACATTTGCAGGCATTAGAAAAAGAATCCAGTAATTAATATGAGTCCATTCCATTGAAAACCTATATATATATATATAGAGAGAGAGAGAGAGAGTCACATCTCTAGGTATAATTCATCTTGCTTATTGGGAGTTCATAAGGCCTTAGAGGGTCCGAAACCAAATCAAGAATATAGTAAAAAGACAAAACAGCCCTTCTAAGGTAATTTCATAGTCATGAAATACTTCTTAAGAATCCTTACAATTTGGAAGTTAAGACTCTATAGGACGAAATCAACATAAAATAATACTTAATGTTATGACCACCCCAGACTTCCAGTCTTATTCATCTCAAGTCAAACCTTAGCAGATCCAAACTAAGCCCTTGAGCTGCTAAGCTGCTATCATTACAGCTAAATTACCAATTGTTCCAAAAGCTTAAACTATTGAAATATGAGAAATTTAATCATTTAACCACATACTTTTAACACTCCCCCTCATATGTGGGCCGAAACTACCTTTTAATAGGTGAGACTTTAAATTACCAATTGTCCCAAAAGCTTAAGCGATTGGGATATGGTAAATTTAATCATTTAACCACATACTTTTAACACTCTCCCTAACATGTAAGCCGAAACTACCTTTTAATAGGTGAGACTTTAAATTACCAATTGTCCCAAAAGTTTAAGCTACCAATTGTCCCAAAAGCTTAAGCTATTGGGATATGGTAAATTTAATCATTTAACCACATACTTCTAACAATTACCTTACCCATGCAATCCTACCTTTTTTCCCTCTATTTAAAATCATATTGTTCCACTTGTTGCCCTGGAATTTATACTCTAAATTATTTCACCAATATCTATTAGCTACCATGCTACTACTACAAACCAATAATCAACTAAGATAGGATGTTTTACATACTAAATTACCTGAGGGGGGTTTCAGCTCCATACTAAATCCTATAATTTGAATCTTACTCACTTTCCAAAATTCAAATCACAATTTCACTCATTAAAACTCCTTTCAGCCTTACACAAACTGCAGATTTCTTTATCGAAATTTTACTCAAGAACCTAAATGAGACTATGTCTGTTTGGAAATAGCTTATCTAGCTTTTTGCTGAAAGTGTGTTTAAAGTATACTTGTAACTTGAAAAAATTTGAAAAAAGTGAGAAAAGACGGGAAAATATGAGATTTTAAAAAGCCATGCATAAAAGCTAAAAGCTAATGCTTAAAGCTGTTCCCAAACACACTATGAAACCTAAAGATTGCATTTGAATCATGAATCAACAAGTGCAGTCTATAATTAGTATTATGTTCTCCACCAAACGCGATATGTTTTAACAATGGAGTCCTCCATTGGAATTTTCAGTTTTGTAGGGAGGTGCATAATCGTGAATTGGAAGCTTTCAAGAGCTTCATCAATTCCATTTATTGCACTCCTGTAAAGGGAAACGGGGAGGATAAGAGATGTTGGCTGCCTTGTAAGAGGAAGGGATTCACGATCAGTGCTTACTACCATCTTCTAGTTGGCCATAGTGAGCAGTTTTTCCCATAGAAAAGCATTTGGAAGCAGAAGATTCCCTCTAGAGTGGCTTTCTTTGTATGGACCACAGCCTTCAGGAAATGTCTGACAATTGACAACTTAAGGAAAAGAAAGGTTTGCATTTTGGATTGGTGTTATACGTGCAAGTGTAATAGTGAAAATATTGACCATCTTTTCCTTCATTGCCCAGTTGCTATGGAGTTGTGGGATATGGTTTTTGGTTTATTTGGAGTTTGTTGGGTTATGTCATTCTCTGTTGTTGGGCTTTTGGCTTGCTAGCAAGGTCGTTTTGGTCGCCATCATAATGGAAATTTATGGATGGTTATTCCTCATTGTTTGATGTGGTGTATTTCGAAGGAGAGAAATAGTAGGTGTTTTGAAGACAAGGAGCGTTCCATGCCTAATCTCAAGCTTCTCTTTTTTAGAACCTTACTTGATTGGTTCTCTGTGCGGAGAAACCATCCTTTTTCTTCTATTTGGGATTTACTTGATTTTTGTAATGTTCGTTTTTGATTTGTTCACCCTTGTATACTCCCTGTGTACTTGGGTGTTTCTCTCTTTTTGATATCAATGAATCTTTATTACTTATCAAAAAAATAAAAAGGGAAAAAGAAGAATCTAAAAAACAATACTCAATCAAGATACCAATGTGCATTTGGATAAGCTTTTTTGGTAGCTTATTTAGCAAATAAGCTAAATCAGCTGTCCAATTTTCTTTTGTTATTGTGTATGTATTCAGCAAGGTGATAGACACCACAGATCTCCAGAAAACAAGAGGGAGAGAGAAAATTCTTATTATTGACTTGTCTTTGAAAGAAAACCTTCCACAATTTCTAACCTTGTTCCTTGCCCCTACAAAAAGTAAAAGCTTATACATATAGACATTTAGAAGATTGAGTGTGCATTTGGGATTGCTTAAAAAGCCAGCTTTTTTTACTATTCAGCTTATTTTTGCTATTATTCATAAATCTCATTGCACTTTTTGGTACTATTCATGGACCCCACTGTATTATTTCAGCTACCTTTTAGCGTTATCTACAGTACTTTCAATAAAAAAAATTCAGTTTTAGCTAAATAAGTTATTCCCAAACAGACACTGAATCTATAACTTTGGAAACATTTGTCAAATATGTGGGTTGTTTGAGGCATAATCCATAAAATTCTCTTTGTTTAGGGTCCATATAGGCATAATTTATAACACTTGAGCATAAAATCATGGGCTAATTGGGTCTGTTTAGTCATGTTTCTATCTTTGGGGGTCTGTTGGATTCGTTGAGGGTGTTTGGTTTGGATTTGTATGTCTGTCAGGCCTGCAACAAGTGTTAAAACTAATCCCACCTTGGTTGGGCTTGAGCTTAGTTATGGGTTGACGTACTAGTTGGGCATCTCTGCCTTCTAGCAATTCCAACTCTCCCCCAAATCAGACTCCCAATGCAATTTGATGTCATTTCTTGTGCCAAGGACTACCCAATGCAGTAACAGGTATTAGCAAGTTCATTATATAATGTTTATAATTTTTACTAAAATGCAGCAAATGTTTAGTGCAAACATAGCACCAATGATTTGCTATATTGACGTATCTATACATCTATGTCTCCACAAACACTAACAGTTCACTTACTATATCTAATACTGACAATCTACAAGCAGTCAAATTTAAGCTGAACAATACAATAGCATCAACCAAACAAATTAATACATCCATAAATGCAATATTTTCATCTATACCTTCTTGCACAAGAACTCTATTTGCACAAACACAAGTTTGTCCACTATTACGGAACTTTGCTGCTAGCTGCAACAACAAATTTCATTGTTCAGTAAATGAAACATCTAAAATAATTATATTCTGGAACAAAGAATGTAAAAGTAAAACAGAATAATAATATCAACTATCTATCCTTGTTCAGAGAAAAAGGGCAAGAATAGTTAATACTTAATAGTCACCTAAAGCATATAAAGTAAAAGATAGTTATGCTAAATAGAATCTAACTAATGGCCAGAAGCTAAAACAATAAATTTCAGAAGATCAACGTGATGGAAACAACATCACAAAGAGGAACACATTTATGAAAATTACTACGGAAAGAGTAGTTAATTTATCACTGTGGTGGTTAAGCCATATACAAAGAGTTTCAACAATTTAAATGTCATTGACGATCTTTTTCTTAAGAAATGATGCCCATTTCTTGAAGGAAAATAGAAAACAAAGAATCACACTTGAGCATAAAACACACATGGGGGTGATATGACATTTATGTCCACCTTATTGGCACAGCCAAACTCCTAATGTAGGGTTTACAAAAGCAGTTGACATTGCATTAATACAATTTCATATCTTGTATTTTTTAACTCTGGCAGCTTTAGAAACTTCTATCGTCTAAAGTATGTACTTAGTTGGACGCATTGTTGCACATGCACTAGCTTGAGGACATGCAGAGCAGCCTAAAAAGGAATCAAGTATAATTTGCACCAGTAAAAAGAATATTTCCTGCCCCAGAAGTGCATAGATGGCCTTATGCAGCATCTCAGGTATATCTTTTTTTTTTTTTTTTTTTTTTTTTTTATAGGTAATCAGAAAAATATTATTAATGAGAAAAAACAAGAAAAGTACAAGTTGTTCATGATGATGAACAACAAGAAAAAAAGAACAAACAGGACAGCAAAACAAGAAATCAAGAAACTAAGCTAAGGGAAAACATAAACTTAGAGAGAGAAGAACAATCAGTAAAACCCCAACAACGAGACCACTCCAAAAGACTACGTTGGCATAAAACCTTTAACTCATCCAACGTTACTCATGCAATGATATCTAAGATGGAATCAACACCATTACAACCAGTGCCTAGATGGCCTTATGCAGCATCTCAGGTATATCTAATACTGTACGTAAACAAACAACAATGGTTTCGTACTCCCTTCAAATGCATATTAACTCATGTAATGATATCTAAGATAGAATCAACACCATTACAACCAGTATACATAAAAAAATCACCCTAACTTACAGCTCCTTTTACTGCCACATCCAGGTCTGCATCATCAAAGACTATGCAGGGTGCATTGCCACCAAGTTCCAGAGATACCTAGAAAATTCAAAACAAAGGCCATTAGCCACATGGTGATTTCTAGCGCTTTCAACATTGTTAGCACATGCCCTCATTTCACATCCTGTGCATACCCTTTTAACTGTCCCAGCAGCACCTGCCATCAACTTCTTTCCAACTGCTGTTGAACCTGTGAAAGTGATCTTTCTTACCTGAATACATTGAATACAACAAGATCACTTAATGTCACATCAGTTTTATATCCTATTATCTAGAAGGATATTGCACGATAGTATCACATGGAGAGGAGATCGGGGCATATATTAAAGGTAAAAAACCTGTGTACTCGCAAGTAAAGCATTCCCGATATCAGCAGCATTTCCCATAACCACATTGACAACTCCCTAGACAATTAAGAAATCAGTATGCATTAGAAGCAAATGAAAATACAGAAGAACTATCAGTTGGTCAAGAAGAAGAAAAAAGAAAAAACACCATAGTCTAAGCCACATTCTAGAAACTTGGGCTTAGGCCAACGCTTCAGATTTCTGAGACCAGCATAAATTTAATTAATGAGTTTTTAGTTTGAGCTTTAAGGATGCCATGCTTCATATTTTCCTACTGTAAGCTGAAAAAAAATTTCACATATAGGACATGCCACCCACACAATTAGTTAGGCCCAAAAGCTCTATATCTTTTCTAATTTCTATGTATAGTTTAGTCCTTGATGTATGTTTTTTGGCCTAGGATAGGAATAGTGTTTTTTCAATGATTCAATGCTGGGAAAGCACCTTAGAGTATGTACAGTGAATTTTTTTCATTTTAGAGTAACATTTGAATGCCATTAATAATGGCAACCCAAACCAATTAAGTATCCAACATACACAAGCCAACTCAAAGACCAAGTAGGGGTAGAAGTGCAGGCCGGGCTGGGTTAGGGCCAAGTTTGCACCTCGGATTGAGCCAGAGATGAGCACAGCCTGCCCAAGTTTTATTGCAGAACAACCAGAACAAAATGAAACAATAGGAAAATAAATGGATATGACCTAGGAGTCAGCACCTAAGCCTAGCTTGGAGTCAGCATCAACTAGGAAAACCACTAAGAGTCGCCACCTAGGGTGGACCTGGAGTCAGCATTAGACTAAAGAGAAACCAAACGGCCATTTTTTTTATTCATCAAAATATCAACTATCTCCTCAAGAAGTACAATAGGTTGCTTATAAAGAATTGCTAAACTCTAATTCTAATTGGCTAGGAAACCCTAAATGCCTTATTACAAAAATAACCTTGCTTCCAAATTAAAATACTAATAGCCTAATAACTACAAGGACCTAAACTATAAAAATTCAATTAACTTGCAAACATAAATAATACTAAATAAAAATTTTCTTGCATCTCACACATCAACAACACGCCTTTTTTTTAAAATAGATAATAGAAGTTTATTGACAAGAAAAGAAGCAATGTGTTCGCACGTATGTAGATAAATAAAAGAAATTACCGGTGGAATTCCAGCCTGAAGAGAGAGCTCAGCCGCTGCTAAAGCTGTGAGGGGTGTGAGTTCAGAGGGTTTTATAACTACTGTACAGCCACATGCAAGTGCAGGACCAACCTGATACAGGTGAGGCACAGAAAGGTGATTTTGAAAATGGTATTCAGTCATTAAAGTTGTCGAATCCTAAAACAATTTAAGGATATGCACCAGAGGATATTAGACTGTAATAGTCCTAAATTAAGCACACCTTTCGAGTAATCATAGCCAAGGGAAAGTTCCAAGGTGTAATTGTACCAACAACACCTACAGGCTGCAAAATAAAACTTACAAATAATCTTAAAATAAAAGATCAAATATAATAACTGGTAATAGGATATGCTTTAAAACATATCAAGAAATCTTCATAAAAAATATTATGTTAAAATTGTCAATCAAGAGCAAAATCATCAAAGGTCATCTTTCCAACCACCACCGGTAAAAGAACGTAATTCAAAGATGCAACAGTTCAGAAAAAGGACACTAAAGCAAAAAAGGAAAGTGAATGCTGCTAACTGCTCTGTGTGGATTGTGAAGACTTGAATATCATGTGAAAGCGGGTTATCTTTTAATACTAGTATTCCTTACTATCCTAAAAAGTCTTAGAGAGTGCAAGGGCTGTGCTAGGAAGACCAAAAACATGCCATCAACTGGATGGAAAACACGGATACTAGACCATGGACTCTCAGGCAGTTCTGCAAAGAATCTTCAATCTTGCATCTATATTAGACCTGCATCCTTAACATAGTTGTGTCACATGTTGATCTTTTCTTTAATCTTTTTGATGTTGCTCTTTAAAGCACTAATATTTATTTTGAGATTAAGACCCAACTCCTTGACAATATTTCCCTCAGGCAAGGATGAGACATTTTATGAATAACAGACAATTGACAATTAGACAAAATATTTAACTTATAGAGGATAATGATATAGAGCTCAAACCATCAAGAAATGAATAAGCACACCTGCTTTAAAACAAACAATCGACGATCAGGCAGAGTTGCCGGAATTATATCACCATATATACGTTTGGCTTCCTCCGCAGAGAACTCAATAAAACCAGCCCCATAGCTAACCTGTTAACTAAGTCCATTACATAATATGTTGCAAAAAAATTGATGACTTATGCAGCCAAAATTATATAGTTGATGATGAAAACAGGAAGATATAGTGTCCAAGCCCAATGCTCAGATATCTTAAAGCAAAGTTAGAAGGAGAATAGGAGATACCTCACCCAGGGATTCTTTCAGAGGTTTTCCTTGCTCTAAGGTTATAAGCTGTCCAAGATCTTCTTTATGGGCGATTAGTAGATCATACCTTGAAATTCATGTAGAAAAAAATTTGCAATAGTATAAAGTTTCCCAGCCAGCATTTTGGAGGATCTATTTATGTGAGATTAATATATTGTGCATCTTTCCATAAAACCAACAGGTTTACTAGATTCAAAAGATAGCTAACATACCATTTCCTTAGATATTTGCTCCTTTCAGTAGCTGTCAGTTTGCTCCAAGCTACACAGATAGATTGTATATACATTACATTAGTTAAAAAAAAAATTCAAAAGTGTATTTTATGTCCCAATATAGTCAAAAATATCAAGCACAACCTCAGTCCATTCAAGTATAAGGTTTGAATGACATTAAAAGTATTATTAGTTAGAACAATTATTTCCTTAAATAATCATTACTGAAAGTAATATAGTTAGAACAATTATTGATGTATTGGTTAAACTTAAAAGGTTTGAATAACATTAAATTTTAAAAAGATGTAGTATATGTCAAGCATAGAAGCACCAATGGTTTTGTCTAACAAGCTATGCCAAAGCCCAGAATATAACATAATCAGAGTGGTTCAATCTAAAAGTTCATACAATAAAATGCCTCATATGCTGAAGATATCGCATCATTTGTCTCCTTCTGACCCATGCATGGGACATCTACTATAACTTCACCAGTTGCTGGATTGCAAACCTGCCATGACATAGAATAGGTGTGATTTTTGTAATGGAAAAAAAAACAGCACTTTTAAGGCATATTAGATAAAAGAAAAATTCATTTGGAATATAATATTGCATTGTTTTACCCTGTTAAAAAAATATTAACAATAAATAATATTGCATGTCTCTGTACTTAGTGTTATATTCTGTTCATGGCAATCCCAAGCTTGGAAAAAGAGGAGAGTTATGGTAGGTTGACAGCTAGAGTAAAAATTATTCCTCTAAAATGAATGGATCCACTACAAATACATTTTGGAGCCCCCCCTTCTAAAAAAGCATACACATGGCCAACCTTGACTAGTTTCTTAAGGATCCATAACTGGCCAAAAACTTTGGGACTAAAGCTTGATTGTTGTATTTTTATTTGTTGTTATTTTACTATATAGATAAAAATAAATAAATAAATAAAAAGCTATGTAAAAGTACAGCCATACCTTGAAAAATACAAAACAATACAAAGTTGAACATTCTCTTTTAAGATGAGAATACTCTAAACCATTTGGGCACCTAGATATGAAGTATTCATCTTCTCTTTTCTTTATTGACAAATGAGGGTATCCAAACCTCTTCGAGTATCCATTCATCTTTGGAAGCCTAAGACTAAAGCAAAGCAAAGCAAGAAGCTTGCTTGGCTCAACAATAAGTGTCCATATCAGTTTCTTATGTGCCAATGAGCACAGGAAAGTAAGATGGAGGGTGAGGTTGTTCAAGGCCCACTAGATGCATGTATAACTTACCAAACTTTTTTATTTAAAAAAATGGTTATTATGCATTCGATTAAGGTTAAGGAGGTAATTGACAGAGCCTAAAACAACATAAGTAGTAATATATGTGTGTATGTGTGTGTGTGTGTGTGTGTGTGTGTGTGTCAATTATAATGATGTTGGATATGATACAATCACCTCCTTAAAATGAAAGAGCAAGCGATGTCAGTATATCATATAAAAAATCAGTCTTTTTTCAATGGAGACCCCTGTATTCTTTTTCGCCATTCAAATTTGGATACTTAACAAATTAATGAGGATGCCTATATTATTTTTCGTCATTCTATCATATCCAAAATCATTTATCTTTTTCATCTTGGAATAAAATGAAAAAAGCAACTGATGCATCTTTCTTGTTTTTTATAGAAAAAACTGATGCCAATCCAGAGCATGGTTGGTAATCATTTGGTATAGCTTATTTTCGTTGGTTTATTATGCTTAAAAAAACTTTGTCTGTGTTTGTACTTAGTGTCATATGTAGATCAATGTAAAATTAGTCACTTTATTATGAATGGATCTACTTCATATACACTTTGGGGCATCCCCTACTTAAATAAAATAAAATAAAATAAAATAAAAAGAATACATGTGACGGACCTAACTAGTTTGTTAAGGATCCATAACCAACCCAAAATTATTTGTTGAGTGGTAATAGTTACACACAGCTGAAATTGAAACACGATTTCAGTTAAAATTGTGAAATTGATTTCACCGTTTCACAATTATAACTGTTATAACTGAAATCGTATTTTCACAAGTTGTGTATACTGCAGTGTGCAACAATAACTAGCGTTATATGTTAAGAATCCATAGCAGACCCAAAGTTCTGTTATTGTTACATGCATTCAATAAGAAATTGACAGGAAAAAAAAAATTTTTAATAGAGACCTTGATAGTTTTTCTGTCATGGGCATCAACCCATTTCCCAGCAATGAGGCCTTGGCTTCGTAACAAACCCGAATTCTTGAGCCGAGCAATAACATTCTCAGCCTCCGTACTCATCTGCCAATACAATAATAATAATACCCTTTATTAATTCTAGTGTTAATGTTATCCAAAACACTATGATACTTAGTTTGATTCAAAATACAAACAAATTACTAAGTAAACAAACAAACCCAGATTATATTTTTACCACATACTCTGAAAAATCAAATAGAAGCTAACGATCAAATCACAGATTTAGAGAGAGAGAGAGATGGTATTTATGTATGGTAAGTTCTTGCCTGGTGGCGAGTGAGGAGAGAAGCAGAGGGTCGAAGAGAAAAGGAACGCGAAGAAGGCGAAAAAAGCTTGGTGAATGTGTGCGTTGCTCTCATCAACGTGCTCATATCTAAGTATCTCTCGCTCTTTGTGTGTCTCTCTGTCTCGCGCTGAAGAGCCGGCGAGTGTGTGTGTGTGTGTGTGTGTGTTTGAGTGTGAGTTTTGGTTTGCTAATATTGAGGCTGTTCTGACGCGTGTCTGAATCTATTTGACTATTTTTCGAGATGGGGACAGGTACTGTTTTTAGTCTCCATTAATGGTGATAATTGTATTTTCATTTCAAGATATAAGCTCCAATAATTGTTCTTTATTACTGGAGTAATTGGATTAAGGTAAGAAATGGTTATTTTGGTGTTTTAATATATTTTTGGTAATCTATTTTGCGTGTACAATAATGCTATTTTTTATTTATTTGATTTTCTAGTTTAGTATTATAATGTTTAAAAGTTGTATATAAATAACTGTTTGTATTTTTTTTTCTTAAAGAAAGAGATAAAATAATGTGAAATAATGTTTAAAAATGAAATAGAAATAATGTATTAAGTTTTAGATTTAATAGAAAGATAAAGAAAAAAGTCTAAAACTTACTAACAGTAAATTACTCTTTTAATCCGTTTGTATTTTTTAATTTAAAATTATTTAACTAAAAGATAGTGGTATTTTAAAGAGTTTAAGAATTTATGTGAGGGTATTTTAGTATGCAAAATGTTGAAACCCAAACAGAGAATTATGCTATTAATAGTATAGTAGACAATAATTGTACTTCCATTTTATTTTCATTTTTAAGCTTAGGCAAATGAGTACACAATCCTTTTATCAGTTTATGTTCCTAATAAATTTTTGTTGGCTTTTGAGTAGAGTTGTGGTATGCTTTTGTGTTAAAACCCCTTTCTTTCTCTCTTGTGTGTGTGTTTTTTCTCAAAAAACAAAGAATTTTCATGCTTAGCAACGGTGGAAATGGAAAATTTTTACCAATCACAATAGTACAATCAATTCCAAAATATTATGTGGTACTTAGTGGGTCCTAATATTGTTATGAAAAGTTACTAAACAATACAAATTTCAAAGAATATCTAAGGAGGTGTTTTTTTTTTTTAAGAAAACCTTGAACTTTCATTAAAAAAATTTAGTCATGATTGGCAAAAAAGAACTTCATAAAGGTGTGAAGGAAACATCATCTATCCACACTAATACACCTCTAAGAGACCTTTCAAAGGTCATTAGACAAAGGCCTTGTCCAAAAAATTTATTTCCTCTCATTTTACTTGGCTACGAAAATTTTTTTTTTTTTTTTGATATATTACAGGAGAAATATTTTTTAAGAGATAAGACATAAGGGTATCAATAAATTAATACAATTTACAATCTCTTTCTTCTCAACCAAATAAAAAATACATTTATATTTATTTCTCATCCTTCCAATTTTCTAACAAACACATTACAGAAAACTGAAATCCTACCCTTATTGATTAGTTTACTCTATAAGAGCGTTCATTTTTACACATGGGCCCAAGTTTAATTACTTGAGCATAAGTGCACCATTTAACACTTCCAAGTATTTCTAGATATTTTTTTATTTCTATTTTTTTATCATTTTATTCAAGTTGGTCAAATTTTTACATGTTAATAAATTTTAAACATCATTTTGGCAAAGTTTTGAATTATATCCCAAGGGATGCTACGTCCATAACATTTTTACAATATTTTCACAACAAATCATAAGTGGTTAGTTGTTATTAGTTCAAATTTGAACTTAACACTAAGATTACTTTTTTGCCCCAACAATAACAATCAGTAACAACCAGCCACTTAAGATTTGTTGTAAAAATGTTGTTAAAATGTTGTGAACATATCATTTTTGTTATATCCCATTCTAAAACACTAAAATCTCTTACTTCATCTTGATCAAAATTCCGGCTTGTATCTATTATTTCGACAAAAGTTTGACATCTTTGGGCAGACCATGCATTTGAGATCAAAATTACTTTTATAACTTTTTTCTTGAAAAATTTTAAAGAATGAAACCTAGTTTAATAGACCTTTTCAATTTGTTTAATAATGTACTAGATTTTATGAATTTTTAATTTTTGTTGAATTACAATTTTAATCTCATTTTTTATTTTTTAAGAATAAGAATTATTTAATTAGATTAGAGGTAATTCTGACATTTTTTGAAACTATAACTAACTTTTTGAATATATATATATATAACTAGTATCTCGAAATTATACACTGATACTAAAATATTTTGTTCCAATAATCAACTTGAAATAGTATCCAAAATGGAATTCAAATTTTTGGTCTAGTTTAGTGTTTCTTTTTGGCGTTAATGCACTTTTAGTCCCTACATTTTGCATCTTTTCCATTTTAGTCCCTACATTTTCATTTCACCACTTTTAGTCTCTAAATCAATTAACGCATTCCATTTTGCTCATTACCGTTACTTAACAAAAGTTACCTATGTGGCAAACGGAATACACAGCCAACACTCACAATGCTTACATGGCTATTAAAATAATAATAAAAAATTTCAATTTTGCATTTTTCATTTTAATATTTAAAAAACCACGTCATTAAAAAAATTAATTTATTAATTTAACTAAATAAAAAAAATTTTAAAATAGATTATTTAAAAAGGAAATTAAATTAATTAAATTAAAACTCTAATCTAAACATGAACAAAACATCCAGATCTTCTCATAAAAAATATATATATATATATATATATATATATATATATATATATATATATATATCCAGATCTTTCTCTCTCAGTTTCTCAAAAAAACCGAATACTTTCACCATTCATTCCTCACTTTCTCTCACCGAGTTTGCTACCATAGCTGATTACGAATCTGAAGCCTCATCTTCTTCGTCGCCGAAAGCTGATGAAGACTTGGAGGTCGCTAAGCTTGGAATTTCTCAAGAGATTATCTCTGCTTTGTCTAAGAGGGGTATCACCAAGCTCTGCCCTATTCAGGTCTCTTTGGCTCTTACCCTTTATTTATTTTCACTTTTCCCTATATGGGTTTCTCTTAATTTTCAATAACAAGTAACAAAAATCATTTCTTGTAATTTCAAAAAAATTATGTCATTGTTTGTGTGGCTAGTGACAATGGTTACCCTTTTCATAACTATAAACAAAAATTATGATCTTGTTTTAGAATCTATGTCTTGCCTTTGATAATGGGGTCTTTAAATTAATGGGTTTTTGTATTGGTGAATTTTAGTGAAGTATGGCCTTCAATGGCCTAGATTTTATGAGGGTTTTTGTTTTTGTTTTGTTTTGACTCTAAAGCTTAAGCCCTCTGTTTTTGTTGTATAATGCATTTGTGCAATAAAATTTTTGGTTTACGACTAAAAAATGTGGTTTATGGCTAGAGATTTGACTTGAAAATGTGATTTATTTTGTGTAGAGGGCAGTGTTGGAACCACCAATGCAAGGGCTTGACATGAACTAGCAAATTGCTTCTGGAGATGTGTATCGTACTTTGGTTGCTTACAGATTGTTATAGATTTCTCTATAAACATTGTTGATGTGTTTGGTTTGTAGAAAAGTAAAGAAATTGTGATCTTGATATTAAAATTTTTCTTTTCAAAATTCATATTTCAGATTTTATCTGGGTTTTTTTGAGAAACCAAGAGAGAAAGATCTGGATTTTTTTTTATAAGAAGATCTGGATGTTCTGTTCATGTTTAGATTCGAGTTTTAATTTAATTAATTTAATTTCTTTTTAAATAATCTGTTTTTAAATTTTTTTTATTTAGTTAAAATTAATAAATTAATTTTTTTAATGATGTGGCTTTTTTAAATATTAAAATGCTAATGTGGCATTATTTAAAGGCAAAATTAAAATTTATTATTATTATTTTAATAGCCATGTAAGCATTATGAGTGCTGACTGTGTATTCTGTTTGCCACATAGGCAATTTCTGTTAAGTGAGTAACGGTAGGGATCAAAATGAAATGCGTTAATTGATTTAGGAATTAAAAGTGGTGAAATGAAAATGTAGGGACCAAAATGAAAAAGATGCAAAATATAAGGACTAAAAATGTATTTACGCCTTTCTTATTTTCTTTTTTTCTTTAGACTTGACATATGGCCTTATTGAACAATTGTTGTGACTACATGGCATCTAAGTAATGTCATGAACACAACAAAGTCCAATTTTATAACCAAGAGCCCAATAAACATTTATAAATGGATCGACTTAAAACAGTTCAAAATTAAAATTTATTATTATTATTTTAATAGCCATGTAAGCATTATGAGTGCTAACTGTGTATTCTGTTTGCCACATAGGCAATTTCTGTTAAGTAAGTAACGGTAGGGATCAAAATGAAATGCGTTAATTGATTTATGAACTAAAAGTGGTGAAATGAAAATGTAGGGACCAAAATAGAAAAGATGCAAAATGTAAGGACTAAAAGTATATTTAGGCTTTTCTTTTTTTCTTTTTTTCTTTAGACTTGACATATGGCCTTATTTAACACTTGTTGTGACTACATGGCATCTAAGTAATGTCATGAACACAACAGAGTCCAATTTTATAACCAAGAGCCCAATAAACATTTATAAATGGATCGACTTAAAACAGTTTGGGCTTCATTATATTCCAACTTTTATATCATGTTAAAAAATAATGGAAACAATTGAATTTATATATTTCTTGACACTTAAAATATATATATATATATATATATATATATATATCTCTCTCTCTCTCTCTCTCTCTGTTGCAAACGCTCTTCTTGTGGGAGAATTGTAAGCAATTGCTGGTTTTTCTATAGTTACCTAAACCCATGGAAGCTAATTTCTTATCACACAAGCATAACATTGCTAATTTTTCTCACCATTTTCATGACTTGCCCACTAAAGACCACAACAACATTTACATGACCAACATTCTATTAGAATAAAATGCATGTGAATCTTGTCATTTCTATATTTTTACTTGCTTTAGTTATTGTATTTGTTATCATTATCTTGCTAACAGTTCTAAGTAAATGTTGCGAATTTATCTTACTGATCACTTATTGAAAAAAAAAAAATCAGTATTTGCTCATAAAAATTGGAGAAAAGAAAATAAGCTTTTATGTAATTTCATTTCATAAGATATTGGAGAGAATCAAATGCATGTTGTAGTTATAGAGATTAATTACCATTAAAAAAATAAAATGCCTAATCCAAGTAGCTATCTTTTGGCATTTAATCTGTTCTTTTATTTCCCTCATATCCCTTTTCCACCCAAGAATTATAATACTTCAAGTTCAAATACATAAATATTGTTAATTAATAAAGAGAGGCCTCTCTCTTCCTTGTTTCATTCTCAGAAATTAGAATCACTTTGACAACAATTATAGACTCGACTAATTTGCCAACTAGGTAAGAAACAACTTTTTTAACATGGTTCCTTTCTCCTAAAACGGTTAAGGATGGTATATAAGAGGAACTCCCAAATATTTGTTCACTAGATGATGTTCACTGAAAAGACATCATGGGGTTTCCAACTGCATTGCAGCCTCATGTCTCGGATTTCTTCTGAATTACCAACATTACAAACCAAATTCCAAAAATAGCACAACATTTTTTGAATTGCTGCTTTGTAAGGGATCATGTGAAGAGATTCACAATTGGCGAGCTATTAAATCACCCATTTTTGCTGCAACTAAATGAAAGAGAGAGTTTTGAATCAAGTATTTGATGATGTTTCAAAGGATAAATGAATAGTATTGGAGACATTGTCTTTCAATTTGGCTAACTCTATATCCTTCCTTTCCCATCATCATAAAAATTAGAGACATTAATTTCAGATTTTGTAATCAAGTAATAAATACTAAAAGTACGTTTGGTATACTGAATGTAGATTACATTAGGAATAGTAATCTTTATTACTGAGAATAGAAGACATTGTAATGGAATAACTATTACTATTCATAAGTTTAGTTGTTACATATGAAAAACTTGTAAAAGATGATGTATAAGGAAACTTTATATTTTTGAAAATATATTAATTTTAAAACCTATTATATGCATTAAGGAATAGCTATTACATCCATTTTAAAGAGGAATAGCTATTCTTCAATTTAAAGAATAGTTATTCCAATGTAATAACTAATCCGTGTAATAAAGATGCAACCAAATGACCGAATTGATATTACACTTGAATAACTATTCCATTACAGGAGCTATTACAGCGTACCAACCGTACCCTAAACATTTTGTAACTGTGGCACTAGCCCTTTACTGTTTTATCACTGCATTGACTGTCTGACAAGACTTAATTTTTGATAACTAATACTCTTTATAAAAATTTTAGGAGACATTAATTTGAAAAATGCTAAAACTATTACAAAATTTACTACATAAAGCTCATAATCAATGTAATAATAAACACCACTAGTAAATCTTTTTTGATAAATGATCAGTAAATTTTAAAAACATAATAAAAAGGAATGTATGTGTAAAATTCTGATACGTAGTATTCAAACGCTGCTTTTTCCTTCAATAATGTTGGTAGCAATTAGCAACTAATAGTCATAATGTTAAGGATGTAAACAAATCAAGCTTTTTTCAAATATTGAATATTCCAGCTCGGCTCAACAACAAATGTAAAATATTCAAGTTTGGCTCAAGCTCAAACCAAGCCTACAAAAAATGATCGAACTCGAGCTCATAAAAAGTCTAAAAGGTTAAGATTCAGTTTGGCTTGGCTTAATTTATTAGTCAAGCGAAGCTCAAATTATATCAAGATTAAATTTTAGCTCAATAAGAATACTAAGCTCATTTGGTTTGGATAAGTGGTTCCAACCCTCAATTAATTAAAGGCTTAGTAAAATATAAGTTTATTTTTCAAGCACATTTCAAGCTTATTACCAAACTCATAAACGAGTCCAGAGTCAACTTATTTTTATTGAGCCTTATTGTTCACTAGCGTGTTTGTAAACAATTTTATTTACTTGGGCTCAGTTCGTTTATTAAACCAACCTAAAACTAAGGCACAAGTATGACCTTTTCTTTTAGGATAATATTTCAAACCTATGACTTGTATCATTTTCCACCTTGCAAGGACATAGCCAGGACTTAGAGTTAGGCAGGCAAGGGCAATCCTGCTGCTTGCTGTGTTTGGCAGTTTTGCCCTTTGACTTTACTGCTTTACCATTGAGAATTTTCATTTAAAACTTTTTAAAAAACCAAGTTGTTTGTTTTGAATAAAATAGGTTGTTTAGGCTTAAATTTTTTTTTTTAACTTTATTATTGGTAATTTTTGTTGTTAGGCTAATTTTTTTGGGTTTTTTTGTTTTTTTTTTTTTGTTTTAGATTTAATCTATTAATTTTTTATAGCCTTTAAAAGTGAAAAATGCTAAAACTACAAAATTTTACAAATTGCTAATGTAGTAAGTGGTTATCAATAAGTAAAAAGTGATGCAAGTGTGCGAACCACTAAGAATTTGCTACCTCTATAATTTGTAAAAATGTTGTAAAAAAGTTTGTGGTTGTAACAATACTCTTAAAAGAATTGATGGCATTGTTAAGAGAGAGCAAAGTGTAATTTTATTGAACAAAATTACTAAAATCAATACCTATTAATATACTAATATTTAAAAAAAAAAAAAATTAGGAGGGGCCATTGCCCCCTATTCAATATATAGCTCCGTCCTACTATGCACCCGTCCCCGATCTTTTACCCATAGATATTCATACCTAATTCGGACTCAGGGTTTTTTTTAAATGATTTTTTGGGCTCTTTAAAATAATAATATTCCATCTACAGTTCTATGTCTATGTTTGCCATTTCAGCACCACCTCTAACTCTTACTCTCTATCTATAAAATCCAATCCAATCTCTTCCCTTTTAGTTTAAACACACACTTAGTAATGAGTGAAAAAAAAATTAAGGACAAAGTAATTGGAAAAACTTCAGTGGCGAATTGAGAAAAGCTCTAATTGATTCGTAGTTAACAATGGTGACTTTTTCTAGGACCAACTTCATTTGGACTTACCTTGCAATTCAGGCTTTGATTGTCTAGATGTTTTTTAGAAAATGCATTGTTATTAGTGATAGGCCGTACGTTGCGCACTTTTAAAAAAAATGGTAAATAATAATAATAATAATAATTATTATTATTATTATTGTTATTATTATTATTATTATGTATTTTTATTTAAAATATTAGTTAAAAGTAATAGTTTAATAAAAACATAATAATAATCCTAAAAAACAAATTGTTGTTTTTGCTTCCAATCATTGTTAATCAATAGACATTATCAGTGAAACATTAATGAATAAATTTTTATTTGTATTATTTGAGTTAATAATATTACATAAAAGATCCACGAAAATCTCTTAATATATTATAATTTGTTTATATAACACTTAGAAAGATTCTATATAAAATTTGAGACTATAATACGATATATAAAATTTTAATATCACAACATTTATATCATTCTTAATTTAAAGGAAAGAAAAATACATGATAGTAAAATTTATTTGATAATGAAATAAAATTATGAAGAAAATGAAACATCTAAAAAAATGTTTTCCTTTAAATGTAAAACGTTAATTTTTACCAAGTATGTTAGTAGTGAGTTTTAATAAGAATATATGAAATATTACGTAACCATTTTTTAGGAGGTTGCACTTTTACGAAAGGAAGATAAAAATTTCTTATTTGAAACATGAAAGTAAAGTGTTTTATAATTTAAGCATGATCATAAAAAATTCTAAACCAAATACTGGATAGAAAAATGTTTACATAATTATTAGAAAGTTTCATATACATAGTAAATTCCACAATCATTCAAATAAGAATAAACATGTCACAATTGTATAAAAGTTATAAAAAATAACAAAATTAAATATCACCCACTAATCAAAACACCAAAAGAAAAAAAAAATACGCATTAACATCAAAATGATAACAACATTTTTTAGACAATAAAAATATATATATCAATCTTTTTTACCAAACATCGTTCAATCTTAAATTCCATAAACAAAAACCAATATGTTTGTGAGAGAGAGAGAGAGAGAGAGAGAGAGAGAGAAAGGTACCTATAATAGTGGAGAACAAGAAAAAAAAAATGCAATTGCAAAACAAAATTCTCATCGAAATTCCAAAGCTTGTTGGTCATAAGATGGATAAAGAAAGAACATATTTATATCTAAAAATATATATAGGAAGAAAGAAAAGAAACTTATTCACTAAAAAAGATGGGATGAGGAAGATGAAAGGTTGGGGAATACAATGTGTTAAGTTTTAGACCCTTGGAAAACACAATATGTTTAACCTAATTAATTAGCCAAGTAGTTACTTTGATCAATTATGTAAATCTAGGTTAAGTAAATAATACAATGATGTGATGATATAGGAAAACCAATGAAACAACTCATTTCAAGGTAAACTATCTGGGAGGAACTATCCTAAGAGAACAATCCACTATATCAAATTGATATTTGCAGCCAAGAAAACCAATTCATAGTAAATCTAATACAGTTACCAAAGTGGGCTTTGAACTCCTCAGAATTCTTTTATGTAGATCTGCTCTCACATGAACCTCTAGCTCATGTCTTGATCTTCTACACTTGAAAGCTGAAAGCTTGGCTGCAACATAACTCCATTGGAACTAGCATTATGGATTTGATCTCTAGTAGGTGCTTGATAGAGTTAGAAGGTACAGAACCTCACAAATCTTACAATAGTAACTCCCAAACCTTTAAAAACGTGTATTAGGATTTTCCTTTTATATCGAGTAGTGTTGGACTCAAACCCTAAATATTCCGCAGGCTATTGGGCCTTATTTAAAATTCTGCAAAATCGCAGTTCAATCATTCAAGCCTTCTCTTCAGTCGATCGAACTTAACAGATTTTGAAATCTTCTTTCTACAGCTTAAACATTCTTGAAACTTGACTTGTAATTGCTAAAATAATGATATGATATTAAAGCAAAACACCTCCTATCAAAACCCAAAGCATATATGTATATATATATATATATATATTTTTTTTTTTTTTCATGTGTTGAAAAAGTGAAATAATAATAATAATAAAATGACTTCTAGACTTATTTTCTAGCCATGATGTATTTACGTTCCAAAATATATATATATATATATATATATATATATATATTTTAATCTTTATAGACAGTCATAGTATCTAATATGTAATATTTAATAGATAATTAGATTACATATATATTACTCAATTAACGTATTTTTCAGCAAATAATTTTTTTTTTGAACAAAATATTTGAATAGCCTCAAATAAATTTTTGACATGTGTTATTATTTGTTCATATCATACCAATTAAATATAAGAAGTTGCCACATGTCATTGTAGTATGCTTTGAAAAGGAACAAGTGTCGTTATAGCATGCATCCACCAGTTTTAGGATCCAAATTTTATAATATATTATAATTTCTTATTATTCTCACTCACATTCTCTCTTGAAACAATGGTTATTCTCTTCTCTTGATTTTTTATTTTTTCTTGCAACTCTACTTTATATTGATGAATCATTGTGATTTGTAAAACTATTTTGGGTTCATGTGATTTGGTGTTGTATTTTTTAGTTCCCCATCATAAGTAGTCTCTCTCCCTCTCTCTCTCTCTCTCCAATAAAATTTAGATAATAAATTATACATATTCAGTGTAAGTTTGATATGAGTTTTGATTATCATAATAATCTTTTTAAAAAAAGAAGAAGAATTTGAATAATTTATTTAAATAAAAATTATACAACCCAATTTCTATTATAAGTAACAGGCGTATTAAAAAAAAAAAACTCATGTAAGATACAATAGATAAGAATTGGGTACTCTATGTGACCCACTGGTATATCGATGTCACTTCTTTAAAATTTCTCTAGGTTCTTCCGAATTATAAGAAAAAATTTCATAGAACATATATGGTTAAAGGAAGGAAAGAATTTATAAAGAATCACATAGAATTTTTTAATTCATATGGAATTTGTTAATATATTTTTTTATTGTACTTGCTTCTCATAAGATTGGGTTATAGATTGGAAAGAAATTAATAAATAATAGTTTAGAAAATTCAATTCTACAAAATATTGTCCACGAAACTATTATTGAGTTTCTTCAAAATGAATTAATGTTGTATATGAAAATAATGAATACTTTTAAATTATTAGCTTTCAACACATTGCTTACTTCATATTTGAGTGTAGATAATAGAAATAAGTTACATGTTGATGCTTAAGAAAATAAGTTACATTAACAATAAACATTTGATTTTTGTCCATAACAATAACTACAAAAATAAAATTTATATATTTACGTTTTTACGAAGAAAAAGACTGTGGAAGCGCATGTCAAAAGTTAGTGTAAATATGTTAGGATTGGTGCCCTTAAATCCTATTGTAAGATGCTATGTATGATATTAAGTGTGACATTGTGTTTGACATTATGTATGACTTAATATTATGTTTAATAAATTTGTTTTATTATTATCTGAAATAATGGTAACATGAATATTCGGACATTATCATATAGTCCATGAGATGCAATAGTATGTGATTTATGTGAAGAGTCACAGAGGATATAAATCATAAGTTCTTTGTAAACTCAGAATTATAGTTCGTAGTCGGTGATGAAATTGGGCATTTCATCTGCGAAGACTATAACATATCAATTACGATGATTTGTCTTGATCATGGAAGTGGAGACTTCTAGTTGATGTGTTAATATGTTTTAAGAGTTAAGACATATTGAACTGGACCGCTGTGAGATTTATTATTTGCCTAAGGACTGTCAAATAAATAATAAATCTCATGACTTGTATTTGCATGAACTCTTAATCCTGAGAGAATAATGAACCTGATCATGAGGTGTAGGTTGCTTTGATATATTAGGAGTGAGATCTAAAATAATGGTCAAAACCTTAGTATGTTGGGCAGCCACATTAAGTGTTGATGGAACATGTATTCTCAAGATGAAATTCATAGTCTCTTAACGGAGATATAAAATATTCCCTTGAGATAAGTTTAATGGGTTTGTTATTCAGAGAGTTAGGCCTAACCACTTTAGTAAGACTAAAGTATATATTTATGAAATTAGTTTTCATAAATATATGATGAATAACTTAAAGGATTAAACCGAGTACTCAAGGATCAAGATGTAGTAATTTACAAAGTGGCAGTCTATATTAATGACTTTGTATTACTATGAATATTTTATGAAGGGTTTGCATGTATAATAAAGTCTTGGGATATAATATATAGATAAGACCTAGAGTGCAACTATATTTATATAGTGGTATTAAATATAGTTAATGGTAATTTTGGACTTGTCAAGAGTTGACAAAAAAGCCCAAGGCCCATTGGAGCTAGTGTCTTATTGGTCCCTTTTGGTCCTACTCCAAGCCACACACTTAAGCCCAATTGGTAAGGCCCAAAAGGCCAGCCCAATTAGATATATTGGTTAGATACAAAGGGAAAAACGTACAGAAATATATTGGTAAGAAAAACATCATTGTAGTGGTGTGGAAGTGAGTGACAGTCACTCTCTATTAATCCCTTTGTTACCAATTGAGAGACCACACATCTTGGGCGTTAGTGGAATTGGAGTGAAGATTAAAAGTATTCCCAAGTGCTTCAATCTTCGGTTTTGGAATTCACCGCTTCAAGGTACGATCTCTTGTTCTCAAATTCTGAAATTTACTTTATGCATGTTATCAATATCGAATGAAGTAGATCCGTTCAAAACTTACTTTTCCGCTGCATACATCTTTAATTCCATCAGAATATACCAATAGACACCTTTTGGTATAAATAATATGAAGAGTTACAACTTTTCAATAGAGACTTTTGAGTATATCAAATTTGAAGGTGACCACTCTTCATTCCGCCACATGACTGCATAAATTAATATCAAGTATACATTTAAAAATACTAAATGGTTGTGACTTTTCATTTTTCACCAGACACTTTTCAGTTAATAGGCATCTTTTTGGTCAATAGGCACATTTTCGGTCAATAGGCACCTTTGACTTTTCGTTAACCACTCCTTATTACACCATATGGCTACATAAATTAATGTCATGTATACATTTAAAAATACCAAATAGCTGTGACTTTTCATTTTTCAATAGGCACATTTCATTCAATAGGCACCTTTTTGGCCAAGAGACACATTTTCGGTTAATAGACACCTTTGGTATATCCAATATGAAGGATTATGACCTTTCAATAGAGACTTTTTGGTATATCAAATTTGATGAGTTATGACATTTCAATAGGTACTTTTTGGCATATATATTATAACATATCTTATATATACATATATATACAACACAGACTAAACTAAAGACACAACATTATGTCTTTTATTCCTTCCTATAAAAAACTAATAAATAAAATAACATTGCTTTCTTCTGCCTAACTAATAAAACTTTGTGTTATTTCTTTCAATATCATTTTTTTTTTAATTTCATGCATTTTTGATTGCTTCTCGTACTAAAAAATAATGGTTTATTTTTTCCTTGAAACTCATTCAATAGGGGTTAACAACTACTTTAAACCGAAGCCTTTAGCTTTTTATTGATATCTCCAGATCTTGCCACATCATTATCATTTTTTTTAATAAAATCATTTTTGTTTAGTCTAAACTTAACAAGGAGTGAAACTCTATCTCTCTAACAAGCTCAACTTAAACTCAAACTTATGATATCATTTTTTTAACAAAATTATTTTTATTTAGTCTAAACTTAACAATGAGTGAAACTATATCTCTCTAACAACTCCAACTTAAACTTAAACTCAAATGTTGATAATTTATATCCAAATTTGCAAAGTTAATCATAAACACTATAAAAATAGTGCAAACTCCAATATATATATATTTTTTTTAAGCTGAGTAGAGGTATAAGCTCTTCTTTCATTATTTTCTTCTCTTCTACTTTGTTAAAAAAAATTTTATTTTATGGTTTTTCATATATTTTTTTAAAAGTAATTTTCGTATATGAACCACCAAACTCTCTTTAGCTGTTTTTTACAATATAAAAAAGCTTGCAATAAACGAAATTCAAGGTTACTGCTATTGCATATGTCTTTGTTTCACCTCAAGATATGAAAGTATGTTAATTTCTTGGGTAGAAAGCTTATACATGATATATTAAGAGGAGGTATGGCTTTCATTATTTCAACATGGGCTCTTACTCAACATTTTATAGCATGGGCCACATGTTGATAATGTTTGTTTAAAGTTTAGACCCACTAAAATTTAAAACTTATTACTTTATGGGTTCGTGTACTTTTTTTTTTCCTTATATTTTTCTTTTGAATAGTCATATATTTTTTTTGAATTGTTTCAATAACTTATTCTTTAATTATATGTCTTTTTTAGAATTTTGGAAGTTTTAATATCTGAATTTGTGCAATCACACACACACACACACACACACACACACACACACACATATATATATTATATAATTTGTAAGCTCTGAATCTTCTGATTCCTTTTAATAATTATAGCCATGGATTATTCTTTTGAATGTAATCCATCTTTCTCTTATATTTCTTTATTATTTAGTCATATATATTTTGTTTTATTTCAATGATTTCTAAGCAGTGAATCATCTGGTTCTTTAATATTTTTTGGTCTTTCAAAAGTTTTAATATCTGAATTTTTGAGTTATTTTTTTGTAGTATCTGAAACTGTCTGACAAATTTTTTATAAGCCATTGTACGTTCAAGCAATGACTTTTGTGTCAAATTGTAACACAAATTGAAGTCATACAAGAACAAATCATGTAATGATGTAGTTTTTTAATCAATTTAAGATTTTATAAAATTATTTTAGTTTACCTCACAAATAAGTAGGTTCTCCTGCATAGTACGGGTTAGTGACTAGTATATATATATAAAAGCAAAGACATCATGCAGGAGTGAATAAGGTCCTCTAATATGGAGCTCTAATTTTTCTTTTAGTTTTTTTTTTTTTACCTCTTTTCATTAAATTTTTTTTATTGTTACCCAAAATATAACATTAATTTATTTTTACTATTATTTCATTCATCTCTCCTTAATTGCCTAAGCTTAAACCACATATTTCTCTCTTCTTCATGTCTTTTAGCATACCTACCATTTTAATATTAAAAATAAAAGCAAAATAATAATAATAATAATAATAATAATAATAATAATAATAATGACTAAAAACTAATCAGATCGATAAGGCCCTGGGGGGATAGAGAAGCACGAAATTTTTGTGGATTGTTAAATGAAATTTTATCATTACTAATATGTTGGGCATACACTTATTTCATGGTATGAAATCTATGAACACAACACAAATTAATTGATTTTCATGGTCATGTTACTCTCTTGCATTTATTTTTGATTTCATGATTTTTTTTTAAATAATTAATTTTACCTTGAGAAGGCTACAAATGTGCGGTGAAAGAACATTTGTATTCTTCACATGCCTTTGGTATCTCAAAGCAAAGATATGCCTTGGACATATTAAACTTAGAGAACTATTTTGTTTAAGTTATGTTATACCTACGTAACAGTTGTTCTAACCTTATATAGCTAAACATGAAGCAAAAATTGATCTTAACTTTTTGGAATTGAGGGTTAAGGCAAGGGATATTGCCATTGTTACATTGTATATTGGCAAAAGGCTTTGAGTTATAGCCACATAAGGTTTTTTGAGATTATGCAGTATGTTAACATTTTTCTCAATTAGCTTAGCAGTATCACAAACTAATTTTAATAAGATATCCATTTACAAAATTTATGCTTTAGAGATTGAAGTTGTTAGGTTCTAAAAGTTTAGAACAATTGGCAAACCGTGAGTACAAACTTGTCTAGATATAGATTACTAAGTCTATAAGTATGATTAAACAATGCTCAAGGTATTGCAAGTCAAAATACAAGAACAAGGAAGCTGCAGGTTCAGGAAATTCAAAATATGCCAGGCTCGACTTATCAAGACATGGATCTGCAGAATTTTAATTAAACCCAACAACCCATTAAGCCCATCAAGTGATTAGGGTTTCTATTTCACTAAGTATTTAAAGAAAACTCTAAGGCATGTTTTGTTAATGACTTTGGAGCTTCTCTTTTGAGATCTAAAAGGTGCTGTGCCTTCTCCATTAAAAGTCACAATCGGAAATCATTCTCATACCATTAGAACTAAAGTTGCTGCATCAAATCAACTATAGTTGATGATCTAAACCTTTAAGTGGAGTTCTCAGAGTCACAAACATGAGTGTTTGTGTGCAACAGATTCATAATAAAAGAGTCCGTAGATTTGGAGCTGCGTGTGGTCACATGACTAAGTATTACATGAGGTAGCAATAGATTTAGGATTAAGTCTATTGTAAAAACTTCCATTCTATTAGTGAATTGTTGTCTTGTGGATTGTTTAGGTTAAATCCTCCCCAGATTTTTTACCATGAAACTAGATTGTTTCATTGATTTTCCTAGATCATCACATCTTGTGGTATTTACTTTTTCACTGTGTTTATTGCATGTGATGAATGTTTAACCTAAATTTGAATTATTAAGTAACAACTTGGCTAATAAATTAGGTTAAATAAACTGTGTTTTGCAGGGGACTAAAATCTAGCTGAAGTCATTTGTTTAGTGCATTCTAATCTGCATTTGCCTAATGTTATTTGCTAAATTGGGACCATAATGTTCATTCCTCATTCTTTGGCCATACACTCATACTCATTTACGTGAAAATTGTGTATATCTCATTGTTTGTATTTGGGATCTTTAAATTACTTTGTTATTTATTTGTTTTCTTTCCTTCTTTTGTCTATGTCTAAGTTAAGGACGATAAGTACGCAATGAAAAAAAAAAAAAAAAAAAAAGGCAGAATAGAAGACAATGGCTTTGCCAACCAGTCACAAAACAAAATGATTAAGATTTTCAAATCTGTGTAAAATCCTTCCAAATTAAATTCATTTCTATTAAAGAGTACTTGAAGAAATTATTATTAATTTTTACAATTGCTAAGATTTACTTGGAAATTATTCCATGAAAATTTAAAAAGTTATATATCTTATAAGCGTTTAGTGTTCAATTGAAGGTGGGAAATTTTCACCATGTGGTAATTAAACATTTCTTTCTACTATATGGGTAAATTTAATATGGTAGCTTTTCTTTGATATAAATGAAAGCTCTCTTGCATTCTCATATCAAGGATTGAATATTGGAGAAAATATTAATATTTGTTGTTACATTGTTGAGTTTTCTTTCCAACATGGTTTGTCTCTCTATTTTTAATCTTTAACTCATTGTTGTGATAAAGAAAACTTTTTCACTGAGTCATTAGATAGTTTAAGTAGGTTGATCTTGTTGTATATATAGGTATATACAAGGAAAGGTTGTAATAAAAATGTTTGAGTTTGGAGAATATTTTTTCATAAAGTGAAAATTCAAAGTACAGCATTTTTGATCGATCGAAACTTTGGATCAATCGATTAAAAATGGTAAGAAAATAATCTTGGAGTCTCTGGATGTCTCGATTGCTGTTCGATTCATTTCGATCGATTGAAAATAGCACTCGATCTCTCGAAAGTAATTTTCGACCGATCAAAAATCGTGAAAAGGGATTTTCTGTAGAATTTTTTGGTGACTGTTTAGAAAGGTTGAAGAGATTTTAGGCCCTATTATCAGTTTTATGAAACGTTTTAACTCTCCATACGTGCCTTTTGATAAAATATAACCCTATTGGTATAAATTTGTGATAACCTTTTAACAACAAAGGTGTGTGGGGGGGGGGGGGGGGGAGGAACGATATAGTGCCTCCAAGTTATCTATTTTTTGTTTGTCTTTTGCGTTAACATTGTTCTTCAATTATTACTTTGTGTAATATCCCCAACAGATCTTAGTGATGCGTTGCTACTAAACTAATTTTTAATATCTCAAAATGTTTATGTTTCTTTACTCTAATTTCTTTTTCTTTTTCTTTATAATATATATACAACATTCTCCAAAATTCCCCAATTCAAAATAAATAATATCTATAACATAACATAATAAATACTATCTATTACAACATTACAAATCATAGAAGCAAAAGGCTGAACTTAAACAATTCAAAAAATAACTAAGCAACATTCCCCAATTTCTTTTCTTTTTTTTTAAAAGGGAACATGCTGGACACAAGTAAATGAGATTCTATTTAGAATAGAATTTCTATAACCTATCGGTAGATAGTATTTCTTCATTCCGCATTAGTTAAATTTTTTTGGTACAAGCAGAAGGGTTCTGCTTGCCTGAAACTACAGGTTGGACATTAACACAAGTGGAAGTAGCAGATCCACTTCCCTTGTATGCGAGATCAATGTTAGCAACCACCACCTGTTGGCACGGTACTCTCTTACTGCAAACAAGCTTCACAGCTTCCAATGTTGAAGAAGTTCCTGTAATGTTCTTGAAGCTAACATTGCTGATCTTAACCTTAGAGGGAGACTGAAAACAAAACAAACAAACAAAAAATCCATCCAAGAATTTGATATTAGAATCTGTAATTTGTTTATCCTTTTTTTAACTTCTAACATAAAAATGTGTGTATATATTTGTGATATTTATAATAACCTCATTTGAGCATTGATTGTTTGGGCAGTAGTTTTGATCAATGAGGACAGGATTGCCAACATTGTCCATGATAACATTCTCGAAATGTATATCAGAAGCAGTCCCAGAAGGGGAAGCAGGCCATGTTTTGATTCTAACACCGTTTTTTGTATTGCTAAGAGTGGCACCAATAACTCTAATTCCTGAAACAGGTTGTTCGTTTTGGTATCTTCCAAGACTTCCAATGCTGATACCATGGCCAGGTCCACAAGTTACTTGTTTAATAGTAACATCTTGGGTTCCATCACCAATGGAGATGCAATCATCACCTGTTCCAATATTGGCATTGGTAATGTTGATCTGAGATGACTGTCCCATGTGGATTCCATCAGTGTTGGGGCTATCTCCAGGTGCATTTATGGTAACATGTTGAAATTGCAAGTTCTTGCATCCCAAAAGGTTGATATGGAAAAATTTACTGTCCTTCGATGTAATGTCTTGGACTATTGAATTGGTGATGAAGTTGAACCTTATATTCTGTTCATGATTACAAGTTATATAAATTAAACACCAAATATGAATGCTCAAGTTTCATTTAAATATTCACCTAAAAAAATGTCATATTTAGCAAAATGCTAACGTTTCAAAAAAAAGTACAAATTGGTTTGGTAATAAATTTTTTAGCATCATTAAATCAACATAATAAATAGGAAAAATGAAAAAATTATAAGAAATATTATCACATAATAACCTAATGTGTTAATGAACGTGGTTGGTACTACATCAGCAATATCATCTTATATAAATAATTCTTATCTTAAACCACATACACTTTGTCACAACTTGATGACATGTGCGATTGTGATTGGTGAACTATCACTTTCAAATTTAACCATAATTTTTTCTCTATTAGTCATAGTCACATTAGTGTTGTGGCACAAAATGTTGTGTCCATACTCCATAGGCTTTCTCATATATAAATGCTGAATTACTTCTTTTGTGAGTTGTGACACATCACTATATAAAATTTATGCCAAATCATTTATATTATCTTTAGCATTCTCTAACATAAAAATGTTTGAATTGCTTTTTAGTAATGGATAAAGCTTGTAAAGTTGTAGTGACTATATATATCAAAGTAGAAAATTATGGAAATGTAAATGCTAATTATTTTGAGATTTAAATCTTACAATAGGAAGTATGTCGCAATTGTACTTTTTCGCACAATTATTTTTTTGCCATGCCATTTGTCCTTGGCCATCAAAAACTCCACCGCCTGACACAGTAAGACTGTCAATCCTTTCAAAAACGACCCAACCATCTTTCCCTTTGAAGGATTCAATGTTTGATGGGGCTTGTAGGGTGCCTTGAAGGTTAAACTCAATAGCACCTTTGCATGGACCCAACAAAGTCACTAAACCTAGTTTGTAAGTCCCTGTTGAAATCACAACTTTACTTCCTGCTACTGCACATGCAGCTTTCCAAGCTTGTGTCAAAGCCTAAACACGTTAAGAAAAATCAAAATCAGCATATTACAATTATTTTTCATGTTAATGTTTTATCAATTTGATCAAGAAACCAATTGGTTTTTAGTGTAAATAGAGTTTGAACCTAAGTTCTCTTATATGATGTTAAAAGGCTTTACGAATTAAGTTGAACACACTTTTCATGTTAATTAAGTATGGTTAATTGCACTACACATATTTTTACCTGAGTGATATCGCCATTAGTCTGTGCTCCATATGATTTAACGTCAAAGACCTGCCCAGCATTGGTGGATGTCAACAGCAATAGCAAGGAAATTGTTGCAATGCTAAAATTCTTTCCCATCTTATTGTTCTTCAATTATTTCCTTGCTATTGCCAATTTGTTGTACAGAATGATGAATACCTCATTTGGTTTGAAGCTATTTATACTTCAATACGTGAGCTCTCCACCATTGACCTATTCAACTAATGTTAACTAATTTTACGATTGAATTATGCTAAAAAGTTTAAGGGATTTAATTCACTTTGCCTTATTTGTCAAGTTCTCATTCACTGAAATCAAATCCTTGATTTCTCTTGACACAAAATGACCATTAATGGTTAACCAGTAAATCCAAATCCCTTGATTCTCTCTTAGACACAAATGATTGTTAGCGGTCGACCAAGTAAAAGAGTAATGCTAGAGATGCAAACTTTTTTACAAAAACTTTTTACAAACTGCTGATGTTATGGTGGTTATTGGTAAATGAAAAAGTGATGTTAATAATGAGCCTAGATGAAAATCAATAAGAAGTTGGTCACATCAATAATTTATAAAAATACTATATAATAGATTGTAACTGTAGCATTATTCGAGGTAAAAATATCAATTTTAGTAAAGGGTAGCATTACGCTCGTATAATGCATACATTAAACAAAAATAAAATAGGAAGAAGTGTGGCTATATTTAGGCTGCTCTAATTTACTAATGTGTATTTATGATATATTTTTGCTAATTCACTAATGCTTGTTTATGATCTTTATTTGGAATGCTAAAAATGGAGCATATAAAGATGGAAAAAAGAGGAGAAAAAGGGAATTTTTTTTAATTAATTACTAGTGTATAATCACGTGTATATGCACGGGTATATTTAAAAACAATCACAAATATACACATATATGAGTTCAAATTATACTTAAAATTAGAGTTACAATTGACACATTTTCTAAGTTATGATTTTTTTTTAATTATGTAATATTTTTTCATTATATATATATATATATATATATTTATATATATAATTTAAATCTAAATAGATTTTGACTCTTCAGTTTTTACACCCAATAATTCACTTGTCCCAAAAATTACAAATTAGATAGGACATCTGACGCATAATTGAACTCTAATTGAAATCCAATTTAAAATCTAATTGGATTTAGATTTTTCAATTTTTACACCTAATAATGTACTTGATACAAAAATTAAAAAATTAGATGAGATACGTGGCATAAAATTAGACTCTAATTTAGAATCTAATTGGATTTTTCTCTAAATTTTGTCTTTAACTATATATATATATATATATATATATATATATATATATATAGACTCTTAGTTACAAGAGTCTTAGCATGATTATATTAATTATCATATAATGAGGATAATTAATTAATTAATTAATTTTTTTATGTCCATTTTTTAAAATTTCCTTTCCTAAATGCAATTTCTTTCTTAATCAATTTGAATGTTGTGTGTGCATGTAAATTTTATTTTGGACCTAAATGAGATTTTCTTCATATGCTCAAATACTTTATTTGATTTATTTGTCTCACCATCAAAATTATAATAATAATAATCTGACTTAACCTTCGAAGAGTCTTTGGCCGGTACCACACCGGTACTCTCCTAGGGTTTTCTTTGTTTTTGTTTTACAGATCTTATTTCGAGCACGTGAGTATTGTGTGACTAATTGACGATTTTCGGCATCATCAGTTTTGAAGAAAATATTTTGAACTCAAAAGTTCAGTTATGGGTGTGACATGTGTTAGGCTCCTTACACCGTCTATCCAAAATGTAGTACCTCATTCTAATTTAATCTCAATGTTCATATTTTAGAAAGACAAACTGAACATTTGGCATTTTGATTTTTATTTTGAAAATGTTTTGTACAAACAATTCGTATACATATGATGTGAGTATTTTTTTTTTTTTTTACTTATAAAGTATCATGTGAATATTATTTACAATGAAATATATACAAGCAAAACATGGGAAAATATATAAATAACATGTGAAAAACGTTTACTAAATTGCAAGAAAATAATATATCTAGCATGTGATTATTTATTTACTATATATCTAGCATGTGAATATCTTTACAACGTAAAAATAAAAAGAGAGTGTAGAAACAGTTACCTTAAGTAAATTTATTCTCCTAGTATCATTACCAAAAGGGTTAGTGTAGGGGAGGGGAAATTTGTTAGCTTATCAATGGGCCATGGATAAACATGTGAATTTCAAAGAGAATATCATGCGATATTGATCTATCAACATGTGAATTTATAAACAAATAAGAAACTTCATTTATTCAAAGAAATTGAAAAGGGATTTTGGTGAGCTGAAATGCAATTTATAAAAGTTTGGGGTCAAAATATAATTTATGGAAGATGTGGGCCAAAGTAGATTGAGGTCAAAGTGTAATTTTGTGAAACTTTTGGGGGCCAAAGTGTAATTTTGTGTAGGGTGGCAAAATTTGACATAACCCGTGAACATAACACGACACGACACGACACGAAATTAGCAAGTTATGAGTTAAGACTTAACGGATTTGTGTCATATTCAGTTTGATATGACTGACCTGTTTAATAAACGAGTCAGGTTAGTGTCCAACCTATGAAATCCGTTTGACCAATTTCATTAAATGACATTTTATCAATATACCCTTTAAACCCTAGGTATATAAATTCATTAGTTGTTGTGGTTTATTTTCTTTAACATATTGTGATTGATTATTTTTTATATTGAGATATGTTTTAATTTTAAATGATTATTTGTGATGCATTTACTTGTTAGTTCTGAATTTTATATTAAAAAATTCATTTTTTTAATTTTTCATAATTTAGATCAATTTGGTTAATACTATTTTTTTTTTCACTTCGACAAAATCTAATAAATTGGTCGACACGACTAATGCGTATAATAAACGTGTCGGGTTAATGTTGACCCATATAATCAAATACTCATTAATCGACACGACAAAAACCCGACACGTGAACACGAATTATCACTCCTAATTTTGTGGAAGCTTTGGGGTCATTTTGTAATGTGGTGGAAGTTTAAGGGCCAAAGTGTAATTTTGTGAAAGTTTGGGGGCCATGGTGGACTGGTTGTATTGTTTTTGGGCTGGACCTGTTTTGGTTATGAGTGAAGCCTAATAGGGTTGGGCTATAGTGAACATTTATTTTGTTTTGATTTTCAGCTTAGGCTTTGAATTTCAATTGAGATTTGTGATAGATTGGAACAAGGAGAGCTGAGTGTATATTCAAATTGGGCTTGAGGCTGAGAGTTAGGTTCAAATTTATTTAGGTTGGACACGTAAATTTCGACTTGGGCCTAGCCTAAGGCTTAAGATCTAATGGTTTTCAAATAATTTTTGGACTAGGTTAGGAGAGTTTGGTCAAGGTGTATGGTTTTGACTCTTGAGGTATAACTTGTGTTCAGACCTAGGCTTGTAAAAATTGATGAGTTCACATGGGTTAGGCTTAAGTGAGGGATGGTGGATTTATTTTTTTGGGTATATGAGGGTGAGTATTTTGACTATGTTTTTAATTAATTAATTAATTAATTTTTTTGGAGAAAGTTTCAACCTATGGCGTCTGTTCCTGATAATAGCTATTTATCATCAAACCAAGACACCAATCAGCTTTTGATGTAGGCGGGAATTAAACCTCAGATCTCTTATTCCACCATTAGAGATTTTATCAATTGAGCTAACTAGAACCCACTTAACTATGTTTGTTGAGTGTGTAAGCATAGCATTTGTATTAATCAGAATAATAATGTGTGATTGTGAGCAAATCATATGCTTACATGTATTTACTCTTTAGAATGCAATAGTAAATCATATGCAAATCAGACCAATGCACACCCTTAGTATGATGGTCACTTCACAAGTATAAGTGCTTGTAAGATGTAGGAGGTAAGAGCCAGAGTTAACGTTTCCAAGAGAGAGCTTTGTTAGGATATATGTGTTTCACTTGTTAAGAACATATGCCATTTTTTGATGTAATTGACTAATCTTTTGACAAAATGCACTTTACTTGTAATTGGGTAGATCTAAGATGTGCTTAATACTTCAAGAAATCGTGTTTCAACATCAAGTGTTGAAGTCATCAAGCCTGTCCAAGAAACAAGCTGAGAAGTGTAAGTTTACTAAAGCTCGACTGCTAGCATGTGTCAAAGTTTAAGAAGCTATTCAGCCAGTGTGCTCGACACCTTCTTGACAACTTTTCGACAGCTCCTATCTGTCGAGGTTTATGAAAGAAACAGAAATTCTGATCTGTTTTCTAGGGATCCGTGAATACGTCTTTGGGCCTTCTTTTCTCCTAACCCTAAACATATAAAATAATTATTTTAAGGGCCGTCAAAGAGTACACAAGTTGCACAAGTTTTGAGAAAAAGTTTGCTTAAGCAAATTGTGACCGGAGACAAAGTTTCGCTGTTGTTCATCATTCTTGAAGAAGTTGCTGTGTATGTGCACCATAGGGTTTTGTGACCAAGCATCTTCTTAATCTTCATCGTGGATGAACTAAAGAACTTTGCAGCCAATAATCTTCTCTAGTTGGTGATTGAAGTCGCGTACTGGGATCCGCACAATTGGTTAGTCATGTACTTGAGAGCCATGCATCAAAAAGGGAAATTGTCACTACAAAATAAGTCCAATTGGGTATTGGGGTAATGGTTCAACTGTAGATTGGTATAAGGTACTGGAATTCCTTTACTTGTAACCGCTTATTGTGATAATAGTAGAATTTTGGGAGTGGTGACCTGAAAATCACTCAGTGGGGTTTTTGCTGTGTAGGTTTTCCCAATTCGTAAACAAATCACCGTGTCAAATTTATTTTTTGCTGCACTTAGATTAATTGGTGATTTGTTTGTGATACCACGCGCTTTGCATGTTAATTTGATTAATTAATAACTTAGTTAATTAATCAATTAATTTAATCACAAGGAGTTAATACGTTTTTGGCCTATCAAGCTTCACACACATATACACTTAGATTAACTAACCTGCCTATGTGTTGATTTTGCTCTTCTTTCTTTTCTCTGCTACCATATCCTTCTTTGCTTTGCATTCATGTTCATATATTTTTGGCTGAAAAGAAAATGAAGAGAATAAGTTAGACTATGACAAGATAGGAAAATAAGTAAAACAAAAGAGAAGAAAGGGGCTCTTGTTTGGTTCTGTGTTGAGTGGTTTCCTTCTCCTTGCTTCCTCTTTTCTTTCACTGTTTTATTTTGGGTGTTGGTCTGTGGATTTGCGGTGGGTTTACAGATGAGTTTTGGAAGCTATTTTCTAGGGTTTTTGGCTAGCTAGGATTTTGGTATTTCAATTGAGCTTTAATGGGTTTATTGCAGAGGGTTTCTTCAAAGTATTTTCTATTTTTCTGTGGGTTTAAGGGACTTTTTTTTGGGTCTTTGATAGTGGGGATTTTTTGGTAGAGGTCAGCTCTTTGAGTGATTTCAATGAGTTTTCGCAGAGAGGTTTTGGGTCTATTGAATGGGCATTTGCTATCTTGGTTTTGGTGTGTAAGTGTGTTCTTACTTAAAGGATCGGTGATGGTAAAGTGAGGTGAGGGAGTATACTGGTCGAGGACATGCATGGGAAGAGAGAATCAAAACTTATATACATATGTGTGTGTGTGTGTGTGTGTGTGACAGGTTATTTGACCTAATCACAGGTTATCACATTAAAATTTCTCTTGCACATTCTAGAACCTAGGGTACTTGCCCTCATCATAGGTTGCCACTCAGCATGATCTTGGCGCCAACATGACAAGAACAACAACAAATTTATATGTGTGTATATATATATGTGTGTGTGTGTGTGTGACAATTAATTGAAAATTAACACAACAAGATATTGGACATGATTTAAATGAACTTTGACATGATCAATAAAAAGGAAACTAAATGAATTTCCAAGAAATGATGCGCATTTTATGAAAAATTAAGTAATTTTGAGAATTAAAATATGACTCTCAAGCATGTATCTAAATAAAATCAAGGCAAAAATACACATTTTTCATGAAAGATTCAAAGAGACAATTTTCATATTTTTCACAAAAACTCCCCCAATTTAGGCATGACTTTTGTCCAAGGATAGTTAATTTGAAGAGAATTTTATGATCTTTATTTTAAACTTGGTTAATCCCATAAAATTGATAAACCAATTAATATAATACGGAAGCTCAAAAGTTAGAAGTTAGGAAATTTCATATGCCATTAAATTTTGTAAGTTAAGGAAATCTCATATGCCATTAAATTTTGTATCATATTAGTAATGTATTAATTATTATTATTGGTTAAAGATTCTAATAGTTTTTTTTTTTGTAAGTCAGTATTATTATTGTGATGCATGGAAACTAATGTACTTGTACTATTAGTTTAATGACCCATTATTTCCTTTTGGAATTATTTTTACTTATAGGGTAATGCAATACCAAAAGAATATTTTTGGTTTTTTTTGTTGTAACTATTTAGTCTTTACGCATTTCTAATTTATTATTATTATTATTATTATTTATTACATGTACTAAAAATATTATTAGTAATATATACTATCAATTTTTTTTGACAAATAATAATTAAAATGCACCATGTTTTTAATCAATATACACTACAAATTTTAGTAGCATTAGGCGCACAATATTTTGTAAGGGA
The DNA here is from genome assembly GCA_023736055.1 of Quercus glauca. Taxonomy (NCBI): domain Eukaryota; kingdom Viridiplantae; phylum Streptophyta; class Magnoliopsida; order Fagales; family Fagaceae; genus Quercus; species Quercus glauca. The sequence continues at coordinate 4,861,072 of CM043318.1, forward strand.
TAATTAATATTATTAAAGTTGTTTTCTTTTTACTCTTGGACTTCTTAAAATGTTTATGGGAAATTTTTTTTATTTATTTTTTTTATTTTTTTATGATACAAGATAGAAATTCTACTCTAACCTAATCTAAGAATATATGTGTGTAAAACTCCCTCTTGGAGACTTGAATCCCGGCCCTTACCCTCCACACCCCACAAGCACTTGTACTTGTGGAGTGACCATTGCATCAAGGGCATGCGGTGGTTATGGGAAATTTTAGTTATATATTTTTTTAGAAACAGTTTTAGTAGTACTAAACACACAATATTTCGTTAATTGTAACCTATCCTTCATAGTTTTTTTTTTTTTTTTTTTTTTTTTTTTTTTTTTTTTGGGTTTGCTAAAATGTTTATGAGAAGAAATTAATTGTCTATATTATTTTTTTTCAAAATATATTTTTGAAATCAAAATAGATTATAAGGATTTTATCATGTGTCATTCTCATATGCTTTGAGAAAAGTACATGTGTCATCATTGTATGCATTTTCATATTTCCCATTTTAAAATTAACTAGTCGCAAACCTGTGTAATGCACGAGAAATCTAATGATAATAAGATTTAATGAAATTTAGAAATAAGCAATTGAGTTAATAATATGCATTTATAGACATTTTGCAATATAACAGTTATAAAATAAATAAATAAATGAACAGTCATAATAATATAAAATACAATGTGAATAAATATTTATCTTCTATGCTTTTCATTGTTTAGAAGTATTGTCTAACATAAAACGTTATTGGGTAGCTAGGAGACATGCACCAAGCTTCAAATTTGAGCAGTAATATGGCCTTCTCAGTTTTGCTTAGTTGTAGTAATAATGATATAAACAATTCAAGACATGAAACAAAATCAAAATTACAACACTTTATTCATCATCTTTTATGTTGAATCCACTAATGATAAGGAATTCAATCAATTTACTTTAAGTGGCTGTAACAAAGTTGGATTTTGCCATTCTAGACTCTATAGCAATATATATGTGTTGTATTTCCTCTACTTATCACCACTATTGCACTAAAAATATTTATTATTTAAAAGAATAAAAAATTAAGCTCATCCCCTAAAAATTGTTCTCTTGTGCGTTGCATGATATGGTAATTTTTAACCAAACTTTGACAAATGATATGTCTTACCTGAATATTTATCTTGTAGTAAGGACAGATAGAATGAGACGTGTTTCATGACATTTAAAGAAAAAAAAATTTCTCTAAAATTTCAGAGAAAAGGAAAATCCTATCAATGAAACAAAACTAACTAAACTAATTCTCTTATTTATCGGATAAAAGAATGGCTCGTGCTTCTGTTAGAAGGAGCAAGTGAGAAAGAATATATATATATATTTTTTGAGAATCAGAGAGAAAGAAATTAGTGGTGAAGAAAGAAAATATTTCTAAATTGAACTTGCAAAGAATAAATAAAATATTAAACTATGGTGATATATATATATATATATATGTGTGTGTATTTATATAAAATAAACAATTAATTGAAATATGGATCTGTAGGGTCCAAATTTGTTGGGCCAGGTACCAACTCTCTGTATTGTGAGCCCAACAAATTTCCAACAATAAATTTGTAGAGAGCGGGTTAAACAACTGGGCTGGGTTTGGATTTAGCAACGGTTCATGCAAGCAGACCAATAAAAAGAATTTAGACTAGCCTTTAACAAGAATTTCTTCGGTCCGAAGAGCTTTAGTATTTAAGGACTTAATGAATACAATTTTTTCTTTTTTCTTCCTCCCCCTCTCCGTGAGGCTTGCCTCTCTTATATATGCGCTCCCTTCTCATCTTCACCGCACACTTGTCCTTCATCTACACGCCCACTTGAGTGCCAGTCACATCAGCCGTTTGCTTTATCCTGCAGTGAGTGGTGATGGGTGTGGACGCACTGTTCAGGTGTCCTCTCCACATAAATGCGGCCAGAGAAGTTGTTTGCAGCGCATTAAATGCGGTGGTGGCAGCTTTATTAGCAGGGGATTTCATGATGGCCACTCAGTTAGACACGCGCGGAGCTTAATCCTCGCAGGGAAACCCTCAGCATATCCGTTTGATCAAATTCTGGGCTGATCCGATGGATATGGCCCCTTCGGCTCAATCAGTTGTCTTCGGGCGGAGCCTTTGTCCCTCATAGGTTGCTTTTCTCATCAGGATGGTGAAGCGCTGATATTATTAGCCTCTTCGGATGGATGGTCGTATTTGGACTGGGCCCCAGGCCCAACATATGGCTTTGGGCTTTCTCACCCACAATAGCCCCTCAAAATTTTACTTTTTGCCTCGCGCCCGAAGGGAAAAAGTGAGGTTTTGACCTTTTGACGAGTGAGGGCCCTGGATTTTGACTTCACACGTATGTGCGCATGGATTTGGGCGCCTTCTTTATTGCCGCTGCTGTCGCGCCGTTTCCGAGGCGTCATTAACTACTCCGGGCGGCGTCTTGTCAATGGAATCTATTGGTCCGTTTCAAATCCAACGGACGAGATTCTTTCCTGAAAATTCGAGCGGGATATTTTCCCCACTTCGCCTCCCCCTATATAAAGCCCCAGGATGGGTTGTTCTCTTATTTTGCAAACTTCAGATCCTCCGACGAACTCTAGCGCTCAGACTCCCAGAGCCTTCCCTGTCATCCGCCTTGGCTCGCTCCCCAATCCACTGCCGTTCTCTTTGCCAGATTGAAGTTCGTCCTCCGAACTGATTCCGTGTAAGTTCTTTTCCCGAGGTTTTAGTAATCTGTACGAATTGCCTCTTCGGCGCGTGATAGACCTTCCTAGTCGCCGTTTCACGTCCCCCCTCCTTTAACCTTGTTAGAAATGGGTAGATTCGAATACCTAGTGGATAGTCTATCCCAAATAGAGAAGTTTAGGGCGGCCCATCGCATTCCACAGGAAGTCGGCCTGAGGTATTGCTCCACGGGGGGGTTATTACTGGCCCGAGAGGTAGGCGAGGTGATAATCCCCATTATCGCCTTCCTGGAGGGAGGAATGACCATCCCTATGGGTGAGGTCACCAGAAGTTACCTCACCGCCCATAGGCTTAGTCCCGAACAGTGCGCACCCAACACATTTAGGATTTTGGGGGCAGTTGATGACCTAAACCGCCACTTAGGCTTAGGGTTAACCTGGCATGATGTGGCGCATATGTACGAATGCCGTACAAAGGAAGGGGCGGGATACTATCTAAGGTCCCGGTCCGATGTCGTCAGACTCCTCTCCGGTCTCCCCAGGTCCAACAAAGGGATGATGGACGATTACCTCATCGTCTCGGGTGCCTGGCATGATGGGATTCACTGCCCAACCAAGCCAGGAACGCCAGGTGGGACTTTTCCCCTTGAGCCCTTCCAACTTTTGTACCTTCACCTATTCGGACTTCCTTTCATCATGTTGCAATCCCCCTGATAGTTCTTTTGCCATGTTTACAGATAGAAGGAACGTGACTCCTCGGCTGAGCCTCACCAATACTGCGGCCTTAAATTATCTTCTTCGGTCGGAGATCTTCGTGAGTGAAGACGGACAGCTTCGATCTGTTCCTCTCATCCTCGGTTACACCCCGAAGACTGAACTTCAGCCGAGAGGGAACGTAATCACAGCGGGAGATCGCCGCATAAACCGCATCGACGTGGCACGGAAGACCTTTCTGGCCCCTTTTGACCTCGCCCCAGTGCCCCATCCCAATCCGCAGGGCATCCCAGTATTAGTTCAGCCGGTCCAAAGAGCGCCATTTGAACCAACAGCCGAGGAAAGGATCGCCTCCTCTACCCCTTCGCTTGACGCCCAGATCGATCAGTTCAAGTTCGAAGAGGATACCTCGGAGGAAGTTCAGATCTTATCTTCCGAAGAGGCCCCTGACAGGCAGTCCGCTGCCCCAGTTCTGAACTTAGCTTTGCCAGAAGATTCCTCGAAGGAAGACATGCTGCCCCTAGGCCAGCTAATGAAGAACAGGAAAGCAACGACCGCGGCCAAGGGTACTGGCACATCCCAGCCCCAAGTGAACCTCCCACCACCGCCTCCCCCTCCTCAAGCCCCAAAAGATTTAAGTCTGAAAGTGCTACCCGATTTGAAGAAGAAGAGGGTGGTGACGGACGTAACTGACGTCGAGGAGGGGGAAATGGTCCCTCCGAAGGGCCACAAGCAGCAGAAGAAGACCCACGATACAAGAAATAAACGGGCTTCTTCTACTGAGAGCAGGGAGGAGAACATGGCTGCTGACGTGCGGCGGAGGGTCCAGGTGTGGTCCCCAAAGCTTACTTTGGATGGTGCGGCCATCCCTTTTGACGCCTCCCTCAGAAACTACGCTGGGGGGAAGGCCGGGTACATTGTTGAAGCGCTCGAGAAGCCCCTCCTCCTTCCGAGGGATATGGAGTCTTATCGGCGTTTCAGCGAAAAAGAACTCTTTTTGTCCCTCAAACGGGATTTAGGCATGGTAAGACAACTGATGCTCTTTCGCAACTATCTTGAAGCCTTCGTGCATGTATATTTTTATGTAACCATCTTTTGGTCGTCATGCAGCTTGCTCAACAAATCTACGTGGCTGAAGAGTGGGTTCAGAGGAAGGATGTTGACGTGCAAGCTGAGATCCGGTCCAAGGAGGACGTTGAGAAGGCACTGGGCAAGGCAAAGGATGAAAGCGCCCGCATCTCCGATCAGCTGAAGGAGGAGGTGAAAGCGAGAAAAAATGTAGAGGCGGGCCTTAAAAATGCAGAGAAGCAAGCCGAAGACCAGCGCCAGAAGCTGCTCGCGGCTGAAACCAATCTGGAGACGGAGAGGGCGATGGTAAAAGAGCTTCGGCTTGAGCTGGAAAAAGCCAGGGACGCTGCTAAGTTGGCCAAGGAGGACGCGCAATTGGCCAGGGAAGCAGTTGAGGCTGAGAAGAAAGCCGCCTACATGCTGGGGGTGCAGGAGACCCAAGTAAGGCTGACCGAGGAGTTCACCAAGGTCTGCAGGGACTACTGTGACATCACATGGAGCAAGTGCCTCGATGCAGCTGGAGTCCCTGCAGAGTCAGCTTTAAGGCAGCCTGGGAGCGTCTATTACGATCCGGACTTATGTGATGCTCCTAAGGCCTTGGAGGCATCCTCGGCAGATCAGAACCCCCCAGCGCCAGCTGAGACGAGCCAGGCCCCTCTTCAGATCGGTGATGCGGGCAATTTGCCAGAGATCCACCCAGATTCTCAAGATAAAGCCTAGAACCTCCATCTTGTGTAGTTGCTAGTATATTTTTTGACCTTTTTTGTATGGAAATTATCATTTAAATGAATGAAACGGCTTATTTTCGTTACTTGTTGCTTGTGGAGTACTTATCATATTGCATTATTGCGGCTAATAATGACAGTTTAGTGATTAAGAATGAATCATAAATGCGGTAATCTTCCATGTATGGCTAAGACAAAGAATGGTGGGAATAACCACTGACGTAGTTTTGCCTAAGTCCGCATATTCCGCTAAATTAGACTGGTAATCGAAATCGAGGTTAACTAACCCACATCATCTAGTCCAAGGACTATAAGCGTGATGGGATTTAAATTTAAACACTTATAAGGAACGTAAAGGAGTGTTAACTAACCCAAGTCATCTGGTCCGAGGACTACAGGCATGCTTGGATTTAAGTTTAAACACTTGAGAGGAACGTAAAGGAGTGTTAACTAACCCACATCATCTGGTCCGAGGACTACAGGCATGATGGGATTTAGGCTTAAACACTTGTAAGAATCGTGAGGGAATGTTAACTAACCCAAGTCATCTGGTCCGAGGACTACAGGCAGGCTTGGATTTAAGTTTAAACACTTGAGAGGAACGTAAAGGAGTGTTAACTAACCCACATCATCTGGTCCGAGGACTACAGGCATGATGGGATTTAAGTTTAAACACTTGTAAGAATCGTGAGGGAGTGTTAACTAACCCAAGTCATCTGGTCCGAGGACTACAGGCAGGCTTGGATTTAAGTTTAAACACTTGAGAGGAACGTAAATGAGTGTTAACTAACCCACATCATCTGGTCCGAGGACTATAGGCATGATGGGATTTAAGTTTAAACACTTGTAAGAATCGTGAGGGAGTGTTAACTAACCCAAGTCATCTGGTCCGAGGACTACAGGCATGCTTGGATTTAAGTTTAAACACTTGTAAGAATCGTGAGGGAGTGTTAACTAACCCAAGTCATCTGGTCCGAGGACTACAGGCATGCTTGGATTTAAGTTTAAACACTTGTAAGAATCGTGAGGGAGTGTTAACTAACCCAAGTCATCTGGTCCGAGGACTACAGGCATGCTTGGATTTAAGTTTAAACACTTGAGAGGAATCGTGAGGGAGTGTTAACTAACCCAAGTCATCTGGTCCGAGGACTACAGGCATGCTTGGATTTAAGTTTAAACACTTGTAAGAATCGTGAGGGAGTGTTAACTAACCCAAGTCATCTGGTCCGAGGACTACAGGCATGCTTGGATTTAAGTTTAAACACTTGAGAGGAATCGTGAGGGAGTGTTAACTAACCCAAGTCATCTGGTCCGAGGACTACAGGCATGCTTGGATTTAAGTTTAAACACTTGTAAGAATCGTGAGGGAGTGTTAACTAACCCAAGTCATCTGGTCCGAGGACTACAGGCATGCTTGGATTTAAGTTTAAACACTTGAGAGGAATCGTGAGGGAGTGTTAACTAACCCAAGTCATCTGGTCCGAGGACTACAGGCATGCTTGGATTTAAGTTTAAACACTTGAGAGGAACGTAAAGGGAGTGTTAACTAACCCAAGTCATCTGGTCCGAGGACTACAGGCATGCTTGGATTTAAGTTTAAACACTTGAGAGGAACGTAAAGGAGTGTTAACTAACCCACATCATCTGGTCCGAGGACTACAGGCATGATGGGATTTAAGTTTAAACACTTGTAAGAATCGTGAGGGAGTGTTAACTAACCCAAGTCATCTGGTCCGAGGACTACAGGCATGCTTGGATTTAAGTTTAAACACTTGTAAGAATCGTGAGGGAGTGTTAACTAACCGAAGTCATCTGGTCCGAGGACTACAGGCATGCTTGGATTTAAGTTTAAACACTTGAGAAACACTAGTATAACAAAAGAACAATCATGACTGAAAGAAGAATTCTTTTAATAGTAGTACCTTTTGAGGTTATTTACATTCCATGGCCGGGGCACTACGTGATTATCCAGGTCTTCCAGGAAGTATGCTCCAATGCCGGCCCTCGAAGTGATACGATACGGACCTTCCCAATTTGGCCCCAGTTTTCCCCATGCTGGATTCTTTGCATTCCCTACCACCTTCCTCAGGACAAGATCACCAGGCTCGAGGGGTCTCAACTTCACATTGATGTCGTAGCCCTGTTTGAGTTTCTGCTGGTAGTGTGCCAATCGGACCATCGCGCTTTCCCTTCGTTCTTCAATCAGATCTAGACTCTTTTCCAGCTGCCTGTCGTTGTTGGTTGGGTCAAAAGAGCTGATCCTGTGCGTTGGGAACCCAGTCTCGAGAGGTATGACGGCTTCAGCTCCATAGGTCATTGAAAAAGGGGTCTCCCCAGTGGACCTACGAGGCGTGGTTCTATATGCCCACAATACGTGGGGTAGTTCCTCTACCCATCTACCCTTCGCATCGTCTAGCCTCTTCTTTAGCCCGTTAACTATGACTTTATTGGTGGCTTCGGCCTGCCCGTTTCCCTGGGGATAGGCGGGGGTGGAGTATCTATTTGTGATCCCCAGCTCACTGCAATAGCTTCTAAAGGCTTTGCTATCGAACTGAAGCCCGTTGTCCGAGATGAGGGTGTGTGGGACTCCAAATCTGGTGACGATGTTTTTCCAAATGAACTTCTTCACGTCTACGTCCCTGATATTTGCTAGAGGCTCAGCTTCTACCCACTTGGTGAAGTAGTCTGTTCCGACCAGCAAGAACTTCCTGTTTCCTGCTGCCTTAGGGAAAGGGCCAACGATGTCCAGCCCCCACTGAGCAAAAGGCCACGGGCTGGATAGCGGATTAAGGGTTCCACCAGGTTGATGTATGCTTGGCGCAAAACGTTGGCATTGGTCACACTTTTTAGCGTACTCATGCGCCTCTCTTTGCATATTTGGCCACCAATAGCCTTGGGTAATGGCTCGGTGAGCTAAAGATCTCCCCCCAGTATGGCTCCCACAGATTCCTTCATGCAGTTCTTCTAACATCGATTCAGCCGCCTCGGGGGCCATGCACAACAGATACGGGCCAGAATAGGATCGTTTGTACAGTTTATGGTCTTCGGACAGCCAGAACCTTGTGGCTTTTCTTCGTATTTTGTCTGCTTCCACTCTTTCTTCGGGCAACACATCGTCGCTCAAGAACTTGATGATGGGGTCCATCCAGCATGGGTTGGTTCCGACGCTGTGAACTTGGAGTACTTTTTTTCTTATCTTCGTGGGCCTCCGTACGTTTTCAACTAGGATGACCCTTGGCAACTCTTGCGCCGAAGAGGTGGCGAGTGTAGCCAGAGAATCGGCATGCGTGTTGCCACTTCTAGGGACGTGCCGAAGGGAAAAATATTCAAACTCTGACTGTAGGGACTTGACCAGGTCCAAGTACTCCTGCATCCTCTCGTCTTTTGCCTCGAACTCCCCCAGCACTTGGCCGACGATCAACTTTGAGTCTGAGGATATCTCGGCAGACTTTCCTCCCATCCTTCGCACCATCTTCATCCCCATCAATAGAGCCTCATATTCTGCCTCATTGTTCGTTGCCGAGAAGTCTAGCCTTAAGGCTTTTTCAATGATAATTTTCTCAGGGGATATCAGCACTAGCCCTATGCCTGAGCCCCTCTGATTTGATGCGCCGTCCACATATACTTCCCAGGGTGAGGTGTTTTGTGACGAAACTGTGCTGACTTGCCTCCCTTCTGTGCCTAGAGTTTGGGCTACTTCCTCTAAATGGGGCTCTGTGAACTCGGCGACCAGGTCTGCAAGGATCTGGCCCTTCACTGACGTGCGCGGCATGTACTTGATATCAAAAGCCCCTAGCATCGTCCCCCATTTGGCAATCCTTCCCGTGTAGTCAGCGCTTCGGAGTACCGCCCTAAGGGGGAGTTGGGTAAGGACTATGACCGTGTGAGCTTGAAAATAATGGGGCAGCTTCTTGGTTCCCAGCACAACTGCCAGAATGGCCTTTTCTAGTGGCAAATAGCGGGTCTCAGCTTCTTGCAGCGACTTGCTCACATAATAAACTGGCTTTTGCACACCACAGTCTGTTCGGATCAGTACCAAGCTTACAGCATTAGGTGCCACGGCAATGTACGCAAACAACACTTCGTCAGGCAGGGGACTGGACATGATGGGCGGTCTAGCCAGGTAGTTCTTAAGTTGCTGGAAAGCGATAGCACATTCCTCCGTCCATTCAAAATCCTTCCACTTATTGATTAACGAGAAGAAAGGCCGACACCTGTCTGCAGATCTGGAAATGAACCTATTAAGGGCAGCAGTCATCCCAGTCAGCTTTTGGATTTCTTTGGGGTTCCGAGGGGCTCGCAAGTCGTTGATGGCCCTTATCTGATCGGGGTTAACTTCGATTCCCCTGTGAGTGACCATATACCCCAGGAATTTGCCCGAGCCAACCCCGAATGAACACTTGGAGGCATTCAAGCGCAATCTGTGTCCCCTCAAAATTTCGAAGATGTCCCTAAGGTCCCCAATGTGTCCGGCAACAACCTTACTTTTAACCACCATGTCGTCGATATAAACCTCCATGCTTTTGCCCAGCTGTGGCTCAAACATCCGGGTCATCATCCTCTGATAGGTAGCCCCTGCGTTCTTCAAGCCGAATGGCATTACCTTATAATGGTAGTTTCCTACAGGAGTCACGAAAGCCGTTTTGTTCTGGTCGGCGAGAGCCAATGGTATCTGATGATAACCTTGAAACGCGTCTAAGAAACTCATCTGAGGATGCCCAACAGTAGCGTCAACTAGCTGATCTATCTTCGGCATAGGAAACGGATCCTTCGGACAAACTCTATTAAGATCAGTGAAGTCCACGCACACCCGCCATTTCCCACTTTTCTTCTTTACCACCACCGTGTTAGCTAGCCATTCGGGGTAATAAATTTCCTTAATAGCCCCTGCTTGCTTGAGCCTAGTTACCTCCTCCCTGACTGCATCTGCGTGCTCCCTCGATGGACGCCGGAGGGGTTGCTTCTTGGGGACTATGGTGGGATCTACGTTTAGGTGGTGGCAAATGAAATCTGGGCTTACCCCCGGGGCTTCCGCAGGGTCCCACGCAAAAACATCAACGTTTGCCCTGAGGAATTCTATCAACTCTCCCTGCTCCTGGGGAGGCAACATGGATCCGATTTGAAAAAACTTCTCTGGATCGTCGCCAACAACTACCCTTGTCAGGCTTTCGCACTCTGCTTCTTCGGCAGGGGCTTCGGCACCCAGCGCCGAAGGTTTTAATTGCTATAAGCCTTCCTTATGACAGTGGGGGGGTTTGGCGTGCTGCTCGTGTCGGATTGCTGCCACTAGGCATTGCCTGGACATGGCCTGATCCCCTCGGATCTCCTCGACAATCCCCTCGGATGGATACTTAATCTTCTGATGCAGAGTGGAGGGCACAGCCCCGAGGGTATGGAGCCAAGGTCTGCCTACTATAGCAGTGTACGGTGAGTAAGCGTCGACCACTATGAAGTCTACCTCCACAACCTCAGTACCGGCTTGCACAGGCAGTCTGATCTGGCCCCTCGGAAGGATCACTTTTCCATCAAAACTGACTAATGGGGAACTGTACGGAGTCAAGTCTTCGGGGGACAAATTCAGCCCCTTATATAGGTCCGGGTACATAATTTCTGCAGCGCTGCCTTGATCTACTAGTACTCTCCTCACGTCATATCCACCTATTCTCAGAGTCACTACCAGGGCATCATCGTGCGGCTGCGTAGTCCCTATTTTGTCTTCTTCCGAGAAGCCCAAAACTGGGACAATTGTCTTAGATCTCTTCGGCTCTTTGTTAACCTTGCCCAAGGGCGCCCGAGCGACTGACAATACCCTAGATGGGCAAGACCCTGTCCTTCCTGGCGCAGCGAAAATGACATTGATTGTTCCCAAGGGGGGTTTTGTAAATTCGCCTCTCCTGGGCCCCGCGCTCGTTTGATTTCCCTGACCGCATGAGTAATGCAGGAGGTGCTTCAACCTTCCTTCGCTGACCAGCTGATCCAAATGATCCCACAGGCTCCTGCAATCTTCGGTAGTGTGCCCATGGTCTAAGTTGTACTGACAGTAAAGATTGTGGTTGCGCCTTTCGGGGTTTCCTACCATCTTGTTCGGCCTCTTGAAGAATGGCTCGTTCTTTATTTTATCGAGGACCTGGTGCACTGGTTCGCGGAAAACCGCATTGACCGCCTGGAAGTTCGCCGTGTTTTGTCCGGCCCAGTCTTTCCTCGGCCTGTTGTGATTCTGCCTGTCCGACCTGAAATCCCTCCCTTCCTGAGGGATAACCTTCTCCTTGCCCTTGCTTTGCTGTTGGTCCTCCTTAACTCTTTTGTACTTATCGATCCTGTCCATCAGCTGGCGTATACTGGTGACAGGCTTGCGCGTCAAAGAAGTCCTCAAGAGGTGTTCAGTGGGGAGGCCCAGTTTGAAAGAGCTGATGGCCACCGATTCACAATCCTCCTCCACCTCGTTATACGTTTCCTAGAACCTATCTGAGTACGACTTCAAAGTCTCACCTCCTTTCATGATAACGGACAGTAGAGACGCCACGGATTGAGGTACCCTTCGGCAGGTGACGAAACGGGACCCAAAAACCTGGGTTAGCTCTTGGAAAGAACTGATAGTGTTGGGCTTCAGACCATCAAACCATCTCATGGCTATTGGTCCCAAGCTGGATGGGAAAACTTTGCACATGAGGGCCTCGTCCCTGGAGTGAACTGCCATTCGCTGGTTAAAATGACTCACATGTTCCACTGGGTCGGTCCGGCCATTATAGATGGTGAATGTGGGCTGGTGGAAGCGTCGAGGGAGTCTGGCGTTTTCGATATTACGGGTAAAGGGAGATCTGGAGATTTGATCCAGAGCTTTACTCATAGCATCGTTCCCTGCCCCCCTCGGTAAGGGACTCTGAGGGTTCCTCTCGCCGTAACACATTTCTTTGTAGGTAAAGGGCTCGCTGGTTGGCGTCCGACGTTTCCGTTTGCCGCTGATATCCCGTTCGTCGCCAGAATCTTCCTGAGAGTACGAGGGACTGCGCTTCCTCTTCGCATGCCGCAACTCCCTCTTTAACCTGTCGATCTCCTTCTGCATGTCCTTGTTTTTCTCTGCATGGGACATGTGGCTCTCTCCATGTGGATGGTTTTGATCGTCGTGTGCGGTGTGCACACTTCCTTCACGGTCCTGCCTACGTTCCAAATGAAGAAACGGATCGGTGTGCTTAGATGACCTGGACTTAGCTAGTCGTTGCCTTGGTTCAGCCATCTTTTGAGGTGTTGCTTCCACCTTTGCTCTAGCTGTTCCCACAGACGGCGCCAATTGTAGGGTCCAAATTTGTTGGGCCAGGTACCAACTCTCTGTATTGTGAGCCCAACAAATTTCCAACAATAAATTTGTAGAGAGCGGGTTAAACAACTGGGCTGGGTTTGGATTTAGCAACGGTTCATGCAAGCAGACCAATAAAAAGAATTTAGACTAGCCTTTAACAAGAATTTCTTCGGTCCGAAGAGCTTTAGTATTTAAGGACTTAATGAATACAATTTTTTCTTTTTTCTTCCTCCCCCTCTCCGTGAGGCTTGCCTCTCTTATATATGCGCTCCCTTCTCATCTTCACCGCACACTTGTCCTTCATCTACACGCCCACTTGAGTGCCAGTCACATCAGCCGTTTGCTTTATCCTGCAGTGAGTGGTGATGGGTGTGGACGCACTGTTCAGGTGTCCTCTCCACATAAATGCGGCCAGAGAAGTTGTTTGCAGCGCATTAAATGCGGTGGTGGCAGCTTTATTAGCAGGGGATTTCATGATGGCCACTCAGTTAGACACGCGCGGAGCTTAATCCTCGCAGGGAAACCCTCAGCATATCCGTTTGATCAAATTCTGGGCTGATCCGATGGATATGGCCCCTTCGGCTCAATCAGTTGTCTTCGGGCGGAGCCTTTGTCCCTCATAGGTTGCTTTTCTCATCAGGATGGTGAAGCGCTGATATTATTAGCCTCTTCGAATGGATGGTCGTATTTGGACTGGGCCCCAGGCCCAACATATGGCTTTGGGCTTTCTCACCCACAGGATCATACATAAATCATATGTGAAATTGAATGCGGTAGTTGCTAGGGTTTTGAGGTGGGAAGAGAAGACGGAGAATGATGCTCTCTTCTCTCACATTCATAGTAGGGTCCACTCATTAAATTTATGGTGGGATTTGCCATGAATGTGAGAGAAGGGCGCACCTTTTCTTTGCACTCCAAGAGTACCTAAGAATTTCCCTTAAGATGAATATCTCTTTCTCCCTCTCTGCCCGAAATTGTTGAACTATTCACAAACACTAATAAAGTATTCCTATTAAGGGTGTGTTTGGATACCGCTTACTTTGCTGAAACTGAAAAATTATTGCTGAAAGTACTGTAGATAAAGGTAAAAATTAGTTGAAATAGTACAGTGGAATCCATGAATAGTGCCAAAAAGTGCAGTGGGGTCCATGAATAGTAGCAAAATAAGTTAAATAGTGAAATAATTTTCATTTTTCATTCTAACCCAAATGCACACTAAGTAGCTTTAAATAAAGCTCTTGTCAACCTGACACATAACCCATCCCCACCATTTGTGTTTGAGCTTGAATGTGGAATTATCAACAAAACAAACCCAGCTGAGTCCATAGATTTAGAGCCTATTTGGATGAGTGGGTTTTTGGATCTTATCACTTAGTTCTCATAACTAAGTTCTCAAAACATGTGGGTCCCACAAAAAATTTTGTGTTTGGCTTGGTTTTCAACACTTGTTCCCATCACTCAAAACTCAAGAAATTGAGTTAGAGTGATAGAAACAAGAAACAGCAAATGAGTGTTTTCCAAAACTGAGATAGGAAACTTAGTGGCACCAATGCAAATATAAGGACTTTGTGGGGCCCATAAATTGTGCGTTGTCGTGTCAGTTCAAAAACCATGTGATATTACCATTGCAAATTTGGGCGAAGACCATTTCTCACTTCCCTCAAAATATTTCAGCCAAAATTTTCCCTCTTTCTCACTTCCCTCTCTCCATTTTCTCTCACATGTCATCTGCTCCATCAAATCTCGGCCTCCAGCGATTTAAACCTAAGCACGAAACCCAACTGAAATCTATATCATACTTCATCGTTAATTATCTATGAGAATCGAACTTGCTAAATGTTAATACACATATATTACCTCCACGAGACAAACCAGAGAATCCAAGTTGCACAATTAATGTTAATACACATATATTACCTCCACAGGATAAACCAAAGAATCCATATACAAAATTCCTAAAAATGACAAACTTGCAAAAAGACTCAGCAAATAAGATATATGGCAATAAATCTAAGTTTGGGAATTTTTGTACAAACAAGCATACCTATATGGCAATATTGAGGCAGCGGAGAAAATTACCTTCAACGGTGGATTGGATTGTGTCAATGACAAATATTGAGGCAACTGATTTGAGCTCAACTGATTTGGCCCTTGACCATGGTCTTAAGTCAAAAATTAGGGGTACGAAACCGATGGTGTTAAATGGGTATTAAGGGTACGAAACTGAAATTGAAAAAAGAAAGAAGATCAAACAGAAGAAGAGAACCTGTTGTACTCTTGCGTTGATGTGGGGGGTGAGGGAAGAACGGCGTGGTTTTCATTGCTTTGTGCTCACTGCCCCTGACCACAATCCCGGTTCAGCGGAGGGTTTTGGCGTAAAATCATGGTTTAGAAAGAGGTGTGTTAAATGGGTATTGTGGGTAAGAAACTAAAATTGAAAAATGAAGGAAGATCAAAAAGAATAATGGGACCTGTTCTGTTGTGCTTGTGCGTTGATGGGGGAGGCGAGGGAAGAAGAAGGTGGTTTTCTGATGGGATAAAATGAGGGAGAGGAAAAAAAGAAAAGAAGAAAAGTATAGAACGCGAGTAGGAAACAATTTCACCACTGGCAAAAAGTTGAGTTAAAAAGATGAGATATGTGATTGAGTTTTTAAACCAAACAAGAGTTTTGGGGTTTTTCAGTGAAAGTGGGATTTATTATGCTTAAAAAATCTTTGTCTTTGTTTGTACTTAGTGTCATATGTAGATCAATGTAAAATTAGTCACTTTATTATGAATGGATATACTACATACACACTTTGGGGCGTCCCCTACATTAAAAAAAAAAAAAAAAAAAAATACATGTGATGCACCTAACTAGTTTGTTAAGGATCCATAACCGACCCCAAAATTATTTGTTGAGTGGTGATAGTTACACACAGCTGAAATTGAAACATGATTTCAGTTAAATTGTGAAATTGGTTTCACCATTTCACAATTATAACTGTTATAACTGAAATCGTATTTTCACAAGTTGTGTATACAGCAGTATGCAACAATAATTAGCGTTATTTATTAAGAATCCATAGCAGACCCAAAGTTCTATTATTGTTACATCCATTCAATAAGAAATTGACAGGAAAAAAAAATAAATAAATAGAGACCTTGATAGTTTTCCTGTCGTGGGCATCAACCCATTTCCCAGCAATGAGGCCTTGGCTTCGTAACAAACCCGAATTCTTGAACCAAGTAATAACATTCTCAGCCTCCGTACTCATCTGCCGATACAATAATAATAATACCCTTTATTAATTTTAGTGTTAATGTTATCCAAAACACTATGACACTTAGTTAGTTAGTTTGATTCAAAATACAAACAAATTACTAAGTAAACAAACAAACCCAGATAATATTTTTACTACATACTCTGAAAAATCAAACAGAAGTTAACGATCAAATCACAGATTTAGAGAGAGAGAGAGAGAGAGAGAGTGATGGTATTTATGTATGGTAAGTTCTTGACTGGTGGCGAGTGAGGAGAGAAGCAGAGGGTCGAAGAGAAAAGGAATGCGAAGAAGGCGATAAAAGCTTGGTGAATGTGCCTGTTGCTTTCATCAACGTGCTTATATCCATCTATCTCTCTCTCGCTCTTTGTGTGTCTCTCTGTCTCGCGCTGAAGAGCCGGCGAGTGTGTGTGTGTGAGTGTGAGTTTTGGTTTGCTAATATTGAGGTTGCTCTGACGCGTGTCTGAATCTATTTGACTATTTTTGGAGATGTGGACAGGTACTTCACTCTGTGTTCACTGTTTTTAGTTATCTCAATCTCATGACTCCATTAATGGTGAAAATTGTATTTTCATTCCAAGATATAAGTTCCGCTAGCACCTAATCATTGTTCATTATTACCGGAGTAATTGGATTAAGGTAAGAAATGGTTATTTTGGTGTTTTAATATATTTTTTTGGTAATCTATTTTGCGTGTACAATAATGTTATTTTTTATTTATTTGCTTTTTTTAGTTTAGTATTATAATGTTTAAAAATGATATATAAATAAGTGTTTGTTTTTTTTTTTAAAGTAAAATAAAGTGAAATAATGCTTAAAAATGAAATAGAGATAATGTCTTGAGTTTTAGATTTTTAAAAAAAAAACTCTAAAATTTTGTGTTTTTTAATTTAAAATTATTTAACAAAAGATAGGAGTATTTTAGAAAGTTTAAGAATTTGTGTGAAGGTATTTTAGTACGCAAAATATTGAAACCCAAATAAAAAATCATGTTATTAATAGTATAGTAGATAATAATTGTACTTCCATTTTATTTTCATTTTTAAGCTTAGGCAAATGAGTAGACAATCCTTTTATCAGTTTATGTTCCTAATAAAATTTTTTTTTTTGAATTTTCATGCTTAGCAACGGTGGAAATGGAAAAATTTTTACCAATGTCAATAGTACAATCAACTCCAAAATATGATGTGGTACTTAGTGGGTCCTAATATTTTTTTTGATAGGAAATCACACACTTAATATTAAACAACATTAGAGTTTACATCATGAAGAATTGCAAGCTCTAAGAAACTTGGACAATTCTCCATCCACATACATTGATTAACTATGCCCTTGGCATACTTTGCTAACAAATGAGTTGGGGAATTAGCATTACGCTTTACATGAGAAAAATACACATTTTGGAACTCCAATGAAGCTAAACTAATCCCCATTATTACCGCATCAATTGAGGCCGGTGGTGAAGATGACTGATTCAACGCTCTAGAAACCAATAACGAGTCACCCTCCATGATTATGTCCAATAAACCCAGCTGCTTTGCGAACTGCATACCAATTTCAACAGCCTTCGATTCCGCTTCAAGAGGTCCCAGTGGTGCATGTAACTTCTTGCACATAGCTGCTACAAAGTGCCCATGCCAATCCCTTACAATCACACCAATTCCCACAGACTTCAACTCAGCAAACACAGCAGCATCAACGTTACATTTGAAACACAATGTGGGTGGCGGGTTCCATCTTTGAATATGAGAAACGGAACTATTTGTAATTGGTGACGGAATAATAACAGATCGGTATTCCTCCAGATATTGAGTCGCCCAATGAAGAAGCATCCTACCATCCTTTCTCTTCCCACCACATCTAACTTCATTCCGGTTTCCCCACAACGCCCATGCACCAGTTAGCAGCAACTCCAAGTTTTCCGGTGAACTTTTTTCATCCATCAATAAACACCAAACCATGTCCTTAAAAGAACTTAACCGGTCCATTACATTTGGAAAAACCAGCTTGGACGATGACCAAAGCTCCTTTGCTCTGCTGCATTTCCAGAAAAAATGGATAGAATCTTCCTCCTCCACGTTGCATCCATCACATGTAGCCACCTGCAAAACATTTCTTTTAACAAGGTTAGTTTTCAATGGTAAGATGTCTTGACAAGCCCTCCAAGCAAAATGCCTTATTTTGTGAGGCACATTGATCTACCATAAACGATTCCAGAATCTCCTTTCTTGGCTACCATTAGAGCTTGAACCAGAAAATTCAGCTATTGACATTTGACTAGCAACCCAGTAGGCATTCTTCACCGAGAACACTCCATTATTACTCCAAGCCCAAACTAGTTTATCTTCAGGCAAATGAGAACTTATTGGGATAGCTTTTATAACCTCTGCTTCATGCGGCATAAACAGAGCATCTATAGCATCAGCCTTCCACGAAGCCTCCTCCTTATTTATCAATTCTCCAACCTTCATATCATGTGGCATAAACAATCTAGGAGATGAAACCATGAACGTTGAAGGCTTAGGCAGCCATTTATCACCCCAAATCCGGATACTCTCACCATTACCAAGCCTCCACCGTAAACCATTTTTAACAAGGGGTTGAGCAAACATAATACTCCGCCAAGTAAATGATGGATTATTACCCAAAACAGCCTGTGAAAAATCACATGTAGGAAAATACTTAGCTTTCAAAACCTTATACACCAATGAATCATGACCTTGTTGAAGCCTCCACCCTTGCTTAGCCAATAAAGCCAAGTTAAACTCCTTAAGTTTTTTAAATCCCATCCCACCACAACTTTTTGGAGCATATAATTTTTCCCAACTCATCCAAGCTATCTTCCTCTCTTCATTTCTTTGCCCCCACCAAAAATTACGTATCATAGACGTCAAATCCTCACAAAGAGAATCAGGCAATTTAAAAACACTCATAGTATATGTCGGTATTGCCTGTGCCACAGCTTTTATCAACACTTCTTTTCCTGCCTTAGACAATAACTTCTCTTTCCAACCAGCAAGCTTTTTTCTTAGTTTGTCCTTAATAGAGTTGAATGTATTTTTCTTATTTCTTCCCACCAATGATGGCAAACCAAGATATTTTTCATGGTGCTTAATCACTTGAGCCCCAAACCTCTCTTTAATATTTTCTTGAATAGCCATAGGAGTATTACTACTAAAAAACAGAGAAGTTTTGGTACGATTTAACTGTTGGCCCGAAGCACATTCATAAACCCTCAACACCCTCTGAAGGGCATCACACTCTTCCAAAGAAGCTTTACAAAAAATGAGTCTATCATCGGCAAAGAAAAGATGGGATATTTTGGGACCCCTACGGCAAACCGCAACTCCCCCCAATCTTCCATTCTCCACCTCTTTCTTAATAAGAGCAGAAAGACCTTCCGCACATAGCAAGAATAGATATGGAGATAGTGGGTCACCCTGCCTTATTCCCCTACCTGGCACTATATGCCCTTTAGGTTTGCCATTAATCTTCACTGAATAAGAAACAGTAGTGACACATCTCATAATCAAAGTACACCATTTCTCATCAAAACCCAACCTATGCATAATTTTTTCCAACCATATCCACTCTACCCTATCATATGCCTTACTCATATCAAGTTTTAGAGCCAAATCACCCATTCTACCACTCTTCTTTTGACTAATATGGTGCATCATTTCATAAGCTACAAGAACATTGTCAGTGATTAACCTACCATGCACAAATGCACTTTGAGTATCACTAATAATAGAAGGAAGTACTTTTTTCAATCTATTAGTAATAGCTTTTGATGCAATTTTATAAACCACATTACAAAGACTAATGGGTCTATAATCAGTCATAGTTTTTGGCTCTTTACATTTAGGAATAAGGACAATATGTGTATGATTAAAATTAGGTGGGATGATACCTGAATTAAGAAAGGCCAAAACAGTTGAAGTAACCACAGCACCAATCTTGGGCCAAAAGTGTTGATAAAACAATGGAGGCATGCCATCCGGTCCAGGAGACTTCAACGGGTACATTTGTTTAATGGCATTTTTCACTTCAACCTCAGTAAACTCTCTTACAAGTATTTGATTCATCCTTGGGGTGACTTTATGTTGGACTGCATCTAAAATTTCTTCAAAAACCGTAGGACCACTGCTGGTAAAAAGCCTCTCATAGTACTGCAACATCAACTCTTCCACGTGATCATCTCCCTCCAACCACCTACCATTCTCATCTAACAGACCCTCTATGAAATTCTTTTTATATCTTGCAGAAGCTTTCTCATGGAAAAACCTGGTATTCCTATCTCCTGATTGCAGCCAACTAATTCTTGATCTTTGTCTCCACATATCATCTTCCTTATCCAACCAACAATTCAACTCAATTCTAGTATTCTTCAATGATCTAATCATAGTGGGTCCTAATATTGTTATGAAAAGTTACTTAACAATACAAATTACAAAGAATATCTAAGGAGGTGTTTTTTTTTTTTAAAAAAAAACCTTGAACTTTCATTAAAAAAATTTAGTCATGATTGGCAAAAAGAACATCATAAAGGTGTGAAGGAATCATCTATCCACACCAATAAACCTCTAAGAGACCTTTCAAAGGTCATTAGACGAAGGCCTTGTCCAAAAAAATTATTTCCTCTCATTTTACTTGGCTACGAAAATAAATATTTTTTATTGATATATTACAGGAAAAATATTTTTTAAGAGATTACATAAGGGTATCAATAAATTAATACAAGTTACAATCTCTTTCTTCTCAACCAAATAAAAAATACATTTTATTTGGATGAGTCCATCAACGCTTTTTCAGGGTTTTCAAATGCTGATTTGAATCTATCTAATCATTACGAGGAAAACAGGGAGGAGATGACGCTATTGGAGGTACTGGTGTTACAGGCAAAAAATAAGATGATTTTAAGGGACAGTTTGCATAAAAGTGGGGGAAATCAAAATGAGATGATATCGGTGGGCAGTTTCCAAGTAGGGTGGACAGTTGGAGATGAAGACATAAAAGGCAGGAAGAGTGGCGGAGGTAGAAGTAAAGATAGGACACATGCAAGGAATAAAAGTCCATCAAAGGGTGACGTAAAAAGCCAAACTGTTCCAGATATTATTCCAGATAAACAGAGTGGGCCAAAAAAAGGTACATGGTCCAGAATTACGCAAAGGCCCAACCCCACGAATGACATGGATTGCATGGATGAAGAGATAGGCCCAAAACGCAAAGACAATAAGCTGCTAGGAGGGGAGGTCTTGCACCATGCCAAGAAGTTTAAGCAGGAAGAGAAGTCTGTCGTACAAAGCAATGTTGTGATTACCCACATAGGACCGCAACCTCCGCCGGGTCCAATGAGTCTCATAAGTTGGAACTGTTAAGGGCTTGGAAACCTTCGGACAGTTTAGGCTTTGGAGAAGGTGGTTTCCAAAGAAGATCCTAAATATGTCTTCCTTATGAAGATGAAAGCAGACATGGAATGGATGATTATGGTTCGAGATAGATGCAAGTTCAAGAATGATCTCATTGTTCCTAGTGAAGGGAAAAGCGGTGGGTTGGCTTTATTTTGGAAGGAAGATGTAAAACTTGATGTTCAAACATATTCTCAATCTCATATAAACGCATTGGTGTATGGTGGTGGTGAGGTGGGATGGTGGCATTTGATTGGGTTCTATGGTGATTGGGACACGAATAAAAGACCAGAATCATGGAGAAAGCTTAGATATCTAAGTAGGACATTAGAATTGCCATGGTTAGTTATTGGCGGCTTTAATGAGATTACAAGTGTATTTGAGAAAGAAGGAGGTAGTGACAGGCCACAGCAACAAATGGGAAACTTTGTGGATACAATAAATTGGTGTAGTCTTAAAGATTTGGGCTTTACTGGTCCAAAGTTCACGTGGTTGTACCAAACTGCTGCTAGTGATGAGATCAAAGAACGACTGGATAGAGCTCTCGCTACGAGTGGGTGGACGAATCTCTTCCCAGAAGCTAAACTCTTCCACCTCACTTCCTCGGCTTCGGATCACTCTCCATTATCATTACACATGGTAAGCAGGAGGCAAATGCGAAAAATGGGTCGTGTGTTTAGGTTCGAGTCAATGTGGCTAAAGGAACCTAGGTGTGAAGAGATTGTCCATGAAGCTTGGGAGGAAGGTAAGGCCATTTCTTCGGATTTTTCACTTACGTCATGTTTGGATCGATGTAGGGCTAGATTGTAGGATTGGAATAAGGTGGAGTTTGGCCACTTGGGAAAAACTATTTCTGATTTGCAAAAGCATTTAAAATGGCTTGAGAGACAACCTATGTCGCCGGAGAATATACGGTCTATGAAAGCTACTCGGGTAAATCTAAATTGTTGGTTAGAAAAGGAGGATGCAATATGGTTGTAAAGATCTCGCATCAGCTGGTTACAAAATGGTGATAGGAACACAAGATTTTTCCATGAGAAAACATCATCTCGCTTTAGGAAGAACTTTATTGAAGGCTTATTGGATGAAAACGGGTAGTGACAGGAGAATGAATTCAAGGTGGAGGGCACTATGGTCGATTATTACAGAAGCCTCTTTCAATCTAGCAACCCTACGGATTTTTTTGAAATTTTGGAAGCTGTTCAACACAAGGTTAGCCTGACCATGAATCAAAATCTCACTAAAGATGTACCCCTTGAAAGCACCTGGTCCTGATGGCATGCCTCCGTTTTTCTTCTAGAACATTTGGCCAAAGGTGGGGGAAGAGGTAACAAGGACAGTATTGGATTTTCTAAATTTAGGTATTGTCCCTCCAAACTTTAGTGAAACTCATGTGGTGCTTATTCCTAAATGTAAAGAGCCAAAGAAAATTACTGATTTTAGGCCAATTAGTTTATGTAATGTGGTGTATAAAATTGCTTCCAAAGCTATTGCTAATAGGATGAAGAAGATCCTTCCTTCTATTATCAGTGATACCCAAACTGCATTCGTGCACGGTAGGTTGATCACGGATAATGTTCTTGTAGCTTTTGAGACGATGCACCATATCAGTCAGAAGAAAAATGGCAAAATTGGTGAAATGGCTCTAAAATTGGACATGAGTAAACCATATGATAAGGTTGAATGGTGCTGGTTGGAGAAGATAATGTAGAAACTGGGTTTTGATGACAAATAGAGGGCCTTAATCATGAGATGTGTTACTTCAGTCACCTACTCCTTCAAGATAAATGGCAAACCACGAGGGAGAGTCATCCCTAGCAGAGGAATCAGATAAGGAGATCATTTATCTCCATATCTCTTCCTTTTATGTGCAGAGGGATTATCAGCACTTATAAAGAAGACAGTGGACAGTGGACAGATGGGTGGTGTAAAGGTATGTCGAAATGACCCTAAATTGTCTCATCTTTTTTTCATTGATGATAGCTTGATTTTTTGTAGAGCTTCTCTAGATGAGTGCAATGCTCTTCAAAGAGTGTTACAGGTCTATGAGAGTGCATCAGGTCAGTAGTTGAACCGAGCGAAAACCTCACTATTTTTTAGTAGCAATACGCCAAGACTGATTAAGGAAGAGATTAAAGTAAGGTTTGGTGCTCAGGTGATTAAATTGCATGAAAAATACTAAGGACTGCCATCTCTGGTAGGTAGGAGTAAGAGGAACACTTTCAATGACATCAAAGTGAAGCTAAAGAAAAAGTTAGCTGGGTGGAAAGAAAAGTTGTTGTCTAAGGCCAGAAAAGAGGTTTTAATCAAAGTTGTGGCCCAAGCTATACCAACCTATACTATGAGTTGCTTTAAAGTACCAGACTCTCTCTGTAAGGAGATTACAAGTATGATCCAGAATTTCAGGTGGGGCCAAAAGCAGGATAAGAAAAAGATGGCGTGGCTAAGCTGGGATAAACTATGCTTTCCTAAGGTAGAAGGGGGACTGGGATTTAAGAAATTAAATGAATTTAATCTAGCTCTTTTGGCGAAACAGGGATGGCAGCTTTAACATCAACATGACACTCTCATGTATCGAGTGCTCAAGGCCAAGTATTTTCCTCACTGTGAGTTTTCTCAGGCCTCTCTGGGTAGTAATCCATCTTACACGTGGTGCAGTATCATGGCAGCACAGGTAATTGTGAAACATGGTCTGCGGTGGAGGATTGGAAATGGGGAGCATGTACCAGTTTGGGAGACAAATGGTTGCCAATGCCCTCCACTTACGAAGTCACCTCTCCTAGTATGTTTATGCAAGCCCAAACAATGGTGAGTGAGTTGATAGATAAGGAGAATGCAAGCTGGAAAACAGAGGTGGTTGATGCTCTATTTTTACCACCAGAAGCAGAGGTTATAAAAATTATCCTTCTAAGTGTGCATCTCCTAGCAGACAAGCAGGTTTGGGCATGTAGTTCTAATGGTGTTTTCATGGTATGAAGTGCTTATTGGGTGGCAGTGGAAATGTCAAAAGGGATAGGTAACGGTTCGTGCTCAGATGGTAGGCAGAATAGAAAATTTTGGAGGAAGATATGGTAGCTTGCTACGCCACAGAAAATCAGACATTTCACCTGGAGAGCTTGCCAGGATATCCTTCCTACAAAAGCAAACTTAGTTCGGCGACGGGTGTTAACGGAAGATGTATGTGATGGGTGTAAGTTGGCAGCGGAAAATTTGAACCATTGTTTCTGGACTTGCAAGTTTGCACGCGAGATGTGGGAGAGTTCAAAGCTAGCACTGCTTTTTGAACCGGACCATGAATGCAGCTTCAAGGACCTAATGTAGGTCTTACTTATGGAAGAGGATAGTACACCGGAAAAGGCTGCAAAGGTAGCGACCTGTGCTAGGGCATTATGGGGAAATCGAAATGAGGTTAGAATGGGTGGTCAACGCAAGTCCGAGTTGGCTCTTGTTCGGAAGGCAGTACAATATTTGGAAGAATATTATGCTGTTTTGGATACTGACACAAGCACATGCATGCCAAGACCTCAACAGATAACATGGGTCCCTTCACAAGGGTTGGTGTATAAGGTGAATGTGGATGGGGCAATATTTTCAGATCTGAAGGCAGTGGGCTTTAGAGCTATCATAAAGGATGAAAAAGGAAGTGTTGCAGTAGCTTTGAGCGGGAAACTTCCCGCACCGTTGGGCGCTGCAGAAGCTGAAGCAAAGGTTGTTGAAATGGGGATACAATTTGCAAAAGATATAGGTGTGCGTGATATAATTTTGGAAGGTGATTCCTTGAATGTGTACCGTGCTCTTTTGGGCATGTCAGGGCCTCCTCCATTAGTTGATGCAGTGATTCTTGGAGTGCAAAATGCTTGTTCAAAGTTCCATTATGTCGGGTTTTCCGATATTCGCCACACAGGAAACAAACCAGCCCACCTTTTAGCAAAATATGCCAAGGGCATTGATGATTATTGTACTTGGATTGAAGAGTCTCCTTGTTTTTTAGAATATGCTCTTACCCATGATGTAGCTTCTATTTCAGTGAATTAATAAAATATTCAATCTTGCTATAAAATAAATAAATAAAAATAAAAATACCTTTATATTTATTTCTCATCCTTCCAATTCTAACAAACTCATGACAGAAATGAGAAAACTGAAATCTTACCCTTATTGATTAGTTTACTCTAAAGGAGCGTTCATTTTTACATATGGGCCCAAGGTTAATTACTTGAGCATAAGTGCACCATCTAACACTTCCAAGTATTTCTAGATAACCGCGTATCTTTGGTGTGGTGGTCACTCCACAAGTATAAGTGCTTGTGGAATGTGGGGAGTAAGGATCGAAGTTCAAGTCTCCAAGAGGGAGTTTTACACACATATATATTTAGATTAGGTTAGAGTAGAAATTCTATCTTATATCGAAAAAGTATTTCTAGATATTTTTCTATTTTTATTTTTTTCTATCATTTTATCCAAGTTGGTCAAATTTTTACATGTTACTAAATTTTAAACATCATTTCGGCAAAAGTTTTGAATTACATCCCATTCTAAAACACTAAGGTGTTGTTTGGATTGCATGAAAATTGAGTGATATCACTCAGTTTTCATGATCCATCATCCAAAACAAGTGGATCTCACGGATGAGCATTTGTTTGGATAAGTTTTGGATCATTGTTTCCATCACTCAATTCTCTGATTTTTGAGTGATGAGTTATGGAAACTGAAAACACATTTTAGCTGTTTTCAGTTTTCATAACTCTGTTTTCAATGGCATTTTTGTAAATAATCTCACAACTCTCTCACTGTTCAGCCGCAATTTTTGACTTCTGGATTTTTTTTTTTGAAACAAATCCTGGCCGCATATCTCTCACTGTTCAACTGCATATCTTGACTTTTTTTTTTTTTTTTTGAAACAAAATGTAATGGCAGAACTGAGTGATAGTGCCGTTTGGGTGGATTTGGGGAAATTTGGGTATTTTAAGTGATGAGTGATGAGTGACGAGTGACGAGTAACAAAAATTGAGTGATGAGTGACCATTTTTTTAACCAAACAAGGCCTAAATCTCTTACTTCATCATGATCAAAATTCTGGCTTGTATCTATTATTTCGACAAAAGTTCGACATCTTTGGGCAGAACATGCATTTGAGATCAAAATTACTTTTATAACTCTTTTAAAAAAAATTTTAAAGAACAAAACCCAGTTTAATAACTTTTTCTGTTTGTTTAATAATGTACTAGAAATTATGAATTTTTAGTTTTTGTTGAATTACAATTTTAATCTCATTTTTTATTTTTATTATCTAATTAAATTAGAAGTATTTTTGACATTTTATGAAATTATAACTAACTTTTATATATATATATATATATATATATATATATATAACTAGTATCTTGAAATGATACACTTGTACTGAAAATATTTTATTCTAATAATCAACCTGAAATGGTATCCAAAATGGAATACAAATTTTTGGTCTAGTCTAGTGTTTTTTTTTTTTTTGGCCCCCTTAAGTGCGTGAGATTTAGACTTGATATATGGCCTTTTTGAACCCTTGTTGTGACTACATGGCATCTAAGTAATGTCGTGGACACAACGGAGTCCAATTTTATAACCAAGAGCCCAATAAACTGATTGACTTAAAAAACAGTTTGGGCTTCATCGTATTCCAACTTTTATATCATGCTAAAAAAAAATGGAAACAATTGAATTTATATATTTCTAGACCCTTAAAATATACTAGCCTCACACGCGAAATGCGCTTCACGTGTGTGATGAGGCCTTTTGTTTTTTATTTTTTGGGTTTACACGTTTTACTCATGATAGTTTTATTTTATTTTTTATTTTAAAAAGAAATTGTATTAGTACTTGACTACTAATGTGAGAGAGAAATGTGAAAGTGGAAAAAAAAAAAAAAAAACAGTTTAGTGATATAAAAAATAGTACATTTGTGAAAAAAAAAACAGTTTTTTTTTTTTTTCAAAAAGAAGAAATTGTATTAGTATTGGATAACTTTTTTTTTAATTTCGCTAAAAATTAAGAGCTTTTAAATTACTAATTTTACATATCTAACCCTATGATTTAAGCCTTAGAAACGGATGAATTTGAGGGCATTTTGGGCATCTAAATTAAGGATCACAGATAAGAGAAGCCCCTTAAATAGTTTTATATATATAAAAGCTACTTTTAACTTGCTAGTTCAATTACTGGATTTATCTGTTGCGAACTTTCCTCTTGTGGGAGAATTGTAAGTGTGGGGCATAAGAATTTAAACAAGGTACTTGTGCCACGTGTCGTATCCATAGCTGAGGAGTCCGATATAGTGCTGAGGAGGCCACACGCTTGGACAGTAAGGCCACATCAGTGGCACGTTACCAGAGGAGGCCATACTATAGAGAAAGAGTTTCAAGGAGGGGGTTAGCCCTGACATGACTGAAGGGATGGTGGCTACCACTGCATTTAATGTATCCCATCAAATCTCCTGGCTGCATTTATGTGGAGAAGACCCCTGAACAGTGCTGCCTTGGCTGCCCCAACTCACAAGGGGTTTAGGAATGTGTCTGATGAGACAAGCACTCAAGTAGTAGCCTAGACGATCAACAAATAGAGAGCCAAGATCATCTAAAATGAGCTATATAATGTAAGAGACCCTCTAGGGAGAGAGGATTGGAAAAATCTGTAGAGAACACATAGTAGCAACATGAGCTAAAATTGTATCCAAGTCCAAAAGAACTAAATTAAAAAATCATTCTCCTCGGACTTTGCCAAGGAAGGATTTCCTTGCTTTAAACTTGTCTTTCTTTGCTGTCTTAATATCCTTGACCCATTGTGCGCGTTGCCTGATTCATTGAGGCCTAGCTTTCAAGTCCACTCTCTACAAATTTATTGTGTAGGGCTCTTTAAGCCTTAACCCATTCATCAGTTGGGCTTAGGAGCCGAAAACCTATCCCTACATTAAGCAATTGCTGGTTTTTCTATAGTTACCTAAACCCAAGGAAGCTAATTTCTTATCACACAAGCATAACATTTCTAATTTTTCTCACCATTTTCATGACTTGCCCACTAAAGACCACAACAACATTTACATTACCAACATTCTATTAGAATAAAATGCATGTGAATCTTGTCATTTCTATATTTTTACTTGCTTTAGTTATTGTATTTGTTATCATTATCTTGCTAACAGTTCTAAGTAAATGTTGCGAATTTATCTTACTGATCACTTATTGAAATAAAAAAAGCAGTATTGGTTCATAAAAATTGGAAAAAAGAAAATAAGCTTTTATTTAATTTCATTCAGAAGATATTAGAGAGAATTAAATGCATGGTATAGTTATAGGGATTAATTTCCATTAAAAAAAGAAATGCCTAATCCAAGTAGCTATCTGTCGGCATTTAAATCTCTTCTTTTATTTCCCTCATATCCCTTTTCCACCCAAGAATTATAATACTTCAAATACATAAATATTTTTAATTAATAAAGAGAGGCCTCTCTCTTCCTTGTTTCATTCTCAGAAATTAGAATCACTTTGACAACAATTATAGATAATTTTTTTTACTTGACAAATTTGCCAACTATGTAGGAAACAACTTTTTTAACATGGTTCCTTTCTCCTAAAACGGTTAAGGATGGTATATAAGACAAACTCCCAAATATTTGTTCACTAGATGATGTTCACTGAAAAGACATCAGGGGGTTTCTCATTGCATTGCAGCCTCATGTCTCGGATTTCTTCTGAATTACCAAACATTACAAACCAAATTCCAAAAATAGCACAACATTTTTTGAATTGCTGTTTTGTTAGGGATCATGTGAAGAGATTCACAATTGGCAAGCTATTAAATCACCCATTTTTGCTGCAACTAAATGAAAGAGAGTGTTTTGAATCTAGTATTTGATGATGTTTCAGAGGAGAAATGAATAGTATTGGAGTCACGGCACATGTGGTACTAAAGAAAACATTGTCTTTCAATTTGGCTAACTCTATATCCTTCCTTTCCCATCATCATAAAAATTAGAGCAGCACATGTACAATGCCAAATTGCCTTTAATTTTGTATATTCTATTATTAATATTTATTTGTGAATCATATTTTTTTTTTTTAATTTGGTTGAAAATTCTCATTTCGGATATTGTAATCAAGTAATAAATACTAAACATTTTGTAATTGTGGCACTAACCTTTTACTGTTTTATCACTGCATTGACTGTCTGAGAAGACTTAATTTTTGATAACTAATATGTACTCTTTATAAAAATTTTAGGGACATTAATTTGAAAAATGCTACAACTATTACAAAATTTACTACATAAAGTTCATAATCGGTGTAATAATAAACACCACTAGTAAATCTTTTTTGATAATGATTAGTAAATTTTAAAAACATAATAAAAAGGAATGTATGTGTAAAATTGTGGAACGTAGTATTCAAACGCTGCTTTTTCCTTCAATACTATTGGTAGCAAAAGCAACTAATAGTCATAATGTTAAGGATATAAACAAATCAAGCTTTATTCAAATATTGAATGTTGAAGCTCGGCTCGACAACAAATGTAAAATATTCAAATTTGGCTCGAGCTCAAACCAAGCTTACAAAAAATGATCGAACTCGAGCTCATAAAAAGTCTAAAAGGTTAAGATTCGGTTTGGCTTGGCTTAATTTATTAGTCAAGCGAAGCTGAAATTCAATATCAAGATTAAATTTTAGCTCAATAAGAATATTATCAAGCACATTTGGTTTGGATAAGTGGTTCCAACCCTCAATTAATTAAAAGCTTAGTAAGATATAAGTTTATTTTTCATGTTCATTTCAAGCTTATTATCAAACTCATAAACGAGCCTAGACTCAACTTATTTTTATTGAGCCTTATTGTTCACTAGTGTGTTTGTAAACAATTTTATTTACTTGGGTTCAGTTTGTTTATGAAACCCACCTAAAACTAAGGCACAAGTATGACTTTTTCTTTTAGGATAATATTTCAAACCTATGACTTGTATCATTTACCACCTTGTAGGGATAGAGTCAAGACTTAGAGTTAGGGGGGTAGCCTTGCTGCTCGCTGTGTGCAGCGGTTTCGTCCTTTGATTTTACTGCTTTACCACTAAGAATTTTTGTTTAAAACTTTTTAAATAACCAAGTTGTTTGTTTTGAATAAAATGGGTTGATTGGGCTTAATTTTTTTTTAACTTTATTATTGGTAATTTTTGTTGTTAAGCTAATTTTTTTTGGGCTTTTTTTATTTATTTAATCTACTAATTTTTTATAGCC
This sequence comes from Quercus glauca, assembly GCA_023736055.1. Classification (NCBI taxonomy): domain Eukaryota; kingdom Viridiplantae; phylum Streptophyta; class Magnoliopsida; order Fagales; family Fagaceae; genus Quercus; species Quercus glauca. The sequence continues at coordinate 4,891,527 of CM043318.1, forward strand.
TTTAAAAGTGAAAAGTGATGAAACTACAAAATTTTACAAATTGCTAATGTGGTAAGTGGTTATCGATAAGTAAAAAGTGATGCAAGTGTGTGAACCACTAAAAATTTGCTACCTCTAAAGTTTGTAAAAATTTTGTAAAAAAGTTTGTGGTTATAACATTGCTCTTAAAAGAATTGATGACATTGTTAAGAGAGGGCAAAGTGTAATTTTATTGAACAAAATTACTAAAATTAATACTTATTAATATACTAATATTAAAAAAAAAATTGGGGGGGGGGGGGGGGGGGGGGGGGGGTGGCCATTGCCCCCCTATTCAATATATATATAGCTCCGTCCTACTATGCACCCGTCCCCGATCTTTTACCCATAGATATTCATACCTAATTCGGACTCAGGGTTTTTTTTTTTAAATGATTTTTTGGGCTCTTTAAAATAATAATATTCCTTCTATAGTTCTACGTCTGTGTTTGCCATTTCTGCACCTCCTCTAACTCTTTCTATCTATAAAATCCAATCCAATCTCTTCCCTTTTAGTTTAAACACACACTTAGTAATGAGTGAAAAAAAAATTAAGGATAAAGTAATTGGAAAAACTTCAGTTGCGAATTGAGAAAAGCTCTAATTGGTTCGTAGTTAACAATGTTGACCTTTTCTAGGACCAACTTCATTTGGACTTGACTTACCTTGCAATTCAGGCTTTGATTGTCTAGATGTTTTTTAGAAAATGCATTGTTATTAGTGATAGGCCCGTACGTAGCGCACTTTTTTTAAAAAATTGGTAAATAATAATAATAATAATAATAAACTCATAAGTATTTTTATTTAAAATATTAGTTATTATTATCTATATATATATATAAAACCGAAGCTTTTGAAGCTCTCACAATTTTCCACATCATCGCTATTTTCTTTTTCTTTTTATTTTTGATTCTTTTTATTTTAGGTTTTATATCTTATAACAATAATATTGAAAAACGTATACAAACTTGGAGGCCTATTTAAGGGCTCCATAAAACTTGATGGACAAGAAAATATATTCTAAAATAAGCCCTAATTAATACCTAACCATAATAGGAACCAAATTTGACCTAAAAAAACATTAAAAGAGCCTAAAAACAAGGAAATAAATCACCTAGACCTAAAATAACGTTTTTTGCATAAAAATACCAAAATCTCTTCTCTCCTTAAAATCCTAGCAATTACCATCTCAAAACCCTAAACTCAAAGCGTAGGTTTTGTCTTTTTTTATTTGCTTTCATATGTGCCTGAAATTTTCATTCTATCTTATTGTTTTATTATATTTAGAATTGATTTTCTTATAAGTATTTGGGTTAATCTCTATATTTTGATAGTGTTTTTATGGGTTTGGTTTTTGAGTTGAAATTCTGATAATTATTTTTTATTATATATGGCAGATGAAGCATCTCTATTTTTTGGAGAAAAATCAAAACTGCAACCTATGTCTTCCAGCCCAAGGTGTGGAAGCATAAAACCCAACAAAAACTTGGTATTCTCTCTTCTCTGTTTGCAATCTCTACTACTTTTTATTTTTATTTTTTATTTTTAACTTTTGCATGCTACAAGTGTTGTAGAGGATCCTAAAGAAGTATATGTGAATGATTATCTGTTGTTAGTGCTTAAGACATGATATCTTTTTGGTAAATTGCATATAGGATCTTAGTAAAAACCTATTAATATGCAAAAAGAGAATGAAGATCAAAACTGACATGATATCTTTCTGGTAAATTGCATATAGGATCTTAGTAATAACCAGATTCCACCTTGATGAGTTGTTTGGACATGAAATTTTTCTTTATATCATTTTGATGGTAATTTTATTCTCAAATAACATTTTGCGATGAATATTGTATATTTTATGTTTATTTTGATAAGTTATGATGTTTTTTCATTTTAAATTTTATTTTAAGCAAAGTGAAATATATTCCGTGCATCGCACGGGTTAGCGACTAGTTATTATTATTATTATTATAAACTCATAAGTGTTTGTGGGGACTCAGTTTCCGGGCGACTCCCTCACAATGAATTTGTAGAGTGTGGATAGAAGGGTTAGGTTCTAACGAAAGATACAACAGTCGACGTGGGTTTTCCAGATCAAAAGCAAGAAGCTAGCTAAGTACCCTTAAGGAGAGTTCGTTCACGGCCCAGTCCGAGGAGCTCTTTCCTTAGAACTTAACGAACACAAGGGTTGGCCTTTAAGACTCCGGGGGCGCATTAACCCTCCTTCCAAGGGCCAACCGGCCAGGGACCAAAAAAAACCCCCTTTACTCTGGAGATTCTATCTTTTATATAGTCTTGGTCAGTTGATCTTTGCCGTCCATTTGTCGGTCATCTGAACTCGTATCTGAGAGCTCGTCCCATCAGCCGCTTTTGCAGGCTTTTTGTTAGTTGAAGTAACCAAGGCTGCACTGTTTTCTAGTCAATTCACCATTAATGCGGCCAGAGTGTTGGTGGCATGCATTTAATGAGTGAGTGACAGCTTCCTCCTTCAATGTCGGCTTGCCGAGGATGTTGGCATCCTCGGCGAGGTCCCTTGATGACTTGGGCCTCGTCCGCTTATCCTCGGATCCTGCTCTCTCCTCAGCATGGACCTTGGGCCTAATGTGGAGTGGGCCGGGGTTGCTAAATATTTGGGCCCCACAATATTTTTATTTAAAATATTAGTTAAAAGTAATAGTTTAATAAAAACATAATAATAATCCTAAAAAATAAATTGTTGTTTTGCTTCCAATCATTGTTAATCAATAGACATTATCAGTGAAACATTAATGAATAAATTTTTATTTGTATTACTTGAGTTAATAATATTACATAAAAGATCCACGAAAATCTCTTAATATATTAACTTTGTTCATATAACACTTAGAAAGATTCTATATAAAATTTGAGACTACAATACGATATATAAAATTTTAATATCACAATATTTATATCATTCTTAATTTAAAGGAAAGAAAAATACATGATAGTAAAATTTATTTGATAATGAAATAAAAATTATGAAGAAAATGAAACATCTAAAAAAGTGTTTTCCTTTAAATGTAGAACGTTAATTTTTACCAAGTATGTTAGTAGTGAGTTTTAATAAGAATATATGAAATATTACGTAACCATTTTTTAGGAGGTCGCACTTTTATGAAACGAAAATAAAAATTTCTTATTAGAAACGTGAAAGGAAAATGTTTTATAATTTTGGCATGATTAGAAACCAAAGAATTTTTTTTTTTGTCCAGGTTTTCTCTCTAGGCTCTTTCGGAAACCCTAGAGGTGAAAAATATGGTTGCCGTTTGGCAAAGCTTCTCTCCGTGTAAACGGTAGAACAAGTTTTCTCTTTTTCCCGAAGTCAAATATGGAGGAGATTACAGAGAGATATGCAGGATTAAAACTGTCGTCGAGAGAAGATGTTGAAGTAGTGATCCATGAACCAGTGCCAAAGGAGGGTCTAGTTCTCGTAGGGAAGTTCTGTACCAAGAGGAGAGTCAACTTGGAGCCTGTGGCTAGGGTACTAAAATCGGTATGGAAAACGGAGAATAATTTTGAGGTCAGTGACCTGGGTGAGAACAAAGTCATGTTTCTTTTTCAAACAAAAGATGACATGGATAGGGTGCTCTTCCTTTGCCCGTGGTCCTTTGATAAATATTTATTGATTTTTCACAAACTGAAATACGGTGAGGCGATGAAGAACGTAAAATTTGACAGGACTCCTTTTTGGGTCCAAATCCATGGTTTGCCAACAATGTGTCAAACGAAGGCAGTGGGAATGAGTATAGGAGCAACTCTAGGGGAGGTGGAGAAGGTGGATGCAAACGGAGCAGGGTTCTACATGGGGAGCTTCCTGCGTATAAGGGTCATCATGGACGTCTCTATGCCACTGTGTCGAGGTCGAAAGATACGATTAGGCGAGTATGGCTTGAAATAGGTGGAGTTCAAGTATGAGAGGCTTCCGATTTTCTGTTACTTGTGTGGGAAAATTGATCATGACGAACGGGATTGCTTGCAAGGTTTTCGAATCAAGGAAACGTTAAGGCCAGATGAGAAGCAGTTTGGACCATGGTTGCGTGCGAACCCGGAAAAACACCAAAAATCTTTATTGATCACGGCAATGGACAAGGGAGTAAGGAGCACCAGGGATGCTGAAACGGAGTCATGGGATCGAAGCTTAGATGCAGATGGTACGAAGGGCTCTGCGAATCCTAGCAATGACAAATCCGGCGATGCGGGGAGAACGGTGGATGCTAGGGCTGACGTGGTGAATGTTAAGGCCCTTCCAGGTTATGTTCAAATTAGTATCCCGAAGATCTCGCCGGATTTGAATTTTGAGAAGCAACTTCAGGAAATTGACACCGAAATTTTGGGAAACGTTTCTGCTTTAAATACTGAACCAAGTAAGGAAGTGACTTTAAGGAGGGAGGATATCACGCTGGGACAGAATGTTGCCAGGTTGCCCAAGACAGTTGGGATGCATACAAGTGGGCTCATAATAGAAGCCCAACCCGAACAATCAACGATTGGGCCTCCTGGACCAGTTATGGCGCTTGATAATCAACCGGGTACTGACTTGGGCTTGACCACACCCGGTATTAATTTTAATTTTAAAATGGGGCCTACTTCTCTAAAACAGCCACAGCCCTTGAAAATAAAAAAGACCACTGGAGGTGTACAAAGGAAGAACAAAGAAAACAGAGGCAAAAAGGAAAAGAAGATGGTCTCGGGTAGGGAATGCATGCACAGTCAAGAAGAAGACAGAAGTATGGGGAGACCTATGGAAGTTGACAAAGCCGAGGTGGGACTAAAGAGGAGAACAAGGTCGCCATTGCAAGAGGTAGAAAACCTAGAAGATAGTGGGAAGAGGGTAAGAATGGAAGGAGAGGTCAGGGAGTTTGGTAAGCTATTAGCAAACCACTTGGGATCGGCGGAGGCTGGTAACCAGCCCCGCCGGGCACAATGAGTGCCATCAGTTGGAACTGTAGGGGGCTTGGGAACCCCCTAACAGTTAAGGCACTCCAAAAAGTGGTTTTGAAGAAAGATCCCACCTTAGTTTTCCTAATGGAAACTAAGTTTGATGTCACTGAGATGGATGGAATCAAAAGGAAAATTGAAAGACAGCAAGGTCTGGTGGTTCCGAGTGTTAGACGTGTTGGAGGTTTGGCCCTCTTGTGGAAAAGTACGATGAAGGTAGACATACTGACTTATTCTCCTAGGCATATTGATGCAATTGTCATAGAAGAACAGGGGATGAGAAAATGGCGTTTCACCGGATTCTATGGACATCCAGAGACAGGGAAGAGAGAGGAATCATGGAAGCTACTGGAGAATCTCAGCCAAAGAAGCAATTTGCCTTGGATTTGCATGGGGGATTACAATGAGATTATGTATGCCGGAGAAAAAGAAGGTGGAGGGGCGAGACCTGAAGGACAAATGCGGAGTTTCCGTGAGGTGATACACAAGAGCCGTTTGAGGGATATCGATTATGTGGGTTCGGACTACACTTGGAGCAGAAGATTGGGAAGCCGAGGTTGGGTGCGTGAACGACTGGACAGAGCTTTGGTGTCCACGAACTGGGCTGTGATGTTCCTATCAGTGAAGCTTTATCACCTTTCCACCTCAGTCTCAGATCATAGCATCCTATTACTCAAGGAAGCTAGATCACCCCGATGGCAACGGTGACAACCAAAGCTGTTTCGCTTCGAATCAATGTGGCCTGAGGATGGGCGATGCAAAGATGTGGTAGAGGAAGCTTGGGAAAGAGGGTGAAATAGAGACTCAAGGTGGCCATTGGAAGCATGCTTGGAGGAATGCCAAAGTTCGTTACAGTCATGGAATAAGAATACCTTTGGCCATGTTGGCAAGCAGATTGCTGTCATTCAAAATAAACTCCAAGTGCTTGAGTCCATGAAAGGCAATGCTACTGACTTAGAATCAATCCATGCAATGAAAATGGAGCTGAATAAATGGCTGGGTATTGAAGAAGAGATGTGGCACTAAAGAAGCCGAAATAATTGGTTGAAGGCAGGGGACAAGAATACAAATTTTTTCCACACCAAAGCTTCGAACAGGAACCAAAGGAACACCATTTGCAGAATTTTGGACAATAATAATGTATGGCATGAGGATGCAGATCAGATTGGACAAATCTTTGTAGACTATTTTGAGCATCTTTTCACTTCTTCTCATCCAAGGGTGGAGCAAGAGTTGATTGAGGCAGTACACCCAAAAGTCACAGACCAAATGAACTCTATTCTCTTCTAAGACTTCCACGCAGTGGAGGTGGAAAAAGCACTAAAACAAATGCATCCTTTAACGGCACCAGGTCCAGATGGTATGCTCCCCTTATTTTATCATCATTTCTAGCCAACTGTAAAATCCATTGTGATTCATACTGCTCTTACTTTTCTAAATGATGGTGTAGCACCACCAAAATTCCATGACACTCACATTGTTCTCATCCCCAAAATAAAGAATCCAGAAAAGGTAACTGATTATAGACCTATTTCTTTATGTAATGTGGCTTATAAAATTGCTTCCAAAGTGGTGGCGAACAGGATGAAAGTGGTGGTGCAGGATATCATAGGTGAGAATCAAAGCACCTTCATGGCAGAACGTCTCATTACAGACAATGTGTTGGTGGCACACGAACTGATGAACCATATTAGTAAGAAAAAGAAGGGCAAGTGTGGAGAGATGGCAGTGAAGCTGGACATGAGCAAGGCATATGACCGCGTCGAATGGGAATGTTTACAACAGATTATGAGGAAGCTTGGCTTTCAGGAGAAATGGATTAGCACGGTGATGAGGTGTGTGACTTCGGTGAAATATGCCATACGGATCAATGGGCAACCATGCGGCCAAATCCAACCGACCCGAGGGTTGAGGCAAGGTGACCCTTTGTCACCTTACCTCTTCCTAATATGCGTAAAGGGGTTGTCGGCCCTGCTACATCATGCTGCCCAAAGAAAAGCCATTAAAGGAGTGGCGGCCTCTGCAAGAGGTCCAAGAGTATCCCACCTGTTTTTCGCTGACGAAAATTTGGTGTTTGGAAGAGCCACAGTAAGTGAAGCCACAGAAATCCAACGGATTCTCAAAGTTTATGAACTCTCCTCAGGTCAACAATTAAACTGCACCAAAACTTCTTTGTATTTTAGCCCAAATACTGATAATGGAACGAAGGAAAGGGTGAAAAACATGTTTGGTGCTCAGATAATTAAGCCTCATGAATCTTATCTTGGTTTGCCGTCACTTGTGGGTAGGTCAAAGAACAATACCTTTGCTCAACTCAAGTAGAAAGTGGCAAATAAAGTCTCGGGGTGGAAAGAAAAATTACTTACACAGGCTGGTAAGGAGATATTGATCAAATCGGTGGCCCAAGCCGTGCCTTCCTACACGATGAGTTGTTTCCTACTGCCCAATAAATTGTGTGAGGAGCTTACCGGAATGATTAGACAATTCTGGTGGGGTCAGATGAGGAATGAAAAGAAGCTTGCGTGGTTGAGCTGGAATCAGATGTGCTTGCCGAAGGATCGAGGAGGATTGGGATTTCGAGACTTGAAAAGTTTCAACTTGGCCCTCCTGGCTAAACAGAGGTGGAGGTTGCAAACCAACTCCACGTCTCTGTTTAGCCGGGTATACAAGGCTAAATATTTTCCACACTGTAGTTTTGCAGAAGCACGAATTGGTCCGACTCCATCATATGCTTGGCGAAGTCTAATGGCGGCACAGGGTGTGGTTAGAAGAGGTATGAGGTGGCAGGTTGGGAATGGTAATAGAATCAGTATATGGCGTGATAAGTGGATTCCAAGGCCAAGCACGTATAAGTTGGTTACACTAGAGAAACCGAATTCGGAGAATGCTCTGGTTTGCGAACTCATAAACAGAGCAACTCACGAGTGGGACATGGACAAGCTGGACAACTGGTTCCTACCCGAGGACAAAGAGGCAATAATGAGTATACCTTTGAGCACAAATGAAACCAGTGACAAATTAATTTGGGCAGAAAACAAAAGTGGAAAGTTCACCGTCAAAAGCGCCTACGCACTGGCATTGGAGGAGCAGAGGCAAGCAGCCATGGTAGATTGTTCAAATGGGACGGCTCGAAGGAAGCTCTGGAAGACAATATGGGACCTAAATGTCCCACAGAAAATTAAACATTTCGCATGGAAAGCGGATCGTGACATCCTTGCTACAAAACTGAACCTGGCGAAAAGGAAAATCGTTCCGAATGGAATTTGCAAGCTTTGTGGAAAAGATGAGGAGTCTATCTGTCACTTACTTTGGTTTTGTGATGATGCCAAAGAAGTGTGGACAACAAGCAAATTGGTGTTACCATTTGAGATATCTAGGAGTTGGAGCTTCTTGGATGTGGTGGAGAACTTACAGAGTTGCAAAGATACAAGTCCTGGGTTGTTAGAACAGTTCATTACAATATGTTGGGGTATTTGGAAAAACCGGAACGAGCTTCGAACGGGTGGTAAAGTTAAGGCGGGAAGGACGATCATGAAACAAGCTATACACTTGGTGGAGGAATTTCAAGCAGCTAATGAGCGTAAATTAATGAATCGGGTTGAAGCTACATCAACAGTTTCATGGCAACCACCAGGTCGTGGGCGCTATAAGGTAAACACAGATGGAGCGGTTTTCTCGAACAGTAAACAAGCAGGGGCGGGGGTAATAATTAGGGATGAGGCAGGGGAAGTAGTTGCAGCACTGAGCAAGAAGTGGAAATGGCCACTGGGTGCCGTTGAAGCTGAAGCAAAGGCCCTAGAAACTGGTATTGAATTTGCCAGGGACGTGGGAATTAGAGATGCAAAATTTGAGTGTGATTCATTGGTGATCTACAACGCCTTGCATGGTGAAGCCGCCCCGCCGTTATCAGTGGTGAATGTCATAAACGGAATAATGAACCAAGCCTCGCTGTTCAGATAGTGGAAGTTTACCCATACCAAAAGGCAGGGAAATGTCCCTGCTCATGTGTTGGCCCAGCACGCTAAGAATGTCCAGGACTACATAGTCTGGTTAGAGGGCTGTCCCAGCATAGTAGAGCACGTGTGTGCTCAAGACAGATTGTAATTTTGTGTTGCTTTTCAATAAAGTCTAGTATTTCCTATCAAAAAAAAAAAAAAAAAATTTCTAAACCAAATATTGTATAGAAAAATGTTTACATAATTATTAGAAAGTTTCATATAAATAGTAAATTCCACAATGATTCAAATAAGAATAAACATATCACAATTGTATAAAAGTTATAAAAAATAACAAAATTGAATATCACCCACTAATCAAAACACCAAAAGAAAAAAAAAATTCGCATTAACATCAAAATGATAACAACATTTTTTAAACAATAAAAATACATATATCAATCTTTTTTGTCAAACATCGTTCAATCTTAAATTCCATATACAAAAACCAATATGTAAAATGAAAAGTATTAAAGCAAATAAGAGATGAGGTTAGAGATTAATAGTAAAATTGTGTGTGTGTGTGAGAGAGAGAGAGAGAGAGAGAGAGGTACCTCTAATAGTGGAGAACAAGAAAAAAAAATGCAATTGCGAAACAAATTTCTCATCGAAATTCCTAAGCTTGTTGGTCATAAAATGGATAAAGAAAGAACATATTTATATCTAAAAATATATATAGGAAGAGAGAAAAGAAACTTATTCACTAAGAAAGATGGGATGAGGAAGATGAAAGGTTGGGGAATATAATGTGTTAAGTTTTAGACCCTTGGAAAACACAATATGTTTAACCTAATTAATTAGCCAAGTAGTTACTTTGATCAATTATGTAAATCTAGGTTAAACATTCATCACACATATCATGCACAACGGAAAAGTAAATAACATAATGATATGATGATTTAGGAAAACCAATGAAACAACTCGTTTCAAGGTAAAATACCTAGGAGGAACTATCCCAAGAGAACAATCCACTATATCAAATTGAGATTTATAGCCAAGAAAACCAATTCATAGTAAATCTAATATAGTTACCAAACTGGGCTCTAAACTCCTCAGAATTCTTTTATGTAGATCTGCTCTCACATGAACCTCTAGCTCACGTCTTGATCTTCTACACTTGATAGTTGAAAGCTTGGCTGCAAGTTAACTCCATCGGATCTAGCAATATGGATTTGATCTCTAGTAGGTGTTTGATAGAGTTAGAAGGTACAAAACCTCACAAATCTTACAGTAGTAACTCCCAAGTCTTTAAAAACGTGTATTAGGATTTTCCTTTTATATCGAGTAGTGTTGGACTCAAACCCTATGAAAGTTCAAAAGGGGTATGTAATACCTTTGAACGTTTGGACCCCAATTACAAAATTACCAATTCAAGCTTTATATCAAACAATTAATGAGCGGAACATGATAACAAGCTTATAACAGAATTGATAACTAATATAAGCCAAATATAAACACATCCACAGCAGTAAATATAAGGCAAAGATAAAGGGAAGGAAGATGTAAACACACGGATAACACACGATGTATTATCGAAAAGGAAACCGAAGACCTCGACGTAAAACCTCTTTGCCGCCTTCCAAGCAGTCAAATAATCCACTAAAGAATGTAGTTGGGATACATGAACAGCAGAAGACCCTCCAAGCCTAATCTACCCAAGTACCTAAGCCTTCCAAGCTTCTTGCTCCGACGAGGTTACGCCGAACCTATTTCTTCTTTAGCTTACCGGATTCCGCTACTAGACCATAGCATCAACCAATGTAGATTGGTTCCTTCCTAACTGCTTCCCAACAGTACCAAATAGACCTTCTCACAGACGTGGGTGTGGTGAGATAAGGATTTGGCTAAAGGCCTCTCAAGGGTATGACAATGGAGAGGAAGAGAGTAGAGGAATTTGTAGAGTCTCTAAGGTAAAGATTGTAGATGAATCAATCTTGTATTTCTCTAGGGTTTCTCTCACAAAATTCTCTCTAGAATCTCTCACAATATGGTGGGTATAAGGGTGTATATATAGTAGGGTGAGAAGGGAATGCAAAACGTCAGTTTTTGCCAAACAGGGCATTTTGGCGACTTGACTTCGCGACTGGGTTACGTCGCGAGTTCAAGCCGCGAGCTAAAAGCCTGGTCAACCTGGGACTTTTGTCCTGTAATGCGACAGCTGGCGCGACTCTTCAGCTTCTGGCATGCTTGGCACATGTGCGAACATTTGGCGACTTGCAAGCCGCGACTTACCCGCGAGATCCAGTCGCGAGACTTTGTTTTTCTTGCACACTCTTGAGCTTTTCTTCACATCTTCTCACACACTACCCTTACAATTTTCCCACCTAAATACAGGGTTACTAAGTGCTAAATTACAAGCAAATTGGTCACGGAATAAAACCAATAAGATGGTTAATTAAATTCAACCTTACACCTTAAATATTTCACGGGCTTTTGGGCCTTATTTAAAATTTTGCAGAATCGTAGTTCAATCATTTGAGCATTCTCTTCGGTTGATTGAGCTTAACAGATTTTGAATTCTTCTTTCTACAACTTAAACGTTCTTGAAACTTGACTTGTAATTGCTAAAATAATGATATGATATAAAAGCAAAACACCTCCTATCAAAACCCAAAGCAAATATATATATATATATATATATATAATTTTTTTTTTCATGTGTCGAAAAAGTGAAATAATAATAATAATAATAAAATGACTTCTAGGCTTATTTTCTAACTATGATGTATTTACGTTCCAAAATAAATTTTTTTTTTTTTTAATCTCTGTAGACAGTCATAGTATCTAATATATAATATTTAGTAGATAATTAGATTACATATATATTACTCAATTAACGTATTTTTTCAACAAATAACTTTTTTTTTAAGAACAAAATACTTGAATAGCCTTTGGAAGGGGAATAGTTAGGAAAATAAATAGGCAAATAACAAATTAAGAATTAGTGGCAATAAATAAGAAAAAAAAAACTTAAATACCATACTAAATAAATGCATTTATTTCATTCAGAATTTTAAATTATATGCCACGTGTCTAGTATTATGGCAAACATATTGATATGTACAAATAAATTTTTGACATGTGTTATTATTTGTTCATATCATACCAATTAAATATAAGAAGTTGCCACATGTCATTGTAGTATGCTTTGAAAAGGAACAAGTGTCGTTATAGCATGCATCCACCAGCTTTAGGATCCAAATTTTATAATATATTATAATTTCTTATTATTCTCACTCACATTCTCTCTTGAAACAATGGTTATTCTCTTCTCTTGATTTTTGATTTTTTCTTGCAACTCTACTTTATATTGATAAATCATTATGATTTGTAAAACTATTTTGGGTTCATACGTTTTGGTGTTGTATTTTTTAGTTCCCCATCACAAGTAGTCTCTCTCTCTCTCTCTCCAATAAAATTTAGAGAATAAATTATACATATTCAGTGTAAGTTTGATATAAGTTTTGATTATCACAATAATCTCTTTTAAAAGAAATAAGAATTTGAATAATTTATTTAAATAAAAATTATACAACCCAATTTCTATTATTAGTAACAGGTGTATATATATATATATATATATATATATATATAACTCATGTAAGATACAATAGATAACAATTGGGTACTCTATGTGACCCACTGGTATATTGATGTCACTTCTTTAAAATTTCTCTAGGTTCTTCTGAATTATAAGAAAAAAATTTCATAGAACATATATGGTTAAAGAAGGAAAGAATTTATAAAGAATCACAGAGAATTTTTTAATTCATAAGGAAATTTGTTAATATTTTTTGTTTTTTTTTTTATTGTACTTGCTTCTCATAAGATTGGGTTAGAAATTGGAAAGGAATTAATAAATAATAGTTTAGAAAATTCAATTCTACAAAATATTGTCCATGAAACTATTATTGAGTTTCTTCAAAATGAATTAATGTTGTATATGAAAATAATGAATACTTTTAAATTATTCGCTTTCAATACATTGCTTACTTCATATTTGAGTGTAGATAATAGAAATCAGTTACATGTTTTTGAGTGTAGATATTTGATGCTTAAGAAAATAAGTTACATTAACAATAAACATTTGATTTTTGTCCATAACAATAACTACAAAAATAAAATTTATATATTTACGTTCTTCCAAAGAAAAAGACTGTGGAAGCACATGTCAAAAGTTATTGTGAATACTGAATATACCAATAGAAATCTTTTGGTATAAATAATATGAAGAGTTACAACTTTTCAATAGAGACTTTTGGGTATATCAAATTTGAAGGTGACCACTCTTCGTTCCGCCACATGACTACATAAATTAATGCCAAGTATACATTTAAAAATACTAAATAGTTGTAACTTTTCATTTTTCACTAGACACTTTTCAGTTAATAGGCACCTTTTCGGTCAATAGGGACCTTTTGACTTTTCGTTAACCACTCCTTATTACACCACATGCCTACATAAATTAATGTCATGTATACATTTAAAAATACCGAATAGCTGTGACTTTTCATTTTTCAATAGGCACATTTCATTCAATAGGCACCTTTTTGGCCAAGAGACACCTTTTTGGCTAATAGACAATTTTTGGTATATCTAATATGAAGGGTTATGACCTTTCAATAGAAACCTTTTGGTATATCAAATTTGAAGAGTTATGACATTTCAATAGGTACTTTTTGGCATATATATTATAACATATCATATATATACAACATAGACTAAAGTAAAGACGCAACATTATGTCTTTTATTCATTCCTATAAAAAACTAATAAATAAAATAACTTTGCTTTCTTCTGTTTAACTAATAAAACTTTATATTATTTCTTTCTGTGGGAGGACTTTCGTCTTGACCCCCAATTAGATATTGTTCGCTTTGGGATGCAAGCGCTGTATGGCACATTGGACATATAAGTGTAGTAGTGGTACACACATGTCTTGGGCTCAAGCTTATAAGACATGAGACATGTGTGGGAGGCGTCTCTCCTCAATATGGGATTGAGCAAATTCGTGCGGGCATGTCCAATCAGGTATTATTCACTTTGGGGTGCAAGCGATGTGCCATACATCGCTTGCACCCCAAAGCGAATAATACCTGATTGGACACGCTCGCACGAATTTGCTCAATTCCATATCAGGGAGAGACGCCTTCCACACATGCCTTATAAGCGTGAACCCAAGACATGTGTGTACCACTACTCCTCCCACACTTTCAATATCATTTTTTTTTTTAAATTTCATGCATTTTTTATTGCTACTCCTAAAAAATAATGGTTTTTTTTTTTTCTTGAAACTCATTCAATAGCTATTTCCATGCATCACACGGGTTAACGACTAGTTTATATATATATATATATATATATATCATATTATATATAATAAAAGTTGGGCTTAGAAGCAGTGGTTGCGCCATGTGGCTTCACCAAATTGCAGAAATTTTATTAAATTTTTAGATTTTTAAAGAACTAAAAATGAATAGTATACTATCAAGACTCTAATTCATTCTTATCATTAAGTAAAATTAGATTGACATTATTTTTTTTATTTGTTAGGAGTCCTTAGTTGTTTGGTCCTTTATTTTCGTTTGAGTCCATGATTTTAGGATCTGATTTTTTTTTTCCCCTTGAAAAGCATTTGATTGTTGTCAGCTGATAAGTAATCGTTGATTTTAGCTTTTATACGTTGCTGGCATATAAAGCTGGTCAGGTTATTAAGAATTATGAATTATTATCATCCCAGATAAACTTAAGGGGGAATGATAATTTAATTATTCTTAGAAAACATAAAATTATTTACATTTTATTGGTCAATCGTTAATGAATCCAAGTGTTTGAATTCAATTAAAAAAACAAAATGTACAACACTTAAGGCAATGTATATAAGTCTCAGATTACCTCAGATCAATCCATCTTCTAATCTATATATACCTCAGGCCAATCATTATATATTGCTCTCTTTCTCTCTCCACCTCAATTGGTCTTCCTCCATCTTCAAGCGTATGCAACTTTTTTTTTTTTTTTTTAAATCCAAGCAGATGCAGTCTTTTGCAAGGACAAGTCGAGCACTTTCATTCTGATGCTTGCTCTGTTGCCTACGTTTGCTTCCCTCTTGCTTATGTCTTTTGTGTTGATCTATAAAGCAAGCAAACGAGAAGCACTTGAATGCTTTCCCTGCAGTTGTGGCCGTATTTTTTTTATAATAATTTTTTTTACCTAGATTATGATTGAATTTGTTTTGATTAAGGCTTAGGTTTGGGCATGTGATTTTTTGAAAGAACTGTTTTCTCTTTTTTTTTTCCCTCTATATTTTTCTTTATAGAAACAGTCCAATGAATAGTGAGATTAACATGTTCTTCCCTTTGATTTTTGAATTTGATTGCGATTGTCAATTTTTCGTACACTTATTGATATATTTTTATTGTTTATGTGTCTTATTGTGGTAAAAGTTGAATACTTTAATGGGGTTTTTAAACTTGGGCTTCTTCCTCTTGAGTTTGAAGGTCTTCCATATTTTCTTTTGTTTTTGGTTATTGGATTTGCATTACTTTGTTATTATTATTTTCATACCGATGCATAGAATTGATGGGGTTAGATGTAGATTATTGGATGCATTGGATTTTTATGTTCCTATCTGTGTTATGAGTTTGATACATGTATGTTTGTTGCTTTGATTGACTCAAAAAATATTGCATAGTTTATATCATCAATGGCCCTTTTAATTGATAGGTTTTAATTGTAGATATGAATTCTTGCATCATTTATATTAAAAAAAAAATTTCAACCAAGTTCTCTTTCTCTCTTTTTTAATTTTTATTAATTTTTATTTTTTATTAGCATTACATTTTTTTTTTTTTGAGAAAGTTATTAGCATTACATTAATTCTTCATCTCAAAGATGAGGCTTCCATTGCTACTATGGATATGTACGTATTTCATGCAAGCATATATGAACTTAAATTGTCTTTCAATATTTTGAATGCTTTATTATTTTGCTAGATGTGACTAGGCTCAAAATTATATGCTTCATTATTTTTCTAGATCATTTAAATACTACACTAAAACTAAGTTAATAGGATTTATTTTATATAATTTATCAAACAAAATGAAATAAATTTTGTCAAGTATGATTTATTCATGTTGTTCCCTTTTTACTTTTTATTTTTATTTTGAATATCAGCATTTATTTATGTAAAGTGTGCATAGAATTATGTATCCATTTGCAACATTAATTAATATTTTTTTGCTAATTATTAGTATAATTTTCTATTCCCAACAAATTCTTCATTAATCTTTTTATATTTTTGGTTTTAAATTGCAAAATTTTGGACCATCATTATAGAATAGGTTTTTTTTTTTTTTACCTTGCGATTATGGGACTTATTTGACTAAAGTAGTAAAATCAAAGTGAAAATGATAGCTCTTTATAGAAAAAAAAAATTTTATTTTAAAGCCTGGTATTAAATGGTCATAGACTCATATGCAATTTTACAATCTATATGCTTCAATTTTTTTTTTTTTTTTTTAACTCGGTTTAATTTTTTTTCTTGATTTTGTTTTCCTAATTTGTCATAAAAGATTCCTAAGAAAGGGGTGTAATCTATATGTAGAGCTCTGCAATTTTTTTTTTTTCATTCAAAGGTAGTGTCTCTCTTACAATTCAAACTATTCATTTTCTTTTTGTTTCTTAAATAAATTTTGTATTATATGAATTTATGTATAAAATTGTGCAACGTACAGGAAGCAAAAATTATGATAGGTTCTATAATTAGAACAAATTAAAGGTTATTGTTCTTTGAATATTTCTATCCCTTAAAAGTGGCCAATTTTTATAATACCTTGTCCAAAGATTTTAATAAAGAACAATGATGACGAAGAACAAGGATACTCTAAAAACATAGTGTACAAATAAGTATTCAAAGATTTTCCAAAGGAAAAAAATATTTCTAACATTTTTTAATCATTGATATTATTTTTAATAATACCTCAAGCCACTAACAAATTAGTACTTATTTTGTTATAATAATTATTAAAATATATAATTATTTATACATATATTTTATAAGTTTTTTCATAAAACCGTGCAACGCACGGGCCTATAACTAGTATATATATAAAACCAAAGCCTTTAACTTTTTATTGAAATCTCCAGATCTTGCCACATCATTATCATTTTTTTTAATAAAATTATTTTTGTTTGGTCCAAACTTAGCAAGGAGTGAAACTCTATTTCTCTAACAAGCTCAACTTAAACTCAAACTTATTGTATCATTTTTTTAACAAAATTATTTTTATTTAGTTTAAACTTAACAATGAGTGAAACTCTATCTCTTTAACAACTCAAACTTAAACTCAAACTCAAACGTAGATAATTTATCTCCAAATTTGCGAAGTTAATCATGAACGCTATAAAAATAGTGCAAACTCCAATATATATATTTTTTTAAAGCCGAGTAGAGGTATAAGCTCTTTTTCTATTATTTTCTTCTCCTCTACTTTGTTAATATATATATATATATATATATATATATATATATATATTATGGTTTTTCATGTATTTTTTAAAAGTAATTTTCGTATATGAACCACCAAACTCTCTTTAGCTGTTTTTTACAATATAAAAAAGCTTGCAATAAATGAAATTCAAGGTTGCTGCTATTGCATATGTCTTTGTTTCACCTCAAGATATGAAAGTATGTTAATTTCTTGGGCAGAAAGCTTATACACGATATATTAAGAGGAGGTATGGCTTTCATTATTTCAACGTGGGCTCTTACTCAACATTTTTTAGCATGGGCCACATGTTGATAAGGTTTGTTTAAAGTTTAGACCCATTAAAATTTAAAAATTATTGCTTTATAAGTTCGTGTACTTTTTTTTTTCTTATATTTCTCTTTTGAATAGTCATATATATATTTTTTGAATTGTTTCAATAACTTATTCTTTAATTATATATCTTTTTTAGAATTTTGGAAGTTTTAATATCTGAATTTGTGCAATCACACACACACACACACACATATATATTATATAATTTGTAGGCTCTGAATCTTTTGATTCCTTTTAATAATTATTGCCATGGATTATTCTTTTGAATGTAATCCATCTTTCTCTTATATTTCTTTATTGCTTAGTCATATATATTTTGTTTTATTTTAATAATTTCTAAGCAGTGAATCATTTGATTCTTTAATATTTTTTGGTCTCTCAAAAGTTTTAATATCTGAATTTTTGAGTTATTTTTTTGTAGTATTTGAAATTGTCTGACAAATTTTTTGTAAGCCATTGTACGTTCAAGCGATGACTTCTTTGTCAAATTGTAACACAAATTGAAGTCATACAAGAACAAATCATGTAATGGTGTAGTTTTTTAATCAATTTAAAATTTTATAAAATTATTTTAGTCTACCTCACAAATAAGTAGTTTTTTACTGTTACCCAAAATATCACATTAATTTATTTTTACTATTATTTCATTCATCTCTCCTTAATTGCCTAAGCTTAAACCACATATTTCTCTCTTCTTCATGTCTTTTAGCATACCCACCATTTTAATATTAAAAATAAAAGCAAACAAAAAAAAAATTAATGACTAAAAACTAATCAGATCGATAAGGCTCTGGGGAGATGGAGAAGCACGAAATTTTTGTGGATTGTTAAATGAAATTTTACCATTACTAATATGTTGGGCATACACTTATTTCATGGTATGAAATCTATGAATACAACACAAATTAATTGATTTTCATGGTCATGTTACTCTCTTGCATTTATTTTTTATTTCATAATTTTTAATAATTAATTTTACCTTGAGAAGGCTACAAATGTGCGGTGAAAGAACATTGGTATTCTTCACATGCCTTTGGTATCTCAAAACAAAGATATGCCTTGGACATATTAAACTTAGAGAACTATTTTGTTTAAGTTATATTATACCTACGTAACAGTTGTTCTAACCTTATATAGCTAAACATGAAGCGAAAATTGATCTTAACTTGTACGTTTTTAGACCCCTTAAACACAAACAGATTAACTTAGTTATTTAGCCAAGTGATTAACTTAGGTAAATTATTTAGATCTAGGTTAACACAAGTAAATCATATTATTGAAATAATGCGGAAAATAAATAACACAACGATATGATAACCCAGGAAAACCGAACCTGTAAAAAACCTGAGGAGGATTTAACCTAGCTATCCTTAAGGTAAAACAAATCCACTATAAAATAATTGAAGTTTACATAATAGTGACTTAGACCACTAACATCCTATTGCTACATCGAGTAGGAAACTTACTACCACGACCACATGACAGCTCTGAGTCCACGGACTACTTCTTTCTTGGATTCACAGCAACCACAAGTACCCCCACTTGTGTTTTCTTTAAGCTCTTTATGCAGCAACTGAAGCGATCATCAAGCTCTCGACATAATCTTGATTCTTGATAATCCTAAGTATATGTGAAGGCAAACACCTCGAGATCTCACAAGAGATTCACATACACAGCATAACAACAACTTTAGAGAGCTTTTGGGCACAAAACCCTAGATCTATAAAAGAGGCACAAGATGCACTCTAATCTCTCTAAAAGCTTATAAAAACATCCTCAGGGTTTTCTTTATATACTAGGAGTGTTTTACTTGAAACCCAATACGTTTAGTAGAGTTTGGGCTGAATTGGAAATTTGCAGAAAAATAAATCTGCATGTGGTTCGATCGATCGAGTCTAATTTTCGATCAATTGAGCCTTGCAAATTTAGTCCAATAAATTCTCCAATCACTCGATTCCAATTTTACAAATAAACATACTTTGAACAAGCCTAAACCTAGACTAAATATTTTGATCATAGTTTGCCAACATAATACAAATTAAAGTTCTAATACATTAGTTCTCAGAGTCACAAACATGAGCGTTTGTGTGCAACAAATTCATAATAAAAGAGTTCATAGATTTGGAGCTACGTGTGGTCACATGACTAAGCATTACATGAGGTAGCAATAGATTTAGGATTAAGTCTATTGTAAAAACTTCCATTCTATTAGTGAATTGTTGTCTTGTGGATTGTTTAGGTTAAATCCTCCCTAGATTTTTTACCTTGAAACTAGATTGTTTCATTAGTTTTCCTGGGTCATCACATCTTGTGGCATTTACTTTTTCGCTGTGTTTATTGCATGTGATGAATGTTTAACCTAGATCTGAATTATTAAGCAATAACTTGGCTAATAAATTACGTTAAACAAACTGTGTTTTATAGGGGTTTAAAATCTAACAGAAGTCATTTGTTTAGTGCATTCTAATCTGCATTCGCCTAATGTTATTTGCTAAATTGGGACCACAATGTTCATTCCTCATTCTTCGGCCTTACACTCATTTACGTGAAAACTGTGTATATCTCATTGTTTATACTTGGGGTCTTTAAATTACTTTGTTATTTATTTGTTTTCTTTCTTTCTTCTGTCTATGTCTAAGTTAAGGACGATAAGTATGCAATGAAAAAAAAAAAAAAAAAAAGCGGGATGGAAGACAATGGCTTTGCCAACCAGTCACAAGACAAAATGATTAAGATTTTCAAATCTGTGTAAAATCCTTCCAAATTATATTCATTTCTATTAAAGAGTACTTGAAGAAATTATTATTAATTTTTATAAAGTGAAAATTCAAGTTCTGAAATTTTCTAAGTGAAAATTCGAAGTACAGCATTTTCGATCGATAGAAACTTTGGCTCGATTGATTGAAAATGGTAAGAAAACAATCCTGGAGTCTCTGGATGTCTTGATCACTGTTCGATTCCTTTTTGAACGATTGAAAAGAGCACTCGATCCCTCGAAAGTAATTTTCAACCGATCAAAAATCGTGAAACATGATTTTCTATAGAATTTTCTGACGACCGTTTAGAAAGGTTGAAGAGATTTCAAGCCCTATTATCGGTTTTATGAAACGTTTTAACTCTCCATACGTGCTTTTTGATGAAATATAACCCTATGAGTATAAATAGAGGCTTATGTTCACTTGAAAAAATAACTAATTCCACAAAATAGTAAGTTTGAGAGAAACACAAGAAATCTTATAGTCATTTTCCAGAATTGCTATCTGTAGAACCCAACATCTTGGTTGTATCTTGGGGACAAATTTACAATAACCCTTTAGCAACAAAAGTGGGGAGGGAGGGAGGGGGGGGGGGGGGGACGATATAGTGCCTCCAAGTTATCTATTTTTTGTTTGTCTTTTGTGTTAACCTTATTCTTCCATTATTACTTTGTGTAATATCCCCAACAGATCTTAGCGATGCATTGCTACTAAACTAATTTTTAATATCTCAAAATGTTTATGTTTCTTAACTCTAATTTATTTTAATTTTCTTTATAATATATATACAACATTCTCGAAAACTCCCCAATTCAAAATAAATAATATCTATAACATAACATAATAAATACTATCTATTACAACACTACAAATCATAGAAGCTTTCAGCAAAAGGCTGAACTTAAACAATTCAAAAAATAACTAAGCAACATTCCCCAATTTTTTTTTAAAGGGAACATGCTGGACACAAGTAAATGATATTCTATTTAGAATAGAATTTCTATAACCTGTCTGTAGATAGTATTTCTTCATTCCGCATTAGTTAAATTTTTTTGGTACAAGCAGAAGGGTTCTGCTTCCCTGAAACCGCAGGTTGGATGTTAACACAAGTGGAAGTAGCAGATCCACTTCCCTTGTATGTGAGATCAATGTCAGCAACCACCACCTGTTGGCATGGTACACTCTTACTGCAAACAAGCTTTACAGCTTCCAACGTTGAAGAAGTTCCTGTAATGTTCTTGAAGCTAACCTTGCTGATCTTAACCTTAGAGGGAGACTGAAAACAAAACAAACAAACAAAAAATCCATCCAAGAATTTGATGTTAGAATCTGTAATTTGTTTATCCTTTTTTTAACTTCTAACATCAAAATGTGTGTATATATTTGTGATATTTATAATAACCTCATTTGAGCATTGATTGTTTGGGCAGTAGTTTTGATCAATGAGGACAGGATTGCCAACATTGTCCATGATAACATTCTCGAAATGTATATCAGAAGCAGTCCCAGAAGGGGAAGCAGGCCATGTTTTGATTCTAACACCATTATTTGTATTGCTAAGAGTGGCACCAATAACTCTGATTCCTGAAACAGGTTGTTCGTTTTGGTACCTTCCAAGACTTCCAATGCTGATACCATGGCCAGGTCCACAAGTTACTTGCTTAATAGTAATATCTTGGGTTCCATCACCAATAGAGATGCAATCATCACCTGTTCCAATATTGGCATTGGTAATGTTGATTTGAGATGACTGTCCCATGTGGATTCCATCAGTGTTGGGGCTATCTCCAGGTGCAGTTATGGTAACATGTTGGAATTGCAAGTTCTTGCATCCCAAAAGGTTGATATGGAAAAATTTGCTGTCCTTCGATGTAATGTCTTGGACTATTGAATTAGTAATGAAGTTGAACCTTATATTCTGTTCATGATTACAAGTTAGATAAATTAAACACCAGATATGAATGCTTAAGTTTCATTTAAATATTCACCTAAAAAAATGTCATATTTAGTAAAATGCTAAGACTAAAAAAAAAGTACAAATTGGTTTGGTAATAAATTTTTTAGCATCATTGAATCAACATAATAAATAGGAAAAAATGAAAAAATTATAAGAAATATTATCACATAACAACCTAATGTGTTAATGAACATGGTTGGTACTACTTCAACAATATCATCTTATATAAATAATTCTTATCTTAAACCACATACACTTTGTCACAACTTGATGACATGTACAATTGTGATTGGTGAACTATCACTTTCAGATTTAACCATAATTTTTTCTCTATTACTCATAGTCGCATTAGTGTTGTAGCACAAAATGTTGTGTCCATACTCCATGGGCTTTCTCATATGTAAATGTTGAATTACTTCTTTTGTGAGTTGTGACACATCACTATATAAAATTTATGCCAAATCATTTATATTATCTTTAGCAATCTCTAACATATAAATGCTTGAATTTCTTTTTAGGAATGGATAAAGCTTGTAAAGTTGTAGTGACTATATATATCTAAGTAGAAAATTATGGAAATGTAAATGCTAATTATTTTGAGATTTAAATCTTACAATAGGAAGTATGTCGCAATTGTACTTTTCCGCACAATTATTTTTTTGCCATGCCATTTGTCCTTGGCCATCAAAAACTCCACCGCCTGACACAGTAAGACTGTCAATCCTTTCAAAAACGACCCAACCATCTTTCCCTTTGAAGGATTCAATGTTTGATGGGGCTTGTAGGGTGCCCTGAAGGTTAAACTCAATAGCACCTTTGCATGGACCCAACAAAGTCACTAAACCTAGTTTGTAAGTCCCTGTTGAAATCACAACTTTACTTCCAGCTACTGCACACGCAGCTTTCTAAGCTTGTGTCAAAGCCTAAACACATTATGAAAAATCAAAATCAGCATATTACAATTATTTTTCATGTTAATGTTTTATCAATCTGGTCAAGAAACCAATTGGCTTTTAGTGTAAATAGAGTTTGAACCTAAGTTCTCTTATATGAAGTTAAAAGGCTTTATGAATTATGTTGAACACACTCTTCATGTTAATTAAGTATGGTTAATTGCACTACACATATTTTTACCTGAGTGATATCGCCATTAGTTTGTGCTCCATATGATTTAACATTAAAGACTTGCCCAGCATTGGTGGATGTCAACAGCAATAGCAAGGAAATTGTTGCAATGCTAAAATTCTTTCCCATCTTATTGTTCTTCAATTATTTCCTTGCTATTGCCAATTTGTTGCAAAGAATGATGAATACCCCATTTGGTTTGAAGCTATTTATACTTCAATACGTGAGCTCTCCACCATTGAGCTATTCAACTAATGTTAACTAATTTTACGATTGAATTATGCTAAAAAAACTTAAGGGATTTAATTCACTTTGCCTTATTTGTCAAGCTCTCATTCCCTGAAATCAAATCCTTGATTTCTCTTGACACAAAATGACCGGTTAACCAGTAAATCCAAATCCCTTGATTTTCTCTTAGACACAAATGATTGTTAGCGGTTAACCAAGTAAAAGAGTAATGCTAGAGATGCAAACTTTTTTACAAATTTTTTTTACAAACTGCTGATGTTGTGGGTGGGTATTGGTAAATGAAAAAGTGATATTAATAATGAGCCTAGATGAAAATCAATCAGAAGTTGGCCACATCAATAATTTATAAAAATATTATAAAATAGTTTGTAACTGTAACATTACTTAGGGTAAAAATATCAATTTTAGTAAAAGGGCAGTGTTACGCTCGTATAATGCATACATTAAACAAAAATAAAATAGGAAAAAGTATGGCTATATTTAGGCTACTCTAATTTACTAATGCGTATTTATGATATATTTTTGCTAATTCACTAATGCTTGTTTATGATCTTTATTTGGAAGGCTAAAAATGGAGCATATAAAGATGAAAAAAAGAGAAGAAAAATGGCATTTTTTTAATTAATTATTAGTGTATAACCACGTGTATATGCACGGATATATTTAAAAACAATCACAAATATACACATATATGGGTTCAAATTATACTTAATATTAGAGTTACAATTGACACATTTTCTAAGTTATGAATTTTTTAAATTATGTAATTGTTTTTCATTATATATATATATATATATATATACATATTTATATAATTTAAATCTAAATAGATTTTGACTCTTTAGTTTTTACACCCAATAATTCACTTGTCCCAAAAATTACAAATTAGATAGGACATATGACACATAATTGAACTCTAATTGAAATCCAATTTAAAATATAATTGGATTTAGATTTTTCAATTTTTGCACCTAATAATGTACTTGATACAAAAATTTAAAAATTAAATGAGACACATGGCGTAAAATTGACTCTAATTTAGAATCTAATTGGACTTTTCTCTAAACTTTTACTCATTCTCAAAAAAACAAAAACTATATATATAGACTATTATCACAATCATGATAGATTTTGTTTTCAAAAGAAGGATAGCTTTTTTTTCTTTCTTTCTTTTTTTTTTTTTTTTTTTTTTTGGCCCTGTATTTTGACTTTGGATGAATTATATAGGTCCATAACTTAAAAAAAAAAAAAAAAAAAAAAAAAAAAAAAAAAAAAAAAAGGCCTTATATTAATATATATGTGATTTAGCGCTTTTCTTGCTAGAGTATATTAATTATAATTTAGTGATTATGTTAATTAATATATTTATTTTGATAATTAGATAGTTGAGTGAGATTTTTTATTTTTTATTTTTTGAGAGTGAAATTTGAACTCTAGAGATGGCAACTAATTTAGTTACAAGAGTCTTAGCATGATTATATTAATTATCATATAATGAGGATAATTAATTAATTAATTTTTTTATGTCCATTTTTTAAAAAATTTTCTTTCCTAAATGCAATTTCTTTCTTAATCAATTTGAATGTTGTGTGTGTGTGTAAATTTTATTTTGGACCTAAATGAGATTTTCTTCATATGCTCAAATACTTTATTTGATTTATTTGTCTCACCATCAAAATTATAATAATATTGTGGATGCTTGTAAAAAGACTCAAGGGAGAAAGAGCAGAGGCATGCCAAGCTGTGGATGCTTGATCCTTTTCAATTCTTTTTTTTTTTTTTTCATTTCTGCATTGGGTGCTTGGCAAAGTGTTTATGTAGGCATGTGTTTCTAGGGTAGGTGTGTGAGCCTGAGTCTCTTTTCTTATTTTTATTTTTAAGGAGTTCACCAACTATACGTTTTTAGACCCCTTAAAACACAATCAGATTAACCTAGTTATTTAGTCAAGTGATTAACTTAGGCAAATTATGCAAATCTAGGTTAACACAGATAAATCATATCATTATAAAGTGCGGAAAATAAAGAATACAAAAATATGATAACCCAGGAAAACCAAATCGGTAAAAAACCTGGGGATGATTTAACCTAGCTATCCTCAAGGTAAAACAAATCCACTATGAAAGAATTAAAGTTTACACAATAGCGACTTAGACCACTAACATCCTATTGCTACCTCAAGTAGGAAACTTACTACCATGACCACGTGACAGCTCCGAGTCCACGGACTACTACTTTCTTGGATTCACAGCAAGCACAAGCACTCTTGCTTGTATATCTTTAAACTCTTGAATCTGCAACTGAAACAATCACCAAGTTCTTGACATAGTCTTGATCCTTGATAACCCTAAGTATATGTGAAAGCAAACACCTTTAGATCTCACAAAAGATTCACACACACAACATAAAAAGCAACCTCAAAACGTGGCTAGGGTTTACCCTGTTATACCTAGGGCAAAACATAAAACCCTACACGTCAAACGAGCTTGGGCTGAGTTAGAAAATTCTGCAGAAAAACAACTTGCATGACTTT
This sequence comes from Quercus glauca, assembly GCA_023736055.1. Taxonomy (NCBI): domain Eukaryota; kingdom Viridiplantae; phylum Streptophyta; class Magnoliopsida; order Fagales; family Fagaceae; genus Quercus; species Quercus glauca. The sequence continues at coordinate 4,917,942 of CM043318.1, forward strand.
CGATCGATCGAGCCTAATTTTCGATCGATCGAGCCAGGCAGATTTACACAGTAAATCCTACAGAACACTCGATTCCAATTTTACACTTAAACATACTTTGAGCAAGTCTAAACAAGACTAAAACGTTTTGATCATGGTTTGCCAACATTACAAAATAAAGTTCTAATACATAAGTTCCTAATTCCTTAGAACCTAACAAACTCCCCATTTGGCAATCCGTGACAAAACACAAACTTAACAAAATGCTCAAAGTTTACATAAAAACAGCCCATTACAAAAACATAGCCTAACATAACAAATTCAACCTAACTACTATCTATTAGTCGTAAGTGTAGACAGCAGCTCGACTGAATCAACCTGTATATTTCCTGAAACACTCAACAAACGCATAAACGCATGTGTAGAAAATACAAGTAAAACAAAATAACTTCTTGATTTCATATAACACAAAATAAAGACATATATCATGAATAACCTCATAAATATAAATTAATAAGCAATGTGAAACAAGAAACATATACAATCAATGTTTCTCCCCTATCATGGACAACCCAAACAAAATATATCATGAGTCAAAAAGATAAATACAGAATGAAGCACCTAGATACAATCTAAAGCTCCACTGCTCCAAAACATAAAAAATCTCCCCCTAACAACAAAATCTCATCTACATATGTACTCCCCCTTTTTATGACGAATTGCTAAAGGGCACTCACTCATAATCAAAAGGAGGTGGCGGAGGAGACCGTCTAATATGCTCCAAATCCGCTCGTAAAGCACGAAGCTCATCAAGCATGTTAACCAAAATCTGACCATGAGCCGCCTGAATGGTCATGACAATCTCTAACATACGATGAATGTCTGAATCATCCAAAGTAGATGGTGGAGGAACAGCAGCAGCAGCAACAGTCAGATCTATAAATGCCTCAGCTGAAGTATCACCTGTAAAAGAGGGAGAAGGAGGTGCGACACTGGAAGACTCAACCCTAGGACATTTAGTGCTTGCTCTCATCTAAGCAGCCCTCTGCTTAAGAAAGGTGGCACCTATAGGAGCAACTATATGGACAGGCTCAGATGCGGGAAAGTCCTCTAACCTTAAATGCAAAAGAATCCGATGAATGAAAACCGGTAAGAAAAGAGCGTGAGTAGTAGAACTACTCCTATGAACCTCAATCAAAGAACGAATGAAAAGATGAGGAAAGCTCATAGGAGCATCGGTATCAAGGGCATACAAAAACACACATCGCTCGATAGGGATGGTGTGTAGATGAGGGATAGGCCACAAAGAATGACAAGCAATCTGAAAGAAAAGATAATGAATCTTAGTCAACTCAGTAGAAGTGATCCGAGGAACAAAACCCCACTGGATAGAAGTACCAGTGATGTATGACATGATATCATCGAGAGGAGGAGACTCATCATAAGGATAGACCAAATGCTGGACCACAGGCACCCCAAGAGCATCAGCCATTACTGAAGGAGTAATGGTGTACTCTTCACCCCATATCCAACTCTTAACTTGAGTGTTGGAATCATACGTGTGGATAGAGAGGTTCGAGTAGAACTCTCTAATCAGGTTAGCTGGAGCTGGATGAGAAATATCCATCAATGGTAACCAGCTCCTACGCATAAAGTTTCTCCTAATTTCATGATCAAGCTCATCTAGAACTACCTTTCTCTCAACCCAAACAATCCGAACAAGGTTCAACTTCTCATAAGTCTCCTGATGTTTCTCACTCAGAAATCTATCACGCTCAAAGGAAGGAGTAGAGGATGAGGAGGCTTTCCTATTAGCTTTAGTCTTCCTAGACATGATTCTAAGGATCAAAAAGGATAGATAGAAGAGACAGAGAAAGGAAAAAAAAAAAAAAACAAAGGCAGACTATAAGTTAGCACAAAAATATAGAAAATAACAATTCTATATGATGCATGAACAATATCAACATATGATGCATGCTCTAATGCAGTGAGAATTAGTTCAATTTTACTTAAAAAACACAAAATTGGCTTGAGCATAGAATTTATACCAAAAACCCCAAAATTTTGAAAACCCACTTTCAAAAAACCAACAAATTGACCAAATTGATCACCATACAGGATAGATAACACAAAATAATGATCAAATTAATCAATCTAACAAGCCAATTTCATCAAATTAAGCACAATTGAAAAAAATCCCCAATTCAGGTAATAACAAGCCCTAGAATTTCAAAATTTTCCCAAATCATCAAATTGATCAAATTAAGACACAAAGATCAATTTTATAGTGTCCCACAACAAAAACCTATTGATCAATTTCCAAAGAAAAGGCTTAAATCATCAAAAACCCTAAATTTTTATAGGTTTGAAATTTACCCAATATGCATGACAAAAATGCATGAAACAAGAAAATATATGAAAAAGGAAGGGTATAAAGGTCTTACCGGCCTTAGAGGACAAAAACCTTGCAAAAGAATCAGAGGAAAACGACAAAAATTTTCTTTGACTCCTTGACCGATCGAAGAGAGAGAGAGAGAGAATAGAGTTTGAAAAGTTTTGAAAAAGTGATGAACATGTGAAAACTTAAAGTTTTTAAAAAACTCTCCATGCGATTTTTGATTGATCGAAATTTAGATTCGATCGATCGAAAATGCCTTTGATTGATCCAACAGCGATCGAGCACTGATCGAAACAGATAGAACCAAACCAAATTTTTAATCGCAATTCCGATCAGTCGAGAAACAAGTTTGATTGATCGAAATTTTGGAAAAAACAAATTTTTGAAAAACAAAGCAATTTTATGCAAAAACTCCTCAAAGCGTAGTATTTTATGAATAAAATGCATGAGTATGAGATGAAATGTTTTTCAAAAACACTTGTTTTGAACCCAGTTTTCCCAAGAATAAGGATTTCAATCAATTCTCCTTAAATTCTCAATCTTCAAACACATTTTGCATAAATATCAAGGAATTCTTCAACCTTGGTTGGCCAAACCAAAATCACACACAATAACATATACAAAGTTTAGCAAAGAATAACTTGTGTAGTGTGTGCAACTAGCAAAAGTTTGAGATACATGTGAGATGATATGTGAATAGAAATTAAGCACAATTTCTACAAAATTCATCACATAGAATTTGAAAGAGACTAACACTTAAAGAGTTACATCATATAGCTCCCACATATCCTAGAAAACAAGCTTGCAATCATGTAAGTTTCTTGATTTGCCTCATAATGTACACACCAATTTTATTTGATCAGAAACTTATTAATAATAGTCGAGATAATGTACACACCAATTTTATTTGATTTAAAGTTATTATAGCCCAATAATGTATACACCAATTTTAGTATTTAAACCGATGCTACACCTTATGTTCTTTTTGTGCATGTGCTATACTTTCTCAAACACAAAATCTTACGATATGCACTAAGGTGTTCATGATTGGCTAGTAAACAGTGGTGAGATGGTTATTTATGCATTTCTCAATAAGTTCAAGTCCGACAATCAAAGGCATGTGATTTCAAGATCAAGATCATATGATCAAAAACTATAAACATCTTCCCACACAATATGCACTACAAAACTCAAACTAGTAAAGTGCAATAAATAAACTCATTAAAGCTAAATAAGGTACATAAACATGTTATGTAAAAATAAATTGGCCAACCTTGATTTCAAATCCAAGAAAATAATGCAAAAACACATTTTGCTTCTCTTTTTTTTTTTTTTTTGAAAAGAAATAACAAAAACAACCTAGAATGAAATACATGAATGTTATGCAATGCAAATCCTAGAAAAGTAAAGAAAACAAAAACAACAAGAAAAATGGTCACAAAGAGTAAAGTGATGAAGCATAAGGACCATGTCAGAAAAACTCAATTAGATCGAGCCTTTTACATCCAAAACTTTTTAGATGCAACTCTAGCATTGGAGTTGTTCTTCACATTAGAATTCTGAGTAACTCCAGGATTGGAATAAAAGTTTAAAGCGTCTACCAACTCACCAATAAGTACCATAGGATTTTGTGCTTGAGGCACAGGTACTTTTGACTTATTTGCTCGCTTAGCAGCTTGCAACTTGAAACAGTTTGGACGAATGTACCCAGACTTTCCATAAAAATGACAAACCCATACAGGTCTATCATGCAACTTGCCCTTAGAAAAAGTAGAATTCTTAGTTTTAGACTCTTTAAGATCAACTTTAATTTTCTTGGGAGGTGTAACTTCAGCTTGATTGACAATCTCACTCACAGGGGGATCAGAAGAAGGAACAAAGTTTGTGGAATGAGTTTTAGGCACAAAGATACTTTCTACAAAACCTAAACTAGTTTTGTCAAATGGAGACTTTTGAACACTCAACATGTGATCAAGTTTGGAGCTTGCAGACGTATTAGTTTGTTCTCTAGCAACAGATAATTCAAGTTCCAAATTCTTAATTTTATCAAGCAAGAGCATGTTCTCAGTCTTTACATTATTCAACAGTTCATTAGTATCAAACAGTTTCACAAGCAAGTTTTTCTTATCAAGTTCAAGAGATGCAATTTTCTTTAAGCCTAAATCAACACTCATAGCATCCTTTGCAGCAACTTTGCAAAGTTTATTATAGGCTTCTTGCAAATCTGCATCCTCAGAGAGTTCCCCATCAAAAGGGTTCTCCTTAACAACAATACTTTCATCAACTACAGCAGTAGCAGTGAAAGTAATGAAGTTTTCATCCTCATCACTACCAAACTCATTGTCAGAAACTTCATCATCACTAAGGGTTACAACCATAGCAGCCCTTAGTCGTTAAAAATGTAGGACATTCAGATTTCACATGACCATACCTTTGACAACCAAAACATTGTTGACCCATAGAATTATTAGAAGGTTGACCTACTTTCTCTTTAGGTTTTTCAGTGTTGTTTACCTTAGTGGGATCATTCCACCTAAAATTTCTAGGTTCAGTATTGTTCTTGCCTCTAGCCCTTCTGTTATTGTTCTAAGAAAGTTTCTAAAGTTCTTGGCAAGATAGGCAATCTCTGTAGCAGAGAGCTCATCATCAAATCCACTCACATCAACATCATCAACAGACTCAAGAGCCATTGATTTGGATTTGCTAGTCTTAGGTAGGTCCAACTCATAGGATTGGAGAGATCCTACAAGTTCATCAACAAAGATGGAGTCCAGATCCTTGCGTTCAATGATAGCATTCACTTTGAGTCTAAAATCCTCAGTCAAAGATCTAAAAATCTTCCTAACAATTTTAGGTTGATCATAGATTTCACCCAAATTATAAACAGAATTAACAATATTATTAAGCTTAGTATAGAATTCATCAAAAGATTCATCATTAGACATTCTAATGCTTTCAAATCTAGTTGTTAATTGCTGCAACTTATTGATCTTAACTGCCTTTATGCCTTCATGCACAGTTTGGAGGATATTCCAAGCAGTATGAGCAACCTCAACATTAGAGATTCTCTTAAATTTCTCTATAGAAACAGCATTAATAACTATGCTATTAAAAGCGGCAGCTTCTTTCTGAGAAGTTTGCTACCCACTAACAGGAGTAGTGGGCTTCTCCCATCCGTATTCAACGGAATTCCAAACTCTCTCATCAATAGATTTCAAGAATTCTTTCATCCTTACTTTCCAATAAGTATAATTATTCCCATCAAAGTGAGGTAGAATAACAAGAGAGTGACTGTGTTCCATGACAACCGGGGTCAAAGATAAACTCTTAGATCAAAAGAACTAAACATAAGAGCTAACACGCTCTGATACCACTTGTATGTTTTTAAACCCCTTGAAACACAACCAGATTAATTTAGTTATTTAGCCAAGTGATTAACTTAGATAAATTATGTAGATCTAGGTTAACACAGATAAATCATATCATTGTAAAGTGCGGAAAATAAAGAACACAACAATATGATAACCCAAGAAAACCAAACTAGTAAAAAACCTGGGGAGAATTTAACCTAGCTATCCTCAAGGTAAAACAAATCCACTATGAAATAATTGAAGTTTACACAATAGCGACTTAGACCACTAACATCCTATTACTACCTCAAGTAGGAAACTTACTACTACGACCACATAACAGCTCCGAGTCCACGGACTACTTCTTTCTTGGATTCACAACAAGCACAAGCACTCCTGCTTGTATATCTTTAAGCTCTTGAATCTGCAACTGAAACGATCACCAAGTTCTTGACATTGTCTTAATCCTTGATAACCCTAAGTATGTGTGAAGGCAAACACCTCTAGATCTCACAAAAAATTCACACACACAGCATAAAGAGCAACCTCAAAACGTGGCTAGGGTTTACCCTTTTATACCTAAGGCAAAACATAAAACTCTACAAGTCAAACGGACTTGGGCTGAGTTGGAAAATTCTGTAGAAAAATAATCTGCACGACTTTCGATCGATCGAGCCTAACAAGCCAGGCAGATTTACACAGTAAATCCTGCAGAACACTCGATTTCAACTTTACACTTAAACATACTTTGAGCAAGTCTAAACAAGACTAAAACGTTTTGATCATGGTTTGCCAACATTACAAAATGAAATTCTAATACATTAGTTCCTAATTCCTTAGAACCTAACACCAACCACTGGTTTTGTATTAGGTGTATTGGTCACCTATTTGTCTAACTTGTTTTAGTTAACTAATTAACTAAAAACTGATTCGGAGGTCTTTAAATTAATTAAGGTAAACCAACGTTTTGAAGAAAATATTTTGGACTCAAAAGTTCAGCTATGGGTGTGACATGTGTTAGGCCCCTCACACCTTCTATCCAAAATATAGTACCTCATTTTAATTTAATCTCAATGTTCATATTTTAGAAAGACAAATTGAACATTTGGCATTTTGATTTTGATTTTGAAATTGTTTTGTACAAACAATTCGTATACATATGATGTGAGTATTTTTTTTTTAACTTATAAAGTATCATGTGAATATTATTTACAATGAATTATTAACAAGCAAAACATGGGAAAATATATAAATAACATGTGAAAAACATTTACTACATTGCAAGAAAATAATATATATATATATATATATATATATAGAGAGAGAGAGAGAGAGAGAGCTAGCATGTGAATATCTTTACAACGTAAAAATAAAAAGAGAGTGTAGAAACAGTTACCTTAAGTAAATTTATTCTCCTAGTATCATTACCAAAAGGGTTAGTGTAGGGGAGGGGGGATTTGTCAGCTTATCAATGGGCCATGGATAAATTAAACATTGAAATTCAAAGAGAATATCATGTGATATTGATCTATCAACATGTGAATTTATAAACAAATAAGACACTTAATTTATTCAAAGAAATTGAAAAGGGATTTTGGTGAGCTGAAATGCAATTTATAAAAGTTTGGGGTCAAAATGTAATTTATGGAAGATGTGGGCCAAAGTAGATTGAGGTCAAAGTGTAATTTTGTGAAACTTTTGGGGGCCAAAGTGTAATTTTGTGTAGGGTGGCAAAATTTAACACGACCCGTGAACATAACACGACACGACACGACACGAAATTAGTAAGTTATGGGTTGAGACTTAACAGGTTTGTGTCATATTCGGGTTGGCATGACTGACCTGTTTAATAAATGAGTCAGGTTAGTATCCAACCTATGAAATCCGTTTGACCTGTCTGAACCGTTTAATTAAATGACATTTTATCATGATACCCTTTAAACCCTAGGTATATAAACTCATTAGTTGTTGTGGTTTATTTTCTTTAACATATTGTGATTGATTATTTTTTATATTGAGATATGTTTTAATTTTAAATGACTATTTGTGATGCATTTATCGTTAGTTCTGAATTTTATATTAAAAAAATTTATTTTTTTGGTTTTTCATAATTTAGATCAATTTGGTTAATACTATTTTTTTTTTTTCACTTTGATAAAATCTAATAAATGGGTCGACATGACTAACGCGTTAATAAACATGTCAAGTAAATGTTGACCCATATAATCGAATACTCATTAATCGAAACAACACGAATCCGACACGTGAACACGAATTACCACTCCTAATTTTGTGGAAGCTTTGGGGTCATTTTGTAATGTGGTGGAAGTTTGAGAGCCAAAGTGTAATTTTTGGAAATATTCGAGTACAAAGTTCAATTTCATGAAAGTTTGGGGCCAAAGTGTAATTTTGTGAAAGTCTGGGGGCCATTGTGGACTGGTTGTATTGTTTTTGGGCTGGACTTGTTTGGGTTATGAGTGAAGCCTAATAGGCTTGGGCTATAGTGAACATTTATTTTGTTTTGATTTTCAGCTTAGGCTTTGAATTTAAATTGAGATTTGTAATAGATTGGATCAAGGAGAGCTGAGTGTATATTCAAATTGGGCTTAAGGCTGAGAGTTGGATTCAAATTTATTTGGGTTGGACACATAAGTTTCGACCTGGGCCCAGCCCAAGGCTTAAGATCTGATGGGTTTCAAATAATTTTTGGACTAGGTTAGGAAAGTTTGGTCAAGGTGTATGGTTTTGACTCTTGAGGTATAACTTGTGTTCAGACCTGGGCTTGTAAAAATTGATGAGTTCACATGGGTTGAGCTTAAGTGAGGGCCGGTGGATTTATTTTTTGGGGTATATGAGGGTGAGTATTTTGACCGTGTTTGTTTGTTTTGTTTTGTTTTGTTTTTGAGAAAGTTTCAACCTATGGCGTCCGTTCTTTATAATAGCTCTTTATCATCAGACCAAGACACCAATCAATTTTTGGTGTAGGCGAGGATTGAACCCCATATCTCTTATTCAATCATCAAAAACTTTACTAGTTGAGTTGACTGGAACCCGCTTGACTGTTTTTGTTGAGTGTGTAAGCAAAGCATTTGTATTAATCAGAATCATAATGTGTGATTGTGAGCAAATCATATGCTTACATGTATTTACTATTTAGAATGCAATAGTAAATCATATGCAAATTAGACCACCGCACACCCTCGGTGTGATGGTCACTTCACAAGTATAAGTGCTTGTAAGGTGTAGGAGGCAAGGGCCAGAGTTCAAGTTTCTAAGAGAAAACTTTACACACATATACACTTAGATTAACTAACCTGCCTTTGTGTTGATTTTGCTCTTCTTTCTTTTCTCTATTACCATATCCTTCTCTACTTTGCATTCATGTTCATATATGTTTGGCTAAAAAGAAAATGAAGAGAATAAGTTAGACTAAGACAAGATAGAAAAATAAGCAAAACAAAAGAGAAGAAAGGAGCTCATTGTTTAGTTCTGTGTTGAGTGGTTTCCTTCTCCTTGCTTCCTCTTTCTTTCATTGTTTCATTTTGGGTGTTGGGTTGTGCATTTGCAATGGGTTTACAGATGAGTTTTGTAAGCTATTTTCTGGGGGTTTTGGCTTTCTAGGATTTTGGTATTTCAGTTGAGCTTTAGTGGGTTTTTTTGTTATAATTTTTGGGTTTATTGCAGAGGGTTTCTTCAGAGTATTTTCTGGTTTTCTGTGGGTTTAAGGGACTTTTTTTGGGTCTATGATAGTGGGGATTTTCTGGTAGAGGTCAGCTCTTTGAGTGATTTCAATGAGTTTTTGCGGAGAGGTTTTAGGTCTATTCAATGGGTATCTGCTGTCTTGGTTTTGGTGTGTAAATGTGTTCTTATTTAGAGGAAAGGTGATGGTAGAGTGAGGTGAGGGAGTATGCTGGCCGAGGATATGCATGGGAAGAGAGTATCAAAACTTGGGAGGCAAAGACAAAACACTTCTAGAACCTTGGACATTTGACCTAATCACAAGTTTTCACATGAAAATTTCTCTTGCACATTCTAGAACCTAGGGTACTTGGCCTCATCATAGGTTACCACACAGCATGATCTTGGCCCCAACATGACAAGAACAACAACAAATTTATATGTGTGTATATATATATATGTGTGTGACAATTAATTTAAAATTAACACAACAAGAGATTGGACATGATTTAAATGAACTTTGACGTGATCAATAAAAAGGAAACTAAATGAATTTTCAAGAAATGATGTGCATGTTATGAAAAATCAAGTAATTTTGAGAATTAAAATATGACTCTCAAGCATGTATCTAAATCAAATCAAGGCAAAAATACACATTTTTCATGAAAGATTCAAAGAGACAATTTCATATTTTTCACAAAAACTCCCCCAATTTAGGCATGACTTTTGTTCAAGGATAGTCAATTTGAAGAGAATTTTATGATCTTTAATTTAAACTTGGTTAATCCCATAAAATTGATAAACCAATTAATATAATATGGAAGCTCAAAAGTTAAAAGTTAGGAAATTTCATATGCCATTAAATTTTGTATCATATTAGTAATGCAATAATTATTATTGGTTAAAGATTCTAATAGTTTTTTTTTTTTTGTAAGTCAGTATTATTATTGTGATGCATGGAAACTAATGTACTTGTACTATTAGTTTAATGACCCATTATTTCGTTTTGGAATTATTTTTACTTATAGGGTAATGCAATACCAAAAGAATATTTTTGGTTTTTTTGTTGTAACTATATAGTCTTTGTTGAGGACTCTTTTTCGGCCCACATGGCATTACTTCATTGACAACCCATGCCACATCAACATATTATTGATTTTTTGGATAAATCTCTTTAAAACCAAAATAAGCTCATATCTCATTCAACTACATGGATTGGGCTCACATGGCCTGCGAGATCCTTACTTCAAGAGGTGGATTCATGGTCCACATTTCCTCTTCGTCAATTGGGATCCATAACCCCACGACATCATCAACATCAACATATGGATCAGGTTTAAGCAATGAATCAAATCTCACAGCCCATATTACCTCTCTTACACTCATGGCAAGCGGCTTCTTCAACAAGAGCCCATATTTACACAAAATGGCAACAAAACCCAAGGTACGTCATAAAATCTTCGGCTTATGATCCAAGATCATAAGCCTCTTTGGGGAAAGTTTGGGAGTCGTGGTTTGGAGGGTCAAGAGATATGTTCAGTAAAGCTCCAGCAGTTTAAAGTTGATAAAAAGACATGTTGCTTGGTGTGTCTTCTCCAATTCCCTGAACTCTAACGAGTCCGTGTGTAGCGGGTAACACATGGTAAGTATCTCTTATCACATAGCACTTTAGATGATAAAATTCCCCATTGCTCTTTTCCTAAAACTTAATATTCATCATATGATAAATACTCAATATCTCCCGCCATCTAAGTGATGAGAAAATAACTATTCATTCAAACTCCAGCGGTTCCTATACAAATTTAGAAACTTCATTATATTATTCTACAAAAATCTTATTACTACTTTCAACTAAAATCCAACTCAAACACATGGCATAATCTGATTGGCTATCTTTAATCTCCAACTATATACAAAATATTCACAATATCTCTGATACCCAGCTACTGTCTTCCACAATCAGACCATATATTTCTCTGCCAGCTGCCAAAGTAGAGCTTTAAATACTCTTCTTTCTCACCAAGATTAAGTCACAACACAATGAGACCTTGACTAGATCTCTAAAGCTTCATTAACTTTCAACCAACCCTTCTATTACTTACTAAAAATGTGTTGTAATGGAACCTTGGACCAAAAACACAAACACCCGAAAAAGGAAACATTTCCAGCAAAACCCCAGCAGTGTATTCAGCACTTGACACTTGGCTGGAAGTGATATCATCAGCCATTTAATGCTGAAATCCCAACAATCAGCTGCTATACCCAAAATAGCAAGATACCATTGAAAGAGATCTTACCATTTTTAGCCAAATCCCTGAAATGAATGTTGAATGTCCTCTTTAGCAGTCTGAAATCACCCAGCTGACCTCATCTGCTTCTGCCCAAAGCAACAGTTGTCTCATGACAGCTGTGACAGCTATCTCATGATAGCTATCACAGTTTTTCCTGACAATTGGGACAGCTTTTTCAGAACAGATGTAACAACTGACCCAACAACCTTAGCATTACTAATTTTTCACATTTGGCTAAAACCAAAACCAACTAAAGTAACTATCTTTTTCTTGCCAAAATACCTTCCTTTTTTGCTACTCTTTCCCTAACAGCTCTTGCCCAAAACAACAAGAACACCTTAAACCTAAACATACCATTTTTGGCCAAATCTTAAGATGGATTTTTTGAAGATTCATTACTAGTTGAGACAGATTTTGGCTAAGATTATTTGCTAAAATACCCCCTTAAACTCAATTTTAAATAGAACCCCTCATCAACACCTCAAAGGGGGGACACCAATGGAGAAGAACAACTCTCTCATAAAAACTTCTCTATTCTCTCTCCCTCTAATAATCTTCTGACGCTCTTAATGAAGTTCTGAGCTTCTGAGTTTTTTAGTTTCTAAATCAGGAATTAAACTCTTCAGCCATTAGCTCATAAATGCCCTTCATAAGCCCTCATACATCCTCCAGCAAAAAATCCTAGCAACATTGCTAAACACACTACAACACTATTATCCCTCTTATACTCATTCTCTCACTCTCCATATTCAGAAAATACACCTATCTTACTGCTCGTATCGCCAAATACCTAAACACATCTCCATACTCCTCTCTTACAAAATCTTTCCTCTTGGAAAGCAATCTCTACAACTTCTCCAGCGGTTATAATCCTATATTTTTACTATCTTTAACCTCCATGTCTCTCATACTTCCATATATCATACATATTACAAATACTACATCTCACAAAACATCTATATCTTTAACCATCTCCACACATCTCAAGAGATACCAAACACTCATACTAAAAGCCCTTCTCAAGGAAGGCATAAACTTCTAATGCTAAAACCCTTCTCCTAGAAGGCACCAAGATCTCATATTAAAGCCCTTCTCATGGAAGGCACAAATATTTCTTATAAAAACCCTTTTCATGGAAGGCACAAATCTATCTTACCCTTCTTATGGAAGGCACAAGTATTTCTTATAAAAGCCCTTCTCATGGAAGACACAAATCTATCTTACATAAAATCCTTCTCTTAGAAGGCACAAATACTCCATATAAAAGCCTTTCTCATGGAAGGCAACACTATTCATAACTTCATAACAACTAAAAGAGCATTGTCAAGGGGAAAACTCATTTAAGTGCATGATAAAAGGGGCAAGCTTAACCAGCCCCTACACACAGCTGGACATACTCTCTCTCCCTCCAGTTACACCCATTTTTCCCCCTCAATCTTGAAGTTATCATGGCAAACTGTCTTACTACCGCTGGGGTCACTCTGCTAGGATATTATTAACTCACAGAAGCTGTACAGCTGGAGCTATAAACCATCAGAGAT